>JAGPOW010002149.1:14699839-14764482 GCA_030014935.1 Caiman crocodilus
CCCCCCCCAAGGGGTAGCTTTGCTTGCCACTAAAGCAGATGAGAGCTTTAGGTCTTAAAGGAACCCACAACACAGCAGGGCATGTCTGTTCTCTCCCTAATTCTTCACGGTGGTTCCCTTAAACACAGGACCCCTAAGGGTCTTGAACACCCAGTCAGTGCTTAAATTGGTCTCAAAGAGTATGTCTCCGCTGCTTCCCAGGGCATTGCTCTCGAGCATGGCTCACCCAACTCACTCCTGCTCCACACATGCCAGCCCCAGAAATGAGCTGGCAAAGCCACCAGGAGAGAGCACCCTCCTCTGCTTTTGAGATCTCGGTCTCTGCCTTGTCTCTGCCATGCTTGAGAGCAGGTATAGGGGATGCCTTTAACTGCCTCATTCCCTGGTTTGGTGCTGGCAGAGTGTATCAGCACGGAGCCCTGTAGCTGTATCCTGTGAGACCAGACAGACCCAGATTTCCACGTGAATTATTGCTGTAAAAAAACTACCTCGTTTTTCTCTAATATTTTTAACTCCCTTCAAGGCAGTGTTCTCTGGCGGTAACCTGTAGTATTCTCTGTGTGGGGCCAGTTCCCATGCCAGCTTACCTTAATTCCTCTGTTTAAAATGCTCACTTGATTTTTGTACACTTGGCCTCTCCACATTCATTCTAGACTTCCTTGGGTGTAAAAAGAATATGTCATTCTCTAGGGAGAGCCCTGAACATTGCAAAGCATGTCTTGAAAGTTGTAGGGTTTGAGGAGTTGATCCAAAGCCCACTGAAATCAATGGGAGTTTTTCTGTACTGACACCAGGGGACTTGGGTCCAGACCACTTCTGTGGAACTCAGTTGTGCTTTTTGATAAAGGTACCCTGCCTGCAGCTCCGTGTTCATGCCCCAAGACCAGATAGCCTGTGCCTTGACAAATGCACATGTGAGTTCAAATGAAGATGCAAAATAGACATGGCAAAAGGTGAGGTGCATCAGCATTGTCCTGCTGCATGTACTGTCCTTTCCTCTGATCTTTGAAAGTGGCTGGGCAATACTGACAGAGCAGGGTGCCACTCAGAAAAGTGTGGAAAAGCCTGAATGTCTCATTCAGGAAAAAGTAGTGTAGGCCCTCCTATACTCATGCTCATATAATCACTTAATGCAGCCATGTGGTCAGGCCTAGGGTTATGAGGCAGCATCCAGTCCTGATTTGGTACATTTTTTCTGATGTAACCTAGAGTTTTCCTAATTGGTCTTGTTCACCATCTTGCAGTTTTTAATGATACCATGTTGATTTAGATATAGAATATAGGTTTCCATGAAAATCCAGTTTATTGCTCCCCACATATTTACATCAGACTTTTTTTTGTTTCATAAAAAATAAAAAAATATATATTGCTTTTTGCTACTAACCAGACTAACTAAAGCAAAAGCAAGATCTTAGCATTGCTCAGCGTGTATGAAGGTATAAAAACCTCACGTGTGTTTGGCGCACGGTGCTATATTTCATGCATGTAGATGTGCACGTATCAAGATTGATGTTTTTGAGTTTTCATTGTTCCATACTTGTGCCTCTTACGAAAGTCCGAGTGTGACTGAAGTGAAGTGAAATGGTTTCCTTTGATGGGTGGCTCAGGGGTATACATGAGAGATGGGCCTGGGCTGCAAAGTCTGGAACCACGTGGTGGGTATGATTTTTTCAGAGTTGGGAGGATGGGAGGCAGGGGTTGCTTTCTGGTGATAGTGGATGGCCATTAAAAACTGAGGATAAGCTGGGGGTTGGATCAGTCTGCTGGCATTTGAGGTCTGTGCCCAATTCTAAATATTGTCATCGCTAGCAAGCCCAAGAGCTGCTACGTTGACACTCTGGGTAGAGAAAGAAGGCCTGGATGGGTGGGTAACTAAATTGTAAGGTACCCACCCCAGAGTGTCATACCAAGGGCAGGGAGGCATTTCTACTGCTGTTGCACATACAGCTGCCACTCCACCTTCAGTGGGTTTGAATGTGGAAGGGATGTGGACTGCAGTATGAACAGAAAATAGCTAGCATCTTGGGAGTTCTCCTCTGTGATGCTAAGTGCAGAGGAGTGGAGCAAAACAGGACAGTAATGACGGTAAATCCACAGGGCTCCTGTGCTTCCACGACTTAAACCAGTCTCAGCAAGGAGATGCTTTTCCGAGTCTGTCTGAAGGCTCTAATTCTGTATCAATAATGGGAATGAGTCTCTGGTATCTTGGGCCAGATCCTATTCTGCCCCTTTAGGTGTCTAAGTGCATTCCTTCACCACCTTGCTCGAACCTCTGAGAAACCGTTATTTTCTTTTTTGGTCATCCTACCCGTAAGACTAAGTCACAAAAGCATAAAGAGGAGGAAGACCCACCTGCCTTTTCTGTAGAAGAGGAGCATACTTAGATGCCTACATACCACTTAGATGCCTGGTAGATGGGCTGAGATCTGGCATCTGAATCTCATGTCTGCTTAATCCAAACAGTGAGCTGAAAAGAAGCAACTTGCTCTCTGCAAACCCAACCAGGTTCGGAGAAGCATGTAACCTGTCTTCCTTTCAGAATTAGAAGAATCTCCCTTAACTGTGAAGAGCGACATGGCCACTATCGTCAAGGTTATGCAGTTACCTGACTCAGGCCTCGAAATCCGAGACAGGATGTGGTTGAAAATTACCATCTCCAATGCAGTAATAGGTAAGGCGTTCACAGGGGTGCTGCAGAGATCACCCAGTCTTTTATTAGGGAGAGACTGGCTTTTAGAGCCATTCGGAGTGCCCATCCCACCACCGTGTGTTTTATGTGGGAAGGAATCTAGTCTTGAGGGAGGCAACAGCTCTAGTTTTGAACGTGGGTGGGCAAAGGCTAGGCAAGCTTCTACACCCAGTATCCCATTGCGGCTTGCCCCTTACTTGTAATACGCTCTCTGTTCCAGTCCTCTGTCTGCGTGCTCTGGCAAAACCCCACTGTCCAGAATAGCATCACTTCCTGCCGTTTCAGTCCCAAATATCTTTCGGTTCTGCCAAGGCATCTCAGTCATGGCAGAAATTACCCGCCTTATTGTAGCCTTGAGTAGAGACTGCCTAGAAAGACAGTGTCACGGCAGTTTTCCATGCACAAGCCACTTTTAAAATATCCGAATATTAGTCAAGTACTCCCAACTGTTCATTGCTCCCTAAACTGGTGCCGGGTGGTTATGACAGCACCTAGATCTGTGTCCCACTGCATTTCAAGGCTGAGTCAAATGCAAGGTGGTATGAAAATATGCTCTTAAGGTCTTGGGATTCTTGTGCTTTGTTTTTGTAGTCCTTAGCCCAGAGGCATGGTGACCGAGATGAAGCACGGGTGCTTTGTGATAGACAAGGTGATAGGAAGATAAACGTTGTCTCGACGGCTGGAGGTGACTTTGAGATGATTCTCTTCCTCTCCTCTCTGTGCACCTACAGGGGCAGATGTGGTTGACTGGCTTTACACGCACGTGGAGGGCTTCAAAGACCGACGAGAGGCTAGAAAATACGCCAGCAGCATGTTAAAACATGGCTACCTCAGGCACACTGTGAACAAAATCACCTTCTCGGAGCAGTGCTATTACGTCTTTGGGGACCTCTGTGGCAGTAAGTTCCTCACTGGTGAAGGGCAGAGCTGTGGGGAGGGGGGTTCACAGGTGCGTCTCTGAGACCTGACATCTCCTTCCATCCCCAAATCAAGCGACCTCTCCATGAGATAAACATTTGGGTCACCTGGGCAGAAAGGGTGGGTCAGTCTTGAAACAGGGCAGTTGGATGGGACTTAGGAGACCTTGGCTACACTGAGTCATCTTGGGTCTCAATTCCCAAGCTTATTGCGGGTTAGTTTCCCCCAGTGAGGATAATATTTCCTGTGATCCAATATAGTGTTTTTGTGGCCAGGGCATTCTACCCTGATCCACCAGGGTTGGGCTTGATTAATCACCTGGATGGTACTACGAAGCCCCATTTTCTTTTTTTTCCCTCTTTTTCCTTGGAAATAGGTGGATAGTAAATTGGGGGACACCCTGTTACTGAGACGCTGAACAGAAAGATCAGAATGTTTCTGGGGGCAGTTGGCAAACCTAGGTTGAGAGGATCCGTGGGTTTGCAAAGCCAGGCTGAGAGCCCAATAAAAACAAGCTTTCTGAGGCACCTGGTCCATTCTGTGTCTGATCAAATTAGAGGTGTCTTGAGAGCAGCCTCTGTCATAATATTTTGGCAATTCCTCTTCCAGCTGCGACCTGAAAGTTCAGAGACTGCACAAAGATCTGATAAGAAATAAGTTAATTGGCCCTTTCCTGATCTAGAAGAGGGCTTTCTTTACCCAGTGTAGTTCAGGGGGATTCCAAGTCATGTAACCCATCCCTTGATGTTCGTTGGCTGTTTGTGAGCTCCAGTTCTCTGAAAACTTGGAGCAAGGCTTCCAGAAGGACACGTGCACAATTCTGTGCTTCATTTCTCAGTGGCGGCAGATGACAGAACAAGAAGCAATGCTCTCAAGTTGCAGCAAGGGAAGTTTAGGGTAAATATTAGGAAGAACTTTCGTGCTAGCAGGGTAATAAAGCGCTGGAACAGAGAGATGGTGGACTCTCCATCCTTGGAGGTTTTTAAGACCCAGGTAGACAAAGCCTTGGCTGGGATGATCTAGTTGGTCCTGCTTTGAGCACAAGGTTGGACTAGATGACCTCCTGAGGTCCTTTCCATGGTGCTGTGATTTCCATACACATTTGCTCTGGTTGCTTCATTTCACTGACCTGCCCAAATGGTTGTTTCCACAAGTTGCACATCAAACTGGAACTTCCAGCATTGATGAGTAATGTGTACATAGTGGAAGGTGCAGCTGTATGCATATTTTTGACCCGCAGCTGTGCACGCAGGTTTGAGAAAACCTGAGGCTCCAGGTTAAGTATTCTTGCCTACTCTATCATGTACAGTATTTCGACCGAACTGCTGAAACAAAGTCCCGAGCCAACGCACTGGTTGTCACGGTGCATGATGATAGTACCGGGGTCTTAGCTGCTATGAGAAAGCACTGCCCTCAAGTTTCCTTTCTCTCTGCAGATATGGCTGCCTTGAACCTCAACAACGGGTCAAGCGGAGCCTCAGATCAGGACACTCTTGCTCCACTCCCACATCCTGCTGCACCTTGGCCATTAGGCCAAGGGTATCCCTATCAGTACCCACTCCCTGCTCCATGTTTCCCACCAGCATACCAGGACCCAGGCTTCAGCTATGGCAGCGGCAGTGCGGGTAGCCAGCAAAGTGAAGGTAAGCTTTTGAGTTGTGCATGCACTCTTACAGCTCTCATTATTCCTGGCCATTTGCTTGATTTCCTGAGTCCTGTCTGTGCTCCCTTCCTTGTGGTTTTGTGTGCTGCATGAGTGGATTTGATGCGACTTCATTGAATCAAGACTCTCCTTGCAAATGCGAGGAAGTGGCTTAGCCTTTCAGCCCTGCATTGGAACTGCCAATGACAGTCTAATTGAGCCCACGCAATATGCTATCTGTATAGCTATGCCACAGCTCAGCACACCACACCACATGCAGGGGGGAGCTAGACACAATGCTGCTTGCCATGTCCAATGTGGCATGGGTGTCTGTACCTTTCCTACCCCACAGCATCTCATATGAGTCTGTAGCACTCACCTATTGCTAATTAACCAAACACAAATGATTCAGTCCTCACCTGTGAAGTAGGTATGGAAACATCTTTGCCGCCTCTTTATCAGAGGGAAAACTAAGGGCCAGGGCGGGGGGACACATGGTTTTCAGAGGTATGAGTCACTGGAGGGGTGTTGAGACCATTCAGCTTTACTTCCACTTTGGGAGTCTGTGATTAAACTGGAATGAGCATTGTGGCTTTTGGCTTCCTCTTCCCTGCTCAGTGCAGAAAGGATGTTCATGTCTCCTTTTCGCATGAGATCAGCAAGAAGGGTGCTCTGCTGTCTGGAACAGCCAGTTCTGAAAAGCCATGTAGTGGGGAGCAGAGCAACTTCAGCAGTTGCACTCTAATGCACACCATGCAAGTTGGATGCACTGACTTCCTCCTTTTCAGCCCCAAGACCCCCTTACCACTTCGCTTCTGTGAGCACCATAACAAAATAAGTCTCTTGCGCAACTAGAGGAGGCCCTGTGGTTTCAGTGTGAATGCTGCTCTTGGCAACACTGCCAGTGGCAAACAGCAAGGCTCTCTAGCAGTCTCCAAGTTTGGGTATGAATTTTGTTATTAAGGTAAAGAGCCAGTCATTTGGATGCAGCCCCTTCAGATATAACTTTGCCGCTTTGGTATTGCAAAACCAAGCTGACAGTCGCATCAAAAGAGCTGTCATGGGATTTCCAACATTTCCACATTCACCCTCAATTAGAAACAAGAAGTGCATCTGGTAGAGAAACGAAGAGTGTATCTAAAGGTTACAGGACTTTAGCCAGTCACATCAGGCCCACCCTGCCAGGCTCTTGGGGTGTGATTTTTCCTCATCCACTTCACCAGTCCCTGTGAGCAATCCAGTATTAGATCCTTGCTGCTGGAGTAGGAAAGGTACAGTGTTTTCCCCACGCAGCTTGGGCCGCCAGCTAGGAGAGCCTTGTGCAAGGCAACGGGAGTGTCTCGTTTTGAAGGGTTGGACTCTCCTTGTTCTTCTTTTGGAAACTGCGCTGCTGTGGTGTTTCTTGTTTTGTAACTGTGTTATTCCCTTGTTTTGTCCTGAGCAAGCATTAGACTGAAGGATTCATAGAGGAATGGCTGTCTCTAGGGGATTGGTAAGCTTCAAATGCCTCCATAATAATGACTCCATAGCATGATCATTTAGACTCTTGTGACCCCAATGTGTAGTTGTTTCCTTTTTCTCCTGTTTTTTTCTGATTGTCATAGGTGCTCTGCCTGTCCCAGTGCACAGTACCCTAGTCCCATGGCATTAACAAAGTTGGCCGACCCCTGTGGAGAGGCCTTGATGTGCGACTGAGGCACAGCAGTCCCAAAGGGATGGCATCAGACACCTCCCTGTCAGCATACAGACTTGGCAGTCATGTTCTTTGTCACCCTTGTTGTGTCACCTTATAGAATGCAGCGTCCTGCTGTATTAGTCCTGCAAGCTGCTTCTGGAATAGAAATACCCACCAGTGTGCTACCTTTGCATTTCCACTGGCTAGCACTTGAGTGTTTTGCAGTGACCCGAGATGTGCCGACCGCTGGACCCAATACAGAATCCCTCTGTGCTAGGTGCTTAGAAATCAGAGATACAGGACAGTGGAAGGACATGAACTGGGCATCAGATTATCTTTTCTTTTTAGCCCCCGTCTCTGTGACACAGTAGATCCCTTGTACAGCAGCTCTGGGCCCCCCTGCGTGTCCACTGTTCGCTCAGGACAGAATTCCTCTGGTGCGGAAAGGCACAGCCCTGCATGTGCGAGGAGATGTGCCTAGTCATTTGCAGCCTCTCATGTCCTAGTGCCAAATAGAGCAAATTTCCAACTGATGCCAGACAAAATCCTGAACTCTTGAGAGGTTCAGGGTAGGAGAAAAGGCTGGCAATGAGGCTTAGGTCCCTTTCCCAATTGTCGTGACAGCTTGGGTCGATGTCCATTTAGTTTGAACATGACACTGTCCATCCTGGTGATACCCAGGGTGCCTGTTTCTCCTTTATGGAAGGTCTGGGCCCCCTGCAAGGAAAAGCAGCTGTGTGATGAGACCCGCTAGAAATCATCATTTGTATTAGGGAAGCACTCAGAGCCTTAAAGCACCATCAGGTCTCCATTGTGCTGGGCACCATACAGATAAGAAGTGAGAAACAACCTCTGCCCCAAAGGCCTTACAGTCTAGAGAGACAAGAAAAGGGCAAGAGGGAAGATAAAGGCCCTGAAGGTGAAGGTATGTGACAAACCAGTGGTCAAGCAAGAAACAGGGCATGGCATTTCAGAGTCCTAATCCAGTTGCCCCAAGGGCACATCTGGACTGTTTCTGGTGCACCCAGGGAGGGCTGCTCTCAAGCAGGCCTTGCTTGCTGGGTTTTGCTCACACACACCAAGCCTGAAAATGCAGTAGCAGAGCCGCTCCAGGGGCTTCCTACAGCTATGGAGACGGGAAGTGACATGCTTGAGTGCCAGGAAAACAGCATAAGCAATCAGGACTTATGGTAGAGGTAATATCTTGTATTAGACCAGCTAGATTTTTGCAAAAAAATGTTTTTAATTGCAAGCTTTTGGGCACAAACACTATTCATCAGGCATCAGAAAAAAGATTCTTTAGAATTGTAGAATTATAGGAAATGAGGGCTGGAAGGGAGCTCAGGAGGTCACATCTAGTTCAACCCCCTGCTTGGAGCAGGACCAGCCCCAACTGGACCATCCCAGCCAAGGCTTTGTCTAGCCGGGTGTTCAAACCTCAAAAGATGGAGATTCCACAATCTCTCTGGGTTGCCTATTCCAGTGCTTTACTACCCTCCTAGTGAGAGAGGTTATACATTTGAAAATACTGAAATTCAGTGTAAAAAAAGTTCTCTTAGGTAGAAATGAAAGTTTGTATGTTATAGGAGAGTTGAAGGTGCAGTAAAATCTCCCATTTGGAGCAGTTAATTTTATGGGAAAACAGCATAGACACCCCAGAACGGCCTGTCTTCCCCAGCCTTCCCCCGGCTACCCCAAGAGGCAATTCCCAGGACATTTCAGAGCCTGCATGGTTTAGGAGGCAGAGCGGTGGAGTTGGTTGTGCGTCTGATTGTGACCGATTATCTCAGTCATGGCAGAGTAAAACAAAGCTTTTCTCAGCTGCTGGAAAGCGAATTCTTTGCAATTGAAGGTGTCGGTTTAATACCGGTTTAAAATGGGCCTTTGAGACAGAAAATGCTGACACAGCTGTACACATAGCACAGCTTTTAGTCTGAGCTGTGTGTCTTTAAGTTAGGCCTTTCCCAGCTGCCAAACATACAGCAGCAGCATCAGAAGGGCTTTAAACACAAAGATGAGGAAGACTTATCTTCGGCAGGATGCTCGTTCTTCTGCACGGTTTAAAAGCACGCAAGAAATGGATCCAGTCCAGTGTGCTACTAGTATGTTGAGGGGTGACAGAGGCTGAGCAGCTGCCTTTGTTCTCTTCTGCCTTTGTGACCGATTTCTTACCTTCTGTGGCTTTGCAGTCAGGGGAGGAACCCAGGTTTCTTTGCAAAGGAAAGGTGGAGCGCACCCATTTACCTTCTGGATTAATCGTTCCTCAGCTTGACCCTCGGAAACTTAGGTCAATTAGAGACGCTGCTGCAGGCGCTTGAAGAGTCTTGACTATCGGGGGAATGGGGCTCAGAGCCTGTCCTGACCCAGCCGAGTTCTTGATGCAGGAAAGTCTTAGATCAGCGTCAAGCTCTCTGCCTCTCCGCCGGGCTCGGAAACCTGGCAGGAGCTTATACCTCCGGGGAAGCCGCAGCAAGGAGGATAGAGGTGAGGCCAGTGTGGATCCGAGAGGCAGCAGGGAGATCACTTTGTAGCAGATGGTTTGCTATAGCTCAAAGGCTCATGTAACATGGGGACTCTCCTGCTGCACACAGTGACCCAGAGCATTGGGATTTCTTCCTGTCTGGGTGCATATTGATATTTATATAAAGCAGCTATGGGAGAAGCTGCACAGTAAGATTTGTGTGGTGGTTGCTACCATTCAGATGTTGACGGGCACAGAGCCCGTTCAGTCTGAGATGAGTTATAATAACTGCTTTGCGGTAACTCACTCTGTCACTCTTGCGTCTCTTCTGCCTGGAGGGAAGGCTGAAACAGTCAGCCTGTTAATGACTAATTATGATCCACTGTCTATCTTTATTAGATCATTACGAGAGGTTTGATGCTAAAGCTCAGGATTTAAGTAGGGCTGTGTGTTCTCAGAAGGCCTCGCTGCCACTGTGAGATGGCTGAATAAACGTGGCTATCCCCACCAACAGATGGGGGAACTGAGGCCCAGGGCCGGAAAGATCCTTGCCCAAGGCAAAGAGGGAGCTTGTCTAGATTAGGATTTGGACTGGAATTAAAATTGGTTTCTGTCTCAAACCGCAAACCCTCCCTGCCTTCCAGGAAGGACCATTTCAGGTTTTGTGGTTTGCTTGTACCACAACCTCTCCTGCCCTCTACAAGAAGGGGTGAGCTCTCTCACCCATACCAAGCCAGCCTGGTTTTCCCTTCCTTCATACCCTTTGTTTGTCTCTTTGCACTATGATACCATAAGCAGAGGAAGATATATCGTAGCAAGAGGGGCATCTTTTGGTCCCCTCCTCCTCCAGTGCTGAGAGCAGTCTGATGACCCAGTGCAGTAGCAGTTGTTCATTTGAATCCAAAATCTGGCCCAGTGTTAGGAAATTGTGTGTGAATGCAACAGCTTTAATTTAAGTTGGG
This sequence comes from Caiman crocodilus, assembly GCA_030014935.1. Lineage (NCBI taxonomy): Eukaryota > Metazoa > Chordata > Crocodylia > Alligatoridae > Caiman > Caiman crocodilus. The sequence continues at coordinate 14,710,187 of JAGPOW010002149.1, forward strand.
AAATTAGTCCCTAGTGGAGAAATGAATTTAATATGGAAGTGCCTAGTTGCATTACTATCCCACGCTCATCCCACTGATTAGCTGAGCACCAGCTGATCCCAACCCTACATAGCTACTCGCACACACTGATGTGCACGTACGTGGCAGGCATTATGTTTGGAAGGGTGTATAGCAGCCTCTGCTGGGAACATCCTTCCAGACTTAATAGAAATGTGTTTCCCTAAAAACCACAATCTACCTGTGGTTAGTGCAGCCACAAAACACTTCAGTGATGAGTTTTGTAGGAATCTGCCTTTGCCCCATTGAAGTAAATACAAGGACTCCTGTTGATTTGGGGTGAGAGCCAAGTCAGGTCCTTCAAGCAACCAGACACTGATGCGGGAGAAACCAGCTACCTTTCTTTTTGATGCAGTGGTTCCAGTAGAAAACAGCCGGCCTCCATTTCAGGGGTCTCGGGCAGTCTGAGCCTGGAGTCGGTCACAAAGTCCCATTGAACCCAATTCATTTTTTATTTTAAATGTCCACCTGCCTCCTTCCCTTTCAGTCTCTTCCCTGTCTCTGCACCGGTGCCTGGCCAGTGGGGAAGCAGCGAGCAGATGACTTTCCGGCTGCAGGCTTACACTGAGCCACCGCTTTCCGTGTGCGCTCTCCGGAGGGGTTGATGTGCATCTGCGCATGGCACAGCCTTGTCAGCTTCATTCTAGTGGTTGTCATCGCTGAATCCTTTAGTCATCCATAGCACGCTAAGTTTGACAGAGGCCTGACCTCTTCATTGTTGCTGTGCTGGTCGTTGTCATCATTGTGCATTTGATTCTGTAGGGTTGCAAGAGGAGCTGACGGACGAGGCGGGAAGGAAACGGGATTGAACTAACCCTCCCCTTCGGTTCTGTCCCTTTTGCTCGCCCTCGCAGGAAGCAAGAGCAGCGGCTCCAACCGAAGCAACAGCGAGAACAGCAGGAGGGCTCTCGGCAGGGAGAAGGACCGCAAGTCAGCCGGCAGCGGCAGCGAATCTGACCACACGGCCCGCAGCGGAGGGGGAGCCAGCGGCGTGCGGCGCGAACGGCCCGTCAGCCAGCTCAGCCACCGGAGTCACGCCTCTGCCGCCCACAGCGAGCGAAGCCACCACAGCCACCATTCGTACGGGCCTCCCGGAGTGCCCCCCCTCTACAACCTGCCAAAGCTCGGCTCCAAAGTCTACGGGACGAGCGGACCCCCCGGAGGGCCTCCCGTCAGAGAACTGAGCTCCGTGCCTCCAGAGCTGACGGGGAGCCGGCAGTCCTTCCAGAAGGCTATGGGCAACCCTTGTGAATTCTTCGTCGACATCATGTGAGAGGAAGTGCCTTCAGACTCTACTTTTCAGGGGGAGGGGGTTTGGTTTTTTTCGGTTGGGTTTTTTTGGTCGTTGTCAAACACTTTAAGAAAGAAACCTAGGGTGTCTTGCATGTAACACCTTCCTGACTCGCCATCGTGTTGCAAAAAGAAAAAACAACCCCACAAAACAAACAAAAAAAACCCCGAGAAAAAACAAAATGAAAAATCAAACGAAAAAAATCTCCTGGGATTGTTAAATATCTGCAAATCAGTGGTATCTTTTCTTTCCTCTTTCTCTCTTTTTTTTTTTTTCCCCCCCTCCTTCCCTTATTTTTTTGATTGTGAGCGACTCACTGGTGTATATTCACATTCTAATGAGCTTTGGTAATTGTGGCACCAACTTCCAGTGCAATTTAGTGTTTACTCGGTTGATGCAAGGAATATTATTTCATATCACTTCTGAATTTCCAGCAATGCATAGGAGCACCTTTATTTTATTTTATTTTTCCTCTCCCTCTACCGGAAACAGTGGCTACCGGCTCTTATGGTTCATTTCCCTATGATATCGCTCCGTTTAATATATCAACTCCACAAGCAGCTGTGACACCTGAACGTGCGTGGGTAGTGTGCCCTTGCAAAGGGAACAGGCTTGCAGCCAGTTCCTGGCACTAGGCAAAGATGTGACCGGAGATGAAGCCTTATCTTCCTCCGCTGACCAAGGAGTATAATTGTCTTTCACCTTGTTGAGTCTCTCCCATCCCGGGGAACGGTGGATCCTGCTACTTTGCGTCTTCACTGCGTGGATCAACTACGCTGTCATTTAATTTAATGTCCTGGTGGTGCCCCTAGAGCTGCGGCCTGTCAACAGGCGTTTCAGTGACCCCCTGCTAGCAGGCACGTCCGTTCTGGTCGAGCTGTAACGCGCACTTCTTGCTTTAAAAGTTCTTTCCACAGAAATGGGACGCTTGCCGCTAGCTGGTTACGCTGGCATAGATGCAGCGTTTTTTCAGGGGAGAGTCGTCATATTCCAGAGGAGGTAAGGAGGGACCGTAGCGGTGCTGCTAATTGTGGTGGCTCCCTTTTCTTCTTCGTTTCTGAAAAAGATCTGCCTTCCTTTCTCCCTTCCCTGCTTCTCCTTTACAGTGAAAACAAAGCCCGGATTTGGCCTTTTCCAATGGCAGCATCTCCAAACAGCCAGGTTCTGGCAGGGCGAGCGAGGGAAACGTTGTTGGAACAGCATGCGAACAATAAAATGAACGGTTGTTTGTACGTGACACACGGCAAAACCTGTGCTAAGGATCCCCTATCACTAGGCAGCGTTGTCTTTGTTGACTGTTCTTGTTTATCCCCCAACATTTCAGTCCTCTGTTTGACTTCCAGTTGAACCCCACCTTTTCTAGCGAGCTGCTTCTGGTGGTTTCTAGGATAGATGCTTCAGATCAGACTTCTCCCTGCACAGCGAAGGCTTTCCCCAAGTAAGAAGGTCCGTCTTGCCGCGTTCTTTTATGTTGTCGGTATCGGTGCGTAGTCAGCAAGTCGGAGGAGAGCACCTGCTGCTGTCTGCGGCTGTCACGACATTTTCCTTTGCTACCCCGATGCAGCACTTGAGGTGTCATTCAGCCAAGTGTGCCCCCGCCCCTGGTTTTGGCTTGTTTGCTTTTGCTTTTTGCGGGTTTTCTCTGTGCATTTGTTAAAGAAGAGAGGTGATGCTTGCAAAAGATCCCAAATCACTTTGAGGCCAAAGTTGGTTAAACAGTGCATTGGGCATTTGGATCGTAAGCCCCACTGAACCAAGGGCCAATGCCGCTTTCATATATATAAGACTTTGAGCTGGGTCGTGCTCCACCTATTGGGTACCCAAGTGTGGTCCTATTTCTCCCTGCTCGAGTCCCTGCTAGTAGAGAAGTTGGGCAGGTCCTCCTCTTCACTGCTTTGCTGGGACTTAGGTTTGAGGCTGAGATGACAGTGTGTTACAAAAGCAGATGCAGTAGGATTTTCAGGGTCTCTACAGGATGCAGTAGGATCTCCCATAGGCACCTGGTAGGCGGAGTTAGATCTGACCCTTAGGCTTCAAAGTCATTTGAATGCTTTTGAGAAGTTACCTGGGAAAGTAACGTGTCTGGAATTGCCACTTTCCTCACACCTCATCAAAGCTGCTGACGGCCTCTGCGAAATCAAAGGAAACTTTTGAAGACTTGAGCTGTGGAGCAGCCTCCTTTTCCTTTCTTTTTCCACTTGGAAATGGCACAAACATGAACTAAAAGCTGAATTCAGTTTGGCGAGATCAGACTTGAAAGCAATCAAAGAAATCAGGGTCAGTCATCCCTTGCGTTGGATGCACCCCCAGCAGGCACTGGAAAGGAGGCCGTGGCTTTAATGACAATCTCTAGCGGTTCTGCCTTTAAGCCAGTTGTTATTTCTCCATTCCCTAATTTATTATCATTATCTTTTTCAATTTGGCCTTTTCTTAGGGAAAAAATATGGGGCAGATAGACGAGCATTGTGATACTCCTCTGAAGGGGTAGTTAGAAGAGAGAATGATCAGGACCGGGCTTTCATCCAGGAAGCCGAACGTATTAAATGTCCACGTCAGGAGTTGCAGTTTAGATACTTGCTGTTGGTAGGGTGGGAGGCGTGTTTTTGGTTCTTTTTCCTTCTTTTCCTTTCTTTTTTCTGTTGTCGGTGTAGTGCGTGCTGTTGGCAGAAAAACTGTTATGTGTCTTGTTGGCCTTTGCTGCTACGTTGAAAAGATTGTGTTATGTATTACTGTGTGGGAGGGGGTGTCTCTGGAAGGAGGCTGATGCAGCCCATACTGCAGGCATGGGAAGGTATTAATCTGCTGAGGGATACTTAAGCTCCCAAGCTGTCTTCTGGTTGCGAGTTAGAAATCAACCCGGTTCTGATCAACTTGGCTCCAGCTGAGACCACGCACGCAGGATCTGCTTGGCACCACGCGTGCCGGCAGACACACGGGTTACTGAATAGCATGTAGAAATTCTCTTTGCTGGAGGCCAGCGGGAGAACATAGACACACATTTGATGAACAGTGCAATATCTAATGGCCATGGTGTATAGTACCCAGGGCCTTGACTCTCCTCACCTTACCCTGGTATAAAGCAGATTATCTCCACTGAAGTCAGTGCACATGTCAATGCATGTGAAGCAGGAATGAAGCCCGTGAAGTCACTTAACTCTGTGAAGGATGAGAGAGGATCTCTCTCAAATCCTTCCAATGCCTTTAAACACAGACCAGTTGATCTGTGCCATTCGGGGGGCCTTGCAAACTGGGCAGGCGGGCGCTGCGGATGCGAGGAGGCTACTTGCCGTAGTAAGTTCTGTGCAAGGTGGGAACATTGTGAGCAGATGGGGCCTTTCCGGGAGCATCTTCTTAGCAGGACTCGCTGTAATGTGCTCCCTTCAGGTCAGGGAGCTGGTGCTAGCCCGACTCCAGGAATGTATCTTGACCTGTCCTGCTCTGCTGCAGTGGGAAGTAACAGGCTTGCCTTCCAAGGCACTTGCAGGCGTGACACCAAAAGGGCTTTGCAGGGCAAGCTGACCTCATAACAGGAGCCTTAAAGAGAGGAGGAGCTTTTTAATCCTGGAAAGGAGAGCTAAGAAAATCTGTCTGTGCACTGCCGCTGGACTCAGGCTCTTGCTCCTTCCTTGGTGCCAGCAGCAGTGACTAAAGACAAGGGTGCGCTTTGTGGCTTAGAAAGCATGCATGTGCTAAGGGTTTGGGGTGATGCCTCCTACTTGAATGTCAGGGTAATGCACCCACCTAATGTATTAACTTTCTAAAGAATAAGTTATTGGCAAATGGTATTTTATAGTCTTAAAGGCACCGCTGCTGTCTTTTGACCTTCTGTTATCACATTTGCTTTTCAAAGGAAATAGTCCCTGGACACTTTATCCAAAGGCATATTGGATTGCAAACAATGATGCACAGGCATTGACTTTTGATATACATATATATATTTTTTTTTTGTTCTTGTCAAATTGACGGTCCCATCTTGAGACTGACAGCTGATGAGTTGATGTAACTGTTTTTGTTTTGCATTTAACTGGATTGTAATAAGATTGACTTAAAAAAATTATTAATTCTAATCAGTGATTAGAAATATGTGTAAAGAATTTATGTACAGTAGAGGGGGGAAAAAGTAAAGTGATTTTAAATAATGAAAACCCAGACTATCACCTATTCTAGAATTGGTTCTACTCAAAGAGTGACCTTTTACTAGCATGGACTGCACTGTTCCTGTTAAATGTCTATTGCATAATTGAATTCTTTTTTTTGTAGATATTGTATTAAAGCCCAAGTGTCTGTATAGTTAATATATAGCTGCTTATGTGTAAATGCTATTTTAAACACTAAAAAGCTTTTAATTTTATGTGACAACTGCACCCCGTGTCTTTCCTTGCTTGACGTCAACGGCGATTCTTTGCAGTTCTGTAGCACCTTCCCTCTAAGGATCTCAAAGCACGAGCAAAACCTTGAGGTCCTCTGGTTCCTGAAAAAGGTAAATATAATGTTTGTTTTATAGGAGAAAACGAAGGGTTACAAGAGGAGGGACTGGGGATGCAGGAGCCTTGTACTCTCTTGTCCTTCCTTGGAGGTGCTCACTCATTGAGGTGTGTGTCCTAAGAGCCACATTAATGCTTCCATAGGGAAACTGAGGCACAGAATGATTGCATGAGTTGCCTGGGAGGTAGGAATACAAGCCAGGGGCCCTGGTTGTATCCAGTCAAGGTTTGGACCCCAGTGAGTATTGGCAGTGAAGAGTAGCTCTGAATATCTGGCCCTGAGCTTATAACCAAGGGGTTTGTTTCCCCATTAAAAAAATGGATGGGTTGGCTTCATTAGCATAACACCGCCCTCTTCACACACCTGCCTTCTCCAGCTGTCGGGTTAGAGCTAAGCATTTGGGAGTTGGGGTGAGTGGGAAAGAAATGTTGAGCTCCCTGGTCAAAGGAGCCCTCAGCCCTGGGCCCAGCGTGCGGCGAGGAGTGATGGAGAAATGGCTCCTGGCTCCTTCCAGGCTGTTGCATCCAGAGTTGCAGGTGCAGCTGCCAGTGCACACCTGCCCTGGGCTCTGTGCACCAGCTCCAGCATTCAAGGATCCCAGCCACAGCCTGAATGCGCTCTGGGCATAGAGCAGCCTGTCCGTCAGGCCTGCGATGTGGGAATGGATTTCCTCGGGCCTGGGCGAGAGCAGCGTCCCCCCAGCTGGACTGTGGAGGGTGTCCTGCCCAGACTGCAGCATGGGTATGGCTCTGGCCCTCATGAGACCCTGAAGAGCCCCAATAAGCACCTGCACAGATCATCCTGGGCCCCGTCCCTAGCTGGGCACTCGGATCTCCCCTGTTCTGTCTCTAAGCTGTCCTTGCCTGCGCGGGGCAGCTTGCCCAGCTGCTGTTTCTCCGCTTCCTTGGCTTGTCACCTCTCCTGCCTGGCTCTGCAGCCTGCCCTGGGCATCCTAACGAGGCTTAGACTGAGTCCACCTGGCCCAGCCTGGGGCCTGGAGCAGGTGAGTCCAATTAGCTGAACAGCCCCGTCAGCTGCAAGCAGAAGGGGGCCTGTTCTCTCCTGGACGGTACACTGCCAGCGTCTGCAGAGCAGCACAAACTCTGCCTTCCCTCTTTCAAAAATGGGAGCCAAGCTGCCGCATTTGCTACAGAGCTGCACAAACCATTGCCTTCGTCTACTCACCACAGCACGTTCATGAGCATCCGGTGCAGCGGCTAGGGAGGGGACTTCCGCCCAGATTCTGCTACCTTTACTCACCGTGAGTAGCCTGCTACTCCACCTTGCACGGCTTTGCACATACGCACCTACCTGCCGACGAGAGCTTCACATGGGGGAAATCAGGAGGGAGAGCTGTGCATCGATCCGTTGCAGGACTCCTATTTCTCTAGTGTTCAGTGTCACGGTTTGCTCACAGGGAGCTCCTCGAGCCAAGCAGGCTGTCAGGTGAGTTTGGACGCAGTTTAATGACTGAACCAATACAGCCCCAGTGGTAACATGGAGGTAGAAGCAAAGAGGTGACCACTTCTAAGGGGAAGCGGGGGAAATAAGAGAAATTTGGGCTGTCTAAATGCTCTCCCATCCAATGTTGCTGAGCAGAATTCATCTGATGGCATCTCCAGATAATATTATTGCATTTTAACACAGGTCTCTGAGGTGCGTAGTTGTGTAAATCAGGAGTCGATCCATTTATGTCAGTGGTGTTGTGTGAGCATTAGATGAAAAGTAAAGCAGAATTGGGAGCGGTGCCATGTGCTTGTGTGAAACATGGTACAACTGTTAAATGAGGCCTTTTTTTGCTGACGGGGTTGGCGTGTTTTCCAGACTATGACAAGCTACAACAATATGAGAGAAAGAAAGGGTTTGTTTGGTAATATCTTTTTACTGAATCTGCTGTATAGATGGGGAGATCTTAGACAAGCCTTTGGGCCCAAAGCCCTTTTCCCTGTCATTTATGCAGAAATGATAGCTGGTTTTGCCATTTAAATGTCCTGTGAATACTTTTTTTATTGATATTCTAGGATTTTATTTCAGTAAAGATGGACCCACTTTGGACATATCCTACAACTAAATCTACCCCAAATTCAAGTGCATGCAACAAGGAGATTCTGCTCTGAATCCACCACTTTTACTGTTAGGCCAGCAAGGAGGGATGCCCTTTGAGTGCTAAATGAAATGAAGCACTCGCAATGTGCTCTAGCCCTGTGACACTCTCCAAGGCATTGGCATTGAACATTAGCTTTCGTTCAGATGGTGGAGGAACCAAAATAGCTGCTCCCATAATGTCCTGTGGTCTGAAGCAAGGCAGGGGCTCTAGGTGTTGGGTGCTTTCCTGTGGGAGGCAGCTTCCAACCAAATCTATTTATCAGTGTGGGATCTGATCCTGAGTGGCGCTGAGCGCCCTCTTCACTCTGTAGTCCTGATACCATGCCCACCGAGGTCAGCGGAAAACCTCCTGTTGCCTTCAGCGGCTTATGGATCGGGTCCAATGGCTGTAATGGGCAGTCAGAATTAGGAGGACACGGGCCACTGACACCCACTTTCTGACACCTGCAGGGATGTGGCAAAAGGCTTTTGTTTGCATAGCTGGTGGAGTTCAGCCATGGGGGCACTCTGGGTGCGGGGGCACTCGCAGCTCAGCCAGCAGCATTTGCTGTGTCGTGTGATGTGGACTAGGCCTTCATCTCCGTACAACGCCTCAGTTCCCCCCTCTGCAAAATGGGCCTAACAAAACATCACTCCCACTTGCAGGAGGCAGGATTATTAATGAACTGACTCTGGCATGCTTGGATTTGGTGAAGATGGATGCCTTAAAAAGCACCTAGAGAGACCTGTAGAGGGGATGCCTCAAACGGCAGCTCACCTTGGGGAAAAAGGTCTGTGGTCAGTTCTGTGTCCCCCTAGTATGTAGGCGTGCTTTCAGACTCCCAGTCTTTTGTCGGCAAGGCTCGTGAGATCCCAAAGGAGAGCTGTGATGCTCGATGAGGCCCTGCGCTGCTTGACACAACTAAATGTGGAGCAGTGAGAGTGAATGTGGCCCCAGCAAAGAGGGTTTGACAGGGAGCAGGTGCCTGCCCTCTCCACTGCCTCTTTTAACTTGGGGAACAACTCCTGCGGGGTCCCGCTGCAGCTGTCCACAGCGCTGGACAGACATGAGTGGGGTATAGCCCCACTGGGCCTGCACGCGAGTGGGAGAAGGGACCTGGAGAGGGAATGAACTCGGGCACACATTAGTCGTCTTTATCCTGGGTGCTCTGGCATGGATCTGGTAAAGCACTGGGCATGAATGGAGCTCCCTGTATAATATCTACAAAGCCAGGGCAGTATCCTCCCCGAAACTTCTGCAGCGATGCCTGCAAACCGTTGGTCTTTGACAGCCACTTAGGCCTCTCGACATGACTCGCTCTTGCCTGGTTCTCTCCTCGCTGAGAGTTGGTATCTCCGTTTGCTTTTCGCTTTCTGCAGACGCTGCGGACTCATTGGGATGAGAGCCATCTCTTCTGTTTGACAGTGTCCTGTGCCCGCATGCTGGATCCCTGTGTCTGGGAGCCTGCTGTTCACGTTTCCCATACAGGGGAGTAGAAAGACATCAGGGGAGTTGCACCACCGTTGAGGGAAGGATTGGGCTCAGAAAACTGAACAGCTTGAACAGCATCTCTTTGCAAGAGAGGCATCCTGCTGGGCTCTGAGGCAGCTGCTGTGCAGCCCCTCCATGCCCTTAGCCATCTACTCCATCAAGAGATGAAACCAAAGCACAACGTGGCTGAAAACAAATTGCATTTAAATGGCCCCAGGCACCAATATGTCAATCAGCAGAACGGATGGCAGGAGAAAGCCAAGCCTGCAAGTGCTCCTGGGAGGTCCGTGCAGTGCAGCGTGCTGAAATGGGCCTGCTGGATGCTGGATTGCCTCTGCCACCCTGTAACAGCTACTCTCCATTAGCTCTGTCTTTGGCACCTTCCCAGCTAATCAGGGGCTTCACTCTGCTCCAGTGAAATGACTAGGAGGTGGCCTCAAGCCCTGTGACCCTAACACTTTCAAAAGCATCTCTGCCCCGATGCTGTCTGTAAACCCGTTAGCTGGTCTCCGAGCAGATTAAGTGGCCGTAATTGTCACGGTCAGCACAGATCGTCTGGCGTTACCCACTCCAGCATGGTTTTTTCCAAGCTGTGTGTTTTTTCTTGTCACCCGAGCTTTATTACAATGCCTAAAACTGGTGGAAATCGAGCCCCCGGTTCCCTTAGGTGTTTTTTGAAGATAGCAGTAGTGTTGCCTTCCAACCTCCAGATATGCTAGTATCCTTTATTAGTTCCTTGCTGCTACCCTTCAGGGTCCTGTACTGCTCTTGTGCTTTGAGGTTTATATCACCATTAAAGAATGGGATCTTTTATCTCCCCCTCCTCCCCCCAACCTTGCTTTCTCAGGATTATTGCATTCGAAAGCAAGGTGCATCTCAGGGCAGGGTGGTAATGGAGCCATGTCATTTCATAGAGCGCAGGGGAACTGTGGGTTTGGGGCGTTTTTTGCCCAGTATAGGGAGGATAGAAGGACCTTGCATGCAACAGGAGAGCAACGTGCCCCAGCCAGGGTGTTTCAGAGCATCTCCAAACCTAGAAATCCCCAAAGAAGATGCTCTGAGGACATCATCAGTGCAGTTTCCCCCAAACCGCTGTACCCATCTCCTTGAAACTTGGCAGGCTCCATGCACTCAGCAGAGGCTACCACCCCTGCAAGCTTCATCCAAATCAGACAAAAAACAACAAAGTTGTAGATATTTCATTGATTTCCCCATTATACCCAATGGCTTAATCTCTGAATCGAATCGCTGGCATCCAAATCAGCCGGATCCGAACCTGAATCGAATAGTTCCCTGTTCGCACAGGCCTAGTGTACACATCTTCTTGCTAGTCTTTTGCATGTTGTAGCTCTGGGAGAATTTTTCTCTGATTTGGTAGAGCCCAATTTGCATTTCCTGTGTTCACTTCATTTCCATGTCCTTTGCAAATCCATGCTGGTGAAACGCAAACTAGCACAGCCAAATTTGGATGACAAATGTCCCTTGACTATGCAGGGGTTTAGGTTGTAGCCGTGTTGGTCTAAGGACATAGGCAGACAAGATTCCTTGGGAGAATTTGATATCTTTTATTAGACCAACCCAAATAGTTGGAGAAGAGTTATTAGGCAGCTTTCGGGTTCAAAAACCCTTCGTCAGGCTAAGGAAGTTTCAGCAGTGAGATGGCCCGGATCTCTTAACGCAAAAGGGACGGCACAGAGGACTTGTAAGAAACTTGCACGAAAAATTATCCTGATCTCTACGATATAAATCCAGAAAAGTGGAAAGTCTTTGACTTGTCACTTTTTAATGAAACAATCCACGGAAACCTAGTTAGCAATATGCACGCCCCCATTAGGTGAGCACCCTCACGAAACCCAAGGTGCTGTCCCATAAGCCAGAACGCATCTTTAAGAGGCTGTTGTGCTCTATTGATGCAACAAATATACAGGAGGAACTGAGGGTGATGAAAGAGTGACAGCAGCTAAGGACTAATGCAGGCACCTTTTTTTTTCTAAACTAGCTGCTGGGAATAGAGGAGCTGATCCTCGAAGTGGCCTCAAATATGATTCTCACCCTCACAGCCTGCAGAAAAGCAACTTGGTGCTTTATCTTGTCCCTAATCTATCCATCTCCCCCATCCGTGCTGGCTCTGGCAAATGCATGGAGGGGAGCAAGGAAGGATCCAGCCTCCCACGGTCAGCGACCAACTTTCCTGGATCTCAAACCCTCTCAATCGGATCCAAAGCACCCACAACTTCCGTGACGAGCAGTGTCCTCCTCCGTTAGTTCCTGTTTCCATGTTGCTATTGTATTTCTGTGTCCTGCAGAAAGCAGGGTAGAGTTGCACCTTATAGACTAAATCAGAGATGCATAAGCTTTTGAAAGCAGCAGTTCACTTCATCATCGTACTAAGGATCATGCTAGAAATGAACATCCAGAAACATCCCGAGAGACGCAGCACTTGGTTTGGACATCTGCCCCTGTCGAGCGCCTGGTAATGTTGAAAATATGCTAAGGGAACTGATTCAGACAGAGAAGCTTCAAACGATTAGAGGACTCTTGCTCAGATGACCCTGCGGTGGTCCTGGCTGTGAAAAAGGTATCTGAACAAGCAATTTCATCCTCTAGGGATCAGCTCGTGGAGAGGAAAGACCTACTACTGTTGCCTTTAGGTATCTTCCTTTAGTTCAGCTAATAGAGCCCTGAAGCTTGAGACCTGGGTTTGAATGCTCAGCCCAAAAGAAAGGGCTGTGCCATGTTTCACACCATCACTGCGTCTGCGGCTCACGTGACAAACCAAGCCCCTCTGCCAGCTCTGTCCTCCGCTTAGCCAGAGTCCTTGTCCCCTGCTGCCTCCTTGGCATAGTTCTGGAAACGCTCCAACGTGTTCAAGTCGGGCTTGAACTGGAGGACGTAGCACTTGGGGAGGTAGTTAGCTATCAGGGTGCCCAGGACTGTGCTGAGAATGGCGCCCATCTGGGCGGCAGGCTTGTCGGTGGGCTTGATGGTGGTATAGGTGGCGATGAAGAAGATCCAGGTTAAGAAGTAGGTCAGCATAGCGAACGTGATGCCCCGGGCCACGTTGTACTTCTTGCCCGAGGTCTGCACCATGAACGTGCAGAGGAAGCAGATGAAGGCCACGGCGCCGTTGAAACCATGCACCAAGAAGAAGAAGAGCCAGGACTGTAGCTGGCAGTAGACCAGCGTCTCTGTGGGCAGCAGCTTGTAGTCGTACTTCAGCAGGGGAGGGGCGCTGCAGAGGGACCCGAGGCACAGCAGGCTCTCGACAAGGAAGCAGAAGGCCACCAGGATCCAGGCCCTCCTCTGGGTCACCCAGGGCAGGAAGGTGCGGGCACAGCTCTTGAACTCTGTCACCAGGGCAATCTGGAGTGACTTGACGAGGAGCGTGGAGAAGCAGATGTTGAGGCACAGGGCATAGATGGGCTGGTATATCAGGCAGATGTAATGCCTGGGCTTCCCTACATACAACATGGTGCTTATGCTCATCAGCGAGAGGCTGAGCAAGGCGCAGACGCTCATCCAGCCCCCGGCCGCCTGCACCAGGGGCGTGCTGAGGTTCCTGTAGAAGAGGGCAGCTGCCAGGCAGCTGAGGACCAGGGCAGCGAACGTCAGGATGAGCAAGCCAATGGCGAGCGGCTCCCCCCAGAAGAGGTACCTCTCGGTCCGGTCCCAGCACTGGATGCTCTGAGCCGGCGACCACTGGTGCTGGGAGCAGGGAAGGCAGAACCTGTCTTCTGCAAAGAGCCAGGAGAAGGCAGTGATGGCCTCGCGCCCCTGCCCCAGAGATCATAGAGCATGCAGGGCCCCTGGATCATGGCGGCCCAATCCCCTTCCTCTCCAAACTCCCATGCTTTCTGCTTTCACTCCCTTCCCTTGATCTCCCCCCTCCGCACGCACGCACGCGTGCACGCTCCTAGCCGCTCTCCCACCGTTCAATCCCGTGTCTGCAGCGGAAGTGCCAGCACTTGAGTCCTGCAGGGTGAGACCAGGCACTGGGGCATCCACTTCTGTCCCTCCTGCACACAGGCCACATCTTTGGTGCAGGGAAGAGCACAGAACCGGACCCGGGGTTTCCTCTGCGCTCTCGAGTGGGGGGCCAGCGCGGCAGCGGCACTCACCCTTGCTGTCCTTGTAGGTGTTTCTGGGGCAGTCGATGCAGTCGTAACAGCAGAGGTGGAAGCCCTTGACTTTTTTCATCTGCCCTGGCTTGCAGTGGCTGAAGCAGGTGGACATTGGGTTCTGGATGACGAGGAAGAGGGACGTGGTCAGGCCTGAGCAGCCGGCCTCGCCGTGCACTGGTACAAGCTAGCTGTGGGTGGGCTCCCCAGTCCTTACTGGACTGGATTGGAGCTGTTCAGCTGTGTGTCTCGTTCCCTCTACAGCTCAGGGAGAGTCTCATTTCCAGCACGCAGCTGGGGTCTGTGATAGGAGCAGGAGGAACTGGGTTCGGAGCAAGCCGCCCTGGCTGATGGTGAGGCACGGTATTCCCATCGCCATCCTCATCTCTTCCCCCCGCCCCTCTGCCCCTCGTTACCTTGTTATCCTCGGTGTGGAACTGGATCAGGGACTCGTTGATGGTCAGGGACTTCTCGTATTCCCCGACGGAGACGTGCTGGAGCGTGTGGTTCTGCCAGCTCCACAGCAAGATCTCGTAGCCCATGTTGGTGCTCTGGGACTGGTCGAACTTGAAGCTGTAGTTATTCACCTCGAACTGAAGCGTCCTCATGACCTCCAGCAGCTGCCGGAGGAAGGGGGACACACGACTGGCCGCGGGCTCTGGAGGGGCAAGGCTGACAGCATCGCGGGTGTAACACGGTAGCAGAAGGGGGATGCGGGGGGTCGTTCATCGCAGCCACCGGCTCCTGAGCACCTGGAGAGCGGCAGGGGCCGGAAGGGACGTCCCCATCCCTGTTTTTTAGCATTAGCCTTTGTATGATGCTAACTCTGGGACAAGGCAAATAGCAACTACACCAACTGTAGGGGCCAGGACAATGGTGCAGGGGGCTCAGGTGTTGGCTCAGGACCTGGGGTGACCTTGGCAAATCACTTGCTGCCCTGGGCCTCCATTTCCTGACTTGTAAAGCGTGGCCGATGCTCCCGTGTGAAGTGCTGTGCCAGCAGGACGCCCCGTTGCTCTGTATTTATTGCACCTGGGGGGGCAGTCCTTGCTGGACCAGTAGCACCAGCATCAAGCATCAAGTCAGTGGCAGGATCAAGGATTGAGCCCTTGTCTTGTAGCTCCGCAGCCGCCCCAGGACCACACCGTGCTAGGCATGGCAGGGCTAAGAGAGGGGGCTGGATAAGGCGGCAGTCTGGTCCTCTGCAGCTAATCTGTGCTGCCCAGAGCATGGATGTGGGACAGGGAAGAGGACAAAGCTCGCTCGCGGATAGGGAAGGAGCCTGGAGGGTGACACGGGGACCCGGCCCTCACTCACCTGCCAGGATTTGATGGGCACCGTGGAGCACCTGTCCTTCGTGCAGCCGAGCACCTTGTGCAGGGCATGGGCCACGCTGTACACAGCCATGTACACTGCGTAGGTCTGCCGGTGCATCACCACGGAGGCCACATCCTCCCAGCTCACGTGGTCGCAGTGCTTGCACTGCGGGCCCAGCACCCCCGACTCCATTTGGCGGCTCCACTCCCGGGACGCCTGGCAGAAGCTCTCCTGCTGGATGGAGGTGAAGAGCTGGGCGACGTAATCCTTAAAGCCGAGCACCTTGCCACCTTTGATGATGAAACCGATGATAGTCCCAATGGTACGGATGCGAGGGATGGAGATGATGATGTCGGACATCACCCAGGCCTCGGTGGCAATCCAGACTTTCGGGCTCAGCCCCTTCTCGATGCAGCGCTCCAGCAGGGTCTGCGCCGGGCGGTCGATGGAGAAGAGCACGATGACGTTCACCTGGGTGGAGTTGATGTATTTAATCACCTCGTCCAGCTTCTCCCAGGGAGCCGGGTCCGACCAGTCGGTGGGGATGACACCCTCGTAGGCGATGCAGATCCCGTAGCTGGCGGCCACGCTGGTGAAGAGGTTGAGCCCTTCGCGGCCGTACTCGTCGTCACTCCCGATGACGGCAATCCAGTTCCACTCGAACCTTTTGAGCAGGTGGATCATGGCCTCCACCTGCCGCTTGTCGCTGGGCACCGTGCGGAAGAAGGAGGGGTACAGCTCGCTGTTGCTCAGTTTGTCGGCGCTGGCTCCGTAGCTGACCTAGAGGGAAAGGCCGAAGCTGATTCTGCGGGCTACGAGGATAAAAACCGGCGACTTCCCTCCGCCGAGGAGCTGCCGCTGCCACTTGCTTCCTCCCTCGTGCTGCCCTTTCACTCGGTTCAAATGGGGCGTCTTGCCTGTGCAAGGGCCCGGCCTCCCCCTCATCCCTCTGGTCGCAGGGGACCTCGTGCTGGAAGGGCTGAGCCCCCACGAGCCCTACAAGCCCCAAAGGAAATCAGGAGCGCGCAGGTGATTAAATCACCTCCATTAGACCAACAACTGCTACTGGAACAAGAAGGGGCCTTCGGTCTTGGGATGCATCTGCTGCCCCAACACGGCCCCTCCCTTGCTTGTTCTCTCACCGCCGCCTTTGCACCTCCTCGTCCAGAACAGATTTATCCCCACGACGCACCTGGGCTGTAGCGCAGTGCCGGGAAACTGAGGCACAGAGGAGCCAGTCCAGAGGGTGTGAAGGTATTTGAGCTCCCCTGGAGTCCGGCTGGGTATTTTCACGCCTGTGCGTGCACTGCCCGGGCTGGGGGACTTGCCCGGGATCGCACAGGGGACTGAGCTCAGACCTCCTAAGTTCGCAGGCCCTTTGACAGCTGCCGGGCCAGATCTCTGGTCCTGCCCAAAACGAGCGAGCCGTTACCTGCGGGGTCAGGAAGAAGCTGAAGAGCTTGGCCGTCGCCATGCAGAGGTCTGACGTGTGAGGCCCGATGACGGCAGCCACGCGGGGCTGGTAGTCGGTGTAGTCGCACAGGACGTCGATCCCGGCGCTGCGCTCCTGGGTCAGGAAGAGCAGGCTGGGCTGCAGGGCCACCACGGGCTCGAAGCAGCTGTCGTAGATCTCGTAGCCCAGCTGGACGCCCGGGAGCAGCGACGTGGAGTTGTTGATCTCGTCCACGGTAAACTTCATGCCCAGAGCCCAGATTAGCCCCGTGGCATATAGCCTGCAGAGAGAGGAGGCAGCACAGCAGGGACCCCTACCCCCTGCCTCTCCCACAGCCGGGGGCAGCAGGACCCTCGTGGGAAGGAGGAATTTCCTCCTTGCTCTTTGACCGCTGGGCAGCCCCCGGTGGGAGTAGCTCTGCCAACCAACGCCTGCCTCTCTCCAGGCCAGCTCTGGAGCAGGGCATCACTAGTGCGATGGGACTTCTGCCATCCATTGCCTGAGGCTCCCTGGGCTCCTCTGCAGCGAATCCCTTTGGGTTGGCAGATGCGTGACCTGTGATTCAGTGATTTGGCAACTTTGCTGGGAGGGGGGAATATCACAGGAGAAACCCAGGGGCGATCAGGACCCCGTGTTCTTGGCTTGACCTTTGGGCACGGGGGTGCCGCAGCCTTCAGGTCTGCTCTGCCCAGACCCCGACCCCGACCTACCTTTCACACGCGACAGCCGTGGGCTCCACCCGCGCGCTGAGGTTCACGGCGTTGATGCCGAATGGGAACAGCCCTCCCAGGATGTAGTGGCCAGGCCTCTTGAACTGAGCCGACAAGCACGTGAGCTCGCGGGCTGCCACGCCGCCAGAGCTCAGGAGCAGCAGCAGGATGCTGGCCATGGCTTCGCTGTCCTGCAGCCGGTGCTTGTAGGGGCGTTTAAAAAGGCAGAGGTTTGGGGATGGATGGAGGGAGTGGCATCAGCAAGCCCTGGGGGCTCTTGCGGAGGAGAGTGCCGGGAGGGGAGCGGGACACTGGAGAATTTGCTTAGCAAAGTGCCTGCAAGGGAGGATTTTGTGTTGGGCGCTCGGCAGTCAAATGCGCAGCACTGCCCTCCCGGTGTCGTCTGCAAACCATGAGCCCAACCCCAGGTGCCATCTCGGTGCAGGGGGCAGGTGAGGAGGAGGTGGCATGGGGGGGACTGGTGCTGCTCCGGACCAAGCTGGCTTTGCATAACAAGAAAAAGCTTTTGCAGCGGGCTTTGGAGGCTGCCACCTGCTTGCAAATTCCAGGGATGCCCCATCCGGCATCTCGGCCACTGTCAGGCTCCCCCCCGAGAGCGCCCGAGCGAAGGGCCTGGTTCGGTGTGGGGCTGGGTGCCTTCTGTTTGTAACCACAGTGCCTAGTGAGAGCTCGGGAGTTGGTCTGTCTGTCTGTCTGTCTGGCGGGGTTTGCCTCCCTCGAGCGATGCTGCCGCCCCATCCTTCTCTTGGAGTGACGTGGCTGCGTACGGTGGCGATGGCCTTACACACGGGGGCCGGGGTGCTCGAGGTGGGGAGTGAAGCAGGTGATACCCAGTGAGGGTCTGAAGCTCAGAAACCGGGGAGCATCTGCTCTCGGGTCTCACGCTGGGTGGAAGGACGGACTGCTGGGGTTTCCAGCGCGTTGCCCAGCCCCTGCTGGGGTTTCCCCCAGTGCCTCTGACCTGCCCATTGACTCGTGTGGCTTGCAGTGCTTAGCCCAGGGCCGGGAAATGCTCCCAGGCAAGTCAGAGAGGACACGGGCACCCCCCAAATCTTACTGGGCTACATGGGGAGGGTGTTTCGTAGTAGCACCTGGAGACCCTACTTGAGATCGGGGCCCCATTGTGCCGGGTCCTGCGTAAGTGCGTGGGAGAAGCTGTCCCCACCCCGAAAAGTAACAGTCTAGGCTGACGGAGGGGTGGAAGGGCGAAATGGGGCATTTGGGGGTGACTTTGTCAGAAGCCAAAGCCATTGAAAGGCAACAAGCTTCTACGGGCTGAAGGCACTCTGAGCATGAGACTTGGACTCCTAAATCACTTGGGTATTTTTTAAATGCTTCTCTCTCTGGCCTGCCCAGGGGCACCCGGTGCCTGTGGCAGAGCTAGCTCAGCCCGCGCAGCTCCTAATCTGGCACCATAACCCCAGGACGGTCTTGCCTCTCCTGCTACCACCCATCAGCAGCAGATGCACGTGCTCGCCTTGTCTCAGCGCTGAGCAGCCCAGCTGCGAGACCGCTGCAGAGGGGTTCGAGTTCGAGCAGCAGTTCCAGTCGTCCGTCCCTTCCTCCTAAGTCAATAATTCATTTGGACTGGCGGAAAAAGGGAAGGGAAGGAAAGCAAGAAAAATGGTTGGCAGTCGAGACTGTAAATATCCCATATCTTTTCCAATAAAAGGCTTCAATGGGGACCATTAATCAGTCACAGCAAGCACCAGCCGTGCCGCTCTGAGGGACCCGGGGTACGATTTCCTGGCAGGGCCTGATCAGTCATCGCGCGCTGCAGTGACAGATCACGAGGATGCGCCACGCTGCTGCGCCGGGAAGAGCGGACCTGGCTTCTTGCTACCGGCCAGGTGGGACCTAGCAAGTGAGCTGGGCTTTGCTGCGTCAGACCTGCACAGCTGGCTCGTTGGTCATGGGGACATGTCTGCTCCGTCGAACTTGCCTCTGCTGCGGGGGTCCTCCCTGCCTCTGCTATGGCTGGTGCACCAGGGAGACGGCAGGACTTGGACCCTTCCTAAGTGCTTCCTACCCAGGGAAACGCCATCCCTAGAGACCGAAGGGAGGACGATGGGCAGATGAGAGTCGGGGTTGGGACTCCTGGCTTCTGGCCTTGGGATTGCTGTCCCTTTACTGCTTGATCTGGGAGAGGTAGGTGACTTCCTACCCTCCCGGCTGCAGTGTACCTGCTAGGGAGACGATTCTGTTGCTACCTTTCCCTGAGGGGCATTTCCAAGAACCTAAAAAGAGGCTAACGGGTCTAGAAAACACGGCGTAGGAGGAAAGGTTGGGAGAGGAGGCTGTTGGAAAGAGAAGAGAGACCAGTTGGAGAAGGATGAATGAGTTTGCAGTGCAACAACGGGGGACTTAAATTGGAGATTGGGAAGAACTTTCTGCCCATAAGGAGGGTCGAGCACAGGACCAGGGAAGTGAAGTGGGAGTGAGACAAAGCCTCTTCGGGGATGGTTTCGCCAGGGCTGGTGCAGCCTCGAGCAGGGGGTTGGACTAGGTGATCTCCTGACGTCCCCGGCAGCCCTATGGTTTTATGAGCGGAGGAGCCCTTCTTGGCGCCCGGTGCATGGGATGTGATGGCTCCATGTTTAAGGCTTTCCAGCTGGCACAGCCAGGGAATGAACCCTCCATACCCCGAAGAACTGGGGAGTGGCAAACCTTCCCCAGGCAGCAGGGCAGCCAAGCCATGCATGTCTGCAGTGCAGAAGCCAAAGGGAACTGAAGGCGTCTATGACTCCAGCCCATGCTGGCCACAATAGCTGAGGCAGTGGCCAGGGACCGCTCGCTGGAGTCCATCCCAGCAGCGTGCCCTTGCCCAGGAGCTGGGTTTGGCAGTAAAGCAGAGCGGCCCTCACCTTGCTCAGTTAGCCTGTGGGGTCTGGCTGAGGCCATCCTACAGGCTCCAGGCCTGGCTCCATTCACTCTCATCAGCCCATCCAGGCCAAATCCATTTGCAGGGACAGGTGCTCGTGTATCCCGAGATGCGTGTCTGTTTGGAATATGCTCCCACCTGCCCTCCAGATTGCCATAGCCATAGCCTGCCTTCTCCCCTCTCTCCGCTGCACGTTCGCGCTCTTCCTGCGACGAAGGATTGTTTGCCGCTTGCTGCGGTGACTCCGCGGCAGGGCGAACGGGAGCGTGTGATCAGGAGCCTTATTCTGGGCCCCGGCTGCTGCTCATCTCCGGCAGACGTTTTGTGCACAAAAGGGGCCCTGAATAGGACGGCAGCAGCTCAGGGGCTGTTAGCGAAACCAGACCGTCCTCTGCAAGGCGAGAGCAGACCTCGCCAGGGAATGATCAGATCTGCTGCCTTTGGACCTGATCTTCCCCTTCTGCTAAGCCATTGCTTTGAACTGGAAGGGAAATCCATCAGCTCGCAGGTGCGCACGCGTGGGCAGAGACGACGTGGTGAGCAGTCATCCCACATGTGCTTCTTAGGCTCCTCTGGGCACCCACTAGCCAGTCACTCCAGGCCCTTGCCTCGACTGACGGTGCGATGGGGGTTTCCACTCTTGCTGGTGTTGTGCTTTCCAGCTGGGTGCAAGAGGTTGATGTGGCCGTCTGCGCCAGTCTTTGAGTCGCTGGCTGCCTCTGAATGCAGGGGGCTGGATCCACGGCACGGGGGAGGGACCGGTATTGCATGGGGTGTGCGCTCACACGGGTGGCATGGGCAAGCCCTGCGCTCGCAGGCAGAATCGAGACCAGGTCTTGACTTCGCTTCAGACTCGGGTCTGGCACCTGCACGTACCGGGAGGGAGGGGTGAGCATTAGAAAGCCCCTTAGCCACTCTGCCTGGGACGAGTGTGTCCTCCTGTGCAGAGCAAAGTCACACTATGGTTTAGACTTGCCTGAAGCCCTTGAGAGACTCCCTTCAGCTGGCAGATAAGAAATGAAACTGCCGTGTTGTTACAACAAATACAGCCCCTTCCTCACTTGGTGCTTTGGGAGCGCTCACTTTGAACACCAAAGCAATTGAGGTGGGCACAAATGCCCTTTTCCGCCCCAGCCCCAGCTCGAACCAGGTGAAGACTTCAGTGCAACGGCAAAGGCTGGCAATCCGGGCCCGTGATTAACGTCACGTGCACGGGCAGCAGCAACGAGACGGCAGGCCCCGGCGCCTTTCAGACAATTCTGCTCCATGACTCCGAGTTAACGACTCTGTCATTTGCCTACCAAATAAGTGCTGTAGCTCATGTTCCTTATTGAGCAATTACAGAGGAATTATATATCTCCCAGTCACTTCAGATACGGGGGCAGCCAATAACTCTTCTCTCGCTTGTCACTTGCTCATTTTACATGGAGGTCATGCTGTTCCTTTAAGTAATAATTCCCATCCCTGGTGGGTCATAAACTCTCGCTATTGCTGTGATAAATCTAAGGGACTTGGGGAGCTGATTAAAGCATGTACGATTGTATTTGACATCTCAAGTTTCAATGTGGGACGGAGCTGACCTCAGGGTTATTTTTCTGCTCTCCCCAGCAGTTCAAGGGGGCAACGGGTGAGAGACGTTCTGGATTGGAGACGTTTCACCTGGTAAATTCACTTTTTTCCACCTGCCAGTCCTGATTTTCCTGCCAAACCTGATGCCGGGGGTGCATTGACAAAGAATGTGAATTTGCCGGGGGGGTGGATGCCAAAGGCTTTCTATAAGCTCCTGGGGAAAGGGACAGCAATAAAAATACCATCCAACTCCATTTTAGAAATCCAAGTGATGGGACTTGTTTCATTGAGACAGTCAGTCAAGGGCCAGTTGATGGTCCCTGCTCAAACCCCTAAACCTTTGTGGTCTACTGATGGCTAATCACTCCACGATGGACAAATCTCTCAAGCTCAATAGAGATAAGCTGAAAGCTCGGAGGCAACGCTCCCCCTTTTGGGTGTGCTGACATTTCACTCTGTAAAGCAGCGAACAGACAGGGACAGCTCTGGCTGGAGGTCTGCTCTCAAACCTGCTTTGGACAAACGTAATTTAAGAGCGGTGCTCTTGGGAAACAAGCATTGTCCTCCTCGGGCTACTTTACGTGGGCTCCAGGGAACCGAGGGACTGTCCACCCTTCCGGTACCAGGAGCCGATGTAAGACCATGCAAGTGTTTGGGGAAGCCCTTTCATCCTGCAGAGCCTTGGGAAATAAAGCAAGGAGAGGAGCCATTCCTAAGCGGAGAACACACGTTCTGAAACCAGGTCAGATGCTACGTGGCTTTGTGAATAAATTATTCAGCCTTCTCCCCTGACAGGCCAGCTGGGGTTTGAGGGCAGTGATGATGAAATGCCAGCAAAAGAATGTAAAATAGTTGTTGTGAAGACATGGAGTCAAGCATTAAATGCTGCCATTAAGTGCAGCCAGCTTCTCCAGGGACGCACCGCACATTTCTCCTGTTCCAGATGCCCTCTCCTCATCTTGGCTATTCGCTCTCGTTGGGACCTATTATTGCACTACCTTTCAAGTTCTTCCCGAGGTACCGAATTTATTCTCCCATCTCTGGATTCTTTGAGCCTTTTCATCCAAAGGCACAGAGACTCATTTTTCAGCTAAAGCTCCCTATGTTGCAGCCTTTGTGCAGGTTTTCAAATTGCACTGGGAAAAAAAACTCTGCATAAAGGTGACCTGCAGTGCAATATGGCTGAGGCTTATTTTTAAAAGAGCAGTAGATGGATGCACTCAGTGACCCAGGGTCAGGGCAGGAGGAATTGCAAACACTTTTCTCTTTAAGTCTAGCAGACCGGCCCACGGACCTCTGAACCTCACTCGGTTGTTGTCGGAATATGCTTGGGCAGGCAGCTCCATTGTGCAGTGGGAAAGTAAGTGGTGCTGCTATTTTTCACAAGAGATGTTGGTCAGATTTCTCTCCTATGGCACTGTTACATCTTTAATGAAATAATGGGGTATGCTTTAGAGCGTGACAGTGCATCTACTTTAGGACCAAGGTTTTTCCATCAGCTTCACGTCACAGGAATATTGATTATACTGAGTACCTCTGGACTTAGCCCCCAGGTCCACTGCTCTTTTTATTTGCTCAGCTTTCATTTATGCCCCAGTATTTGATGCACAGCAGAGGCACTAGTCTCCGCTTCTGGACTGGAACGCTGCTGTCCTTAAGTGTTTTAGGGACGTGATGTTAGGTTCATTCCTGTGTCGTCTCACCTTGTGAGAGCAAACTAAATTGTAGGCTTCCCAACCTGGAGTGGAAGTTATCGTACACTGCTTGATGGGGAGCAGTGCAAGCTCCTTACTGAGGTTTCTTTGCACCCTGGACTTTTCTTGAAGAGGTGACAATGGTTCAAAGGTAGGAACAGGAGCAGCGTGAATCACAGTTCATGGTTCAAGTATGCAAGTTAAATTACTCCTGCTCCTCCACAAATCTGTGCTTAGTCTTCAAATATAACACCTGGCTGATTCAAGGGCAACATGCATAGAAGTGGCAGATAGCTGTTCAGTTCTTCAGCCTCCTCTTCCAAAAGGTTCAGCTAACAAGCTCCATCTGGTGCACCAGTGCACTCATTGCAACCAGATACCTTTATTAGATCAAAAAAATTAAGTCTCAAAAAATTATCATCATCTCTGAACTAAGAGTTCTAGAGTTTTGCATTTCTCATTGCAACCTGATTTTAAAAAGGAGCATTTATCCCTGCAGTCCTAGCTCCACTTATCAAGCAAGAATCCCTGCTTCAAAGTGGGCCCCAACCTGCAGACAGCACATTCAGAAGTCAGTGGGGATCTGCACCAATTGCCAGGCTCCACCATTAATGAGCAGCTTTGAACAGAGGCAAGGGGAGCTGAAGTGGCCAAGAGATCTTAGACAAGTGGCAGAGTGCAGCGAGCAAAGAACGGCGCTGGACGCGGCGCAGTTCTCATTGAGCAGCACGCACGCGGAGACGTGGGCTAGAGCTGTTACCGAGATGGCAGCCAGGAGCTTGCCTTGCGTATTTTCGTAAGGGTGCGTTTCTGAAGCAGCCCAATATATAAACCACCTACCCTGAATAAAAAAGGGAATTAGTATGAACAGCACACAGAGAGGTAGCACCGATAGGCCAACTTTAATGGGAAAAAACAAGGCAAGTCAGTTATTTTTCAACTCCTGCCCTTAAACTTTTGGTCTGACGAGACGAGTGCTTAGCTTGGACATATTAACAGAGAACAAACAAACCACCTGTACACGGGGTAAAACTGCTGTCTTTGCATTAATCCCGCAGAACACAAACATTACATTCGTTCCTGGGCAATACATGGCACAAAACCATCAAGAAGCAACACAATATGCCCCCAAAGCACCTAGTCATGGAATACCAGCTGCCTTTCATCAAGAGAGGCTGAACTGAGAGAGTTTTTATGCTGGCTATCACAGAATAAAACATCCCCGAGTGTTTCTTAAAAGGTGGCACGTGGAGCTACCTGGATAATCATCATGCATAATTTGCTCCACGGCACTGTGTGCAAAAGCAGCATTTTTTAAAGGTCAAAAATCTTCATGTGGAAGGAGAACAACACATTTCACAAAGCTTCCTAAAGAGCATGGACACACACCTACCATGGTTAAGAGGTATTTATCATGGCTGGCACTGGACAGGAAAACCTTCCTTTCCAAGTCTCTATGGAAAACTGTTTAGCCAAGGAAGGCACCAGTCATCCAGACAGAGGTGCATTCTGCACACATCCGTTAAGGGTTTGGTCTCATTTGTAAATCAACGAACTAAGCTGCTAATTACCCAGTCGCTCACGACAGCACACTTTGCATTAAGCCAGAGGTCACACAGGCCTTCCAACATCCGAAAGAGGGAGGCATTCCTGTACGACAGTGCTCTGTGCGAGCAAGTTATTTTATGTAATTTAATGGAGAACAGTGTTAACTAGACTGAACCTTGTGAGGTAATACTGAATTCCTGTATCCCACAGAATAAATTGGCAGCCATTCAAGTGTCTAGGGTGATCTTGTTTTAGTGGTTTTCAGAACAAGGGCAGGGGTAGCGCCTCTCGCAACACAAAACACTGCCAGGGCTTTCAAAATTCAAGTATGCTGCCTTATTTACATGTCCCTTCTTATTTATCTTATACTTTAGCAAACAGGAATCCACACTAAAATGGCAATAGAACTTGCATGAATAGTTACCTTCTGTTTAAAACCTAACATTCAGTTGGTCTGAGAACCATTAAAGCTTTGGGGAGAGGCAGGAGAAGAAGCCACACACACTGATTTGATATACAGCACAAGTTACAATCATCCCCAATGAGCCCAAGACATGTTGTTTCTCCAAGCCTCCAGCATTCCCTTTGTTTCCTCAAGCTTATTATAGTGTTATGTAGTGTCTATATATACAGCCTTCAAAATGCATAAAACTCCGCACCGTTCTGTAGCTTAGTATAATGCAGCATACACGAAAGCAGCTTCCTCAACTCAGAACAGCAAAGAGCAAGAGGGGACAGAAGGAAGGAATAGAAAAGGATTCCCTGCACTGACATGCCTGCATAGAAAGGGAGAGACAAATACGTTACTGTATCACAGTTCAATGCTCCTGAACTCTTTTTGAGAGGAGAACACACAAGAATGATCTGCTATTAATGACAAACAATTTTCCAATCTTCAAGAAGGAGATCTATGCTCAACTGCTCCTTCCAAGAGAGAGCACCAGAGTTACCAGAGCCCAGGAATAAAAGTGCATCAAACTAAAAAGCAAAATTCAAGGCTCTGGTATGTCCCAAGGATTTCTCCCTCGTCCCTGAACAGACCTCCCCAGTGTTCTTGCTTCAAGGTGAAATTAAGCGATCCTTCATTTCTGGGTCCTACATTCAGTTTTCTAAAGAGCTAAGAGATAAAGTTTGGAAAGGAACCCAGGGGACGAGAGAGAGATGAAGAATCCCTTGAAGCAAGAGCAATGCCATATGGCTTTGGAACGGTCCGAGTTTCTTTCAACAAAAACAGGAGCCAAAACATGGCCGGTATCATGAGACTCAAAAAAAAGCACTGATTTGGCTGCAGTCTATTGGCAACATAGGAGAGATGACAGTGGAACAGAAGAGGAAAGACCCCAAGCTTTAGTGCAGATCAGCAGCTTCTAGTTTACACGTGTGCAGAGCCATAAGGAGCGTGGGTCCTCGCAAGCCACGCTACCGAGACAACGTGATCAAACCCCACCCTCTCCCCCCATCAAGGAAGGTCGAGCATTTTATTCTTTGCATACAGCTCCTCCGTGATCTCATAGACTTTGCAGACGTACGGCAAGGCTTCCCCCAGCATATCTACCGCCTCCTCGGGAGTGCCGAGATTCATGTTTTCCAGGAACGTGTTTCGGGTGGGCAACGCACAGAAAGCCAGCGTGGCGGCCTTGCGAATAACCCAGGGGTGGTAGTTTGCCAAGGAGGCGTTATACGAGTCTGTGCAGATCACAGACGTCTTGGAGTCCTCCTGGCTGGTCCTCAGCCCCTCGAGAAACATCTGCAGCCAGCGAAGGGCTCGGTGGAGGCGCAAGATGGTCCGGCAGCCCGACTCCGGGCACTCCCCTCGGTTTTTGAGGCTGACCAGGCCGCTGGCCAGCTCGTACTCCACCATGGTCTGAAGCGTCTCGTATCTCTCCCGCTGGTCGCCGCTGCGGTACTTCTCCATGATCTGTATCTTGGTCACCGCGTCTTTTGACACGAAGGAAAAAATCGTGCCCAGGCTGTTCAGAAACCTACGGTCCGAACCACAAAAACCTCGTTATGCAACGGGAAGAGGGAGCTGCTGGAACAGCAGCAAGAGCAATAAAACACCCAAAGCTCGGAGATGTGGCGTGTTCCCTAAACTCCGCTCCAAAAGGGAGAAGGAAGATATACAGGAAAATACGGTAGCGCGGTCTCTTGAGAGCAGAGGCACGTGCCCATTTCGGAGGCTGGGTTATTTCTTACCGTATTTATCTACTTGAGGAGGAGCTGGAACAAAGGAGGAGCAGCAGGTGGGAGGAGGGGGGCAAACACGAAGAAGCGGAGAATCTATTTAGGGCAGAAAATGCCCCCCCCCGCAGGGGTGGGGGGTAAAGAATAGGTACGTGTGGTGCGTGTGATAATACGGTAGGAGTTAACGTAAGGTCGGTGGGAGAATACAGTACTGGTCGGGAGGCACGCGCATGTACCCAGGAGAATATGGTACTAGGAGGGAGGCAGGCGGCGCGTGCACGCGGGAGAATGCGGTACCAGAAGGGCGGCGCGCGTGCACGCGGGAGAATGCAGCCCCGGCTCCCGCCTTACCTGATGAGCCCGTTCCAGCCGCGCAGGTAGGGGTCCATGAGCACGGTCTGCTCCGCCGTGAGGCAGGCCCGAAAGGCGGCCAGCACCTCCCGCAGACAGAAGCCGTCCTGCCGCTCCGCCATGGCCGTACAACAGAGCACTCACAGCCGGCCTTCCCCATCCCCCGCCCCGCCCCGCCAGCCAATCACCATCGAGTTCTCTTTCGCACTGTCGGGCGCAGGGCGGGGGCGGCGCTCGCTATTGGCTGCGGACCCGGAAGTCGCGTCTAACTTGTGGATCGTCGGATCGACTGCCGGGAAAGGGGCAGGGGGTAGTTGGCGCCTGCGTAGCAGGCACGCAACCTTGACCCGGAAGTGAAGGAAGCGGGGTCCCTCTCCGTTGGCCCGTGACCCGGAAGTGAGGGGCGCTGCTGGGGTCTCTGCCTCCTTGGCAACGCAGCCTGGTCACCTCCGGCCTGCCAATGCCCGAAATTAAAGTCACCCCCCTGGGTAGGGCGTGGCGGGGCCCGGGAGCGCCCTCAGCCTTTCCCCGGGTGGGTGGGCGCGCACAGCGAGGCTGCTGTGATTGATGCACCTGCTTCTTGTCCTTGTGCAGGGGCCGGCCAGGACGTGGGCCGCAGCTGCATCCTGGTGTCCATTGCGGGCAAGAACGTGATGCTGGACTGTGGCATGCACATGGGCTACAACGACGACGTGAGTTGGGCTGTCGCATTGTTGCCATCCTCGTCCCTCGCTGTGCCATCGCTTCCCCCTGAAGCCATCCCCGTTCATGGTGGCGGCAGCGTCCGTGGTCGCCCCGTCACGGGCTCCCGACGTGCTGGACGCTGCCGTTTATTTAATGACACCGGCAGCCAGCTTTGTTGAATCGTGGATGACCCGCTTTTCTGTCCCGCAGAGGCGCTTCCCTGATTTCTCCTACATCACCCAGAACGGGCGGCTGACCGACTTCCTGGACTGCGTCATCATCAGGTGAGAGACCTCGCGGCCCCCTCACGGCCCAGGTGGAGGGGAGAGACGCGCTTCGGAGCCGTTATTGGCCGTCCAGAACAGCCCCCTCCCATGAGGAGCAGGGTATTACTAGTAATACCTAACGGTGCTAGTAATTCACTGCTAGTAATACTTAACAGTATTAGCGCTGCTAATACCTAACGCTTCGGTGGTCTAACACCTGCACATTGTGCATAGCTCTCCCAGCACTTGAAAAACATGAATGTTTAGCCGGTTTAATTTCACGTACAATTGTATAATACAATACCAGTGTGTCTGTAACGTCTCTCAACACCCAGAGTGGGGCAGGAGCTGGAAACGGCTGGCTTGAAGCCCCTGGGTCGTGCCTCTTATTCTGCGCGTCCCTTCACAGCCACTTCCACTTGGACCACTGTGGAGCCCTGCCATATTTCAGCGAAATGGTCGGCTACGACGGACCCATCTACATGACACACCCCACCAAGGCCATCTGCCCCATCCTGCTGGAAGACTACCGGAAAATCACCGTGGATAAGAAAGGCGAGACCAACTTCTTCACTTCTCAGATGATTAAGGATTGCATGAAGAAAGTGGTAGCTGTCCACCTTCACCAGACCGTCCAGGTAAATGACCCACCCTGTGGACTGCTGGTGTAAGCTATTTGGCCCAGTCAAGGAGCGGGGCCGTTTTTTGTCTCTGTGCCCAGAGAATCATAGAAAATGTGGGTTGGAAGGGACTTTAGCAGATCATCTAGTGTAGTCCAACCCCCTGCTCAAATTACAACCATCTCCAGCTACCTCATCCCAGCCAAGGCTTTTTTAGGCCGGGGGTCTGAAACTGCAGGTCAAAACTGAGCAACTTAAAAGGGGGCCTCAAACTTCCTGGGGTTGTGGATGGCAGCAGTGGCTGCTGCGTGTGAGTTCCCTGTCCCCCAGCACTGCCACCCAGCCCTTGGGGTCGCGATATCACAGAGGTTGAGAACCCCTGGTCTAGGCGGCTCTTAAAAACCCTCCAAGGATGGCAATTCCACGCCTCTCTGGGTCTCTTATTCCTACCTACCCTCCCCCTTAGAAGTGTTTTACTACCCTCCTAGTGAGAGAGATTTTCTTAATATGTAACCTAAACTTCCCTTGCTGCAACTTGAGCCCATTGCTTCTTGTTCTGTCATGTGCCACCACTGGAAACAGCCTAGCTCCATCCTCTGCAACCCCCCTGCAGGGAGTTCAAGGCTGCTGTTGAATCCCACCTCACCCAAAGTCAGGGTACATCTGTATTACAACGTGGTCAGATAAACCTGAACTAGCTTTACACTAACTGGCTCAAGCATTACGAGCAGAGTAGCTGTAGCAGCCCACAACTGGAAGCAGATTAATTGTCCAAGTATTTACCCTGCTTCTTGGTGAGTTGTGCAGCGTGCATTAGAGCTCTGTGCTTCTGCGCCTACACTGCTAAAGGCTCCTGTGCTGCAGTCTAGACATGTTTTTAGACAGAGGGGCAGTGCCCAATGGAAGAAGAAGACACAGAAATCTTGTGAAACACCTCTGTGTTGGGATTCTCTGCCCTAGCTGCCAGGCTTGCTCTTACACTTCAAGATATGTTCTAACTTTGGGTGTTCAATGATGCCTGTCACTTTCCCTTTGCAGCCCACAAGGTGTGCAAAGGGTTTGATAGGGAGCATTGTCAGTGAAGAAGCAGAGCAATTAAATCAGTTGTTTTCAGAGTCACATGCCACAGCTTAGGAGTTTTGTTTCCCAACTGAGATCAAGCCTCTTGGATGCCAGTGGATATCTTTCCATGTAGGTGGATGACGAGTTGGAAATCAAGGCATACTACGCTGGCCATGTGCTGGGAGCAGCCATGTTCCAGATCAAAGTTGGCAGCGAGTCTGTAGCGTACACAGTAAGTATCCAGATAAATATTTTATGGACACTCACGTCTCTAATGGGATAGGCCTCATTACCTTTGAGGCAGTAAATGGGTCCCTTTAATCTTTTTTTCTTTTTCCATTAGGGGGATTATAATATGACACCAGACAGGCATTTAGGGTAAGTGAGAAATAGTCACCATTAATTTTATTGGGGCTGCTAGAGATTGGGGAATTGTATTGGCAGGTCCTGTTAACCCGTGGGAATTTATTTGTGATGATTCCACACTCTTTGGCAGGAGACTAGACCACTTAATGCCTTCCCTGCTGGGAAGATAAATGACGTTTTCGATTGCTGTGCTAAATAGGTTTCTAATGATGTCTCAGGATAGAGATAAATGCAATGCTTTTCACTCTGGCATATGGTCATATTGATTCCTTTGTCAAGACTGCGCAGCCATTGAATTTGAGCAGTCCATACATTGCTTCATTGTCACAGTACCTTTTAAATGTGTTTCACCTTCTCGTGGTCCACACTTTTGTGCCATGGTTTCCCCAGCTGTAAATGGAGGCTGTTGACATTTGTTTTGAGAGCTGTGGGGGCAAAGTGCTGTGTATTCCTTGTTGTCATCATTCAATGGGTTTTTTGTTTTTATTTGGTACTGTTTTAGTGCTGCTTGGATTGATAAGTGTCGTCCTGATTTACTGATCTCAGAGTCCACCTACGCCACGACTATCAGAGACTCCAAGCGCTGTCGGGAACGAGACTTCCTGAAGAAGGTTCATGAGACCGTGGAGAGAGGAGGGAAGGTGTGTTATGTGGCATAAGCTAATTGGGGCTTCCCCAGCCCTGTGGGAGATGCGGGCTCCTCAGGGAATGAGAGGAGCCCAGAGACACTTGTTGGGAAGCAGTATCTCTGCTGCATTGATTTGTTTGCAGTCATCGAGGGTGTCATGTCCTAACTCTGCATCTCATTGGCAGGTCCTTATCCCGGTGTTTGCTCTTGGACGTGCCCAAGAGCTCTGCATCCTACTGGAGACTTTCTGGTAAGCATCAGCTTCACCCTTTTCATACTGGATTAGAGCAGACGTCCCATTTGTTTCTCTGCAAGTTATTGATGAGCTGCTGTATGTTGGTATGACAGGGATATTGATCAGTGATCCCCATCTCTCTTCTGTAAGGGTGTGCATAGAAGTCTAGGGTAGTGGAACTGACTCTGGTGTGCACAGAGGGAAGAGCCCAGCGGTGCTTGCCAGAAGCAACCATGCCTGGCTGACTGACTTCTTTCTCTTCCCAAAGGGAAAGAATGAACCTGAAGGCCCCGATTTATTTCTCCACCGGTCTCACAGAAAAGGCCAATCATTACTACAAGCTCTTCATCACGTGGACCAATCAGAAGATTCGCAAGACTTTTGTCCAGAGAAACATGTTTGAATTCAAACATATCAAGGCTTTTGACAGGGCTTTTGCTGACAACCCTGGGCCAATGGTATGTGGTTAGGAAGGTTATAGAACAGAGGGGCTGGGATAGGAACCACTCCAGTACCACTGCAGGCCCAGCTTAGCAAAGAAACTCACCTGTGTTATGGGGCTGAGCATCCTCAGCTCCTGTTATCAGTGAAAGGTTTGAAGGAATGGAAATTTTAAGGAATGCGGTTTGGTGGAAAGTAGTGAAATTGGATTCAGTGGAAATTACATTAGGTTAAAAAATCACGTGTGAAACACAAGTGTAGAGTGCGTGCTGCATGGTGTACAGTAAAGCTGTAAAGCCAGAAAGCTGGTACAGTACAGGGCCAGAAAAGGCATTTTCTTGTTCATGTTTGAAATGCTCTGTCTCAAATCTGCTTTGAAATTGTGCAGAGAAAATGGTCATTTGGGTGTGGTAGCTTCTAAGCATGTGTTCTCTCTAGGTCGTATTTGCAACTCCAGGCATGCTACATGCAGGACAGTCCCTACAGATCTTCCGGAAATGGGCGGGGAATGAAAAGAACATGGTAAGAAAGCCCTGTGGTTTTGAATGACACCTGTGTGAACACTGCGTGGCCCACACAGGTTTGGGAATAAGCTTTGAATCTAATAGGGTAAGAATAGCAGGAGACTCTTTTAGGTGAGTCTTTTTGAAAGATCCATCCACTAACAGTAGTAATAATTATAACCTCTGACTGGCTGCTGTATTATGTGGTAGCAGCATGATTCAGAACTAAAATTTCAGTTTGATACAGATCAAACTAGCCCTCTGAAATGCACTGTTCCTCCACAAGAGTCAAACCGTAACCAGTGGGAGAAGGTTAAGACCTAGTTTGTTGATGCATATCAGTGAACATGACACACTTGGTTCTGGTGCTAACATTTAACTTCCTCAAAGTCACCAGCTTGTCTTGACTCCAGATTCCAAAGGTGGAGAGAGGAGATGACGATGCATGAAGCATAACACATTATTCACCCCCACAGACACTGCATGTAACCTGTGCACGCTTTGCAGACCAGGTTTCCATTTATTTCAGTAGAGGCCAGAACTCGTATGAGTGACCTTTGGGCAAATAACCATGGAGGATAACTTTGGAAAGCAGCCCATGTTTCTAAAGCCATCCTTTTCTGGGGTTCTTATGAGAGCCTGCAGAGAGGTACTGTTCATTTGGCTGTGATCTTTTCATGTAAAGCAATAAGGAAACACTCCTTGCCTGAGACCGTGAAACTCTTTTTTTCCGTACTGGGTATTCCAGAAGTCTCTGAAAGAGGCCTTACTTTAAAGAGACCCCAGTTATCCTGGACAATCAAGCTGGTCTCTGTGGGCATGGGGGGAGGGGAAGCCCTTGAGGAATGGCCAAAAGGGCAGGTTTTATCAACTCTAGCTGTTAGGGTTCTTAATCTGGGGCATCAGAAGGTGCCTCAGAAACGAGGAGCATTGCAAGATGCTTTTACTGGGAGCTTATTTTCAATTCTACTTGCATTCTTTTGATGGTATCCCCTTAGACACTTGTCTTAACTGGTAACAAGCCTTGGTTAGCGACACATTCTAACAGAAGCCACCTTTTGTTTTATTCTCAATGCTTTTTCACCCCTGAGGATTTTGCCAGGAAGAATGCAGGGAGGGAACAATTAAACTGAACAGAGAGTAGCTCGCCAGCAGGGGCTGTGGTGGACAGGCTCAGAACAATGGACACTTCCATCACGACTAACACGTGGGTAGTTCTGCAGCTCGGGTCGTGTGCAGGGGTGATGTATTTTTCTGGATTCCTTCCTAGGTCATCATGCCAGGTTACTGTGTGCAAGGAACTGTGGGCCACAAGATCCTGAGTGGGCAGCGGAAGCTGGAAATGGAAGGGAGGCAAATAGTAAGTAACTGTGCCCAGACTGAGCTTTTGGGGAAGCTCTTCAAAGACAGGCAGTTACTAGGCCCTGCTGGCCATGGGTGACACTTATAACCTTACCAACTTCTGTCCAAGAAAACCTCAGTGTTGGTTGTTAGGCTGAGAAATGTTTAAACTGGAGGGATTATTCAACAGGTTTCTTTCCATGTGTTTGTGATCATTTGCCCCCTCCTGCATATTGCCTGGCAGCTGTAGATCGCATAAGCAATAGCACTGCAGTAACTCTAAGTCTCTGAAAAGCCAAATTCTGTGGATTTTAGCATGGGTGGGCTTCTATGCTGTGTCCCGAAGGTTTAAATCCCCTGTAATCAGACAGGTAGCCAGCCTGGGGGCTTTGCGCAGAAGTGGGGATGAAAAGTGTTAACTGCAGTCCTTACATGCTGATACGCTGTTGCATAGTTGAACCAGTGCTGCAGGGCACAGTTTGATCCTGTAAAACATGGAGTGTGGGCTCCCTCCCTTGGTGAAGCTGGGAATTGGGCTGCTTTGCCTGACCAGCTTCCTGCCACATGGGATTTCTGTTCACTCCTACAATGTTGTGCGTGTCAAGAGCCTTGCGCTACTTTCTGCATGCTATGGAAGTCATACGATGCCCGATGATCAGGGGCTGGGTTTGTGTGCTTCTCCCTGCAGCTGGAAGTGAAAATGCAGGTGGAATACATGTCCTTCAGTGCCCACGCTGATGCCAAGGGCATCATGCAGCTGATCCGCCAGGCTGAGCCACGCAACGTGCTCCTGGTCCACGGGGAGGCAAAGAAGATGGAGTTCCTGAAGCAAAAAATTGAACAGGAATTTCGTATGTACTGTTTGTGGGGCAGATGGAGCGTGGAAGGGGGGAAGGCTTGACTGACTGGAGCATTGCTAGTTTCCTGTGTTGCTGGCCTCTCTCAGACCAGAAGTGAAGATGCTTGGTGTCATGTATAGTAAGCCCCTGCTGTTGCTTCACTGAGGAGCAGGGAGTGTGTGTTGTCTGTCTGTCGTGTTACATATTTATTTAAAATCGTGTTTCCTAAAGCCAGCACAGACAAATGGAAAGGAAAATGAAGTGCTTTTGTGTCTGTATTTCTGTGCTAAACACTGGGCAAGCACTGGAGACAAACCAGACTCTTTTTTTAAACCAGTGACTCAAGTGCAGGTAGGGAGAAGTAGGATAGAGAGATCCTTACATAGCTCTCTAGAAATTCCTTTTTGGGCAATTTTAGATGCCTCCCCTAGTGCTGGCTTGCTTTTATTCCACCTGCCAGCTTTGCTGTAGTCTGTCTGCAGCCTGTGATCTCAGCTCTCACTACCCCATAGGTTCAGAGCGGGCAGTTCTCCAAAAGCTCTGTATAAAGCGTTGATGAGGAGTTGGTAGGTATTGGCCTTCCCCTTCAGTGGGTCTCTGCTCTCTTCCATGTTAGACTTGAGAGTCAGGCCCTGGTATGTCATAGGTGCCCTGGGAAGTCTCATTGCATGTACAGGAGTGTTAGCCTCACTGTGCCACACTCACCAGGTTGGGGAACAACACTTCCTGCGTATACAATGCAGAGCCCTTGATGCGGGAAGTGAGAGGCTCTGTGTGAATGTTCCTCCAATCCTCTTTGCTGTTAATACAGATGTGAACTGTTACATGCCTGCAAACGGAGAAACAACTACGTTATTCACCAACCCCAACATCCCCGTGGACATCTCCCTTGGACTGCTGAAGAGAGAGACTGCACTAGGTAATTGATGGCTGCCATGGAGTTCCTGCTGGTCTGGCCCAGTGGCTGGATTGTATTTATGTTTGCGTTGCTGAGTGCAGTGTTCCCTGGATTGTGAAGTGAGGGGGACAATGTGGGGGCATTTCCAAGATCCTCATATAACTGAGCTTTATCGGGGCTTAGAGTTTGCAGGGGGCTTCCAGAGAGATGCGATGGCTTCTCACCCTAGCAATGTATCCCTGCATCTGGTGGATTCAGTGCGTGGGCATTTTGTTTCAAGTCCCATGCAGCAAAGCTGGAGACGATTGTTCAGCAGCCAGACACTGTGCAGAGATAATGTGTCAGTTTGCTTCATGGGCAAACATGTGTAGGTGTGCCACCTCTGCTCAGCTGAAGTTCCCAGTTAAACTGGGAGGGTGTAATGAGTGTGGCTGTCCCACCTCCATTGCTTAAAGGTTGATCTCCATTGCACCTGTTTTTAAAGAGGCAGTGACTAGGACTTACGGGTCAGGCCCACAGAATGGGTCTGCTGTATTCCCACTGTGAGGCTGTACAAACCTTGCTGTCACCTGGGGCTCCGTGAGATCCCAAAGCACTTGACTGTTTCTATCAAGGTGTCAGGTAAGCACAAGGTCATTAATGGCCATGCCCTCCTTTTTCCACTGCTCCTCCTCTAGGTCCCCTCCCAGATGCCAAGAAGCCAAAGCTCATGCATGGCACATTGATCATGAAGGATAATGTAAGTGACCAGGAGACTGTTCTAGTACTTGTCTTGTAGCCCCTCTGGCCTTTTGTCTCGTAGCTTTCCACTTTGTTTTTTTTTCTTTTAAACAATTCCAGCACAGACAACAGTAGAGAGGGTACCCAGTCCTCACTTATTCTGGGAAACAGTCCAGCAGTGATAGCTCTCCAGGTGCCATGTGGCTGTGAAGAAAATGTGGGTGTAAGAGGATTCCCAGTCTCTGCTATCTGTTCTGTAGAGAGGAGACAGGTGTGCCCCTGGCTATCTGGAAGTGGTCCCTTGAGACCGGGATGACCCAGCCACAGAACCATTGCCCATGAAGTTCTTGCCTTTGGCCAGGGAACTTGCTGTTTCCCCACAGCCTCCTGCCATGCAGTGAGTGCATCCGATGGATGCCCAGGCAGGCCATTCTTATCCTGCATCCCAGCCTTGTAATTAGATGACTGGTTCGTTCCACACAGGCAGTTTGTTAGCTTTCCATCACTGAGTAGCTTTGAGAAAACGGGAATTGGTGAGAGAGAGAAGTACTTCCTGCTTCCTTTGTCCCCCACAACCTGCCTCCTTACGGAAGTAACCTTAGCAGACCCAGATCCAGCTGGCTGTTTCCGCTTGTGACCGGGGCTGCAGTGTGCTTGGGCATTCCCAGGTGCTGGGAGAGGGAAAGTCCCCACTTTGAGTTGGTTGCTTTGCTTTCATTGCTATCCACAGCTAGCCATATAAAAACGATGGGGGGGATTCCAGCCCAGTGTATGAGCCAGGCAGAAGGTCATAGACTTCTCCCTTCTCTCGGCAGAGCTTCCGTCTGGTCTCTCCTGAGCAGGCGCTAAAGGAGCTGGGCCTTGCAGAGCACCAGCTGCGCTTTACCTGTCGTGTCCACATCCAAGACCCTCGCAAGGAACACGAAACAGTGCTGCGGGTTTACAACCACCTTAAGGGGTAAGTGTAGCCTCAGCGCCAAACTTGGGCAGGGGCTTCTAGAGATGTGAGCATGATTCACCTATGTTGATCCAAACCAGCACTGTGTAGGTACAGCCTGTCGGTAGA
This sequence comes from Caiman crocodilus, assembly GCA_030014935.1. Lineage (NCBI taxonomy): Eukaryota > Metazoa > Chordata > Crocodylia > Alligatoridae > Caiman > Caiman crocodilus. Next base: position 14,747,112 of record JAGPOW010002149.1, read on the forward strand.
TAGCAAAAGGGCTGTCTGGGTTGGAAGAGGTGACTTGGGAATCCAGCTGCCAGAAGATATGATGGGTGGGCAGTGCTCACAGGAGCTAGCTAGTTTAGAGCTTCTGCAGAGGCATTTCCCCCTGGTGAGCAGGCACCCCTGAGAAACTGTCTAGAATAAGCTTTGTGTTCAAAATCAGCTGGCCCAGGGCAGGAGCAGCGCTCTGTGGCCCATGAGAGTCCAAAATTGTACCTGAGGAGCTGATCTGTTTTATTACTTCCACAGAAATCAAACCCTGTAGGGAACATAGGATAGAGAGAGAGAGTGGCATTAGCAGGCTTTAAAATGAGCCCTGTGCTGACTTCCTCAGGTGGTGCAGCTCAGGTTTGTGTGCTCACACTTCCAGATTTATGCATAGCAGGGAACACTTAAAGATATGTAATGCACCTTCTCCCTAGCATCCTCAAGGATTATTCAGTTCAGCACCTCCCTGATGGGTCTATTATGGTGGAGTCCATTCTCATTCAGGCCACAGCACATTCAGAGGATCAAGGAACCAAAGTTCTGCTCGTTTCCTGGACGTACCAGGTGAGAACAAGTTTCACTTCATCAGCAAGATGTCTACATTCAGACTGACTCTGTGGTTGGTTTGTCATCTGCTTGTGGTACGGATGTGCCATCTTAAGGATTAATTTCCATATAAATGTGGTTGCAGCATTGCAACATCTTTGTGTGAGGGAGCACACAAGCCACTGAGCTAGGCACATTTTTTCAGTATCTTCTTAGTGCGTTCTCATTTACTTTTCTGGGCTGTTGCTATGGACTAGTTTCCAGCTATCAATTCTGTGACTGACATTTGCATGGAGAAGTCTTGCGGGCTGTGTGACAAGCTGAGTTGTGACAAATAGGCATATAAACAAAGTCTGCAACTTAATGACTAGCAAAAATGCTTTCTGAAGTGAAGCTGCAGCCGAAGGAGGCACTGTGTTTTTTCTCTTCATGGATGGAGTCTTATTTTAAATGCGTTCACAGGTCTAGTTTCTGTGCATTTTTTTTTTTTTTTAAATCTTTGTTCCCAGAGAGGAAATGTTTTCCTGAGAGCTAAGCAAAAATCAATAATTCTTTCTTTGCTTTAAAAAGAGAGGCACTTATCCTCAAAACAATCTCAGAAGCATCTAAGCTCATTTCTGACAAATGCAAGTTTTATTGCTAAGCCAGAAATGGGTTCCAGCCAGACAATCTGGCTCCCAAGTACAAGCCTTTTAATTTGGGAGCTAATTCAGTCTGGGACATTGGTGTATATCTGTGCCTAAAAATGAGGTTCTGATTAACGGCACAAGACCTGGGAGCCTAGAGTGGTGCTGTACCATTGACTTCTTTGTTTTCTGTGTCTAGGATGAAGAACTGGGCAGCTATCTGACCTCCCTCCTGAAAAAGGGGCTGCCCCAGTCAACGGGCTGAGTGTCTGCAGCAAGGACGAGGAAGCTCCAGGTCATTTCCACTTTTTATTTGTACATTGTCAGAAAGGCGAATCGGGGAGGATGTAAATATGCAGTTTGTGTTTTTTAAATAAAAAAAAAATGAAGTCTTTCCTTTGTCCCATAGCCTGTGCAGTTCAATATGCTCCAAGTCCTCACGCAGGGTTCTGATTTAGCAACAGTGGTTTCTCAACTGGAAAAACCCTCACTGAGTTTTTCTGCATGCATTTATTTTTGAGGTGTGAAAAGTCAGTCACCCTCTGACAGTAACTTTCCATGCAGCAATTAGGTTTTGATTTCAGTAATAAACAAGCAAGAACAACCCACACACCATAGCACCACTTTCCTAAGTCACTGCCCCATGAATTTCTGTTTTGCTCTGTCAGCTCAGCTGGGTCCTTAAAAGCCTTTTGAACAGGAGCCATCTGTCTTTGGTAGCTCAGCTGGACACTGCTATGGGAGTGATATAGCATCCTAAGAGAAAACGGGTTTGAGGCATTAATGAAAACAGTTTAAGAGCCATTTAGCTTCAGCATTAAAATGGAAAAGGCCAGATAGCTCAATTCTGTATTAACACAAAGTCCCAAGCCTCATATTGCAGCAGTAACTTCATCTATTGAAATGTTTTCAAAACTTCCTTGCACAGTAGCTGACAAGCCTATAGTAGGGCGCTCATACATTTTTCTGTCCCTGTTGGGTCAGAGAAAAGAGTCCTCCAATGAAGTTAATTGTACCTGTATTCTGGGAATGGTACAAGAATAACAGTGTTGGTAACCAATGGACCTCAGTAGCAACACCCTGCTAAGGCACGTGTTTATTCACACTTCATGGATGCAGGGCAGTTGAAGGAGTTGCCAAAATCTCTGAGCCAAGTTGGCAGACCTGGGATTTGACCCCAGGGGTTTGCAGCGCCTTATCCTTTTATTCTAGGCACTGCCCAGACTGCCTCCCTTGAAGTTAAAACAAAGAATATCCCAACCTTGTGAAAAAAGTTCAGATGAAGAAATGAGTCATTTCAGTTAGGTAGCTAAGTATGCCAAACAACCCTTATTGGGACAGGTCCATTTAATACTTAGAATTGAATATCTGTTTAATTGTAATGAATCCACTCAGTGCAAGATGAAAAATCAATACCATATACAAAAACAATCTGTTTAATAAGGCCAAAGTGCAATACAGCAATTGCTTGTGTGTTTTAATTCCCCTTTTTAATTCACAGTGTGTAACCAGCAGTCATTCAGGGCTGGAATTGTTCTTATTCTACAAGGATATGTTAAATGCCAGCAAGATAACTGCCTTGCTTGCTTTGGAAATCGCCTTGCGTTGCCACTTTCCAATAAAGGATTTTTTTAACTTAACAGTAATGTTAATTTAGAAATTTTGCTCTGCAGTCTTACTTCTGACATTTTGTCACTGCTTCTGAAACCCACAGTGGGACTGGGTACAAATGCAAGTCTTTCTAATTCACAGACCAGGCAGCACAGGCTGCTTTCTGCGACCTTTGCTACCAGGCCTTACAGCTTGGCCATGGCCGCAGATAATGATTGCTGTTATCAGGTGGTGCTTCTTTTGGCAAGGTAGGATGGAAGCAGCTGTTTTTAACACGGGCACTTCACTTCAGAAGTATAGAACCAGGCATAATACAGCCTTGACCTCAGAGAGTTCCCTTACTACTACTCGTGCTACAGTTCAGAGTTAGAGCTGAATGATTGATTTATCTTGTTTCATCCTTGTTTTTTGCTTTCAAGTTTTGGCTCTGACTTGCTTTGGTAAAAGCAGGCATGGTTACTGAATTTTCTGTCACAGATGGTGTAAACCTTCTTGGGCCGGGATCGAAGCCTGATGTGACAGTGCCACTGCTTGCTGGCAGACATGAAGTAGTACAGGATGGGGTTCAGGCAGCAGTTAAAACTAACCAAGGCTAATGTAACCCGGCGCATTTTGTAGATGAAGTCGGTAAACTGGAGATTTTTGATGAGCTCAGCCCTAGCCAGGAAGTGGAAAAGGTGGGTGAGGTGGTAAGGAAGGAAGCATACAGTGCAGATAAACAGGATCAAGTAGATAGTCCTCAAGGCCTTCTTCTTGAATATGCTGTGCCTGATCTGGGAGATGCGCTTGGCAATAAGAGGGTAGCTGATCAGGATAACGGCAAAGGGAATGACGAAGCCGAACACCAGCGCAAGGACGTTGTAGGGCACCATGCGATGGGTCCAGCTGGTCACTGAGAAGTTCTCAAAACAGGCCGTCCTGTTCCCTGTGCCGTTGTGAAGGGGCCCCTCGACAATCAGGGAGATGGCAATGCTTACGGCAGCCAGCCAGAGGGCAACAACTACTATTGTGTAGTGGGTGCCTTTGATCTTGATGTACATGAAGGGGTGCAGCACGGCTATGTACCGATCAATACAGATGCAGGTGAAGAAGGCAATGCTTAGGTAGATGTTGATGTAATAGAAGGTGCCAGTGATTCTGCAAGCCAGGTCACCAAAGATCCAGTGGTTCTGGTTTTGATGGTAATGGATTTTAAAGGGCAAAATGCAAACAAACAAGGTATCTACTATAGCCAGGTTCATTATGTATATGTAGGAATGAGAGGTGTGGGTGACCTTGGAGGCTAACAGGTACAGGACAAGGATGTTCTCTATCAGTCCCAGCACAAAGACAAGGCTGTAGATGACAGTGAAGAGGGGGTACTGGAAGCTTAACTCCAAGCTGGCATTGACTGTCTCATTGGAGAGCCCCTCTGCCATGGTTCAGGGAAGGCTTGCCAGGCCTTTAGCTGCAGAAAGGAGCACTTTGAGGGTACAGCCTATGTGATAAGCATCCTTGGAAAGGAGTGGATAGGTCTTTCTCCTTTTAAGTAAACTCCAGAGCTTGATGTCCTGTGGTCAGAACAAGAGTTGCATGAAGCTCTGTGGCCAGGTAATTTTAGTACATTTTGTAGTGCAGGCTCATCTGCGTGGTAAAAAACCTAGCAAGAGAAAATTTAAGCTTTGGGTTATACAAGGAAACATCATCTAATACAGTGCAAGTGCAGCTGCAGTTTAAACAGTAACAGGCAACTTCTTTATTTGCTGGCATTTAATCTCCAGCTGGAGAAGACTCAGTTAAATTAGCAAGTCAAAAATATATAAAGGGCACAGAAAAGTTCAGATTCTGTAGGGCCAAAGTTACACGGATATCATGGCTCTGGCAGAGGGTTGGTCAGTGTTTAAGTAGTGCAGGACAATTCCTTTCAATGACATACTAATAGGGACACTCCTACCCTAGCGGGGCTTTGCTAACAGTGATTCCATATACAGCAGTTCTTAGCTCCTGCATCGCTTGCCCAGATGATGGAAGAGATGTATACACCCCCTGGCCTGTTCTTCTCTGGCAGCTGGGAAGTAGGCGAAGTCTTTGAGTTACAGTTGAGGAAGTGGGATTTGAAAGCACAGAACTGAGACAGCTGGTGTCTGTCAGGATACTTAAGACATACTTGCTGCAGGACCTTGCCGTGTCATTCATTAGATTCATGTTACTAGCAATGGCTTCTAATTTTGGATGCCCGTGCAGGAAAGCGGAGCTAGTCCCACAGAACCAGATGAGGTCTGCAGGCACTTACATATTCAGAAAGTTAAGTCCTAGGTCTCTGAGATTAGCAATCCAAAATTTGCGCTTGGACCCATGACGCACACTAGGGGACTCAGCCTTAGCGTAAGTGCAGACAAGAAGCAGACTGATATTGTAAGCTCCTAACAGACATTAAGTGCCTCAGATCTGAAGCAAAGTGATCCCATGGAAAGTCTGTAGTAAAAATAAACGTGGGTCAGCGCTATCTGCTTTCACCCACGAGCAGTCTGCTGTAGGTGCGCAGGCTGGTGTACACTCCTCAACCACCCAGGGGTGAGGCACAGTAATAGCATCTACTGTTAGCAGCTACTGCAGAGAGCTGCTATTGTCTGTGCAGGACCCCACTGGAGTCAGTAGAGAGCAATGTAGGTAAGCAGAACCAGTGCAAGTGTATTGTATCAGACCTTTGGAGGAAGTTGTGCAGTCTAGCCTAAAGCTTGGCAGACCTGGCTTCTATGCCTGCCTCTGCAGCTGCCTACTCTGTGACTTTGTGGCCAGGCAAAGAATGGCAGGGGGAGCACCTGGTCCAGAGCGGAGTTGCTGGGCTGTAAGCAAGGGATGAATTGACAGCAGGACTCCATGATTTCTCCAGGTATGAACACTCTTATTGAATGCTAATGCACTCTTTCAAAACAGCATTTAATACTGTCTTGTTGTGAAGCCACCCCCAGCTACGGTCCAAGAACTGCCTGCCATGCTGTGGGCTGCAGAAGAGGGAGCTGTGTAACTGCCTGCGTGAACATCCCTGAGCAGGAGGGGATAAAGCAGGCTCTTACCTTAGGGAAACTGCAGCAGCAAGTAGTGTCTTGGCTCTGGTTAGGACTAAATCACATGGTGCTCTGTTTAGATGAGGCACCTCTGGTCAATAAACCAGTTACACTTCATACTTCTGGATGTGATGAACCTGGAATGAGAAAAAACCCCATGATTTGTATGTGCTGGAGCATGGTTGCACAGATACCAACCAGCTTATTTACCAGCATTTGACAGCTGGTCACAGAAGATCAATTTGGTTGAACTGGAGTATATCACCTCATACCACAACAGCTAGGCTACACCAGGAGGTGGTGGGGAGAAGCTGGCTGTGCCTTTACAGTGCACCACCTCTTCTCCACTAACTCTTCTTGTTTTGAGGTTCTCGGGAAGGGGCTGGACTGCTTGGGATAATTTAGCAACAGTGACTGTGACCCCTGCCAGCCCCATGGTCCTCTGATCCCTGGTGTGTCCGGTGTGCTGCAGCCAGCGCTGCCCACCCTACTGTGCATTAGCTCCCCACACAGATGAGCCCTTAGAGCAAGGGTTCCCAAAGTGCACTTGCAGCCCAAGAGCTTTACTAGTGCCTTGCAGGCTGCATGCAGTGGTGACTGCCAACATCAGCCCAAGGCAATGCACTGCAGATTCACTGGGTATATCCCATCCATTAATTGGCCCCTTTGAATCTAGAGGTGATGACAGCTAGAGGACAGAAGGATTTCTTCTGCTCATGAGGGGCTTCAAAGTCACCAAGGGGCAAGACATTTCTAGGGAAACAATTTGTAAAGCTGACCTAGGGGGATATGACTAAGGACTGACAGAGAACCCACAGCTATTTTTAATGTGCTGGAGCATCTGAGAGGTCCCACTCAGCAAAGGCCTGAGTACACCACAGCCCTCCTGTTTGAAAAGAGCAGGGGCGACTGAAATATCACTGACGTGCTGGAAAATCAGCACTCAGCGCTGGAAACCCCAGACCAAACGTGCAATACAAGGGGCAGTCGGTGCAACCTGCAGTGGGGGTAGAGGAGGACACTGAACAGACTTGGACTATGTTGGCCACAAGAAAATCTTAATGGCATCTCAGTGAGGACTCTGAAAGCAGGGAGTCAATGAAGTGGCCATAGGTGGCAAGGGAAGGGACAGGTTGCACCAACAGGGACAGTTACACCAACAACGAGTGAGACTGGTATGAATTGTTCACTCCTATCATGGGATAAATGGAGCAAAACCATTGCAACTTTACCGGTTATATTTGGGGTTAAAGTTTCAGCAGTTAAAGTCAGCAGAGATGGAACAGATGGCTGACATGCCCCTCTGTGGCAACTCCCCTTCTTTTAAAGCAGTGAGAAGTCCCATCTGCAGAATAAGAGAGTATGGACATACCTTTACTCCTGTGTGCCGATGTCATGCCTTCAGCAGTGCCTTCTTGGGTGTCCCTGCACACACGGGCCCTAACACCTGTGAAGAGGAAAGGAAGCAGACTGTTGCTGTCTGGTAGGTGACAAACGGGCTGGAGTAGATGGAGTCAGTTGTTGATGAGAGGCTGAGGTGGTATCAGACAGGAAAAGGCTCTGTCCACATGCTGAACGTTGTGACGGGTGAACAAGTGGGAGTGTGTTACTTAAAGGGACGGCCTGTTGAGCAGCCTTGCTGAGTTACTGCCACTTAATAGCATACATTTATTTGCTCGGTATATCCAGTCTCTCGGTTTTCCGTTGGTTCTCTCCATGTCTGGGGCGAGTCCAGTTTGGTGTGGCTGCTTCAGCCTACTATCTACGTCGGCTGCGAATCGAAGCCTCCCGTGTCGAAAGATGATGGCAGCCTGTCTCAGCCTCCAGGCTTCGGAGAAGGAAGCATTTGGGCTTCTGGTTGCTCACGGTCCCCAAACAAAAGTAACTGTGCTGAGAAATTTCCACTCCCCGAATGTCAGTCTCCTTTAACTCAAATACAGCCAAGTGAGGAGGAGGGGAGGAAGAAACTTGCACAGAACGTTCCCTGCCTGGCTCGGCCAGCATTTTTTAAACAACTCCACAATAGTTCCAGGAGGCCGATTTAAAATAGATTACTGGAGTCTTAGCGTTACGCACAAGGGAACAGAGAGGTAAAGTAACTCTCACGGTGCTGCAGAAGTAGGACTAAAACCCAGTTCTCCCATGTACTGCCACCTTCATCATCAGAAACAACCCAAACCGTTTATTTAGCCTATTACCCCGACAGCTAATAAGGCCGAGTGCAGGACTGGGAGTTCAGTTCTGTATGAATCCAGTTCCTTTGGCACGGTTTGTTATTGTCCACTTTAATTTTACTTCTTGCACTTTGCCTCAATGGTAAAAATCATTCTGCTTTTAAGGACTTAGCCTCTTGCCGCAGTCTGAGGCAGCACAATGACCGACTCGCTCCAGAGCCTCTGGCTAGTGCAAGTCCAGCAGTTCACACTGCAGACGTGCCAGCAAGTCTATAAATGGTTGAGAACAGGGTTTTAGTCAAACTACAAGTTGAGAGGCATTGGCAGAGGATGAGAGGCAGGAGTTTTGTATCTTGTTTATGAAAAGGGCTGCAAATTTAAGGTCTTTTCTTATGGAGGTGGATGGCATTTCTGATGCCGCTTGGCTTTATTTTGTGTGACGCAGCATTGTAAATCCAGGGAGGGAGGTAGATGATAGGAATAAACTTACCCACCAGCTGAGGCCATCTGACCTCTGCAGCAAACAGGCTGACTTCTCTGATGGCTGTACAAAGCAGAGGTGAACGCTGAGGTCTTCCACCTGAAGTGTTACAGCAGCACGAACTGCCTCACAAGTTATGCAGTAAAACCCTCCCACGCTGCTCTGCACAGAAACCACAGGAAGTGAAGATGAAAACCAGGCACTCCGGGGTACGCTGGAGGAGCTGTCTGGGGAGCTGAATGCAAAATTTCCGTGAAGGTGCGGTGGTTGCACCGTTCACAGCAGGTGCTACGGGAAACTTGAGCTGTGTGCAAGGCCTGCTCCAGCATCCCATGTGCAGAGGCACCAGAAGCTATGACACAGCCCTAGCCCTCTCTCCTAAGGGCTGCCCACTTCTGCAGCAGGTGTTGACACTCGAGTTTGACTTGGGCTCAGACCAAATGCCTTTCGCTTGGGACCTAATCCATAGCTGAGTCACATCTACCAGATCTGACTTAGGTATCTACATTGAAGCTATATTTAAGATTATTTATAACCCTCCCCCCACATTTCAGACATTTCTTGCCCACCGCAACACTGCAGCTAGCCCTTTAGCTGTCTCCAGGCCCCGAATGCCTATGGTGTGAGCTTCTAGCCCTTACAGGCAGATGCGTGCAGCAGTGGTTGGGCACCAGAGGTCCTACCTACACTGAGAGCACACTATTCACTTCTTTTCCTAGGTGACCACCTGGGCGGTGTTTTCCAGGGCTCCCCACAAGAGGAACTGCTACTGCTGAGATGGCAGCTCCCAATTCCTTCATGTGCTACAAGGAAATGGGTAGAAGCCAAAACCAGTTATGGCTGAAGCTGCAATTAAGGGGGCAGTTTTTACCTCCGTTGGTTGACGGCTGGAAGTCAGTCTCTTGATAAACCTGCTCCCAGGAATGGAAGAAAGGGGACAAAGTGTGTTATTTTACGTTGGGGGAAAAAACTCATGAGAATCACAAGAGTGGAGAGCAGCACTGGCCTTCCAGAGGTCAGTCCATCCATGCCACTCTTAGAGGCAGGACCAAGTATCCCTCACTGATGACCCCTGCCATCGAAGAGCCCATTCCCTCCCCCAGACAGCACCAGTTTACCTGAAGGAGCAGCTGGTGGGTTTCTGAAAACCAGCACAAATGTTCAAGGAGGAGTCCTGATATGTTTGCCACGTTGCATTTCACCTTTTCTCCCATTGCAAGTCCTTACCACGAGAAAAGGAGCGATAGCACTGCTGACAGCAGGTCCCATAACATGACAGTAACTACAAAATCTGCACATGCTGCTTTTTTGGCAAATCCAGAAGACAAAAATCTTGGTGCCGTAGAATAAAAAGCCCTGCATCATCGGCTGGGCAGCACTAAAATGAGTCAGCAGGTGAGAAAAATGTGGCGGTGAACAACTCCCTCTACCTAAAGGCTAAGTTCACACAGCAAACTATCTTGGCATAAAGCATTCACGTTCAACACCCTGCTCTGACTTTCATTTGCCATGGAAATCAGTGCTCAGGATTGCCGAACCAAGGCGCCGCAGCGCCCAACTGCCTCTACTGTGGGTGTGAACAAACCGAATGTGTCTCCAAAACAGGAAAGGCTGGTGTTTGGTGCTGTTCGTGAGAGAGCCAGCCATAGGCCACATGGAGCTTAGTCCCCCAGTCAGGTCTGTAAATAAAACTTGCGGTTTGCACATCGGAAAAAGAAAAAGGCGTGCCGTAGCTCTTCTCTTCTCTCTCTCTACCCAGCACTGCGTCTATGCCTGGACCACTGGTAAGATCCAAAACAACCTGTAGTGTGGCTCAAATAGTAAAGCTACAGGAAAGCTTCTGGTTTGCTTTCTATCTCACCCACAAACTCTGAGGCTTGTCTCAGATTCTTTTGTCTTTGTAGAAAGCAGAAATGGCCTCCCTTGAGAGAGCAGGAGCCAATCCTGTCGACAGAAAAGGAGCTCTACTTTTACTCCCAGCAGCTGATCTGGGAGATGAACCTTGGCCTCCTGACAGGATGAATTCAGCCTAACCCAAGAGTCATCATTAAATGTGCCCAGAAACTAATACTGTGTGTGTGCCCTTCCCTGGGGGTGGGTGGCAGGGGGGGCCCGCACCGTTGCTCTGACCCATGTAGCTTAGGAGCTACAAGCCCAGTGTTACCGTTCCTTGGAAGGCGCCGAGGGCGAGGACAAAAGATGGGAAGATGCCTCTGGTCACAGTCAAAGGGGTTTATTGAGACCCAGACACAGATCATGGTACAAAGAGTCCTAGAAGCCTCCTCTGCACGTCCCCCGGTGCCAGGGCCATTCCCCGCGCAGCGGCATCTCAGCACAGAGATGCTATTCTCCCGCTGCCTGCAAGTCTGCGAGGGGAAAGAAGGGGGAACATTGATATGGAAAGCGAGGGAGCTCAGCCCCACCTGGAAGCACTTAAGGCTCTGGGCTCCATCTCGTGAAGGCGAGCAGATGGCTTAGCGGCTCCACCGCCAGCTCCAGCCAGGCTGCAGCCTTTCCGAGGCCAGGCCCCACCTCTCTCTGCCCTACCGCAGCCTCCGAGGAAAACTGAAGGAGGCCTCTTGTCTGCTTCGGCAGGGCAGAGACTTAACCCCACGCACCTGGCCCGAGGAGCAGCAGCCAGTCTGAGGGTGCCCTTCTCCCAGCTCTCCCCCACAGCCAGGCTACAGCAAAGGAGAGAGGCTGCGGCGAGGTGCGGGTTGGCCTGCTGCAGCTCGCTCAGTCCCCCACTTTCACAGTGGGGGAGAAGTGAGACTGCAGATGCTGGAAGGGGGATTCCAGTGCATTTTCTATTCCTAAAAGGGCCCTAGAGAAAGATCCCGTGAGGAAGCCTCTGTCTGCCAGCCAAAAGCAGCAGCTCTGCAGGTTTCCTTCTGCCCTCTGCAGTGACCTGGGCATTGCTCATTAAGGCAGGGAAGCAGTGACAGAAAGCACATGGCACGATGGCTGGGGATACCCCCAGTTCCTGCCCCTGATGCGGTGTGGCTTTGCACCTACAACCACCTTTCCGTGCATATTTCCCTGATCAGAAAGGCAAACAGCAGCAGCACACATTGGGACCCGCGGTCAAGAGTGTGCCACAGTATGTATCATGTTGCGGGGTAGGGAGGAGGACTCCTCTTTCCCTCACGGGGACGGTTAGCATCACAAGGGAGCTAGAGAGTACTCCCCTGTCCCCCCTCAGAGCCTATCACTCATCTCATCGCCTGCCACAAAGTGCGGCAGCTGCAGAGTTTTCCTTTATCCCCTTTAGCAAGGAGCTGGAGCATCCTATTCATAAACCACATGGTCACTGCCCCCCGACATCGCTGCATTGCTTTCTACCTGCGATAAACCTGCTGGTCGCATTCAGAGCATGTAATGCCTCTGGCCTTAGCAGGGAAATTAATTATTATTGTGCTCACTGATCAGCTCCCAAGCACGAGCGTGACTCTTTACAATGTGATTAAGCAGCACTTGCACCAGCCATTTCAAAGGGCTGCCGCGGCTAGCCCCGATGCCCTGAGCACTACACCACATCGTCTGGGCATGCACAAGCCAGGGAGACATGCTCTGCACCATGGTGCCCACGTGCTATAGTTATCGAGATGGCACTTGCTGCAAAAGACCCTCTTATCTTTTCATCCCATCACCAGTATCAGAAGGAGGTGGCTGGGTCTGGTCTTAGTTCTCTATAAAGCCCGAAGTACCAGTTCCAGGCTCAGTGCCCTTGCTCTGGGAACAGGCTGAGAGCAGGCACCAGGACTGCTGGATTTTAGACCCTGGCTTGACCCCAACTTGCTTTGTACACACAAGCGATAGCAGCTTTCTGGGCTTTGGTTTCCCCGCCATGCAGGCACTGGCAGGTCATGCCTGCCGACACAGCGCCTTGCACTCAATCATCTGCAAGCCTTTGCAGGCACTTCCACTCACGTTTGACCAGCCATCTCCTGCAACCGCACCCTCGGGGGCACCCGGGGTGGCGACTTCCCTGTGGGACACTGGATGTGGATTTACTCAGCCCATGGCCTGGGTAACAGCGAAGGTAGGCGACTGCTCCCCCAGCACACAGCCGACCCTACTCCCACAGAAGAAGTCTTTCCAGGGTCCCTTTCACTGAGCTTCCAGGCGGTCGCTTACCGGCATCATCATACTCCACGGATTTCAGGAAGAGCCCGGCAGCTGGGGCGATGGTGTTTTGAGGGTAGGCCAGCGAGTCTCTCACTTCCAGCAGCTCCTTTATGTGATAAGGCATCAGCTTCCCGATGCCCACTGCTACCAGCGCCCCGACCATCCTTCGCACCTGGAATGGCAGAGAAGTCAGCTCCGATGGAAAGCGTGAACAAATCCTTGCACAACCCAAGGTGCTTCCAGCAAAACCCCTGAGCATATCACCTCCCCCGGGTCCCCGGCAGCACGGTCCCAGTGCGCACCAGGAGGGCTGAAGCTCAGCCCGCCAAGGACGGGCATTGGGTGCCTCTTGCCCTGGAAGGAGTTGTGCTAATGCGCTGAGATGGGTTAAGCAGAGATGGCTCCCAGCAGGGCCAAGGAAATCCCACTGCTGGCTCTCGTGGGAGGAGGAAAGGCGAGTGGCGCAGGTCACCAACAGGCGGGTTTGTCTCCAGGCAGCCTCTGCCTTGCAGGTGTTTTTAGTGCCCGCTGCTGGGGCATCTTGCTGCCACACTGCTGGAGTGGGGGACAGCTGCTGGCAATGGTTCCCCAGGTGAGGCCACAACTTCCTGCAACAGGATGCTGCTTGTCACTGCGCCCTAGCGTGTACCCAGGCCGTGCAGGGGTGCAGGCCGAGTGGGGCTTGGGCACAGAGCAGCAGTACCACTCATCCCTCCGTGGCAGGAAGCAGCTTGTGGCTTGCCCAGAACAAAGGCATCGTTTCCAGACACGGGCCAAAAACAAGCTGGTCAGGCTGGAGACCGAGTCCCTGCAGCCGCCAGCTTAGGACTTCAAATGCTTCTGAGCTCGGCCACTCGCTGCTTCCAGGCACCCGGCTCCATGGCATAAAGTGCGCTCGGGATGCAGCACGACACAGAGCCCACGCAGGACCCGATGCCAAGCCTGTGCCCCTTGTCCCAAGCCTCTTCAGAAGAGGCTCTCTCGCCCAGCATCCCCGGCAGAGCAGCTGGTGCAGCGATACGGGCGGTGTCTGCCTCCACCCATGCCGCCTACTCCAAAATGGGAGGTTTTCTACCCAGCTGCTTCCTGTACAGGCAGCACCAGCCCTGCCGGTGACCCGACGGCTGCCTGGCATGGTACCCAGGGGCCACTGCTTGTCTCCAGCAGCTGCATTAACCCAGCTGGCAACATCTCAGCAGATGCAGAAGTGAAACCAAGGACGCGCTGGGGAATTCTGCCCGTGACGTGCATGGGAGTAACAACCTGATGCGTCGCTGCCCTCAGCCACTGCGGCAGGGGACGGCTGGGTTTTGGGGTCAGGCCCCTCACTGCAGCTCTCCCAGCGGCATCCTGGCCTGGACAGCGCAACAGGGCAGCTGGACCAATGTCACTACTAGAAGACAAGTCTCGCCTCCTCCTCCCATTAGCTGTACCCGGGTCATTCCCCAGTCCAGGTCATGGAAGGAAGGCAGAGCGAAAGGAGGGTTTTCCATATTCCCAAGAAACTTAAAGGGTAACTTCCCATGTACCCCTCATCACTAGCATCGCGGGCCATCACTTCCGGGGGTCTCTGGGCAGAATGGGGATGAACCCAAAAGGGAACGTGAAGGGTTTGGTCTGGCCCACCTTCCCCACCCCACAACCCTCAGGGTGCTCATCAGCCCCTGGAAATCAGGCCCTGGTGAGGCACCTCCAGGCAGGTGGCCCCAAGTTGCCAGGCCCTGCTGGAGGCTTTGGGTGGGGGTTCCCAAAGCCCTTGGCATTGGCCTAGCACCGCTCCCTCTAGATACATCTATGCCACATCCCCGGCATGTCCCAGGAGAGGTGCCCTCCAGCACCTGCTCGCACAGGGAAGGTGGTGAAGCCACGCAAGCCCCAGACAGATGTCCAGAGAGGTATCACCCCCAACTGGGATCCTCTGCCTCACTTCTGGACTTGGCGCGTGCGTGCAGAAGTGGGGCAGGGGAGCAGGGTGCACTCAGGAGTACCCCTCCTGGAGCTGCGGGGATGTGGTGCACGGAGAGCATGCACACACAGGCTGCCCCTGTGCCCTTGGAAAGGCAGTGCCCACCCTAGGGTGCTGGCAGCCCAAGCTGGAGGAAGCAGTGGGATGAGAACTGGAGCTGCGGCAGCAGCCATAGATAGCCTCCCTCCTCACGGTGCAGACACAGAGCTGGGCTTGCCTTGCACCTCCCAGGGGTAAAGGCCTGTCGGCCCAGGGACCATGCATCCACGGGCCTCACTAGCCCTGTGCTTCCACGTGCTGCAGGGCCGTCAGGCTGAAGCTTGTCCTTATCCCCCGGGGAAGTCCCACCGGGGGCCGTTTGTGCCTTGCAAGGAGCTACGAGACATCCCTGCTCTGCTGCTAGCAAGAAGAGAAGCTTCTGTCTTGCTTTGATGCAAAAAAATCCCCCTCTCCCTTTTGCACTGCAGGCGGCCTGTCAGCAGCATCACGGCCGCCCCCGGCTCCGTCGGTCTGCGCTCCCTCCCACCCCAGCCCCAGGTGCTGGCTTCGCTCTCTCAGCATAAGACTTTAATCCCTCGTCTCCCTTTGCCCACAGGCAACAATCCCAGCAGGATTCGCTGCGGTTTCTGACAAACTGCTGTAGGCGTGAAGCTTTTTTGGGCAGGCCTGCAGAAACCAAAGCCCCACGTGGCTATTAAAGGGCCTACGGTGTCTCCCAGAAGAGCAGGATGTGCCCAGGCATCTCCCCCACCACCTGCTGTTATACATGGTGATGCCCAGCTGGTCCCCTCCAGCCCACCACACTGGCGGGCGCTAGCTGTGCGTGCAATGAGAGAGAGCGCTTTAGGATGAAAACAGCTAGTGAGGGACAGTGGGGTCCTGCCACAGCCTCTCTCTGCTTCACAGATCCAGGCCCGGGCAGAGGCAGACAAAGATCTCTTCTGCCTCCTCTTGCTGTCTGTTCAGACTTCAGTCTAGAAATGCTTTTGCTTCCCAAGATGAAGCAGGGAAACCCCGCGAGTTGCCTCTTGGGGGTTTTTTTGCTCGGGAGCAGATCGCTGAAGCCAGAACTCCTTCGGCCCCGAACTGAAAGGGCAGGGGATGCAAGAACATGAGCAAATCCTTGCTTGGGTTGCAGCTTGGGGAAAACAAGTGGAGAGGGGGAGGCGGCAGCGGGTAGCCTGAAATGCCTCTATACAAATGCTCGCAGCATGGGTGACAAGCAGGAGGAGCTGTCTCTCCTGGTGGCCGTGGAAGACCCGGACTTGGTCGGGCTCACGGAAACCTGGTGGGACCCGACCCATGACTGGGCCGTAGGCATCGATGGCTATGCCCTTTTCAGGAAGGACAGGGTGGGGAAAAGAGGCGGAGGGGTTGCGCTCTATGTCTGCATCGAGCGTCAGCTTGGGGGCGACTGAGGACCAGGCGGAAGCGATTTGGGTCAGGCTGCAAGGAGGACGAGGGGAAAGGGACTTCATGGTGGGTGTCTGCTACAGACCACCCAACCAGAGGGAGGAGCTGGACCTCCAATTCGCTGGCCAGCTCAAGGAGGCGGCTAGGACGAGGGATGTCATTGGGGACGCGCTGCTGGGTCTGGTCCTGGCCTCGGGGGACGATCTGGTTGGAGGTCTCCAGGTACGAGACTCCCTGGGTGACAGCGACCATCGCCTGATACAGTTTGCTGTCCGGCGCAGTGTAGCTAGGGCCCACACCAGGACTAGGGTCCCAGACTTCAGAAGGGCCAATTTCAGAGAGCTCAGGAGGCGAGTCGACGAGGCGCTGCGGGACTGTAGGGTTGAGGACACGAGAGTCCATGAAGGGTGGGCGGTCCTCAAGAAGACGATCCTCCGAGCCCAAGGGGCGACCGTTCCCGCCCAATGCAAGATGGGCAAAAGTGCCCGGAAGCCCCCGTGGCTTAATAGGGATATTCGGGGGGCCCTGAGGGCAAAGAGGGAGGCTTACTATCTATGGAAGAGGGGGAGCAGCCTCCAAGGAGGAGTACTCCTCTTGTGCTCGGGCGTGTAGGAGGGCTGTTAGGACGGCCAAGGCGGGCGACTAGGATCAAGGACAACAGGAAGTCCTTTTTCAAGTATGTGGGAAGCGAGAGCCCCGGGAAACGTTGGGCCCCTGAGGGACTCGTTGGGCAACCTGGTGCTCGCGGCCGATGGGAAGGCGGAGATCTTCAATGGGTTCTTTGCCTTGGTCTTCCTGGGACTTCCCTCCCGCCGGAAGCCTGTATTCCCCCTTGGGAATCACTGCTAGGCCGAGGGTGAGGGTTGACCTAGTGGAAGGGCTTCTGCAAGGGCTGGATGTCTTTAAGTCGGCGGGCCCGGATGACCTGCACCCAAGGGTGTTGAGGGAGCTGGCGGGGGTGATCGCTGAGCCCTTGGCTCGGTTGTACGAGCTCTCTTGGAGCTCTGGATAAGTGCCGGAGGACTGGAAAGTGGCCAATGTGGTTCCCATCTTTAAGAAGGGAAGGAAAGAGGACCCGGAGAACTACAGGCCTGTCAGTCTCACCTCGGTTCTGGGAAAGATCTCTGAGAAAATCCCCACATCTGTGAGGGACCGGCAGGGGACTTTATGCTGAAGGGAAACCAGCACGGGTTCATTAAGGGCAGGTCCTGTCAGACCAACCTGGTCGCCGTCTATGACCAGGTGACCAAATCCATGGATGTGGGGGTCCCTGTCGAGTAGTCTTTTTAGACTTCAGGAAGGCGTTTGACACGGTCTCTCACCCCATCCTCATTAAAAAGATGGGGAGCTGTGGCATTGACCCCTACACGGTTGAG
>JAGPOW010002149.1:14764582-14818587 GCA_030014935.1 Caiman crocodilus
GATAGGTACTTGGCTGGGGTCCTGTGACCCCAGCACTCGTTCCTGCCATTGGCAAGGGGTCAGACTAGATGGCCTGCTCTAGGCCCCTTCTGACCCTAGGCCCTATGATACTGTGATTTAAATGGAGTTTTTTTCCCACATATCTGCACAGCAAAGGCGTTCACAATACAAAGCTCCCCGATTATCCCGAGTACGGCCTTCCAGTCACATCTCAGTTAAAAACCCCTTCCTCCGTTGCTGTCGTGGCCACAGCGCTCTCACCTCCATGAACCCTAGGGCCAAATTCCCCACCAGCCTCTGAGTCCTGGATCCTTCTCTGAACTTACCAGCCATGCATGAGCGCAGAGCAAACCTCTGGGAAGGAAGCAGGGCGAGCAAACGGCTGCTGGGCTGCCGCAGTCACTCATGCAAACTTGCACCACTCCCTGGGAATGTCTGGGAGAAGCCGCGCGGTGGGGTCGAGGGTACGACTGCATGAAGGTGTGCGCATAGCGGAGAGGTCTCTGCAAGCCAGTGGGGTGAAGAGCTGCAAGGACTGCATCTGTGAGCACAGGGCTCTCCTCCAGGTGGGCCTGGTGTGGCTGATTGCAGTGTGCATCACCACCAGGTGTGAGCCAGGCAGGCTTTGTTCCAGGGGGGTGCCTTAGGTCAAGACAGCGCCTTGCAAAGAGAGGACAGGGGCTGAGACAGAGACCTGCGGAGGAAGCAGCAGCTCGTCCTGCTCCCTGTTTTTGCCACACGGTGTCACTGCCGGCCGCAAATCTGCTTTGGGCTCTTGGGTTTACCAATTCGAGAGGCCGCGGGCAGGGACCTGCGTCAGCCATGTGCTTGGCTTCCACCACCACATTCACGGTGCTCGGGCAGAGACTGCCCACGCCGCATGGCAAGTCTCCAGGGGCTGCTTCACCTGCTCCCTTGGGAAGATCCCCCCTCCCGGCAGTGGCACAGGCCCATGCAAACGGTGGGCTAAGTGCCCGCAGGGAGGCAAAGGGCAGGACTAGGTGGGGCTGGGCACTGGCGGGGTTAAGGTGGATCGGTTCGGGGAGCAGGCAGCCAGAACAGCCAGAGCTAGCTGATGCCCAAGTGGATCCTCTCGAGTTTCCCACAAAACCTCCCATGGCAGGAACCTCTGATGGGGCTGAAACGACTCCTTCCCCGTGTTACAGACCAAGCACAAGGCTGTTTTGCTTCCGCTGTGCAGCTAAATCTTCTAAATGCCAGCAGGTTTGCTTGTCCCGGGGTGAAAACAAAACTGGATTGCTATAACAGCCTCGACCGTGGAGGCTTGCTGTTCTCACGCACACGCAACCTCTCTGCTACGCGCTGCTGCCAACATATGACCTGAGACCCGCAGACCGAGAACTACTCACTCTTTCCTAGCAACGAGACCTATTAAACGGCGGAGCTGGCTCTCCCCAAGGGAAGTGGTGAAAACCCCGCTCCTGAGTCATCTCAGATGGGAAAGGGTGAAGCTCTAGAGCCCAGGCAGGGACAGGGGCTGCCCTGTCCTCGGGAGAGGAGCTGCAGGCTTTTCCCACCTCCCCGTTTACGCTTTTAAGAACTCTTCCAAGCTTCAAAAGAAAAGTGAAACCCCAGGCTGTCACTGTTGGGCTCAGCGCCTTAAAACTGAGAGATGCATCGGTTTTAACCATGAAATGGCAGGGATCCGATGAGGTGAATAAGCACTCCCATGCAAAAATGGCCCTGAACCTACAAAACTTTGGGTGCATCCACTATTAGATCTATTAGTCCAAGTTAATGTGCATTACAGGTATGCACCTACATGTGCACATCCTTCGTGTGCATAAAAACTGGTGGAGTTAGGCTACTCATGCCTAAATTGGATTGGATGCAGGTACCCAATTTAGGTGCAAATAGTTCAAGTGCATTAACGCACACGTAGATGTGTTAAAGCGCATTCACTCTGTGCGTGCAGACCAACTTGGGACTAATTTTAGGCCCAAGTCAGTCCACACACAGCATTAATGTGCTTTAACGCCTGCACATATAGATGCCTGCCTAAACCCGCTTAATCTGCATTAAGCTAATGCACATTAAATTTAGGTCCACTTAAATGCAGGTGTAGATGCACACTAGAGCCAATGGTCCCAATGGAGCAAACACTACTGAGACAAAGGAGGCACCTGGATTCTGGTCCTTTATCACAGATTCGCGCTGCAGCCCCGAGCATGTACTTCACCT
The DNA here is from genome assembly GCA_030014935.1 of Caiman crocodilus. NCBI lineage: Eukaryota > Metazoa > Chordata > Crocodylia > Alligatoridae > Caiman > Caiman crocodilus. The sequence continues at coordinate 14,766,785 of JAGPOW010002149.1, forward strand.
TTCAGCCTCAGTTTCCCCAACTGCACAATAGGAACAGCCCCTGCAAGGATGTAGTATCTGCAGGGGGCTTTCAGATCCTGGAGAGGGGTAAGGCAGGGGAGACACGGGCTGATGGAGGTTGTCAGTGTATGGGGAACCCACCCTGTACAGTACCTGCTTGTAAAGGAAGGATTGGCCCCTGAATTCCAGCTCCCAAAACTGCAACCGCCTAGAAAAAGACACAAAGACCAGCATTTAAAATCCTGCATCCCGGCTTGTCTTCCTTCAACTCCTGGACCCTCAAGGGAGCAGAAGTCACTGGGAAATCACAAGCATGCAGGGGAGTCAAGGTGGAGCTACGAGTTTCCACGTCTGATTGCAAACGGCCTTGCTGATCTGCAAAGGTGAACAGCAAGGTGCTGAAGTGGGAGCTAGGCTGACCTTGCACGGTCAGTTATCTAGCAAGCCCAGCTCCCCAAACCACATCCCTGACCCGAGCTTCCCTGTAAATCTCAGTCGATGCCATGGGCCAGTTCTGGCAAATTTCACAGTGCCAAAGGAGAGGTCACATCAATGGGAGAAACTGCAATGCTGTTTCTCAGAGCGCGCGGGACAGGACCCATCCACCACCCGTATCCCCTCCGCAGCTCATGTCCTCCCTGGGAGCTGACGGACGCCCGCTACACGCAGCACCAAGTCTAGGAGCAACACGAGAGACGGGCAGGGCGCGCTCTCCGCTCAGCACGCGTGCAGCTCTCGGTCACGCTCTGGCCAGCACCATCAGGGTGTGTGCCGAGAGGACGGGTCCTATCCACATCCAACAGCCACATGCACAGAATCACGGAAAACGAGGGTCGAAGGGACCTCAGGAGATCACATCTCGTCCACCCCTCTGCTCCAAGCAGGACCAGCCCCACATACACCGTCCCAGCCAGGGCTTTGCCTAGCCGAGTCTTAAAATCCTCCGTCACAGGGCACTGCGGTGCCAAAGAGGGGAAGCTGCTAGGGAGGCAGCCCCAGCAGGGACTAAGGAGCCCAGCTGGGGGTTGCCAGGGCAACCAGAGGATGTCAGCTGACCCTAAGGGGCGGGGCCTGGCTCTTATAAAGCCCAGGAGCCGAGCCCGGAGCCAGTTCCCTGCCTGCAGCCAGAGAGGCAGGAGCTCCCTAGGCTAGGATGCGGGAGGACGCCTGACTGCAGCAGCAGCTCGCAGAGGCTTGAGCGATATTGTTATAGCTTAGGGGCTTGCGTTTTGCTTTGTTGCTGTTCTAACCGGTGGTTTGGGTGAGGCTATTAGGGGTTGGAGGAGGCCGCATGGGGACTCTGGCACCAACGAGGGCGCAGCACAGGGGGTACATAGACCCCTGCCCACAGAAAGGGGGGGCACCATTGCGAAACTCCAGTGCGGGCATGGTGAGCCCCGGAGAGGGGAGTGCTATGATTGAGGAGCCCAAGCTGGGCACCGTGAGCCTGAGGGAGGCTCACTCTGTGAACCCCCTCACAGGTCATATCCCCCACCCCCCAAACCATTTTTGCATGTCCAGTAGAGGGGCAACATGCAACGTAGCCCCAAAAAATCATTTCTGCACTGGCAAGGTGTGGTGATGGAACGGGGAAAGGAAAGGATGCAGGGCAGGGGGATTGGCAAGTCAGGAGCAAAGGGTATGGGAGTATGAGATGGAGCCAATGGGGCAGCCCAGCTTGGCAGGGCAGTTGTGCTGGCTTGGGTCTGCTTCCTGGCAGGAGTAATTTGAGCCTGTTGCCATCCTCACTCCCCCACGAAATAATAAAGCATACTCAATCCATCACTTGCATGTATCGACTCCAATGCATGGACCTAACAGGAGGATGAACAGCAAATTGTTGCCAGACGCAGCAGGCTTCTTCCCCAAGGCCCAGCACATTGCAGCATCTGCCCTTTCCTGCTTGAACACGGGTGAAGCGGGGAGTGGGACCTTTCACACCAATACCCTGCAATGTGGAAACAAATGCAGGTGCTCTGGAATCAATTCCTGGCCTAGCGAAGCAATTCAGGATCGAGGGAAAGCCTCTTCCGTCTGCTCAGGGAATTACTCTGGGCTGATATGCTTGAGGGAGTTAGATGGACCCCTGCAAAGAGGGGCAGAGTCTGGTTTTGAATCCTACATCCTCTCTGCCTCCCTTTGGACAGGACCTGGGCTCCCACCTCCACTCCAAAGAAGTGGTGCACAGCAGAGCCAGAAGGGGAAGGGGCCATGGGGGGAGAGCCTTCGCTGGCAGGGCATTTCAGGTCAGTTGGGCCGGCTGGGAGAACCGTGCCCCCTTCTCGAGCTGTCCAGGGCATGTCAGAGCTGATCTACCTGCTTCTCAGAAGTGCTAAAAATCAGCCTCCCCTTCCCTGGGTGATAACTTGCTTTTAGCATCCCTGCTATTAAGCAGTTCATGTGTAGGTGGGGGAAGGAGGTCCCGCGGCCTGTATGTCTGCTGTAGCCTGAGCAGGCATCTCCCAGGAGGATGGATACAACGTGTTCTGCTTCTGAAGAGGCAGAATGGGCCTTAATTGAAGACTTTTACTTAACAGCAGGTGCCGCAGCCCTTATGCACAATTTTAACTCCCGGCATCTTGAAGTGATGGGGAGTGGAGGAGGACTACTTGCAGTAGCTAGAAACGCCATCCATCACCAAGCCAAGTTAGAGCTCAGGGGCTGATTCTTCCCTTTCGCCCCCATGCTGCTGTCTGTTTTCAGGCGCATGCACACTGGATCAGGCTCTCGAGCCTGGCAAAATGATGGCTCCATTCAAGGGATGGAGATGGGCTAAAAGGGGGCAGCCGCACTGGCCACGGTGCGCAGGGAAGTGGTGCTGTAGCTGAAGGAAGGAGGGGACAAGACAGAAACGTGCCAAATACCGAGTGGAAGAGGCGGTAGCAATGGAAACGGATATTCTCCCTGTCTCACGATGCAAGAGGAGGCTACATGAGCTGCAAAGGCAGCACGTCCCAAGCTGACGTGCAACAGCATCATTCACCTGATGCACAACCAGCCAGTGGAAACCACTGCACGGGGTATCGTGTAGATTGAGAGGCGGCATGGGATTCAGGAAGTGATTACACACTGAGACAGGTAACCAGGATAGCCAGCACTAGTGATTTCCAAAGCAGAGTGAGGACGTTTATTCCTTCCAAAACTGTGTGGCATAAGCTAAGCTCCTGGGAGAAACCTTTCTGAGTGCACATAGGTGCCCCCCTGAGACCTTTGAAGCGCCTGGTGTTAGCCACTGCCACATGCTAGGAGTCCTGGTTCAGCTTGAAGGTCTTTACCCATGTCTTCAGGACCTAACCTCACCCTGGGCCTCCCAGGAGATGCGGCTGTGGGAGCTGGGCCAGGCACAGCCAGCGCTCTCAGGCTGTCCGCCGCCCCTTCTGCCACTGCTGTGTGATGTGGGTCATGCTTTGAAGACCAAGCAGTCTCCACGAACATTGGGGTTGGGGGCGGCCGAGGCAGGCTCAAGCGCCGACCCGCAAAACCCGCTTGCAATCAAACGGCAAAAAATGGCAAAAATCCCTACCTGTCAAAGCAGCCTGGGATGCAGCCTTCCAATGAGACAAGCTAGTCAGAGGCTGTCAGCACGCTGTCAGGCCGGGGAAGCCTGTTTACTTCCAAACAAGCTGAACTAAACAGTTTGCCTCTGACGGCATCTCGCTAGCATCTCATCACTCGCTCTGGAGGTGCCTGCCCGCCCTGGACCAGGGCCTGCTCTGCTGCCGGCTCTCCACGGTCTGCCCACGCAAGCACTGAGCCTTTCTTCAGCGTTCATTTCGAAGTAGGTAGATCCCAAAGAAGGAAAGGAAAAGCCCGGATATCCATCCTGCCAAGCGTTAGGTCTGCCAGACGATGGGGACAACCGCCACAACCCTGAACGGCATAAGCTCAGCGACCCCCCGGGACTGGAACCACGTGGCTCGCCGGGGTGTTGAATTTTCCACGACAGAGCTGTCCCCAACCGCTGTTTAGATGGCAGATGAGTTACGTAGCTGCTAATGGAAACAAGGGAGTTGGAATATAATACTTGCAACCACCCTTTTGTACTTCATCAGATTGCTCCGGCTTCACATCTGACATTGCAGTCCTACTAAATCCCCGGTCGTCCACAGAGCCGTCCAGAGCAGATACTGCACTGATATCCCAAGCAGTGATTTCCCCTCCAGCTTTTTAGACCTTTTATTTTATTTGTCATGCAGCAATTGCATTAAGAAGGGGCTATTTTCTGGACTCTTTGCACCCTCCGACAATTGCCCAACTCTTTGAAAATGAACGAGGGCCACCGAACCAGATCCTCACGCTCAATTGGCAACACCATTTTACAGTTACTCACTTCCATGTGATACAAGGCCACCTACTTCTACACACAGGCTGATGGCTAGCTAGCTGGCATCAACCATAACCATCTCCTGCTAGATACGCAGGCAAGGCCCTTTGGGGAGATGCGATATCTTTTATTAGACCAATTAAATAGTTGGTCTAGTAAAAGATATATTAGATAAATAGTTGGTCTAATAAAATCACATCTCCCCAAGAACCTTGCCTGTCTAATGTCCTTAGACCAACATGGCTACAGCCCAGCTAGATTGGTATTTCCTTCACCCTCCCCTGAAGCAGCTGGTGCTTTCCATTAAGCTAGATGAATTGCTCTAGTCTGGCAATTCGGCTATTCCCCTGCCACTGGAGATACGCCTCCATGCTTTCCTGAAGCTGAAGAGCTAGCAACAAAGACAGGAGGTAGGAAGCAATGCCTGTAGGCAAAAAGGGGCAAGTGTTGTCCCTTCCCCCTCTGCCCTCCTTGAGAATTCAAGATCTGAAGGACGAAAAGCCGTCAGAATTTCAACCTGCTGAAGAAAGTGGAAAGGGAGCAAAGGTAGAGGGGGGAAAAAGCCTGAAGAGGCTGACGAGGGAAGCAGAAGGAGGTGGGGAAGGAAGCAGCAGGGGACGATGGAGAATGCAAGTCCCTTTCATTCCCACCTTTGCTCCGGGAGACTTGGCTGGCCCTCTCCCGTTCTCTGGAGGCACGCAGAAATGCTCCCACCGCCTCTGATTTCTGCTTCAGGGCACGGGGCTCTGCATCGTCAGCCATTAATCGCTGCCCACACCAGCACGCATAAGAAGCAGGGGGTACAGATGAGCATCTTGCTCACAGAGTAGCACCAGCGCAATGAAAGCAATGCATGCTTGGGTCTCTTTCGAGCAGCTGGATGCCAGGGCCCTGCTGCCCGCTCGTGCCCGCATGGCTCAGGGCTCCTGCCCGCAGAAGGGACTATGCCGTTCTGCCATGACCTCGAACGTCTAGCCAGCTTTCCATGCACCCCCTCACCAGGACAGCCCCTTTGCTCTGTGCACGCAGGCAGACATCTGCTGATCTCTTTGGAGCTATGGAGAGAAGAATAAGCCACACCAAGAGCTAGGAAACGGGCTAAGCCACAACCCATAGGACTTCCAAATCGGGTCTTCAGCCCACTCCTTATGTCAGCAACCTCACGCCGTGAGCCTGGGGCAAAGCAGGGGAGAGACCCCATGAGTCTCATCTCCCGATCACCGAGCAAGGCTCCTTCCCATAGCCAGGCCAGCTTTAATAACTCCCAGCTGGATGGCTATCGCTAACGCGCCGCATGTGACATCTGTAGTTTTAATGTACGTTTCTCAGCCGCCGGCACGAAGGAAAAAATACAGCCAGGAAATTGCAAATGAAGAATCTTGATACCTAATGAATTGAGGCCATTTAGCAAATAACCTCTGCCAGACTAAGCCTGGAAGCAGAACCCAGCCTCTCGCTGCAAGACTGCACTTCCCTGGGCCACATTTCAAACCCCATTAGGTGAGTGCTGCATCACTGGCACGCTGCCCTCAAGGATCCCTCGGATGTAAAACTGCACCCTTCCCCTTCTCCTCGCGCAGACAGCCAGTGGCTGCACTCCCGGTCCGTAACTTCAAACACATGCTTGCCTCCACTTGAACCCTTTCAGCTGGTAGCAGCAGTAGGTCCCTTATCTCGGGCCAGAGAGGGCAACGCCACTCTTTCCTACTCTCAGCACTGGCAAAGGAGCTCCCACCATGGGTCAGCAAGAGAGAGAGGATGAAGCCAGAAATCCTGACTCTCCCAGCTGTGTGACCTGCCTGCACTGGACAGGGTTTATAGCCCACCTCCAGCAAGGGCAACGGGCCTGCTGCCCCCTCGTGCTCTGATGTGCTTAGCTGGCAAGGGGGCTAGCAAACGGGGGGACCGAGCCTGGAGCAGCCACCTCCAGAGGGCTGGAGTGGCTCCCCCGTCGGCGCTGCTAGCAGCGAGCGCTCAGCGAGGCGAGCGAGCGTGGACGGGTGCTGGGAGACGCATGCTCCGACGCTGCTCCAGATCGGGTCCGTGGCGGAGGCTAAAAATAGAAAACGCCCAGGAGGCAGAGACGGAGCGCAGGCAGCAGCACTGGGGAGCCTGCGAGACGGGAAGCTAAGCTGCAGGAAACCACGGCTCGGCCTGTGGAGCCAGCCACCGCGAAGGGAAGGCTGGAGACAGGCGGGAGGATGGGCTTGCGGTCTACGGACCTTGGGAGGAGGGGTGAGTCCCAGCTCTGCCACAGACTCCCTGTGTGACCTTGGGCAAGTCACTTGATCGCCCCCTGCCTCCATGCCCAGCTGTAAAATGAGGGTATGGCCCTGTCGTCTCTGTCTATTCTGGCCCCAGATCCTGCAAACTGATCATGGCAGGAGATTTCAATGCGTCTTTCAGACTAAAGGAGGGCTCAGGCTGTGAGCTATCCTGGACAGGGGCTGTCTCTGCTGGGTAGAAATAGGAGAGCGCCGAGCAGGGGGATGTTGCATTTCAGGTCCAAGGCGAGGGCTTGGCGTTCGGCTCCGATAAGGATGAGGACGGAATTCAAAACCACCCCGACGGCCGGGGGAGAGGAGAGACAGGGCAGGAAGCCCTGCTAGGAGACAAAACAAACCTCTTCCCCTCTCCCCAGACCCTCAGCAGCATCCATCGCCGCCAAGCCTGGGATGCTCACAACGGAGGCTCCCTGGCTCGCCGCGGAGCTGCAGCTCCCGACTCCCCCATCTCCCTGCAGCATTCGCTGCTCTTGGTTCTGGGGGCTCCCTGTTTCTATTGCATTAGCTGGCCTTCCCTGCCTGGGCTGGGGGCTGAGCGACTGACCGGAGCCTCGTGCTCTGAAACGATTACGGCCTTTGCGGCTGCACCCTCCCCTGAGACTGCAGGGCTTTGCCAGGCGCTCAGGACCTGCGTGCCTCTCTCCCTGCGAGCCCCTGCTAAGCCGCAGCACTGGCGTGGCCTGCAAGGCCATTATAAATCTTGGCCCGCAACAACGAGGGGGCGGAAACTGCCGTGAATCAAGAGAACAAAAGCAAGCAGGACAAGGGGAAGAGTGAAGAGGCAAGTCAGGCCCATGAATAATCCAAGCTGTAACCATCTGCCCAAATCCAGGAGGGACCGCAGTCTGGACAGCACTGTTTTGGGCTGGGCCAATGAATTATAACAGGATTTGGCTTATTCTTCTGCCAAGCACGCAACTGAGTGTGCCTAACTATGAACTGGGACCGTCCAGAAGCCATCTGAACAGGATGCAGCCTGTGAGCGCTATAAACCAGTGCCCCGACATGGCAATGCCCACAACGCCCGGTCTGAGAGCATCGTCTTTAAGCAACGCGCGCAGGAGTTTCACAGCAGGGAAGGATACTTCCAGTTTCCCTCGACCTCTTCTCTTGCCTCAGCCTGGCTGCATGTTTGCTACCTCCTGAACCTCCCTGTCACCAGCGCTTGCCCAGATCCTGGCTGCACGGAGACCCGCGCAAGGCAACATGGCTGTGCCAAGAGCCCTGCCTTTGCAAATTCACTGCCCTGCTCTGTATCCATTGAGGCAACGTGTAGATCATCTGGACCGTTCTCCACCGTAAAAAGCAGCAGCCAACGTGAATCACACCCAGGTGTCCCCAGCCCTTGGGGAAAATGGGTCCGTACCTTGTAGCCTGAGTTCAGACCTAATCTCCAGCCAGCCCCAGTGCAGGCAGAGACCTGCCACGCAGGTGGACCGAGGAAACCAGCTGTGCTGCCAAGAAGCTGGGATGCAAACCGCAGCCGCTGAAGCGGGGAGGTGAATGCAAAGCGCAGGGAAAGGCGGCATGCAGCCTCTTTGACTGGGCTCTCTCGGTGTTTTGCAGAGCGCAGCACGGCGCACCTGCCCCAGAACGGCTACTGCGGCAAACAGAGCTGCTATTATGTTCTCCATTATAGCCCGTGCCTGGCTGAACATCTGCATGAGTACCGCCAGCTGCGTGGCTGATAAGCAGAGACAGGCAGACTCGACCGGATCCCTGGGATGCATAAGAAAGGGGCTTTTCCCATCTACCTGATTAATTGCCCCTGGCTAGCGGAAGAGATGAGCGCCAGCCCCCGGTGGCAAGACAGGAATTCGGAAACCTCAGCGCGGCTCGAAGAGCTCCTCCCTGGCAGCTGCAAGGCAGAATGATGCCATTCTGCAGTAGAGCAGCTGCGGTCTCAGCTGCATCCAAATCCAGTGCTCAGTAACTGTCCAGCCTGGCTCGAGGCCATGGCCCCAGCGAGGAACCTCTGTGCGACGGTCAGAGCAACAGCAAGGGACAGCTTTCCCCAGCAGACCTCACGGCGCATGGCTTGCAGGTGGAGCATCGCCCTACAGCCGGCACTGACCCATGGCTCCAGCAGGAGGTTGGAGCACGGCTGTGTCGCCGGAGAAGCCTCTTGCAGAAGGGATGGGAAGTCACAGTCGCTTGCTTTTTGGTGAAGGCAGGGGCCTTAACTTCAGTGCTGACAGCCCCACGTTCCTCCTGTCCAAACACTATAGTTTCTGCTGTCAGTAGCATTGTTATTTTATACATACGTGGCTTCAGTGTATTGTTTCAGCCATCTTACGGCGATATCATCACCAGTGTGAAGAGGTGGAAGGCCACCAGCGAGCGGAGTAAATGGACACGGGTCAACAATGTGGGACGTGGTTTGAATTTCTCCACAAGGGCATTTGTTGTCATTGCAAAGATCCCCACTGGTATAGGTTTGAGGCACAGTGACCCTGTTCGGTTCGAAACTGGGACGGCGTGGCCAGTTAAATCCAGGTTGACTGACTGTAGGGTCAGAGATGATGCAGGGATTGATTGGTGCTTGTGCTGACCCTTGTTCGTGCCATCAAGTACGGAAAAGTCAAAGGGTTTTGAAAGGGTGGACCATATCGGGTGTCTTGATGAGAGCTGAGCTACTGGTGGGTGGAATATGTCCCAATGCACTGGCAGCGTAGGATTATCACGGAGTCTGGCTAGTAAATTTATTTCAGCACTTGTGCGGCAGACAGGGAGGGGGGCAATGTTACTGAGGACTGATAACTATGGGGTGCAACGTACCTGAGAAACGCACCGCAGCATGCAGTTGGGTGTCCATTAGTTTGCTGTGCCATGACCAAGCCCATAGAGGGCTGCAGTATTCTGCACCGGAATAACAGTGCGAGAGCAGACAAACGAACGGCAATAAGGGTTGTCCTAGCCAACCAGTAGCACTGCGCTGAGCCTGCACTCGCAAATGAAAGTCCTCTCATCTACCCTGGAGATGTGGGGTGATGAGCAATCCCCACTGGATCTGCATGGGTGATTTCTACCCTTGCCAAGTGCTTTGGGTGTCTTAAGTTCCACTTCTCTTACCAAGGCGAACAATGGTTCACAAAGACGGAGCAAGGTTACGTGATCACCGCAGGCTTTGGGGAATGTGTTTCATCACTTAGCAATTTGTGCCGCAACCTCCGCGTGCTGCTGGAAAGGCTGGAGCAAGCCTGTCAGGAGCCTGACTGACATGCAGAGGGAATCCATATGTCTGCAATGACAGAGGCAATCCCAGCCAGGGGTGAGAGCCTGGGATACGGCTAAACTGAGTCATCTTCAGTAAACCTCAGTCACCTTCAGTACAACCTCAGTCATCAGTCAATACAACGTTCCTCTTCCTCCCCGAATCCTGCTGCTTGCATAGTAACAGCCCCTGCGATTAGGTTCAAAAAGCTACTGGGGGAAGCACTGATGGTCCTTGAAACAGAGCCTGCCTTTCCCCCATGTAGGGTCACAACCCCCTCCCCAATGGCCCAGAGCTCACAACCAATCTGCGTATGCAACCCGGTGCTGGGAAGCAAAGCTTCAAGAGCAAGCCTTCCTTCTCTGCAGAGACGCAGACCCCAGTGCACACAGCACAAGGCCCTGCAGCAAGCCGGAGCGTGCAACCTGGCTCCAAAGAGCGCGCATGCAACGCAGCCCACACGTGTTCAATGAAAACCAAACATAGCAAAGGGAGCCAGTATCCGTCATGGTACACGGTACAAAACGCAGTGTGTGCTTAACTCGGGTTAAAGCTATGATGAAGATAAGGCTACCTGGGTTTTAGCGTGGGCCTAGCAGCTTGAGTTCAACCCCAGACCTCCCTGTAGGTTCAACCCCACGCTGTCAATCTGAATTAAAGCCCAAATTACCTTGTCTTTACTGCCATTTAACCCAGGCTAGCTAATTTGAGTTCAGACACACCTTCTGTTCTGCATACATACCCCTATCTCCCAAAAGTTTATGAGAAGGCTCAGCTTGAAGAGGCTTTTAAAATGCACGAGGAACGCCTCAACACAGCTCTAAGGGCTCCTCTCCTGCTACTTCTCTCCTGCTGACGCCATGAGGTTGGGGGTTGATGGCAGGAAAGATCCGGTATCTAAAAATATTAAAAAAGAGGTCTTGAAACATCCACAACGCTATGTTAGGACTTGGGCAGGGACAAAGTCTCCCGCGGCCATGCTGCGTAGGCACTGTGTGTGTGTACAAAGCCACGTGATACATGGCCTCTCTTAGTGAACTTCCCCAGGCAACCAAGTGCTGCCAAAATCCGCTCAGCAACTCTCGATAGCTGATCTCGGCGTGCAAGTGGCTGCTATTTCTCCATGGTCTCTTCCCACACCCTTGCAAAATGCTTGGTATATTGGGTGGCTATGGAGATTTGGACCATCTGTGCTTCAGGCAGATGGGGGTGGGAAGAAAGTATGGCCACCACCAGAAATTCATCTGGCTGGTTCCTCCCCACTTTGGGCCAGCCCAGAACTGCCTGGGTTTGCAAGTCACTGGGAAAGGGGCCTCCCGTGACACGTTCCCATGCGACCCAAGAGAGAAGAGGCAGGTGGGAGAAGTCACATGCAGACCTGTGAGGCACTGTCAGGGCATGGCAGCGCTGAAGGGTGGAGAGGGCTGCTTGGAAACATTTGCAGATGGGAACAGCAAGACACTTTCTAACAGGTTTTATAGACAAATTGCAGCTAGCATCCCACAGTGATGATGTACGTCTGCTTATCCAACTTCACTCCTGCCCCCAGACTTTTGCTCGTATCAGAAAATGCTGATGCCCTTGCGCTTCTATACAACGCGTACTTTCTCTTCACGTAGGTGTGTGGTGCATGTATTCATGCACTTGCTGAACATGTGTACGCTGCATGTGCAATTTTAAATGCATTAAGAACCTGATCCAGAAAAGCACTGATGTCATTAAGAGCTGTCCTAATCCAAACTGGGACTTTCAACTGGGAATCCAAACTGGCACACCTAACCGTACTAACAAGACATGGCACCCCACAGATCTCAAGGCACCCGGGATGTCGCAGTGCCCTGATCGAGAATCACTGACGTAGAGGAAGAATCTGCTTCTCCATTAAACTCTCTGAATTTTTCCTTTTTCTTTTTTCCATCAAGGAGAACTTTCTTTTTCTTGCTGATACCACCCATGATTCTGCTTGTCAGCAATGCTCTGGGCTGCCTTTTCACTTGGCAGCACCCAGCACCTTGCAATGAATAATGCATATTCATCGACAAACAGGTGATGGAACGGTTACTCCCAAGGAATAAGTGATGGGATGAAATCTCCAACATGGCTTTGCATTCAGGAGGGTTTCGTACAGACGAAGCATTAACTTTACTTCCACTGTTGCCAGGCGATGCAGAGTTTGATGGAAGGAACCGTTCCAACAGTTGCCCTTTGAGACAGACAAGTGGTCAATTCAGAGGCTTGGTTTTAGTTTGGAAGCAAAGGAACAAATAGAAAGAAAAGCTGCATTATTTGACTGGGAGATGATGGTTTATCATTCTCTGTATTCCACCCTTCGAGAATAAAATAAATCTCCTTAGATTAGTCTGAAAATCTCTTTATACGCTGTAAACGGACGCCCGGGCCTCTCTGTGCAAGTTCATGTCACAGTGATACATCGATAAAGAAATGCACCCAGCTGCACTCTCATTTATGGGCACAGCTCAACGTTTGGAAATGGTGAGTACCGAGTTTTGCTTCTCCAGCTGTCCCCCTAGGAACCATTTACAGATTAACTTTCACCATTACCAAAACCAGCCCTCCCTTGCCACGTGCAGAATGGTGCATCTTCCCTAAAGCAAAAAAATAATATTAAGACTGATCATTAACTCTGAGCTCTTCAAAGCAGTCTAAGGGAATTAAACACCTAAATCCCAATGAAATCAGCTTCTTTTCAACACAGCCTAAATGCTCATTAAATAAATTAACAGTGCGGCATTGTGAAAGTGACTCATCAAATAACACAAGCTTGACTCTGTGTCAACAGGATATGGCAGAAGTATCCCTCCAGCCACGAGCTTGATGCTTCTGCTCCAGCTTTTAGGTTCGCTCAAACTATTTTGGCAAAGCCTGGGATGGATTGTAGCAAGATATGCTAGAAACTGCCAAGTCCCTTTTCAAATTGAAATCAGCAGGGCTAGATTAAAAGCAAGCGCACGCGCACACACACAGAGAAAAAGAGCTGACCCACATTAGAAACCCACAGGTTCACAGATCAGAGACAAGAGAAGCAGATTTGCAGAGTGCATTTGCTCATGAAGAGCTCCATACCACCGGGGTAAGGCAGCTCCCAGTTCCCCGAGTTACCTGCTAGCCTGGTTACTTTTCCAACACAGGATGCGGTGCAGGCACACTGTACGGCAAGAGTGGGCAAAATCTGGCCGGTGGGTCGAATCCGGCCTCCAACTGATTGGATCTGGCCCATGGGTAAATGCCTGCCAGCTGACTGTATCTGACCCGCAGCGCTCTGCATGGGGCTGAGCCCTACCCGCTCCTGCCTGGGGCAGCTCCACTGCGCTCCCGCCTGGCCTGACCCTGGCCCTGCCGTTCCCAGCTGCAGCCACCCACGTAGTGCTCAGCTCCCCCAGCCTCCAGTGGCTCCTCCTGCCCCTACTTCTCCACTCCGGGCAGCAGGCAGCGTGGGGAAGCTGTGGGAGCAAGTGATGGGCAGCAGATGCCCAGCTAGGCTGGAGGAGGAGGGGGCAAGCTGCAGCCAAACAGCTCGTGCCCCAGCACTCGGCCACCTTCCACCCAGGGTTGGAGCCCCGTGCGCTGGGGCAGGAGAAACCACCCGGCTGCAGCTTCGCCCCTGCCTAGGGTGGCACAGCAGGGACAGGAGGAGGAGGTGAGGAAGCACTGGAGGCAGTAGCCAGGTGGCCGCAGCCCCGCTGGGAAGCTGTGCGCACCGGCCAGGGCCAGCAGGCAGAGGCGGAAGGGCAGTGTGGGCTGCCCCAGCCAGGAGGGCAGAGCTCGGCCCCACCTGGAGTGCTGCAGGGGCAGCCACAGGCCAGATGTAAGGGCGCATGGACCTCACCTGCACCGGCACCTGCGCTGCCCAGGTGACCTCTGCCGCATGTGGCCCCTCTCCTCCTCCCCCATCCGCGGCTGGCTCCTGGGACCTAGCTGCCCCACAAACACATCAACCCTCCCACACACACACACACACACTATACACAAGGATAAGACTCTACTTGGCACTGTTACGTAATCACCTCTATATACACTACCATAAATCGGGACAAAAATTATTTCTTGAAATAACATTAAAATACGTTACAGTAGATATTTGACTTTTTTGCATGTGAGTTTTTTAAACCTCTAATTTGTTAAAATGATGATCTTCTGAAAGATTTTGTGTGTGAGGCCCTTGGCAGTTCACTGAAATTCATTAAGCAGCCCTCCGGCAGAAATAATTGCCCATCCCTGCTCTAAGACATGTGGTTTTGCGGCGGGGATCTTAGAGACCTGGGAGTTTTACCCTGTGGTGCTGTTCCTGAGCATACACGTCACGTCCTGCCAGGGCGAGTGAGACGTGGCAGTAATGCTGCAGCCTGATGGAGCCCAGGTCTCCCTTGGTGTCTATCTCCACGAACACCTTGGAAAGGCAGCTTATTCAGCTGCCCAGCGGAGCGCGCTGGCCAAGGTTAAGACAAGGCAGAGATGGACGGCCGTGCCGAGAGAACGGGTCCGTCTGTGCCCGTGCATGTGGATTCCCTTCAGTGGCTCGGCTCTATAAACCCTGATTGCTTTGTGGTGCCAGCCAACACAGCCTGCCATTTCTCTTCATTTAAAACGTGAGCCGCAAGACAGCTTTCTTCTGGGCTTGCATGCCAGCCCCATCTATCCCTTTTATCCTATATACCAGGTGACCCCAAACAATGACCTGTTCCTTCAACCAGAGAGCTATATCTATAGGGGTTTTTTTTAAGTAATACCCTCCCACAGGTCTGTGCCCTAATCCAGAACACTTTACGAGTACAAGGGACCAGCTTACACTCCTCGGGATAAAATGCAGCTGCCTCTTGGGTGGAACACAAGCCGTTTGACAGCTTACAACAGTGCCACATAACAGCGTAGGAGAGAACCTAAGGAAGAATTTTGTACCTGACGGAAACCCTCCAGGGCTGGGGAGCAAGGGAGGCAGAACTGAACGATCCAGACAGGAATCAGTTCAGGATGATACGGGCTACAACCCCAGCATGGGAATGTTTAATGGGCACAATTTGCTGAGGACGACGGCTTTACTACACGGCATGGCCAGCAGCTGAGTGACCCTCATATAGGACTGGGGGCAGTTCAAAGGGAAGAGTGGTGCCAACTACACAGCAACCCCACTGCCTGAAACACCCTCTTCCACTTGGTCGGAGCAAGCCCCATCCTACTCGGGTTAACCTACCTGACCCAGGCAACAGCTACAGTCTTACTTATCTTGCACCCTCTGAAAATGGACTTGCACCAGGAAACTTTTCAAGGTGGTTTGAGGCTTCCCCCTTTAAAAGCAGAGGATGAGGGATGCGAAACCCCCACGTATTCTGCTGTCTGGAGTCGAGCACACAGCTAACCAGCCCAGGGGTCTGACTCATCAGCAAACTTGGTAAATCATATGATGAATGAAACAGCAGGCCGTTTTTCCCAGGGGTGGGAAAAAGCTGCTGAGCATGCACTCAGATGCTGCTTGCAAGTGTCCTTAGTTTACAGTTGACTTTTGAAAGGCAAACCAATGCGGGTGAAAGAAAGCACCTTCCTCTGCTGAGGAGGATCCCACTCTCCCGAGGGGAAGGGTGTTTAGGTTGTACCCACACTTTGCAAGAGCCAAGCAGTGGCAAAAGGCTAAGCTGGCGTCTGCTGGGCAGTGCTGTGCGCCGCAATGCCAGGACCACAACAGCCCCACAGGCAGCATGGAAGAGTTTGGGGCCTCCATACAGCATTTTCAGTGCCCTTCCAGGAAGACTCCCACCCTTTTCAATGCAGCAGCCTGGATGTTGAGCTAAACAGAGGGTGGATCTAGCCCAGCGAGTCTCAGTCCTGCCTGACTCGGTGTTAGTCAAAGGGCCGCAGAAACGCAAACTTGTCCAGGCAAATTGTGGCAAACACACCGCAGTTCAAAGGACACAAGAACTGTAGTTTATCTCATGCATCGTCCAGCAGGGGATAAGATTTCAAAAGCGGTAAGCCTCTTTGGTGTTTACCGAGTGCAAGAAGGAAGAATCCAAGGCACGCAGCAAGCCAAAGCCTTTGAGAGCATTTTCCGCACAAAGCCAAAAATGACATGTAGAAGACACACGTGGCTTGGCAGCTGCAGTCGAGGCACCATTGATCTACCCCCTTCATCTCAGCGCAGGCCCTGAGGGCCACTGAGGATTGAAACATTTTCTGTTTCACGGCAATCAAAAGACTTCTGGGCTCCCCAATCCTCAACCCACAATCACACGGCTCCATGGGGAAGTCACCAGTAACAAACTAGGCCAGTGTGAATGGCAGAGTCAGCCAAAGTAGGGCTTTGCCGCCGGGTGGGGGCTGTATGTGCCAAGGAAGGAGCAGAAAACTGCGTCTCCTGGCAGGGCTAGGGTTTTGAGTCAACGTGAACAACCAAAGAAGCTCTCTGGAGTCTTACCTGTGTATGTAGTGGTCCGACAGGAAGCTGGAAAAGGGTCTGATGTCTGCGTGAATGAGGGTTTTAATTGGGGACTTGTAAGGCGTGTCGGCACACATGGAGCGGAAAGTGCTGAAATCGTGGGTGCCCAGCAGGAACTGCACAGCTTCCTGCATGGCTGGCACATTCAAGTGGCTGAAATAACACAGAGACACAGGTATAAGGACCGGAAGAAGGAGGCAGGAGGCAGGCCTGGGGCCAGGGGAGGTTTTGATCAACAATGTCACTGGGGCCAAAGTTCAATTCAGTTGGAAAATGAATCTGAACCCATGTCTCGGGCTCAAACACACCAGGTTTTTTATAGGAACGCGCCTGGTTGTCCTGTAACGGCCCAAACCAAACACTGAAGTGCGGGACAGCATTGATGCTCAGGGATGTCCAGAGTCTAGATCCAGATGTGAATTCTGCCCCCCGCTAACAGCCTGTAACCTGGCAGACGGGAGTATCTGTCCAAGGGTTTTGATGACTTCTGTATCCAGGTACTCCCATTAAAACTGCCCAAGCAGCATCCTAGGCAGATCCTTCCTGGCATGAACAAATAGCATGAAGAACAGAAAGCCAAACAAAGTCTTCCAATCACCCTTCAACTCCCAAGAGCTCAGAAAACATCTCAGTTGTTTTATTAAAAGGCTTTGGGGGGAGGTTATTTTACCCCAATGGAAGTTATCACAGAACGTGTCTGTTTTCAATCTTTTTTATTATTTTTTGTTGAAAAAGCAGTGCGCTTTTTGATTTGGGTGGAAATGCTTTAGTTTTCCAACAAAAATCCAAACACTTTCTGACACATTTCAACAAAGACCTTTTTCATTAAAATTTCCTGCAGTTAAAATGAGTCCCAAACAGCTCTTAACATTGTTACTGGTGGCAAAGGGGTGGGAGTCGGGTTAAGGGAATTTAACCTAATCACCTCCGTAAAATATGCTTATGAACCATGGGGGTTTTATGGGCTAATTCAGTTTCTTCGTGCAGCCAATGCCAATTTCCCCCTGCTTTCTTTTGGAGTAAGGATTTGTCCCGTTAGTACTCTGCCTCCCACTCAGAGTTAGTTACATGCTCTCCCTACCCATTGTGCGGTATTGCCATTTAAGAAAATTAACTGCAGCATCTGGGCTAAATTAAATGGCATTTCATAAAACCTGAGATTAGGGTGTGTGATGCACGCAACATATAATTTAACAATTTCAAGGAGATTTTTCCCTTTCGCAGCCCACAGAAAAGAAACCCACATATTTAACACAGGGACAATGTTATCTTCATTCCTCTGCTGGGACTGCTGGGATTGTTGCTGGTAATGAAAAAAATGTGAAGTTATTCCATTAGTGGTGGCCAAACTATTGTATTTGGCTCAGAAACTATAAAACAACTTTACTACAATGTCATGAAAAATCTCCAGTCGTCTTGAATGTATAATTATTTCAGTGTATCCTGGTTAAAAAAAGATAATGTCAGGCTCTCTTCATCAATGTTTGCTTAATTCGCTGTTGCTAATGCCTTAAAAGTTAGAGCCTGGCATCTTGTTCCTTCAATACCATTTTTATCCCCATTCACTGCTACATTATTAAGGGGCAATGAGTTAGGAAGTGCTCCCAAGCAGCACTAAGTTGCAGTAACTTCTTCACTGCCCTGGGCCTGCTGGCTGGCACTATACCCACTGCTCTGTTATTGTCAGGTAGCGTAAAAGAACTGGGCTCCATCTAGTGCTCCAGTTGCTGGCTCGTGCCAGTCACTCATCATTATTCCAGTACCCAGCACAATGTAATGTAACCAGGGAAAAGATCTGCAGTGATCTTCACAGGTAAAGACAAAAAAAAAAATTAAAAAAGAACCGGAGGCTTGAACCTTGACAATCTTCTTTTTTTGGTACCCCCCCCTCTCTTGTGGGATCAGTGTGCCTTGACTATCATATTTCATTCACTGCGTGGATCAATGAAAACACCCATTTGGATGACTCTCACTTTTTATGGCGGCTGCAAAAAGTTATTCTGGCGAGCTGCACTGTGGTTTTCTGTGCCTTAGCGCTGCTGAGAACATTGGTCACAGGGTCTCGGCTTTTGAACCGAGTCACTGCTGTCGGGTATTAGTGAGTTAAGCCCATCGTTGAAGTGAACTCTGATCCTGTTGAAAGAGGGATGCAGAGCTAGATCCTCACCGGCGTAGAGCAGCAGGGTTTCACTGGCCTCTGCACTGAAATGCAGACACACGCCAGCTGGGGATCTGGTCTCACACCTGGAACCGTACCAAATTTTAACAAAATCCCATTCAAACAGAAGAACGTCCATTCAGTCAAAGAACATGTGTTTTCCCAGGAAGTTTATACTTACTCTCCTCTGGGAGCCCAACACAGATCTCTCTCAAACACGGGTATTTGGGAGCTGTAAGAGCAGCCCATCACTAGCCGATAAATATAGGTTCTTGACAAAGCGGAGAAGCGTGCATGGAAGTCATCGGGCACCTGACAGGCACTCAGTATTCTGGAAGGAAAGGAGAGAGTCGGACTCCTTTTTAACGCGCTGGTTTTAGTTTGGTCAGCCCCTTCTACACCCGCCTAAACTTAATGCGCATTAGCCTAAGGTGATTTAGGCGCACATCTACACATGCACGATGCGCATTAACGCAGGCATGCAGACTGACTCGGTACTACAGTTAGTCCCAAGTCAATGGACACACAACACATTAGTGCATATTATCTCATCTACACGTTTGCTAATGCGACTTATTCGCGCGTAAATTTAATACCTGCTTTATGCAGGTATCAAATTTAAGCTTAAATAGCCTTAAATTGCTGTTTTTAAGCAATTAATGAAGGTGCCCTTCATGCACCTTAAATTGAGCTAATGTGCATTAAATACGCACGTGTAGACACGCCCTGACAAATCTCTCCACCCAGAATTAAACACAGAGCGGGATTCTCTAGGAAGCCCCATTCAGGGCACAAAGAGGTGTAAGGTCCTAAAACGGTAGCAGATAAACCCTAAACTACAATATCTTTACTGAATTCACTGAAAAAAAAGAGAATCGTCAGAGAATCAACTTGCAAACTCCCCGGCGTCGGCGATGCTGGGTCAGGATTTGCCCATCTGCTTCCACTGCAAAGCAGCTGCTCCCCTGCCACCTCCAAACAAGGCACTGCAACTGCTACGTCACGTAGGAGCCCCGCTCTCGCCGCACATCTGTCCATTCCCAATCCCAGTACAATTCACCCTGACACACGCAGCCAATGTACATGTCTGTCTGTCCGGGCCTTCACTGGTTACCACCCCCTTCCCTCTGAGTCAATGAATAACCAGCGCTCCAGCACGAAGCTTGGGCTCATTGCGGGTATGTGCCATTGGGGGCAAAGAAGGTGTCCTGGCACAGGTCTCTTCCCATTTCAGCTGACTGCTGTCTCAGTTCTCACTTCTCAGCCTACGCTATTGTGCGACTGAGCGTGGTTAAACAGCTGCTTCTTCCACCGGAGGAGGAGACACTGAATGCATGTATGTGAAACCCTGCACACACGTCCTTATGTTCACCCGCACGCATGTGCATGAATCATGTACCGGGAAGTTTTGCCCTAAGAAGCCAAGCTGGAGTTTACTCGGTTTGCGGAGATCCTCTGGGATAAAATGTACTACCCAAGCGCAAGCTATTATGTTCCACCAGCCCCAGCAGGGTCACTAGCTGTGCAGTGGCTGCTGCAAATATCAAGGGAAGCCTTGTGCTTCTCACAAAGAATTTACTGGTTTCTTTGGCATCCCTGCTAAGTCCCAGGAACAAAGGACACTGCAATTAACTCCCTCCTCGCTGACGTGGCTTTAACTATCTGATCCCTCCACCGCCCTATTCCCTTTCCTCTCGATTCGCTGCCGTCATAGTGGGATCACACACATCCTGGGGAGACCTCTGCGATCTCCTGAGCAGATCCCGTCGCAGGAACGAATCTCCAAGCCGCTGGACTTCACCGCAGGGCGATCCCTCCAGCACAGATGTTTTCACGCAGATTATGGCCACGTGACGTATCGAAAGACGAGTCATAAAGGGGGCCCCCAAAGTCACGGCCCGCTCCCCGGCTCCCAGGAAAGAGCCAGCTTGGCTGCAAGAGCAGTTGGATGATAAAACCAGATGTCCCGGCTCCTGCTACCATTAACTGCATCGTTTCCATGGTAACGTCTTCAGGTTTTGTTGCCTTGTATATTAAATAAAAAGCTCTGACTTTGAACAGAGCCTCAGCTGAAACTGCTGGAAGGAGCTGGGTTTCCTTCCTAGTTTCAGGACATCCTTTCCTAGGCTAGTTCTGTGCTCGCCCGCACCATTTCCTCGTTGCTGTCTGCTTCCTTCAAATCCCCTTGCCTCTCTCTGTCTCAAACATGCGTTTGATCTTGCCAGTCCCCTGATCTTATGGATTTAGGCAAGATATTGTCAAAGATCCCACCACCTTGATGCCTAAATGTCTCCTCACCTCTGCCTGGCTCTTCGACTCTAAGCATTTTTCCTCCCAAAGTCTTTCCTGGCTTTGGGCTCCTTCTAAAAAAGGGAGGGGATAGGATGACGCTATTGTATTCAACAGCCCTAAGGACCAGGATCTCCGGTTTGTCCACACAGCAGGGTGGGGTGCAGAGAGCAGAACCGGTTTCTGCACAGGATGCCTCGGCATCTTCTAAGCAAGGGTGAGGGAGAAACGAATCCCCATGGTTCGCTCCGTCTCTGGCTTCTCTGCAGCGACCGCTGAAGAGCTGGCCAACATGTTTCCCCATATATCAATGATAGATGCAGAGTGCTTCATCTGGGGAGAAATAACCAGTGACATGAATAGAGGTTAGGAAGGGATGTCCATCAACACCGATGGTACCATTTCCCAGACTTCCACGCGCAGGAGGCTAAAAGCATCTGAAAGATAACCAGGTAGCTTGTTATAAATACAGTCTTGCTCTTGCTTCTTGGCAAGTTTCCGCCCACGTGAGTTTTCCTGCGGTCCCTGTCTGGGCAGGCACAACGGGACACACGTACCGCCCAGCACGCGAGCGCTCCCTCGGGCTGCTGTGCCACCCCAGGCACGTGTCCCACGCCTTGTGGGACTAAGGCCGCGAAGGAGGTGGCATCCAGAGAGCCACGCACCGCGCTCCCGGGCCTGTTCCTTCCAAAACGCTGTTAATCAGCTCATTGCAGCAGATGGAGGTAGCAGGAAACTAGGTCACTCCCCCCGCACCGCTCCAAGACAGACATGACTTTGCTGCAGTTGGCTGCGAGCGCGCAGAGAGCCCTGCTGCCGTAGGTGGAGTCCGGCTAGAGCCAGGAGGAAGAGCGTGATGACCGGCCTCAAGAAACCGCCAAGAAATCACCAGCTCTTCCGTACTCGGCAGAAAATCATGCCCAGCGACCCTCCATCGATTGCAGGGGTGTGACGCCAGGGAAGGAGTCAGCCAGCTGCCGGCAGTCCTCCATTTCCGACTGCAATCCAGCTAGGGGAGAAAGAGTCCCACTGCTGCAATTATGATCCAGTACAGGATACCCTGGTTTATAAGATGAGGAGTAACATTTCATATGAAGGAGGGGGTGATGCATGGCCTTCCCTCTCTGCTAACAGCAAAGCGAGAGCGCCCTTGTCTCTCCCCGGCTGGGGTGGGACCCATGCTCTCTCATCGCTCCCCCTCTGAGTTCCCTGCTTGTTCCTAGCTACCAAACTCCTGCAGACAGCAGGTCACCTCAGCCTCGTCTCCTAAGGGTCCGTCCTTCTGGACCTCCACTCCTGCCAACCCTGCTGGACCCAGCAGCTTTGTTATCCTGCCCAGGGCCTGCTTTTGGAAGTGTGCGGGCGTATGCAGCCACGGAGGAGAGCGCAGCGTTACTGCCCATCTCCCAGGTGACGTGGGGCAGCCTCTCTGCAGCACGCAGGGTTTCCGTCAGTGCCGCGTGCCTCTGGCATCCGGCAAGGGGCATTCAGAGGTTGGCATGAAAGAGAATAAGTTGTCAAACACGATAGGAGTTAAAAACCCAGTGCCCGCCGAGACCAAGTGTTAGATAAGCTTATTTATAAATATTTTTCCCGTGCCCTCGGGATTCTTGCCGGATGAAGTGCCTCCAGACGCTCTCCTTAGCTGTACGTGGGTTGGAGCAGAGAAAGGGAATACAGCTGAGCCAACGGCGCTGATGTAGGCTTTCTGTAACAAAGGGGAGAGTGGCTCTGGCTGTTAAAGTACTTGGTGGCAGAGATGCAAACTACCTCCCTCCAGGCTGACCGGGGGGTGGTCAGAGCCTGGACCCTTCCCCCGAAACCGTAATTAAGCATTGCATTTCTTTTCTCCTGTGCACATGTCCCTGAAAACATCGACTTCCCTCCTGGAGCCGTGCTTGTTAATGCTCAGACAATTAAGAAATAACAACCCCTTTTTGCACTCTCCTAGAGTAGTTCTTTCAGCAAAATCTGTTGATGCTCACGTGATCCTTCTGCCCAAGTCTTCCTTCCTGGGCCTGCCCTGGAGAAGGAACGGCTACTCCTGTTACTTCATAGCTGGAAACGGGCTTCTGTGACTTCATCCGCTAGACCGCGAGCTCACCCCTTATTTCAGTCATTCCTAAAAGCCTATTTTTACAGCTCTGTCTGCATTTTGCTTTTGGGATTTCCAAGGGAGGGCAGGCCCCTCGGAGGACTCCCAGTCTGTGATGCTAACTGCATATAACACGAAGACGCACACGGGACCCAGGAGCGTAACTGCAGAACCACGGAGCTCTGAGCCGTCGCCTTTCCGATGCAACGCGTGTTCTCGCTCTCAAATCTCAGATCAGGAAACACTGGCTTGGAAAGAAACGGTGGGGGGCTTCTGGGCCAAACACTCTGACATTTCTACACCAAAAAATCTGCCAACATTGCCAGCAGTTTGAGCAGCTCCAGCCCTTCCACAGCAATTGGCTTAGTGTTCGCTAGCTGTGAGGCACTGGGCAGACTTACAGGCGCTCTGAAATACTAAATAACCTTTCCGTTTATGCCATGGACTCAGCAAAGGGAGTAGGGAATTACACGTCCAGCTAGGACCCCTGCTGGGATCAATGGCAGCCCATGCTGCTGGCTGTCGCAGCGAGACCAGAGCCTCCTGTCATAAGCAGCGTGCCTGCTGTACTCGCTTACAAGACCCATCCCTTAGCCGCCGGAGCGCAGGGCTAACCCTTGTGGGAAAAGGAGTCCAGCTACCGATGGGAAACTCTGAATGAGAGTCAAATCCACAAGTGACTGGTGATTTGGGGGCGTTTCAGTTGCAGAGGTCGCAGCTTGTGATGCCTAATGGCAGTCGGTCTCTGAAGGCAGATGCTCAGCCCTGTATGGAAACTGGGTCCATGTAATGTATCTTAAGGGGTTCGTGAAAACTCACAGGCCCCTGTAAAATTGGGCCAAAAGCTACCACAACCTGATTCAGAGAGATGCTGCCTTGTTTGGTGGCCGTGAAGGAAGCACAAGGGATATTTTTAAAGATCCCCAGTCCATCCTAATGCAACATGCACGGTCTGGGCAGATGCTGCTAGTCATCCAAATGAACCAAATCCCAACTTCCTTTGTTTTCATCTGACACTCATATTTACTTGCTAAATCTCCCTGGCTCTCATGCGGGAAGCTTTTAATGAGCAAGCATGGAACTGAAACCAGAAGCAAAGGCAAACAAGTCAATCTCCCTGTTGTTGTTCCACTGCCAGCAAACACACCTCGCGGAGCCATCCTCCTTGGCTGGGGAGGAAGAGATGACTTTAATTGGGCTCCCCTATGTATGCGGTACGTGCGAAGCTGCGTGGGCGTGATATTCTCTAACACGCACGTTGCATGAGATGGAGCTGTGTGAGATGAGGTGCTTGCTACGGCACGGTAACCAGACTACCTTGTGGGGAATAACAGGATCAAGAGGCATATAAAATCCCTTTAAAGCTGACCACGGCCCAGCTTCCACTGCCACAGGGGTAGGAGCCACAGAAACAAGAGCAGAGTGCGTGAACCCCAGCACAAGGGTCAGCAAAGGCTGCGCGTGGGTCTACACAGACATAAAGGCAGGGTTAAAGAACATCCTTTCTGCAACAAGCACCTGGCCACCCGCTCCCTGCTCTGGCCTGAGTCCTGCTGCCAGACCGGGGCAGCTTGGTGACCTTGCAGCACAACTGGCCCCACAGACAGATGTGCCCAGCTGTGTTCACCCTTCCTCCACGCAATGCCTGTGCTGGCAAGATGGGCTCCACCGGGATGAGCTGGCTTTGTTGCCTCCTGGAGACAGGCCAGCTACAGAATACCGTCACAAACCCTCCGGCACGGCCCGAGTCAGAGTCAGAGACTTAAGGCCAAAAGGAACTGATGTGATCATCTGAGGTGTGCTCCTTCTGGACACCGCTGAGCTGCATCACGCAGCAGCTCCTGTGACTACCCTGGTTAAAACGAGATCCCACTGCTTTCCCGTCCACCCCCACGGCAATGAGAGCGCACGCACCACGCAACCAAGCCGTCGGGAGAGGCAGTAAAACACAGACTCTTCAGAAAGAGAGGGGAGGGGGCGTTCAAACCAATTTGCAGCGGGTCGGGAAGCTCTGCAGCAGATCTTCGTCTGTCCCCCAGCTCTCCAGGCTGGGAGGAGCTGCAGCAGCCTCTGAGACCCATCGTCCAGCAAAGGGTGAGCTCTGCAAATGGCTTTCACTGCTGATAACACCACCAGCCCGTTTGGAAACCAAACTCTATCAGCAAGAGTAAGTTCTCCAGAGGCCTCCCCGCCCCCCCTGCTCCCAACCACGTGAAAGTGCTGAGCTTTCTGTTCAGCATTAGGAGAGAATTTTTCTAGGCAAGTACTATTTACAGAGAGGGCGGTGCAGCCACTGCTCAGACCGCTCCGTTTCGTGCCCGTCACCACTCTCCTTAATATAAAGCAGCTGAAGCGCAGCCTGGGAAAAGACAAGAAGTGTCATCACCGAGCCTTGTCAAAGCCACGCTCTATCAGACCTACCCAGAATCGCCCCATGTAAGCCAGATTCCAGTCCCTCTTTCCAGTTTTTACACCCCTCTGAGACCAATAAGCCAAGCAAGGAGAGAAAAGCTCTCCCCATCCTTGAGAGTCTCCTGCCATCTTCCCTTGGGATGCTGCCTAGGTGGGAACTTGTCCGCAGCGGCCACCCTGTGCACCGAAGGGGTCTGAGCTGCTCTGTGGCTAAGAAAGGAGAAAAGTCTTGGCTTTTTTCATCATCATCAAACACTAGGCATCCCTCCCCCTATCTCCACCCCACACCGAAATCCGGAGGCAATTTGTCCATCCCTTCACTGTCAGTTCTGAGTTCATCGGGTTTATTTCTACTGAACCCATTAAACCCTGGGAAGGAAAATAAATCAACAGCTGACACACTCTAGGTATGAGCTAGAGAAGCCTCTGCCTCGCTAAAAGCTTTTGCAGGAAGTTTGCTACCTAGCTTTTAAATGCGAACTAGAACCATTTAGGTTGCAGAGGGATTTGAACTTAGGAACCTCCTGTACTAAACGTGCAAGGCCCTGTTGCTTGAGTTAAGGGAAAAAAACATCACCAGGGGAGGATGTTATCTTCTTCTGTAAAGAAAAAGCAAAACGCAGGTGTGAAGTCTCCTAATAGGGGTTTCAGGCAGACACCAGGTAAAGTACTGGGCTGACTACTGTTGTCCTTGCCTTGGAGTCCTATTAACCAGTGTCACTGCATGGCTTTTGGTGGTGCTGCGCTGCTGGAGGTGATGCTACGCAGGGGAGATGGAGGTCTTGCCCATGCTTGGTTAATACTTTGTAGAGAAGCAGGAGCTCGGCCCTCTCTTTACATTCAGGGACTCTGGGTTGTACTGTTAAACAGCCAACGTGTTCCCACTGTCAAGGGGCTGCATTTTCACAGCAGGTGAAATGACCTCCCTCGGACCCCTTCCTAACTCCCAAGGTGAACTGGAAAGGGTGGGCAGGTCCCTCTCTTAAAGAGTGTTAGACCAGTGGTTTTCAACCTGTGGTCCATGGATGCCCGGGGGTCCACAGACCATGTCCAAGGGGTCTGCAAAAGATGACTGCGACCGATCAAAAGTATGGGAATACCCATGCTTACAATTCAAAGGGGACTGGCACCTCCGTTCGAAATTTCCAAAGGGGTCTGCAAATGAAAAAAGGTTGAAAACCACTGTGCTAGAGAAAGGCAAAGCACCACAGTATCATGCTGCGCGAGCCCGTGGGTCACCTTTTAATTGCACAGCAGTGACTGGATCACACCTTCTGGCAGCCTGCTGGGTTGAAAGCTGATTCCTTCATCCTGCTCCTCTCTGACAACAGCTGAAGATATTAAAATCCAGTTCTGGGAAACACTGTTCCTCCCTCTCCCATTAACATATCAGCACCCTGCACCTCATCAGTCCCAGAGCTCTCATTTATAATGATCAGAGGCCAGATTTCACCCTCTGACCTAGGCAAAGGATCCCATGGGCGTCCAAGAGCGCCACGTATGCTCACCAGAAGCTGGCTCTGGCCTTCAACTCCCCCTTCTCAGTACTTACCTCATCCTTTTCTATAGAAAATACCCTTCTTACAGGCTCCTTTCCCCTAGCAACAAAAACCCAATTAAAACAGGGAAGAATTGCAAGGACAGGTTATGGGCCATGCCTTTTCGAGCTTTACCCTCTACCCCACCTTCCAGCTGCTGTGTTTTCCTATTGGAAACACATCACTGAGAGCTGCGTCTTTCCCGAATGCAGGGAGGGGAATAATGGACCTTGTTAAAGAAAAGTCTTGCTTAAGAGTTTACCGCAAAAGCCAAGACAAGGCAGCACCTAGGAGATGGACTCATTGAGAGAGACCTGAGCTTTCACAGGCAACAACCCACCGTATCGGCTGCTACGACTGGGTTAATGGGTTATTTAAAGCAAGATGGTTTTCCTGGGACTGAGCAAATTGGGTTCTTTGTATTTAAAAGCCAAATCTTGCTTAACTGTTTCAGGGTGTACAGTGACAGGATCGCATCAGTACTTTTCACGCCCCGGACCATTAAAAGTGAACCCAACAGGACCCACAATTATACCGGAGGAGCTGAATGGCTGCGATACAGAGGACAGCAGACCAGATGGTTTTAAGGGTCCCTTGGGCCTTAAACTCACTGAGCTCTGCTTCCCAAACTACTGCTGCCCCAGCAGATCACGCCAGACCGTCATCCAGTTGTGAACTCCAGGTTCGTATCCACGCTCCCTCTCGCTTGCGAGGGCAGGCTGCAGTTGGCTTCCAAACCACTCATGTCCCAGCCTAGTTGTTAGCCCGAAAATATAAGTCAAACTCCAAGTCACGGCATTTTGTTCTTTAAACCAGTGAGTAATCAGAAAACAAATCCTGTCCGAGCTCTGCCGTGCAGCTGTGCTGGCCTCTTTTTTATATATGTTGTACAAGGTGAAAGCTATCGGGGGACAGTTCCCCACAGATGTTAAACATGTAGCTGCAGCTGGGTTGCAAGATACTTGCTTCACGTGCTGGCCTCCCACTGTGAATTCGCAGGCCAAAAGGTAACCACAGCCACGGCCAATCTGTCTGGCTGGAGGAAAATTAGTGAAATTATAAAGATGCGCAGGCTCTTTGCAGCAGAGCTGAGAGCTGTAAAAGGGCAGAGATGTTCAAAATTGAACTGGTTCCTGCTTTTTTTTTGCTTTGCATCTTTTCAGTCAAGTCTGTCATTGCTTTGCTGTGTCACGCAGGTTAAAGAAAACAGCAACCCATCGTATTTTCTTTTTGAGTTTAAGAGGGTGAGTGAGCAGCTGAACTTGGCTACTTGAACATGATCTCATGAAAAGAGTGTTTCTAGGGACTGGGATGCACGGTGGATACTATTTGAAGGTGTTTAAAAGGAACAGCAGTGACTAAGGCCAAGCTGATCTGGAAGAGACAGCAGGCAGGAAGGCAGGCAAAAAGGATGAAAGAGCAGGGGGATCTTTGTGGGTGCACGGGGACTGCATGGCCACCTCTCCAAAAGACCTCCTAAGTGTCAGCAAAGGAGCAGCAAACCCCTCAAAAAATAGTTCAAAGTGGTTAAAATGAGCTCTGTGCCTCTAATGAAAAGGCCCTTACAGCACTTCCCCCTGCTGCCCCTATAGATGTGCAGCCCAAATTCCAAGGATTCAACTTAATCTTCCCTTCTGCTCTCCAGCAGAAACCATGGCACTGGCCCAGAGGCAGGAGCCTGCATCTGGCCCTGAGACAGGTGCTGCGGATGCCGTGGCTCCGTTTAGTAACTAAGCCGAGAGTCTTCAGACAAAAGGCCTCGCCGTATTTAAAGCATCAGTCACCCAGCTCCAAGAATAAAGCAGAGCCAGGGCCTGACCCTGAGAGGTGCTGACCACCTGAAGGCCACCGGAGCACAGCACTTCTCCAGCTTAGAGACTAAGAGAGCTTTCACTGTCCGTGGGTAGGCAATGGTGCGGCAAGCATGATTGAGGACCAATTGCTGAATTTAGAAGGCAAGCGGGCAGCTCCAACTGCAAGGCGCGATGGAGGGGTCATGCACATGGGCCCACGCACAGCTCCAGCCACAGCTGGAAACTCCCTGCAAGCATCGCCAAGGACAAGTCCTGGGGGACTGAGCCATGACCAGCTCTGCAGCAGACCAAGCTCCAGCAATCATGAACAAGAGCAGGGAGAAGCAGAGAGCCACAGCCAGAAACAGAGGGAACAGGTGTGGTACCAGGACCCCCTCTGGCCTACTTCTGGCTCCAACGTGGGCTCAGGATACAGGCAGAAGTGCCTAATTGAAATCCCGGGAGTTGGCCATCTGGCTGCATGGGCACATTGGAAACTTCCAAGCAGTGTCTTTCTGCATCTCACGGTGCTTAAACACCGGTGAGAGTCTAGCTCTCACGCTCCAATGTGCAGGGGCGCTGAGCAGCAACTACTCCAGAGGAAGATGGAGAGCTCTCGGGGAGCAAATCCTCCTCAGCCAGGCCCTGATCTCCGTCTGTCTGCCCATCTCAGCTGTGAAACAGGGGTAGCCTGCCGTGACCACACCACCAGCGTGTGCAAAACGCTCCCTGCGTTTCACTGTCCTGGTCAGCGCAGGACAGCATTTCCTGAGCCCTAGCAAGCCCCTGGTATGGGGCAGCATAATCCTGAAAAAATC
Source organism: Caiman crocodilus (assembly GCA_030014935.1). Lineage (NCBI taxonomy): Eukaryota > Metazoa > Chordata > Crocodylia > Alligatoridae > Caiman > Caiman crocodilus. The sequence goes on from JAGPOW010002149.1 coordinate 14,796,159, forward strand.
CAGTGGGAAAAATGAGTGGCATTAAAATACCTGCCACGTGCCACCTCCCCCACCCATACATGTGCACAAACACCACAAAAGCCTTCAGAGCCAGCACAATTCAGAGGCATTCCCCGACCCCCAGCAACGGGGTGCGATGCCCTATGCCCGGGGCAGATGCACAGGTGACATCAGCCTCCAAAGCCCAGGCTGTGCTGAGCTGGCATGTGGCCTGGGCCTTGCTATACAAACCAGAGATTAGGACATAAAAAGCAAAGAGCATGAGCTGGCAGAAGAGGGGCGCTTCACAATACTGTTGCTGTTCTGACCAACAATCCCTCACCTCTGAAAACACAGCAGGATTTGCTTTTTGTCCCGGGCCTGCTGGCTCTGCCATTTGCCCCTGTAATCTACCCTTTGTTTAGGTTTATGCTGCCAGAGAGGGAGCGGGTCACAGTGATGTGATGGGACAGGCCACACTGATCTTCACCCTGATGGACATCTTCCACTTCATTCAGATCTCAGGCCTTGGCCCAAATACCTTAGATGAGTTACTCCACTTCTGACGTGCTTATTTTAAGTCGTAAAGTCCCTGGGTATATTATTAATTGCGGCAATCCCTTGAGACAAAACCCAGCAGGACTTCACTGCACCAGGTTTTGTTCATAGGAAGCAATCCCTGCCCACTTCAGGATCTAAATCTAATCCCATTTACAATCTAAATAGACCAGACAAACAAAGGAATAAGGGAAAGGAGTGGAGACAAATATCTTATTTCCATTTGAGGATGAATTTGTTGGGTTTTTGCTCCCAAAACGACCCCCAAAAGGCAGGATAAACATCTCTTGTAGAGTTTGCACAGCAATTATTAAATGCATCTGCCTCTGGGGAGGAATAATCCAGCTATTTAATGGAGGACAGTAAAACCACACTATTTAGGAAGGAAGCAGATGAACACTGAATTTATCCAGTCCTTTGAAAGACACAAAATTCACACAGCTTAGAAACTGCTTATGTAACTGAAGAAACTTCTTGATAAAAGCTGTCGGTTTAATGATCGTTTTTTTCCAGCAGTAATGCCTTGGAGGGTGGGTGTTTAGACTTGGGTTTTGCCCAAAATAAGCCAATTCTGTGATTCTATGAGAACTAGTAATAACTGTAATGGGGGAAGAGTGGGGGAGGGAGAAAAAGAGAAACTGCCAGACATCCTATTCTCTTCTATATGGATTTTTCCACTGTGCTTATCGCCATAGCTGTGCTCTCCTTTCTCTGGTCATCACCCACTTGGTATAGGAACGCAAAATTGTACACCCACCCCGCTGAGCAAAGCATCCCGTTTCATGACAAGAATAATATCCTGGGGGATTCTGATTTCACTTTTCTCCGCCAGGTCAAGCAGTGGAGCAGACTGTGCTGAGACGGGCTGGGGCTGGGGCTGGATGGGTGTGGAGCCTGCAAGTCCAACAGCAAACCCTGTTTACTTGCTCTCAGGGTTTTATGCTGTGGGGCACGATCGTAATTCGTTGGGTTTTTTTAAGCGCCGGATTCAAATACACAAGCAAATGGAAGGCTCCTCTGAAAAAGGGCTGGACTACAACACTGTCCAGTGATAATCCAGCAAGGACTGTGTAGCCCAGTTGTAAGGGTAAACTCTGGTGGGGTGGCCATGCCCTGAAACTAGTGACTATAAGGGCTGGCTTCCCTAGGAGACCCACAGAAAGTCTAGCGTAAGGGGGGGACCCACAAAGGGGCATTACTGGGATGCAGCGAGCTGCTCACAGTGTTGCCAGGCTGGCGGGATAGAGACCCTCTGGGTGGAGCAGGGCAGCTCGCAGAGGCATCTGATAGAGTCCCGCCTGCATATGGATAGACGCAGGACTTCTTCACTTCCTCCCCCCGCGACCACAAAGCACAGCCTCATCCCACCGCCCAACTCACCGGATCTCTTCAGATTTCAGGTAGTGATTGAGAGAGGAGACGAGAACGCTCCCAGGAAAAGGCGGCTTCCCAGCCTTCCTCTGGATGTCAACGTGTGCCGAGTTGCACAAGGCGTGGACGCCGGCATCCGTCCGGCTGGAGATGCAGAACTTGATGGGAACGAGAGGTTTGAGACTCTGGGCCGCCTGCTGCAATGCAACACAAGAAGGGATCGTGAGCGTGTTCCTGTGGAGCCCCTGGGATATGGCAACCCCTGCCTTCCCCCACGCCACTGAAGTCACCAGGAGTTTTAAGCCACCCCCACTCCCACCAAAGTGCCTCGGCCTTTTGTCCTGAGCAAGGGATAGAAAAACACTGACCGTGCCTGTTTAAAGCGAGCACGTACCGCAAGCCTAACTGCCAGTGGCTATTCACCTATGCCTTCTTCTGAAACCAGTTTTATGCAGCTACCCTTTGGGGGAAGAGAGATTTCTCCACCCTCACTGTGCTTACCATGACACAACGCTAAGATTGAGATATAAAACTAGCCTCCCCCATCACTGCCAAATACAGAAGAGCCCGCTGGGCCTCATCGGGGCATCAGATTTGGATTTCACCCTCCACGATGAAGCCCAGGTGCACCAACCACCGGGACCGTCTATTTCTTTAGGCAGCGGCTACAGTCGACCCGTCCTTTCAGAACACAAGGGGCCATTTTTGGATGCCCGATCCGAGGCAGTCTAAAGCAGCCTGATTTCCAGACAGTGAGCACTTGCCCTTGGGAGAATCGGGCTGTTGCGAAGGGTGTCTCAAGCTAGGCACCCAAAAATAGAGGCATGAAAAGTCACTTGTCACCGCTGAAAATGTAGGTCACTGCTTTTCAGATGATTTTCGTCATGGGGGAAGAACCGAGCGCTCGCGACAGATGTTTGTCACAGTCCTTAACACTCTGCTGGCAGGCGCTCAGGTGGGCTGGGTGCGGGGAGAAGGTGGTGCAAAAGCCTAAATAACACAGTAGAAAAGTTTTTTTTCCCCTTGAGATAAAAGTTACTTTCTTCTGAGGTAGCTCCGGCCCTAAAGCTGGCTTACGCCGAGATGATATACCATCCCAAACTTTCCCTGGCCCTGGCTACTCTTCCCATATTGGGGCAGTAATTGGAGCAGGACTGAGTGAGCAGGGGTGAAATTTAACTCCGTATTATGCCAGGTGCGCAAAACTATTCCCATCCCTTTAAAGTGACGCTATAAAGGGAGGGAAGATGCTGGATTGCATTTGAAGCCACATGCTGGGCGTGACAACCGGTCCAGGTCCCCGGGGATTAAGCGCGGTACAGCAGCTCCTCGGTGGACACCAAGTCGCTTCCTTCTGTTTGTCTAGAGAGGCTTCCGTCACCCTATTTCATGAAGCAGGGGAGGCTATCCGCGCTCCTAGAAGACTTGTGGACATGGCGTGTTCAAGAGACTGATCATCGGCTTCAAGGGACTGACTTGGGCAGTCGGGAGGTCTTTTGCCAGGCGTAGGCTTCATCCTTTTGTTTTCCGTGAGGACCATCTCTGTGCAGAAAAGTGCAGCTGACGGCTGCAGGCATATGTTCCCTCCCAGCCATAACAGGAGCAGGGCCATAATAAGGAACAGCACGCTTCCATTAATTTTTAAAAGCAGAGGAGGAGCCAGGGGACCAGACTAGCAATAATGTAGTGCTGATGTAATGGATTTCCTTAGGCCCACGGATTAAGGCCCTCTCTCAATTATATGCAGGAGTGAGAGGCCAATGCATGGATGCGCTAGCGAGAGGATAAATGGCACAGACCCACTTCACCAGGAGGACGGGTCGGAATTTCCTTCTATTCACTGCCTACGGCATCGGACGAGGCCGCTTCTGCTTGCAACGTCCCTTCCTTTCATGCTGAGACCTGCCTCCACGTTGACGCGACACTGAGCCTTATGCCACAGCAAGACTCAAAATGGAAAATGCTGCGTGTGTAATTTATGCGGTCCGAGGGCTGCATCTCGCTAGTGCCAGAATCACCCTGCTTGGCCATGAAGCTGCAGCGGGGATGTTCGCATTAAAAAATGTAAAACGATGCACCAGCATACTGATCCTTGCCAATTTTCAAGAAAAGGGGGGGAAGCAGCTTGGGACCAGTCAGGTTTTGCATAATGACTTGGGCAGGACTGATGAATTAAAAACCTGTTTACAGAGTCACTGCACCAAACCTGTTTACAGGGCTATCACAGCACGGTCCACTCCCCTTCACAATAACTGTGTTTTACTCCCTTCTTCCACTCTGTTTTACCCAAGAACAAAGGACTAGAAAAATGAATGGGTAAGCTATTATAGTTCCCTGCTGATAAGATAACTAAACATCTCTGAAATGAGTCATTAACGTGGGGCCTCAGAGAAGTGTGTGTGTGCACACGTGTGCGTGTGTGCGTGTGAGGGTTTATCTAGATCAGGATACGTTAGATTTTCTTAAAACCTCTTGTGTAGTCCAGGCAGGTTTTAATTTTAACTTGTTAGCAAGTCAGGGTGAACCCATGACCCATTAACACACATTAAGACAGCTTTCTGTCGACACTAGGGTTTTACAACAACCCAGCTCTCGCAACCATACATGTTTTACCCTCGTGTGGAATAGGTGCTTGAGACAGAAACGCGAGTGCAGCTGGCACAAGTGGGACACGTCTAAAAGATGGACTAAAAAAAGAAAGAAAGAAGAAAACCAGATTGATGGTGATAAATTTCCTTTCCTCTCCCACCTCCCGTCCCAAGGAGACCCAGCAGTGATCTTTATTAGATTTCAATTTGGTACCACGAGTCAATAAAGATTTAACCGCGGACTCGGAAATGCCTTCCAGACTCCCACTATTTGAGCAGACAGGATTCTGGCCTCTCCGAAACGACTGCTGTAATGCACTGAGAGGCGAGGAAAACGTAACTGAGCTGCAGGGGGAAGGCCTGGGAACCAGAATGCAAACGGCCCAGGCCTTTTCCTCTTCCTAATCCTTCTATTTGGAGTTCACATGTGGTTACAATTAACAATGAAAATCTTTATTTATTACCCTTAAGCAGAGAGGAGCAGACAGAAATTAAACAGTTTGCTTCGGCAGACCCTGGCATGTGGCTCAGCAATTTGTTTGAAAGCGAAGGCTGAGTTGAAAGGGTAAACTTTCTGCATGATGCGTTTTGGTTTTGTAGATTTTTTTCTTTTCCAGGCATCAGGGAACCACAGCAAATCCACAACTGAGGACCCAGGATGAGAGATGGAAAACATCCTGCTCTTTGTTGCAGACCGCTCGGATCAACCCGGGCTCTGTCCCCCACCGCTTCCCCGACTCAACACGGTTCGCGCATCCCATTTCGTGCCTCTGTCTGAACGAAACGGGTTGGTCCCAAGGGAGCGTGTCCTACGGCAAGGTTCGGGTCCCTCCCCTCTCGGAGGCTGGCCTTCCTGGAGAGCAGGTTGGAAAGGAAGAGAGGACGGGAGGAGACGAGCCCAGTTAATCGTTCCCTACGCCTCGGTCAATGAACCGCTGGGACGCACAGCTGGATGACTGGGACAACACAAAGCTGTTTTCACAGCTGCCTCTCTCCAGCAGGACATCCTCCCGGGCAGAGCCCTCTGGAGACGACACCAAAGGAGATACAGGCTGGACTGGACGTTGGAGGAAGAACGTAATCGAGAGCAACGTCCAAAACTAAGCTAGCGAAAGCCGCTCTCCCTCCAGGCCCACAGGCACGTGGCCCTTCAGAGACGCCGCCACTCGTTCCTGCCACCAATACCTTTCGGTAGTTCACCGAAAGGACGTCCTCATCCGTCTTCTTGCACGAAGCGTTTCTAAACCGCTGAAGCCACTTGCAGGAAACTTAGCGCCGACCCCAGGACTCCCGTGGGCGTCCTCTGTGTGGCACCCAGATGTCCTCTGAGCCCGTAGGCAGATGGCAGCTGGCTTGCCTTCATCCCTGTAATGCTAATCTGCTAACATCACCCGCAGGGCATTATGAAGAGACGCATCGTTTACCCGTCAGTAATTGTGTGCGTGTCAGCTGGAATTTCTCCTGCGCTTTCAGGAAAAAAAACAACCACCCTGATAATAAAATAATACCGCTTTGGAGCGGCACAGTGCCTTTCATCTGAGCAACTCAACAGGCTTTACCAATATCAATTAAGCCTCCGAAATGCCCCTGCTGTGTATTATGTCAGGGCTCCACTGGGGAAACTGAGGCAGGGAGATTAAGCGGCTTGGCAAGGACATCCATGCCACGAGAGGGAAAGCTGGGGCTGGCATCGAGGCGCTGAACTCGTCTCTTCGTCCCGCTGCGTTTATGCTAGTGGAAGAGCGGACTGAAATGCCTCTGCCCTCCTGAACGGCTTCTGGGCACGTCGGGTCCCAGCTCCCGGCTTTCTCTCAGCCTGCGTTTGAGTCCAGGCTGGCACATGCCGAAAGTGCTCCGTAGGTCCAAACCAGTCCCTTTTCTATTCAACTTTACTTTCTGGGATGCAGTCTCTCCAACCCACCGTACTCCCTGAGCAGGTATATGTGTCTAAGGCTGTCACTTCACATCATATATTCTCGAGTACAAAGTGATGTGGAAAGCATATCGCTTGCCTATAGCAGGCCTGTTCTTGTAGCAGGGTAGTCACTAAATGGTTCCACATTTAGCACCGTATCAAAGTTTCCGCTGCTGCGTGCCAGCACGATATGGATTCCCGTATTGCCATGATTACGCAGGGGCTCATTCCCTCCCCACACTTGCTGGAGACGGAGAAAGAGAATAGGCCCATTAATGTTTTGTGGCTAGAGCCAGGAAGAAAAGGTGCGTTTCCTTCCCTCACGTTAAATACAATCTGTTTAAGATGGTCCCTTGGGAGATTCCTATCCCTACGGCTGCTACCCGGTTCCAGGTCCCTCCTCTCCCCAAATCAACAACAGATGCATTGCAGAGGAATGTGTATTATAGTCAACGGTTTGGAAATGCGGATCTATTCTTGCTCCTTTGCACAGGGCTGCCTGTTGGTGTAAGTCATGGGATACGTAGCCTAAAACAGACTCTGGTTATTTATATAGACCTCTAATATTGTATCTCACTGTTGGTTAAGCTGTTGCTCATTAAGGACCAATGATGCCTGGCTCCAGAGGCTGAAAACTGGCAACTCCAATGAAGGATGCAGAAGCAGTGCAATTTATCCATGTGCAAAGCTGTCTGCACAAGGCTTACGCACTTTTTATGACCGTCTCAAACAGTCCAAAGAGGGCTTCTGGGAGACTTAAGCAATATGTTGGTTACATGTTGGCCCTTCTTTACAATTTGTGGTTTTAGTAGCATCTAGAAGACCCAGCCGAGACCAGTTTGCAATCCTGACAGGCATCACAGATACAGGGTGCTGAGGCACTGCTCCCATCAGGTCTCCTGCTCCTGGGCTCGATTTCCCAACTGCTTAGACACCAAAAGCTTTTCTGCTGAATCCTCCCCAAGAACATCTCTATTCTTTGTGCTGCTCTAAGTAAAAGCCCTGCCCAGTCAGGACCATTAAGAAAGCTCTCACTCCTTCACATCCCAGGATGCGGACCCCGGAGGGGACCCTGCTTTGGCGATCCCAGCCTGACTCTGAAGAAGAGGCACCTCAGACAAAAGGCCGCATGGACTAAGGCTCCCCAGTAAGTTTGCTCTGCAAAGTCTCTTGGCGGTAGGGCGACAGTGGAAGCCACCTGTCCACAAAACATGCCTGATCTGCAAAACCCTTTATAAAAGGCAAACAGAAACCTGAAGCCCGGTCTTGCTCCTGTGGATCACCACCCCACTGATACCACTGACGCTCCGGTGATGTAACCGAGGGAGAAATCTGATCTTGCAAAAAAACGAGGCTTCCCTAAGACTCTGATACCCCGGCAGGCATATCTGAGCACAGGGCGCTAGCATCCGCCCCACGGGCAACCCGTGGCCTGCGCCAGGCCATGCAGGGAGCAGGCAGCAAGGCACCAAAATAGAGTCTGAGCTTCCCACCTCTCAGCCCCACGGTTAATGACTAAGCTAGGCATCCTCTGTGAAGATGCAGCACTAGGAATTAGATTTTGGCTGGGTTTTAGACAGCAAAAGGGACACGCTGAGGAAACTGCACACGGAAAGGAATCCTGCTGATGGGAAAGCCCCAGCGTGTGTCGCGGTAGCTCAGAGCAGCCCTCGCAGACACCTGGGGGCTTTCTTGGAACCAGACGGCAGACCCTCACCTGGTGTGAACAAGCCCAGCTTCATCGACCACAGCAGCACTATGTGGATTTACACCAACTGGTGTTTAATGGGATGGACATGAGCAGGGATGAATCAGAGAAGGAGCAGCAAAGTGGTTCGCTCTGGCCGGAAGGCAGCGTCTGCAAGCCGGCCTCCGAGATCGCCAACAGCGCTGTCCAACCTAAACAGGACTCGCGGATGACTATTCCCCGCGCCCACCTTCTTTTCCTTGGAGCAGGTTCTAAAACGGCCTCACACGGTCCTCCCGGACTGCTCCCCCCGCGCCTGCCTCTTGCATGGGAAACATTATTTATCTGGATTTAGCACAAAGCTGCCGGCCAAAGCAGAGCCTTGAGCAGGAAGATTTGTTTTGGGCAGCATTCCCCACTGCAGCGGGAGGCAGCGTGCCTGGGACACAGCTCAAACCAAACAGTGGGCGCCTTAACTTCTCCCTGCCTTGCCTGCACTGAGACAACGAGGCAGAACTAGCATGCAACAGCCCAGGGAGCTGGGCACTGCCTGCCGGGGGCGGCGTCCCGACCACATCAGAGGTATAAATTGCATTACAAGTATTTCACGATGGAGACAATCAAACCGTGTGTGGCCTGCTAGCTGCGGTGCTGATGGGGCTTGATTCTCCACGTTCTCCTAACCGTCGTAAGTTCAGGGGACTGTTTTCACACAGCAACGGCTGCTCATTTGAGCACTAGGGAAGGGAAAGGTCCAAGGGCTTGGACGTCACATTCAGGGATCTCTTCGTTACAGTTGGGTTATTCGTATGAGCAAGGCGTGTAGGATAAGGTCCTGTATTATGCGAAAGTACGTGACCCAAGACGCGGCCTAGTCGCAAGGGTTAGATTCTGATCCAAATGCTGGTGCAGGGCAGGTGTGTTCGGAGCTGAGCTTCTGGACTGGACACATTGCTAGACATCACAAGTCCCAAAGACTGCAGGAGGAATTGGCTTTCTAAGCAAATAGGGTTTTAACCACCCACAAAAACCACCCCATCCAAACACATTAAAAAACTCATCTTTATCTGCCTGCTTAGTCTGCAGAACCCATACTTGCCTCGGTGTCCTGCAGACGGTCTCCGAGCTCTGTAACAAATCTGAGCCCATCTAAGACAAAGCAGTTGTTACCAGAGGGTTCAGGTGTGGCCCTGACTGCAGCACAGAGACATCGGGGTAGAAAATAGCATTCCTGTTCAACGGCCCTGTATCCAAGCCCTTGCGCTGCAGGAGGATCTCTTCTAGCCACCTTAGCTCTACAGCACACAGCCGTGCAAGAGGCAGAGTGGCAGTGAAAGGCCTGCCCTCCCCAACTACTCCATCACCGTTTTAATTATACTAATTGATGCCACACAGCAACGTCACCTGGAGGTTTATTTGCTAGTTTGCAACTACAGCCAAATGCCAGATCTTGGTCTGCATGGAAGTCATGCCCTTCCACCGAGTTAGCCTCCCAGCTTCAGAAACCTGTATTTCGGAGCTCGAGGCTGCTAGAAGGTGGAGCAAAGACAACTAAATTCCTACAGGCTCCAGAAGCTTTTTATTATCGTTTCTTTAAGACATCCCATGTGGTTCTAATAGACACAGCCCAGCTCAGCAGTGCCCAACATCAATCCGACCACATGAAAGGGAAGCGCATATCCAAGAATTGGCCGGCGTGCAGTTGCGGGGATCAAAATGCCGATGCCATGAAATGACAATACCAAATACACTCATCCTTCTGCTTTATTTTTAACGGCCCACTCTCCCCATTGCCTCGTTAAACAAAGTTGCTTGCTTGGATGCTGCCAAACCACTGCTGAGTTCATCCCAAATTCCCAAACAGCGACAGGGGAGGGGGAGGAAGCATTGCTTAGCCCAAGGGGTGAGGTCAAGGGTTCTTTCCCTTTTGGGTTCCCTCTAGAGTTTATGCAGCATCCCAGATAAGGACACTCACGTGTCACCAAAAAGCAGCACAAATGATCATCTGGAAGAGACAGTACCGAGCCACCATGCAGATCCTTCTCAAGCCAGGCAAGGGCACTGGTTCACTGCTGACGTGGAGAGCTCTTGCTACCTACCGAACTGCACATGGCCACAGCCTGCAGCACGCATCTTGTGCATCCCCTACACATATGCACACTTGTAAGGAAGGCAAAATTACTGGTACACTCAGACACTAGGACAGTGCAAGTCAGCATAAAGAATCTAGATAGGCTGGAAAAAAAATGTATGGTTCATCTTCTGCTTCTGGCAAGTGTACACCCAAGCCAAGACATGCCAAAGGATAATCCTTCTTAAACCACAGCCTAGAACCATGCAGCCTCACGTGACACATGTTCGGGATGGCACGCATCAACCAGCTGCAGCACAAGGCATCTGGCCTGTAACCTCTTCCAATAGCTTACGTCTCCCAAGCAAGCAACAGGCATGCCTTTCAGTTTAGCCCATGACTTATTCTGACTGCAGGAAGAAAATTAAGACAGCAGAGTTTCCTTTTAATTACAGCCACCTGGAGGGAGGGTGAGACATGGGAACTGCCGGCAGGGTGTACTAAGCACAGCTCGATATAGGAATGTAATTAAGCGAGTGCGATGGTACAAGAATGCCCAGATGTGCAGCGTGTTCATTCGAACCTACGCAAGTGACCCACTTCCCACTGGCTGAATGAATCACGGGTCCTGCTACCATCTGCTACAGAGGGCAGTGCTGACTACCGCAGGAAAGCTCCCCGGGTTAACACAGCTCCTCAGTCTCTGCATGCGGGGTTTGCAAGATTCTGCCTTTATGGGGTGCATCCAAAGGTAACAGTCAGGATCATTTGCAAACTCCGTATCTACTCTTGGACATGCCCTTGGCCGCGTAAATCTCTTCCCTTTAATGTTTGCCTCCCTTTTTTGTCTTCGCAGGAAAAAATAAAGGACCTTCTGAGTTTCACTCTTGTGTACAACGCATTAGGTGCTTTCCATCAAGGCAGCCGGGGGCGGGGGAGAGTGAGACAGTAATGAGGTGCTGCCCCAGTTGGACAGTGGTTTTGCATGGGGATGTTTAGCTTTAAAAAACTTCCAGTGTGAGATTTTTTTAAATCTACTAGTCTGGGGTTTCATCCCAAAGTACTGCTACAGACTGAGCCTTTGGGTCAGGCTCGACCAGACAGAAGGATGCTCTGGCTGGTGGTGATGGGGGGAGGAAGAGGCCTGTTTCTATACTCTGCATTAAAGAGGGATCACATCAAATACGCATCAGTCCCAGGGGCAGGGTCCAGACCCCCAATTCAGCTCCCTTTTCTGCTGCCTGTCAAAAGGTACCCTACGCTCACAGGCTGCACTGTCAACCCCTCCTTCGTACCCCCTCTCAATTATTTTTTATTCCTACCTGCCTCGCCGCACACCCTAGATACAGGCCAGCCCACAGCGAAACTTTTGGGGCACTCTCCAGGATGGAAACAAGAGGCAGGATCCAAACCTGTGCCTCCTGCTTCAGGGAGAGTGCTCCAGCCCCCAGGCTGTCATCCGAGAGGTTGCCACCGCTAGCCTCGTACTAAAAAATAATAGCAGCTACCACCGTGTTTGATGAAGAGCCCCATTCTGTCAATACAGCTTAGGTAGATACCTGCTGGAGCAGGCCCACCTCGGTGGCCGTGGACAGAGGAACTCTTCATTTTTGGATCCTGATAAAAGTGTGATGCAAAACAGGGGGCAGTTCAGAGCCTGGACAGCAGCCCCAAACTAGGTGCTTGGGGGGATCTTTAATATCAAACAGGGAAGCTCCTTATAATGTTCAGGCATCTCTGGAGTGACGCGTCAGCTGGGCAGAAACACATTTTGGGTTTGGTCAGAAATGAAGCCCCCAAGTCCTGCTTTAGACATCTGAGGACTCGGGCTGACAGAAGTTACTGTGAGGTGTGAAACAGCATACGGGCTTCCCACGTGTCAGCTCCTCTACAGAAAAGGTGTGCGAACATGTTGTTATGCCGCAGTACCTGGCAGCTGAACCCTGCCAGCTCACCCCTCTGGCCCTTCTCTTCAGGCTCCAGTTTCCCACCTGTAAAAGGGGGATAATAACCTTGTCCCACTGGGGGTTTGCAGATATAAAAATACATTCGCATTTGCATAGGACTGAGATACTGCACTGTCACAGAGCACTAAGGTGCCCTGTGCCTTAAAGGGGAAAACCGCTAGGGAAGGAGCCCCAGCTGTGACTCCCTGGCACAGCTGTGGGTTGCCAGGGCGACTGATGGGCATCAGCTGACCAGAGGGGGCAGGGCCTGGCCCTTATAAAGCCCATGAGCAGTCCCTTGCTAGGAGCTAGAGGGGTAGGAGCTCCAGGAGTACTGGAGGATGGCGGCTCCGGAAGCAATGTTGTTGTAGCCGGGCGGCTTGTGTTTGTTCTGCTGTTGTTATCTATGAGACCGGTGGTTTGGGTGAGGCTGTAGGGGTTGGAGGAGGCCTCGTAGGGGCCCACAGGGTGTGGGGCCATAGCGCCAGCGAGGGCGCAGCAGCACGGGGGTGCGTAGGCCCCAGCCCCAGAGAGGGGGCATTTAGTAGGAAGCCCAAGTTGGGCACAACAGGCCCCAGGAAAGGGGGAAGCATTGTGGAAGGCCCCAGAGGGGAGGGGGTGTCAACTTATTGAGAGGCCCAAGTTTGGGTGTAGCAAGCCCCAGAGAGGGGGCAGCATCACGGCAAGCCCAGAGAGGGGAGCGCCATACTGAGAAGCCCTGTGGGGGCACAGTCGGTCCCAGACAGGGGCAGTATTTTAAGTGGCCCTAGAGGGGGGCAGCATTAGCATTTGAGAAACCCGAGAGGGGCAATGTTTGAGAAGCCTGGCCAGGGGGGGAAACACTGAGAAGCTCGAGAGGGGCAGCATTGAGAAGCCCAAGGTTGGGCACTGGGAGCCCCTGATGGGGGGGGGGGGGGCACATTTACTGGATAGCCCAAGTTGGGCACAGTAAACCCCAGGAAGGGGGCAGCGTTGAGAAGCCCCAGGGTGGGTGCGGAGAGGCCTAGAGAGGGGGCCATCTTATTGGAAGCCAAGTAAGGCCCAGCGAGCCCCAGAGAGGGGGCAGTGCTAGTAAGGGGTCCAAGTTGGACGTGGTGGGCCCCAGACGGGGCAGCGTGTTAAGGAGCCCAAGAAGGACAAGGAGTAGACCGAGTTGACCTCCGCGAGGCTTGGGCTGCGGTACTGGGGAGGAAGGAGCCGCAGCTAGCGGCCCCTAGTGGAGGGGGCAGTACAAGGATAAGGGCAGCCTCCCACTAATTAATTAATTAACATCAAAGACCTGGCAGGTGAGACAAGGCAGGCAGTTGCCCAGAGACGGGTGCGGGGGCCAGATTGAGGGTGGCCCCGAGTGACGCCCTGTCACATACATGTAGGAGAGCCATGTTGGTATATGGTCAGGGCAATTGCAATCCTCTTAGTGATGGGAAGAATAGAGCTGTCTAAGTATCAAATTTGTACACATGGAAACCATTCTGTTTTGCTTGCTTGCAAAGATTCTCACTCTGTCAAGGGGCTTGGAGGAGGAAAGCAGACAAGACTCTATCGCTAATTAAACACTGCCGATGGCTTGACCTGGACATACAACCCTCTGCAGAGGGATGCACTTAAACCACCTAGCCTTGATCAAAGCATTCCTGTATACTAGACAGGTCCTGTAGCAACCAGGTGCTCCTGAGACCACAGAAAAGCAGCGACTGAGTCAAGGTGCCGCAGCTTTACAGGATAACAACCACTAGGAACCTGCATGAAGATTAAAGTCACGATTGCATCTCTGGTGGAACAGACTGAGCTAACAACCCCGCTGCGTGTTTACTTGGAAACAAAGCACCTGTCATTAATGTTAACGTGCCATGAAGTAGAAAGCTTTTTATGTACATGGGCTTGGAACAGACCAGAACTTTCTGTATGGAGAGCCAGTTTAACAAGTGCACTTGCAGGTTTGGGAACTAATAACGTTTTGCACTTGTACACAACCGTCTAAAAGCACTTGGCGAACTTCCTTCCAGTGAAGGTCACGTGCTCAGGGAAGAGATGCCACTTCATGCTTATTCTACAGATGGGGAAACTGAGGCACAGAAGTGCTGCATTGCACTTACAAGGCCACATAGCTAGCTAGATCACATCTGCATGTGGATCTGCACCACTTTAGCAAGTCTCTGTGTGGACACTATTTTATTCTCAGTCAATTTAAACCTGCCCTAAAATGAGTGAAACAAAACTTAAAGCAGTCTGATTTTGAAAGGAGATGCTCACAGACTTTTGCACAGATTTGACTAAATCGGTTTGAAGTCGCACCTTACATTCATCTTACACTTAGGCCAGTCCCGTGTGTGGAGCAGAGCGCACACAGGCAGACTGCTGGACTAGTCAAGGTTGGGCAAGTTCCTTAGGCTCCCTCTGCCTCAGTTCTCCCATATGCAAAATGGGAACAAGGGCATCGATTCTCTTTGTGCAGGACTTAGAGACTTTCTGTACAAAAGCATCATACGAATTCTATAGTATAAATTATGCACGGTTAATATTTACAGAGGTCACTGTTGGAACGTAATGTACCTTTCTTCTTTAAATCTGGTGAAACCTTGGTGACTTGTGAGAGCAGCAGGACCATGGGACAAGGTGGTGGAATTCTCTTTGCTGGGAGTTTTCAAGAGGCTGGAGAGGCATCAGTCAGGGGAAGGGGAGATGTAGGCTTGGAGACAGTGAATCCTGCATCTCTGCAAGGGTATGCCCTGGACGACCCTCCAGATCCCTTCCAACTCTATGAATCCACTGTGTTGCATTTTCATTGCAACAGCTGAGACTAATCAGTGACATGGCAAATACCTACCTCCAAATGATTCTGGACCCCGAGCTGGGACTGATCTGCCACCGTCCGTACAACACCACTGCAGAGGAAGAGAGAGGCAACAGTTACTATCGGTGGCCAAGCTCCAGGCAAGTTCTCAGCACAGACAACAGCATCACGCCGAGACACGAGGCTGGGTACACCGGCCAAAAAAGTGACAGCCACCATTTTACCAAGCAACTCATTGTCACAGGGATGCAAGAAACTTTTTGTATCACTCACTCAGGGCCACATGCTACCTTTTCCTTCTGTGACGACGTGGGAGCAGCAAACGGTAGGATCCAGCTGGCAGCTTGCAGGGAGAAAAGCCAGGAAAAAAGGGCACCCTCCCACTGCCATATAACGCAGAGGCCCCTTGGCAGGTGCTACTTTGAGAAGGGGGCTCAAGTGCTGGATGGTGGAGGATGAGCCTCCCCCTAACAGCAACCATCTCAGGTGTGGGGGGATTGCCAGGAGCCACCAGAATTATCCTTTACAGCACAGGCCCAGCCCAAACCCATTAAGAGAACAGGTTCAATGGGTAGAGCAGCAGCCCAGGACTTTGGAGACCCAGTTTTAAGTCCCTGCTCTGACAGCAACAGTCACTAAAGGCCACATCCTTAAAGGATGGGGACAGACACCAAGTAGGATATTCAGTGTCTCTGAGACATAGGATCACTGGTGCTTCTGACAACCCCCGCAAGGCACCTATCTGCATTTGTATGCAGTTAAATGCCTTAAGAATCTGGCCTTTACTTCCCTGACTTTAAAATGAGGAATAAAAATGTTGACCTACCTTGCAGAGACACTGTGAAAACAATGCATTAAGTACTGTCAGATCATGAGACACCAGCATAAGAGGAGCCATATGAATACCATAAATAAAAGTCAGTGCAAAACCACCCAGCTACTGTCACGGGCTTTGAATCAAACCACAGTGAATTTCCCCCTCCTGAAGGCGGCTAGCTTCATCAGACCCATGAAGATCCTCACTGAGCAAAGCCCTTAAACACAAGCTTAGCTTCAAACCTGGGCTTATATCCCACTGATTTCAAGGCATCTTAAGTGCATGCTTAAGCGTTTTGCTGAAGTTGGCCCAGATTGAATAAGAAAGTGCATTTTAAGACTCCCAAAAATTCACATTGAATGGGGTTTGCATCTTCCAGCCATAAGAACTGCCCCATTTATAATGGCCTAATCTGATTATAGGCGAAGCTGGGTAGACAGTAATCTGGCACTATGATTTGAACAACAGATGCTATTTGCATATTTTATATCAATTAATCCTTTTTTATTCTGCTTGCATTGTCTTGCTAGGAGACCGTCTCCCTGAGACTTAAAGGGGAGAGAGAAACTCATTCATGGAAAAAAGAAGTGAAATAATGCAATCTCAGCTGTCAAAATGGATTACGCAGCATACACAGCATTCAAACTCTCCCCACAAAAGTGAAACAGTCCCTTCCTTGCTTCTAAAGAAGGCTTTATTCTGCCTCCGTTCTCTCCCTTCTATTCCAAGGATTAAGGGGAAAAAGAGTGAAATAAAATACTTTGCATCGGCAAAAGCTCGGTGTTTTCCCCCTTTAACTTTGTAAAAAGACTTGCGAAGACCAAAGCAACCAAAATCCAACCTTTTCTCACTCTCTACCCAAGTCCGGATCGCCTCCCCAAACTTCTTCCTACAGTGTACCCCCTTCCAGATTTACCAGCTGCTCACGTACCCCTACCAGGATATTATAACCTCTTGTATACTAATTATTATAATGAAAATGAAATCTACCATTGCACAATTTCTCCGGTGTATCCGCCAGGGATGCATGGGGTATGTGTACCAGTTTGGGATCCCCTGAAAAACCCACCTGGGACACTTCCACTGCAGTCACCAACAGGTTTGATCCGAGCTCATGGCTGGCTTTTCAATGTCCACAAGAGGGGACAGACTTTTGCAAGAACTCAGCAGCTAAATAAGAGTCCCATTTATAATAAAATTCATCTCTAGACAGATTTCCCAAGAGCCAGGTGGTTCATGTGTAACCAATAGGCCAACCGGCACAGGGTGCCGAGTTCGGGGAATTCTTGTGACGGCCTTTCTTTCATATTTCATACCCCGGGGTTTTCCTTCCTGGAAGGTGGTAGCAAAGTTTGGCTAGTGAGCCCAGAAACAGAGGTCCAAGCCTCAGGCCAGATGTACAGGACAAGCTGCCCTCTGTTGCCAGTGGAAAATTGGTCATGGGGCCGGGGGGTGTCAAAGGCAGTAACGTGGTGTCAGCCCCGTCTCCCTTAGGTGCTGTTGAGGATGAAAACTGGCACGGTCTGGTCAGCCGTTCTCGCCCATTGCTTATTTCAAGTCCGCAACCTCCCTCTGCCCGGCCCTGCCGACCGCTTTGCTTGCATCCTTCATCCACCCCGTCCACCCTCAAACTCCTCATAGCGCCGCTGGGTCTTGTTAAGCGCAGGGAAAGTAACCGGGGGGAGCTACCGCACCCTGGTAAGATTAAGGATGATCAAGGCAAGGCTGGACAGGCCCCCGCCATGCTGCCCATAGCATTTGCAGTCTTGGCTCGAGGCAAGGGCCGAGAGAGGCATGGCTCCGGCCAGCTCCCCTGACTGCTGCGGGGGACGGCTCTCCCAGCACGCCTCCTTCACCGCCGGTTTGGTTCCGAGAAACAAAGCACAAGGGAGAAGCAACAGCAGTTTGGCGACGCAGCCTTTGCAGCCCGGCTGCCTCTCTCCGCCCAGCGCGGCCGGGCCGGGCCGGGCACCCACCTATAGCGCGTCCCGCGGTACTGGAAGAGCACGAGGTAGCGCGTCATCCCGCCCGCTTCCGCGCCGCCCGCCGGGGAGCCGCCTCGGGGCGGGGCGGGGCGGGGCGGGGCCGGGCCGGGGCAGCGGGCGCCGCATCCGCCTCCGGGTGACCGCCGCCGCCGCCGCGCCGCAGCTGTACCGCGCGTGTGCGTGTGTGTGCACCCCTCGCACGCGTGCGGACACACCGCGGTGTACCTACACACACACATACGTGTGCACACCCCTCCGTGTACACGGACACACCGCGGTGTACCTACACACACACACGTGTGCCCCCCCCGCGTACACACACGGACACACCGAGGTGTACCTACACACACACACACACACACGTACACACACAGACACACGCGTACACACACAGACACACTGCGGTGTACCCACACACACGTGTGCACACCCCTCCGTGTACACGGACACACCGCGGTGTACCTACACACACACACGTGTGCACGCCCCCGCGTACACACACAGACACACCGCGGTGTACCTACACACACACACACACGTGTGCACACCCCCGTGTACACACACAGGCACGCTGCGGTGTACCTACACACACGTGTGCACACCCGCGCGTACACACACGGACACACTGCGGTCTACCCACACGCACACACGTGTGCACACCCCCTGTGTACACACACGGACACACCGCGGTGTACCTATACACACACGTGTGCACACCCCCGCGTACACACACGGACACACCGCAGTGTACCCCCCACACACGTGTGCACACCCCCGCGTACACACACAGGCACACCGCGGTGTACCTACACACGTGTGCACACCCACGCGTACACACACGGACACACCGCAGTGTACCTACACACACGTGTGCACACCGCAGTGTACCTACACACACGTGTGCACACCCTCGCGTACACACACAGACACACCGCAGTATATCTACACACACATGCACGCCCCCACCCCCCTCTATACACATGTACACACATACATACACGTATCTACATACACACGTGCACACCCCCTGTATACACACACAGTGGTGTATCTACACACACGCATGCACACCCACACCTCTATACACACGTACACACTGCAGTGTATCTACACATACATGTGTACCTCCCCGTATACACATGTACACACCACAGTGTATATACACTACACACATGTGTGCACCCCCAGTATACACACACAGCAGTGTACACACATACACACACACCTGTACACATGTACACAACAGTATATATATACACGTACACACACACATCAGTGTACACATGTATACACAGCAGTATATATACACTTATAGTACACACACAGCAGTATACAGACATACACACAGCGGCATATCTACACACATGTGCACAGCCGCCCAGCATACACACACACGGCAGAGTACGCACATACAGCAGTATACATACACATGTGTACACCCATGCGCACACATGTACACACTCACCAATACACCTACCATGCACATATGTACACATACACCAGTATACACACACACCTACACACACACCAACACACCCACCCACCAGTATTTATATGCACATATGTACACACACTCTGATGTATAGACATCAGTATCCACACACGTGCCTATATGTACACATGCATATGCACACACACCCCCTCGGTACACACACAGGTATACCCTCAATATACACAGACATGCATATACTACATATCAGTATCCACACATGCACCTATATGTACATACACACCAGTATACACATGCACATATGTACACATGCAGCAGTATCCACACACACATGCATATATGTACAGACACACCAGTACATACATGCATGTATGTACACACACACATATGTATACACACTAGGGCTGTGCAAAACTTTGGATCGTGATTCAGACTCGGAGATGATTCAGACGATCTGGAGGCCGAGCCTACGAATCCGAATCAAATCGCGGGAAGCTTGAGGCTTTCCAAATTGATTCGGAGCTTCCAAATCGAATCGCTGGCGTCCGAATCAGCTGAATCCGAACCTGAATCGAATAGTTTCCTATTTGCACAGGCCTAATACACACACACACGTATATGAGTACACAAGTGTACCTGCGCTGGTATACACACACATATGTACACATCCATGGGTATATAGACACACACCTTTCTGTACACACACCAGTATACACACACGGACATACGCCTATGAATACACCACATTTACACACGCACAACACAAACAAAAATGTTCTTCCTGGTTTTGCAGCCTGGACAGCTGTGGGGAGACCAAGAGCGCAGAACAGACCGGAGACCCGTGGCAAACGCAGGGAAGCTGCCCAGGCTGAGCGCCGCGGCCCTCCCGCAGCTGAGAAGCCTGCAAAAGCACGGTAAAAGAGCACGAAACACGGGGTACCGTTCTCAAAAGCACCCAAGGGCTGCCTTTGCTGCAGGCTCAGCCAGGGGCAATAGCAATAGTCCCAGTGCCCATGCACGACACTTGTGCCTGAGCTGACGTGTCCTTGGAACCGGGATTATCGCGACGGCAGCGACAGATCCTGGAGTCAGGCAGGGGGACATTTCCATAAAGCACTGAGGACACAGCAGACCTTTGGGGTGGAGAGTTCAGGGGTTGCTAACCTTTCAGGCTATCCTGCAGCTCTCCAAGGCTTTCGTCCTACCGGCGTCCTGCTCTGCTGCTGCTGGGGGCTATTTAGTTGGTATTTGTTCTGGGCAGCTCTCTCCTTTCTGCTTCGACCCCTCACTTGTGCACGCCAAAAAAATGTCGCATCGAGAGACTGCAACTGGGCCCCAGTGCAGTGTGCTCTGAGTACCCCAAGGCGTGTGACTTGGGGAGATGCAGAGGGAGCACACTCAGGCACCCGACAGCCTGAACCCCTTTGGCTGCCGGTGGGACTCAGGCTCTGAAGTGTATATGTGTCCCTTTGGACGTTGGGTTCTGGGTCTCTGAATCACTGGCCTTGGGCATGTGATGGTAGATGCATGTGATTGTCAACCTGTGCCTCTCCCTTCTCTGTGTCCAGGGGGAGCAGCAGGATTACAGGATACCCTTTTTCATTTGGCCGTGGATCCTTCCACCCCGTGGTTCCCTGGCTCGTGAAAGCCACTAGAGCCCAAGGATAAAAAATAAACCAGGCTTTCACTATTCAGACCATAATTACGAGCATCCTGTGTCCATGGAACATGCACCGTGCAATCCCTTCTAATTAATGCAAAGGCATTCAGCATCTTGTTGCAGTTTAATATCTGTACGGGGATTTGCATAGATTAACGTACTAGCAGATGCAAGCAGTACTGCAGCCTACACCCAGTCACATGGGAGCAGCATAAGAACTGCCTACATTTCTCCGGGCATCCTAACACCATATCCACACAACCACGAGCCAAGCCTCGGCTCATGCAGAAACCCCAGACCAGTGCCGGGCACCCAGGTGAGCAGAGGAAAAGGGACACCTTGCTGTGCCTATAATCCGTAACTCAGAGAACCCTAATTGATATTAGGCCGGTGTCCCTGTGTCTATTCAGTACTGCTCTCCTGTGAATGCCCTTGCATGTTTGGAATGGATTATCTTTTATTTTCAACAGTAATCACTGCAAATAATCAGGGCAGCGTCAGCGGGACACACAGCTGCCGTTTGATTGCATAAGTATGACGTTTAAAGTGATGTGGAAACAAAGGGTAGCCCATGGGACCAGCTCCAGCTTCTTCCTTTTGTCCCATGCATAAGGGCACAGGAGTGGAAAATAGGACACTTGGGCTCTATCCCTGTCTCTGCAGCAGAGAGAGTATTGGAGGAAATCAAATCGGTGTTCTGTACCTCGGTTCCCCTGTCCGCTAAACGGACGTAAAGGCAGTGACCTGCCTTTGCAAATACAATAGCAAGAACTAGCTCTCGTCCCCCAAGGATCTCATGGCACTTTACAGCAGAGCTCAGCACCATTACTCATTATTGACAGGGAAACTGAGGCACACAGGGGCTCACCTAGGGTCGCCCAGTCGGTAAGAGAGCTAAAAACAGAACCAAATTCTCCTGAGTCCTGGGAATGTTTTGTCAACTAGGCCACACAGCTGTTTTGAGTCCTGCATGGAAAATTTCTGATAGACTTGGAAGCAGTGAATATTAGTTATTTTACTGGTAATTAGTGGTGTCATGAGAAGCCTGAGTTGGGGTTTTTCAGCTTGTTTCAGCTGCAAAAGCCATTAATCCCCATTAGGGCTAAATCAGGCCTGATCCAAGTCCCACATAAGTCAGAGAAGCGTGTTGAAAAATAAGGCTCCCACTCATCAAACACCAAAGCACAAGTGTAACTTTACCTCTGTGAGCGCTCTTTTAGAAATATTACTTGCATGCAAGGGGTTGGCAGGATTGGACTCTCAGGGCACAACAGCTACTAGCATAGCCTTAAGTTTGGATGTTGGTGGAGCTAATCACAGGGACAAAGTAAGCGAGCATAAGCCAGGCTTTGCAAAAACAGGCTTTTTTTCTGGTTTCAGAATCACTGGGTGCGTCTACACTAGATGTTTACTGCCCAGTTGCCTAGTTAGCTCCGCAATAAAATGTCAGCATCTACACAGGTGCTGTTCGGTCCGAGCAAACCAATAAACGCTGCAGTGTGCCCCCAGAAATGAACAGGTTCCCCAACCGGTGTGCCACGCACAGCAGTGCTTCCCAAGCAGTGTGCCCCCACAAATGAACAGGTTGCCCAACCGGTGTGCCACGCA
>JAGPOW010002149.1:14818687-14955137 GCA_030014935.1 Caiman crocodilus
ACGTGGTGCTGGCTCCTACCCTGGGGGTCTTTAAGAGGAGGCTGGATGAACACCTCGCCGGGGTCGTTTGACCCCAGTGCTCTTTCCTGCCATGGCAGGTGGTCGGACTTGACGATCTGCTCAGGTCCCTTCCGACCCTACCAACTATGAAACTGTGATGCAAAGGAAGGACAGGCCAAAGAGGGACAAGTCGGGCTGGAAGCCTGGCACAGAAAGACTGATTGGGTTTGGGCAAGCCCCGTAACCTCCTTGGGCCAAGCTCCTGCTCGGTGAGTTTGTCTTAAGGAGCTTATGGGGCTTGCCCAAAGCCAATTAGTCTTGTCTGTTCCCAGCTTCCAGCCCGACTTAACCACATGATAGCATAATAACACTGTGTAGTAGTGTGCTGGGCAAAAAACATGCTAATATGCTACTGAACGGTAGCGTTAGGCTACTGTGCAGTAAGCATAAGCGTGCACCGGCTCTACTGTGTAGCAGTGCACATTACTGCACGTTGGTTTAGTACTCAGTGAATCAAATGCTAAACTTCATGCACAGTAACTATGGCTCATTAATGAATGTGTAGACATGCCACAGCTCTTCTGTGCCCTGGTCTGAAGTGGGGAATCACAGAACAGAAAATAAACTTGTGTTTCTTTTCTCCTGCGACCCATTGGGTGGAGAACCCACCTTTTCTGGAGGCACCTACAGGCCCCTTTTGGACATTTGGGCAGGGCAAGGAAGTTATTACCTTTATCTACCAGGGACCAACTCTGCATTGCTCGGTAAAGATTTGCACCCCTAGCACCACTTATACACAGTTATTGCTCCAGGAGTATAGGTTGTAGCCGTGTTGGTCTAAGGACATTGGCAGACAAGGTTCTTTGGGTAAATCCGGTATCTTTTATTAGACCAACCCCATTGATTTCAGTATATCCCTCCTGATTTGGGCTGTTCTAAGAAGGGCTAAGGAATTGTGGCCCTTCAGAGTATGCCTCCTGTGAAAATGGGAGCCAGTAACCCCCAGAGAGGGATTAGTTAAAGCATTGGGAGACCAGGGTTCATTAATTAATGTTTAGGAAGAACGAATGCCTCAGGGTCACCCTGGGGTCACTACTGAGCACTGAAGAAGTGGAAAGCATAGTTGATCAGCTGGCTTGCATTGGAGCAGAACGGCTCTTCGCTCCCTTCCATGGGTTTCCACCCTCATTTCTGAAGTCTCATGCAGCCGGTGCAGGCTAGACTTTCCTGACTATGGCAGACAGAGCTATTGGCACTGACACCCTTTGCCTTGGAAAGGGTTGGCTATGAGCTGCCCTGAGGTGCCAACTTGGGGAATATCCAAGAAAATACCTTGAGACAGCCAGACAATGTGCACTGTGTCTGTGGAGCATGCAGTGCACTTGCAGAGAGATCTTGCGCTACTCAGACCCCTATGAGCATCCAGCACCGATTGCAGTGCAGACGGCGGGGGCTGGCAGGGTGACCCCCATGCATGATCAGGAACAAGGACGGGTCCGTGCACAGTGCTCCACGGTGACAAGACAAAAAAAGGTGGGTGGCAGGAAGGATTGGAGGGGAGCCTTTTGAGAGCAAGCCCCACGGCGGTGAAAAAGGACTGTCGCGGGGGGAGGAATACCAGGCGCTAAATAGATAGCCAAGAATTTCACATTGGAAACAAAACACACATTTTTAACAGCGATGGTGATGGCTTTTTGGAATGGGAAGAGAGGGATTCTCCATCACCGTCAGATCAAGACTGTGCGCCTTGCTGGAAGGCATTCTTTAATCCCACACAAGTTGTTGGGTTCAATATGCGACTAGCTGGGAGAAATGTAATAGCCTGTTGTATACAGAAGGTCAGGCTAGACAAGGGAATGGTCCCTAGCTATGAATAGGGACCACTAGTCAATAATGCATTAGCAAAATGGGCCATGTGTGTGCCAAGGTGGAGCAGTGACCCATCTCAAGAACCTGGTCAAGCAACGTAAGGCAAAGGTAGTGCAGAATGACTTACTGTCCATTAGTCTGTTACCTGCAACAGGGCTTATTTTAAACTGGGATCTGCATGTGAACTTTTCAATAGGATGGATGCCTCTGTAATTAAGGCAATTGTTAATTAAAAAGACAGACTACTACCTCGCTGGCTTGATGGGGCATTGCTCTTGCTGTCACTCAGGTGGAGGTGGGGGTAGGACTCAAGGGCCATACCACTGATGGGGGTTGGCTCTGACTGCATTTCATGGCATTTAAACTGAAGGGACTAATGGTTTTGGCCTGCAAAGGGCAGGGCAGCAGATGGGTGCTTCCCAAGGGTTTCTTCATCAGTGTTCGCTGTTGAATCCAAATCTGCCCAGGTCCCCGCAGCCTGAAGGTCCTTTTGCTCTTCCGGTTTTGCAGCATCACATAGCTCTGCACTGCAGTTGCATTTAGACCTGCTGCAGTGCTTCCCTTTCTGTGCTGCATCACATCTTTTCCAAGTCTAATTTACTCCTGGTTTGAGATGGCTGTGATCACTCAGGGCATGAAGTCCAGAGGTTCTGCCAAGGGGAAGGAAAGGTTACCATAGTGATAAACTAGTGCATGTAGGTAAGGGTCCTGAATGTTTGCAAGCAAATGTGGAAGTAGGCCTACCACATCACTTTCCAGAAGAGCTAGACTGAGCCCTTCTTCTTGCATACAAAGACATTGTTGAGGATCTTTGACAACACGGAACCTTTCGAAGAAACGTGCTGCAAGGAAGGTGCTGCATTAGGTACGGCCTAGGAGATGGAAAACTAGGCTAAGCCCCAGGAGACATGGCTTCCTTTCCCATCTCTGCCAGTGACTTTCAAGGTGACCTTGGGCAAATCACTTCACCTCTTTGGGCCTCAATTGCACCATTTGTAAAATGAGGCTAATGAGGCCAACGTGTTTGGTAAAACACTTTGATGATGAAAAGAGCCATGTGGAGCTACATCTCCAGGGAATGCCATCCTCCATTTGCCCACAGAACCGAGATAGCTTGGCATATAGCAAGCTCTGCTTCCACCACCTGCTGTCTTACCAATGTTCCCTGATCCTGACTTGGAGGAATTACCTTTCAGGCAAATGGGGAGCTCAGTCTTCAAGTCCCATTCAAGCCTTGGTCTCTGTCCTGATGGTCTGGGATCCACTGGGAATTAGACTGAAATTCCCAAGCTCATTTCCCACAGGCCACTTGACAGCCAAAGAGGGACCTTAGCATAGGTGATAATGCTTGGCTGCTGGCTCTGACCTGGACTAGGAACCATTAACTGTCTCCTTGGGGCGTTCAGTTCTGCAAAAGCTGGGTTGTGCTGTTTGAACTCAAATCCTAGTGCTCGTGTCGGGACAGAACGGCTGCGAGAGCTTGGAGGTGGAATTATAATGAAACATTAAAGGGTTAGTTGTCAGGCCAGGCCTCCCTTGGTCTGCTATTTGGTACCATGTAAAGCACTACAGCCTGTTCCATGGTTAGGTTGTTGGCAACTAAATTGGTGCCCCAACCTCGGCTAGCCTGGGTGAGGGGGTGTGTGGACATGAAGCAAGCCTAAAAACAAGACCTGTCAAAGGGCAGGTGAGCTCCCTGCGAGCCAGCAATGGCCATCCATACCTGGCGAGGAGATGGGCACTGCCAGGTCACTCTGCCCAAAGGCTCACCAATGATGCAAAGCAGCTCAACTGAGGAGGGTTGCTACAGCATCTAAGGGCCCCAATAGACGCGGCGGCCTCAGCACGGATGGAACAACTGATTAAAGGGTTAACACATAGGTGTAAGAAGTGGCTGCTTCTCTTCTTAAAATACCTTGCTTTTTATGCCAGACCACACAACAGGGAATACATTTTCACAGACTGACATATGAACAGATGAGAAGGAGCTGTCACATGGTTGGATGGGTAGAAGGACGTCCAGACGCAAAGCCGGCGGAGTGGGGAAGTGCTGCGCAGCGGTGCGGGGTGCTGGTGCCTCTAGGCACGTGCCAATGGCACCCCCTTCCCATTGGCGCCTGACTCCATGGGGCACCCCAAAGTGTGTGGCCGGGAACGGTCACCCCAATTCGCCCTACCCAAGTGACGACTCTGGTTGGAAAGGACCTCAGGAAGTCATCTAGTCTACTGCCCTGCTCAGTGTAGGACCCTCCCCAATTAGATCACCCCAGCCAAGGCTTTGTCTAGCCAGGTCTTAAAAACCTCCAAGGATGGAGAGTCGATAACCTCTCTGGGTAACCTGTTTCAGCACCGCGAGAAAGTTCTTTCTAATAGCTAACCTAAACTTCCCTTGCTGCAACTGGAGCCCATTGCTCCTTGTCCTGTCATCTGTCCCCCTGAGAACAGCCCAGCTCCATCCTCTTTGGACCCCCGCTTCAGGGAGTTGAAGGATGCTTGAAATGGATTTGAGAAAAAAGCGTAGAGTTTAAAGGTGGAAGTTTCCTGGAACTGCACATGCAGCAGGCAGAGCTCTGCAAAAACCATTTCAGGACGCAAGGGCTGAGCCAGACGAGATCCTGACCGTTTTAAGGGACCTAGTCTGTAGTGAGCATGCAGCAAAGAGTGTTTTGGATCACACTCAGTGGGGAGGGGAGTTTGGGCATAGATATGTGGGAGACACAGATTGGACTGAATGAAACATGGTGTTTTTCCTGCTCTGCGATCTAATCTCAGCTGACTCAGTTACACTGCTGACCTATTTTATTTACTATCTTGGTGTCAAATCCTGCAGAAAATGGTCAGGGAAAACTGCCTCTTGACTTCAAAGGGAGAGTGCATGGCTAAAGGTAGAGCAATCTGGACTTTTAACCCACCAGTGGAGCTCTGTGGAAACTGGAGTTTCCATGTGCAGAATTTTGCTCTTCCAAATTGGCATTTTACTCCACTCTGAAAAGGAAGTCGGAAACGTGACATTTCTGCAGGGATGACAGTTCTTGCCAGCTTCCATTTCAGAGGATACAAAGCTGCATTTTCCGTGCGTTTCTGCACATCAGAGACCAAGGTGAATGGGAGAGGTAGGTAGACCACCTTTGCTGGAGACCTGGCACTTGGAGCAGACTACCTAAGAAGTCATAGATCCTGCCTAGTCAGCCAGGATGGGGGAAAGGCAGCAGGCTGCCATAGAGAGGTTAGGAGCCAGCAGAGCCCAACTTTTCGCACAAGCTGAATCAAAATGGAAGTGTTTGTCTATCTGGGAATCAGTGTACTCTGATGAAAAACCTTCCCAACCTTCCTAGGAGAGATCCTCCACTTCATCCAGATGCTTGATCCAGAGGCGAGCTGGTCTGGGTGCTTCACGCAGGTCAGAATAGACAATCCTCATGGTCTCTACCGGCCTTAAAACCTGTAGATATGAAGTCTGTTGCAGTTTTGTCATGGATTTGAAAGGCTTTCCCTAGGTCAGTATTTCCCTTGAGGCCTCGCACTCTTTTCCGAGCTGCGATGTGGCTCGAGGTCACTGCTGCTTACCTGAGCTCTGCGCAGGGCTAGATAACCCGGGCTGGAGAGAGCCTGGTTGGCGCTGGCGGTATGAATGAAACAATCCTGACAGAAGCAGAGCAATGCTGGGAAATTATTCAAAGCCAGACACTAGCTGGGTGAGGCCAGGCTTTGGCTCAGGGCAGGGAAATCTCGCCTCGCAGGAAGAAGGGTGGCCACCCAGCCAAGCAGAACACAGGGCTAGTGTTGCAGCTCACAACTAAGTCCCTTGTGGAGGTCACAAAAGGGGACATTGTCTGGGGGCTTCAAGCATATCAGTGACCCTGCGCGGCCGCTAGCAGCCAACGAGTTAAAAATTCACAGACGAGGCTGGCCAGAGGCCAAAATTGCTGCAAACAGACATTCTGTCTAGAGAATAGGCCCGCGCCATCGGCTCTCCCGGGCTGAACGGGAACAAGCGGAGCACGCGCGTCTGCTCTCTCTGTCCATGGGAAGAGGTGATATCTGTCACAGCCGGTGGCTGGCATTCTGGCAGGGTTTTGCTGAGACATTTATCACTAGCCTTGCCTTAAAACCGAGGCTGCTGCTGCTGCTAGCCCAGTCTCTCCCAATCTCTTACTCTTTCTTCCAACCCGGCAGGAGATGACAGTGGCCGGGCAGTCAGGGGCTGCAGTTTAGAAGGAATGTAAATGCCTGATCCCCCATATGTTGCAGCAAAGGGCACTCAGTAAAATCATGCACTTTTCTGGGCTGCTCTAGGCTGCCTACCCTACCTAATTTTTGGATTTAGGCACTCACTGAGTGGCCAGCACATCACAGACATACTGGGCGCATCTACATGTTCATTAATGCACCTTAGGTACCACGCATCTAGTTTAGTACTTGCTTAATAAGGTACTTAGTAACTAGAGTTACTGCGCAGTAGCATCAGTGCACAAGTTTTCCATGACACTAGCCTAATAATACTGCGCAGTAGGCTATTAGCACAATTTTTAACCACGAGTCTACTGCGCAGTGTTATTAGGCTAATGCGCAGTAAATGTCTCATGTAGACACTTAGCCTCAAACACCCCTAGCCCCCACGGCGCCTCACTTCCGACCTGCGGCACCTCCCGGTACTCCGATGTGGTCCCTCCGCTCGCAGCTCTGCCCCTGAAATGCCTGTGTCTTCCCGTCCCAGGCCTCACACGAACAGGAGCTGCTGGCTCTGCCAAACTCTGAGCGATGGGAGAAGTGGAGCTGGGAGGAAGAGGAGGCTTGCAGCGCAGCAATAGCCATGATAGACTAAACAAAGTATTATACACACATGCAGTCCAGCTCCCCCAGGTTCTTGAGACGAAAGGCCAGGGGAATTTGGTTTGCTCTTCCTAATGCCCCCCAAATGACTTTTTTTCCCCCCCAGAAAGCATTTTTTTCTCTTAATTGCCTGAACATTAGCATGCAAGGCAGCATTGCTCTAAAATAGAGCAAAGGGCTGGGAAATGTTTGGTAAAGAGGGGCTGTTCTTCGCCCAAGGACATGTTTCAACCCCATGGATGTCAGCTGGTGCTGAGACAGAGAGGTTCCACAGTGGGTATTTCTGTGCCATGAGATTTATTACTAAAAATGAATGCCAGGGGCCAAAAATGTGAAGGGGGCACTGCCAAGCTGAAATCAATGTTGTTCCAGGAAGGCCCTGCCCGCTTTCGTGCTGGAACTGCCTAAACCTGTGAAAACAGAGAGAATTTGAAAAATCTGCTTGAAAACTCAGAAGCATGTTACAGAGCTGATACGTTTCTGCGGCCCTCGCGCGTTCCGCGCGTCACTCGGTGCACTGACTGCAGCAGCTCTGTCTCACTTTCAGGGGCCTAGGTTATTTTCAGGTTCATCGATTTGGAGTGGTTTTTTACTCAATTGGTAACTACTTCTGATAAGTAACTCTCTTTGCTCCACAAGTTTGGTGCCTACTTCCTCTTTTAAAGAGATCGTTTTCATTTACAGCGGGGTTAAACAGAAGTACTGGTTCTACCTGCTCTTTAGCTTAGACCTTATCTGTGTCGACATAAGGAAGAACATTTTGTGCTTGAAGGCTTGCCTGACATCTCTTCCAACTATGCAGCTGGTCCATTAAGAGATGTTACCCGATAAACCCTGCTTCTTACAGTCCCTGGACCGGCACAGCTATAGCACCGCCACTCTAGTTACTTTCCCATTCTAGCTCTCAGATTAGCTAGATTTACCTGGATTTTAATATCTATAATTGCTGGAGGTTGTCTTCCTCTCCTCCATACAAAAAAGCCAGGACATTTCCCCCTCAATTTGTTTGAACTGACACTTAAAAATAAACAGGCGGAGAAAATATTCCTGTTCACAGCAACTTTGCAGACGAGCAGTTTAACCTGCTGAGACTTTGAGAAGTAAACATTTTCCGGATATTGTCTAGGTCTGGCCTTAGATGCTCAGCTGTGATGAATAGGACTGCCTTGCAGATGACATTTACACTGTGCTCCAATTTATTAGGCAGCGTGCCTCTCACTCTGAGCACCAGATTGCTCTTTAATGCTCACCGAGGCTCACGGAGCCAGAATGCAGAAAGCTTTCAGTGCTTCGCTGCCTCCGCTCCGATGCGCTTTCACCCTGTGATCTCGAATAATTTGTCTGATTAGGCACCCAGGGGTGCAGGCCTAATAGCACGTGTCATTTGAACCCTGATCTTCTCCTTCTCCGGGCGCGTTCCTGGGTCTCATTCACCCTGAATGCTGCTAGTATCTTTGCTGTGACCGGTTTCAGAAAGAAATGTCTTTGCTCTGGCTCCCATTCAGCCATCCAGCTTGACTCAGCAAAACACAAGTATATAAGCAAGCATGTGCTTAACCCTCCACCTTCTTCTGCGGGACTGAAGCACAAGCCTCTGCCTGAGGGCTTTGCTGAATACGGATGGGCTAAAACTAGTGCTCCAATGCTTGGCTGAATTGGGACCTACTTCCTTTCATGTTTTTAATTAAAGAATTTAAAAGCCACCGGTCTCATTAGTGGATCTCTTAGCTTTCTTGTGGAGTAAGTTCTGCAGCAAGGGGGTAAGGCCAAGGACTGGGTGTTAGCACTGCTGCATCTCTCCCTCTTGTCTGCCACTGACCTGCTCTTTGAGCATAGGCACATTGCTTCCGCTCCCTGCCTCAGTTTTCCCATCTGTAACATGGGGGACAACAGCGCTTTGCCTACTTAATGGGAGGCCAAGTGTTATGAAGCCTGGTGACTTCCTGGAAATATTTTCTCCTCCAAGTCTCCTTCACTGAAGGCTCTTAAATGTATCATGACATTGCCTTAGGGATTCCAGATAGGGCTTTAGAAATACTATAGCACCGCGGCTGATCTGTGCTGGAGAGCTCAGCCGAAGCACATGGAGCATCAGCCTGGTGGGTGGACACAGCACACGCATGCACGCGCCTCAGTGGGATGCGGCATCCTGCAGGGTGGTTGGGCACAGTACATACGAGACATGGGGACTGCAGCAATGACTCATTGCAAAGCATCTGTATCCACCTGCCTTGGCGCATACCCGTCTGGCTCTGTGCTTCGTACGCAGCCATCTTTCTTTCCATCTTCCTAGAGCCATGATGATGCTGTCCCTGGCTGGCATGGTCAAGCAAGGACTGCTAAACAGGCTCAGTCTCAGCCTGGCAAGCGTGACCGCAACTCAGTCAGCAGTGCTGCTTTGCATTCATTGAAGGCAGCATGTTTCATCCAAGGTGCTTCATTTACAAACCTTAATGAAGGCTCGCAGCCAGTAGGACAGGTAGGAATTGTGATTCCCCTTTCACAGAAAGCATAGAACAAGCACAAGGGCTTAAGTGAGCCGGGTGCATTCATGCATCCGGATACAGAGCCCAGAAACCTGGATTTTAAGTCCTCTGATGTAACCAGTAGCCACAGGGCTCTCTGCAACTGAGTTTTAAAGGTGTGTGCATACCTTGGTAGATGCCATGCAACACTACACTTCATTTCATGCCCCACTCGAGCCCTGCTTTAAAGACATAAGTGTTGCTTAATAGTACCCCCAGTGCTTGTCTGACTGTCACCCTGATGTCCAGGTGACTAAAAGCACATTGGATGTTGTGAGAGCAAGTTAGGCAAACACTTGCCTGGGATGATTTAGACAGCAATGGTCCTGCCTTGAGCAGGGCTGGACTAGATGACCTCCAGACCTCTCTTTCAGCCCTATTTCTCTTGTATTCTGTGATAATTATGTACTGATAATTTATACCTTGGAAACTGCTCATCTATGCACGGAGTCAACTAGCCTTGTAAGCACACAGCACTCCATGACTGAATCCTGAGTGATGACAAGAAATACTGAAAGGACTCAGGCTTCACATATTCAAGCTTCAAAACCTTTATGGGATCATTTTACTGTGTGGGGTCCCTGCCCAGGGGGGACCTAGTCTGTTCCCTGCCTGCAGCTTTGCATTTTGGTGCAGCCAGCGATCAACAGCATCGCTCACATTTTGTGCTTCTTGTCCCTGTAGCAAAGTGAGCTCCGTTGTCCAAAAGGTCAGCAGCTGCTGCTTGTCCCTGAAAAGCTGGCAGCACTGGGGTAGCAGTAGCTTGCCACTAGCCAGCTTCCAGTGGGAGGATCTCGGCTACACGCCGACTTTATGGAAATGGGAGACTCCTCCCTAGCTTGCTCCTGCAGCCATATGGCTGAGGGCAGGCGAAACTTGGGGGCATCCGAACCCCAAGCCTCTGGGCTTGGGTTTGCACGTAGGATGCCCGCCAGAGAAGTATCTGAAGCCGCAGGTCGGGATGGAGGATACTTGTCGGTAGCAGGGCCACATACGGTTCTTGAATGATTCAAAAGGATTTGGACCTGAGCTAGCTAATTTGACCTGTGACACGAAAAATCTTCTTGCAGGCTGTGTTTAAATCTAGCATTGTTTCCTAGTGCAGCCATGTGTCCCCAGTGTTAGGTCTGTTTGCTCGGGCTGTGCGAATCTTTGGTCCCTGATTCAGTTCGGTGGAGATTTGGCCTGATTTGGTGGCCGAATCTCCGAATCCGAATCGAATCAGAGGACCCTTTAATCTCTTCAAATCGAATCAGGGAGATTTGGTGATTCAGATATAGAGACAGCTTAAAAATGTTTTTTCTACATACCTCTAGGTAGCAGGGGCTCGTGATCGCTGGGATGCTGGGGCGCATGGAGTGTCCCACAGGAGAATGGGGGGGTCCCCAGCGTGCTCGGCAGCAGAACCAGAAGTGGACCAGAAGCACTTCCAGTTCACGTCCGGGTCCACTGGGGAGTGCGCAGGGGCCCCCCCTGCACCCCGCTGTTCAGTGACTGGTGCCTCCTGGGTCTGGGGGACGGCCCCCCTGCACACTCCCCGGCAGACCTGGAAGTGGACCAGAAGTACTTCCGGTCCACTTCTGGGTTCAGTACCGAGCACGTGGAGGGCCCCTGCGCGCGCCTGTGGGATGCTCCATGCACCCCAGCATCGCAGCGATCACAATTCGTGCTGGTACCTCAAGGTATGTAGAAAAAACATTTAAAGTGGTGTTTGTGTCTGAATCACTGACTCTCTGAGTCGGTATCGATTCTCCAGATTTGGATTCGGCTGAATTGAATCGGGGCAGTGATCTGAATCAACAAATCGAATCACTGTCCCTGATTTGGGCCTAATCCAAATCCAAATCGAATAGAGCCTGCTTCGCACACCCCTACTAGATGCCTTCACCATCCCAAATGCCTAAGGAGCTGCTCACTGATATGATAGCCATCCATTCACCAAGCATGAGGCCTGTGCAAAGCGGCTAGTATTGGCTTCAGATTCAGATTTGGCTGATTCAGGGGACAGTGATTCGATTCAGTGATTCGAATCGCTGTCCCAGTTCGATTCAGCCAAAGCTGATTCAGAGATTCGGCAGCAGCTGAATCTCCGAATCAGCCAGGCCCATCCCCTGGCTGTCTCCCAGCCTGACAATGGCTTCCTCGCCTATCCCAGCTCACAAAACTTGTTAAAAAAAAAGCATCCGACTCACTGGGTGCTGCCAGGTGGGGGTCAATCCCCACTGCCCCCCACTGCCCCATGCTGGATGGGGAGCTCTGCAAGAGCCCCTTTCCCCCTTTCCTCCAGCCCTCCCATGGATGCCCCACCCAGGCCAACTCTGGCCCTTTAAGAACCCCCCCTCCGCCCCCGTGTTGGGGTTGGGGGAGCAGGGGGTCGGGGGGCTCGCGGGCACTGGGGCTTTTCTTTAAAAAAAAAACCCCGAAGCTTTGCACAGCCCTACCAAACACACCTGCCCCTGAACCAGGGACGTGCAATGCTGCGAGCAAGTGCTAGAACTAAGGAACCAAGACTGACTTGTACTTCTGGGGATCAGGCACATAACATACATCACCTGTGGGTTATACTGACCTAATACAGGGCCACGACACTGTCTGCATTGACACAGTGGAGATATATAGATATATAGATATGTGTGTGTGTGTGTGTGTGTGTGTGTGGACACAGAAGCAAGAAAACACACAATGGTGCAGCTTTGTATAAAGGTTTTTATCCTCGTCACCATCAATGATGAGTCTGGGTGGCTCCGGTGCACTTGTGGAGTGTTGAGCTGTGGCAGATCACCCCTAACGAGGAAAAAGAGCAGACAGCAGTGGACCAGTGGTCAGAGTAAGGGTTACGTGGCTGTTTGACACATAGGGCTGCAAGGCCCCACATAGTTCCCACCCCTATGGAAGCTGTGGGTAAATCCTAGATGTGCTTTGCTCTTCCCATGCAAAGGAGCGTCCACCTTAAGGTTTCTTTTGCAGACTAGTCAGCTGGGCTACAGCATGATAAATGGAGAGTTCATTCTTGGAAAGCTTCTCATTCCTGCCTGCTCTGGAGGGAGCTGCTTTCCCCTCCAAGCCCTTCCCATTCCTTCTGCATTAGCTGCCTGAGCCTGGCCGAAGCTGTGTCTGTGGACAGCGGGGCTGCCACAACAGGAACCCTGGTGGGTGTCTACGTGTGTCTGTGCATAAACAGCCCCACAGGAGTTATTTTTTTAGCCTAAGTTTTTGTTTAAATTTCCCTCTATGATTTACTACCAGCCCTCAGACTCTTGCAGTTTCCTTGGGTTTCTGGTTTCAGGAAGGGGCGCACAGTGAATGCCAATGGCATTTTCCCACCCCGACTTGCAAATGTTTGTGCTGGGCTGTCTTGCTTGGGGTCAGCAAGGTTAAGGGCTCAAAATAAATTTGCCTGAAACCTTCTTTTTGGCTGGGAAAAGTGATGGATTCCAGCAGGCATACTGTCTGTATGGGGGTCGGACGAACATGTGTAACACAGCAGCATTCAACTAGGAGAGGGAGAGCACAGGTTCCTTCTGATCTATGCAAGCCTGGGCATTCACAGCAGAGAAGGGTGCCCTCCTGCTTGACAAGTGGTGGAGGCACAGAGAAAGCCAGCTAGAAATCTGCAGGCTTCTAAGACATGTTGCTGGCTACGGCCATCCACCTCTGGGTTAATTTACCACTGGGTTGCTTGCAAGGCCAGGAGAGAATGACATCGCTGCTGGCTTCG
This sequence comes from Caiman crocodilus, assembly GCA_030014935.1. NCBI lineage: Eukaryota > Metazoa > Chordata > Crocodylia > Alligatoridae > Caiman > Caiman crocodilus. Next base: position 14,831,633 of record JAGPOW010002149.1, read on the forward strand.
GATGCATCTCCCAATGAACGGTGTTAGCAGTGCTCTGCTTAATGGCTGGAATCACTCCATTGGTTCATTTTGGGAAAATTTGCTGGGTTTTCTCCTTATTTCTCATGCATATCCATAGACCAGGTGCTGAGAAACCTTCTTCCTTCATTCAGGAAAGTCGCGTGACTCAGTTTCTACCACGAGACCAAAGGCTTGTTTTCCATCAAACCGGGGAGAGAGAAGAGCCTAAGTAACCTGCATGTGCTCCAGCCTGTCATTATTTTCTTGAGCAGCCACCCTTTGCCAAGTGTAAGTTCCAGCCCCTGTTGCTATATGTACAGGCCACTTCATTTGCCCCTAGAGCATGAGGTTAGCAATCGTGGGCATTGCACATATACATGATATAACATATATGCACATTATGTATAATATATGCATTCTATATATTTTACATGTATATATGTGTATAGATGCATGTATATTATATATAGATATATATATGTATGATATATGTATGTATGTGTGTATGTATATATATGTATGTGTGTGTGTATGTATATATATACACACACACACATATATGCACATAGAGATAAAGGTTGCTAAACATTTTTTCCAACTATTTAAGTTGGTTTAATAAAAGATATCAGATTCACCCAAAGAATCTCATCTGCCGATGTCCTTAGACCAACACAGCTGCAACCTATACCCCTGCATATGTCTATATATACATATATCTATGTATTTACATTTATACACATATATCATATACAGTATAGGTATCTATCTAAGTCACTCTTCGTGTGTTGCTGTGCCTAAGATTGGTCCTTGGTGTGGCATATTTGTGCAGTCTCTTCCGACAGGATGAGAGCGCTGTGCCTTGGCTATGTAATTAGCTCTCTGCTGGGGTGTTGTGTCTGCTGTTGGTGCCTTTTTTGTATCCAGAAGGCAAGGAGCTGAAAGGCCCCTGCAGCTTCACTCATGTAGCAGTGGCTGTGGGAAACGTACTAATCCTGATTTAATCATGGGGAGGAAAATGAGTAAAAAATGTCACAGCATCCAGCTCCTTTGAGGTGCTAATCAGGTGCCTATTACAGACCTCAGGAATTTGGGCAGGAAGCAGGGATGCTGGTAATGCACCTCTCACCCTGCACATGTACCGACCTTTGCATGCCAAGCACAGGCAAGCAAGTCTCCTGCTTTAAAGACCATCCACAGGTCCCCTCTGGGGTCAGGAGAAAACCTGCATCACACAGCCAGCCACGTGCACTGTGGGAATTTCACCTTCCTGTAAAGGACTGGTCACTGCCAGAATCACGGTACACAACTTTGCCCCCCGACGTAGCAAACTCCATAGGCGCTTGTGTTACTAACCAGATTCACACCTAGTCTGAACTGGCGCAGCAGCTCACGACCCAGATGGGCAGTTAAATCGGAGGCTTTCTTGCTCCGGAGGAAAGGCCGATTTGCCCGTCACCACTAAGAGTTTGCTAGTGCATTTCTGTAACAAGCATTAAGTGGACTTGCTAGAACGCTTTTGATCTAATGATGGGGAAAGGCTGTATGCAACGTCACGAGCTGCCCCCTGAGAAGCAGGGGTTTTACAGATGAAGAAGCTGAGGCAGGGAGTGAGTAAATGAATAACCCAAGATCCAGAGGCCCACACTCCTGCCTGCTCTTTAGCATATGTAAGACCCCACCCTTGGAATAAGGCATGGTGACCCCAGCTGCAAGGAGACTCCCCTCTGGAGCTGTAAGCTCAGCAGTCATATACATTGCCAAAGCACCGGATAAACATTTATATTTCCTTCGTGTGTGAACGCTGCAGCCAGCAGGGACTTCAGGAACAGCCCTCTCCCTCCTTGTAGCAGTAAGACGAGGCTGGGAGCCATCAGCGAGGGGCAGAGGTTCCCGGGGAAGCTGCATTCCTGAGGTTTCCAGAAAGCAAACTCAAATCCCACAGAAGCCTGTGTCCGTCCATCAGCGTGGGCGAGGGGCAGCCGCTCCGCATTGGGATGGAAGGTTTTTGTGGAAATGAGGTGACAGGGAGAAGGAAGGGTGAGGGGATGTGTGTCCGATCTCCCTGCCGAGGACAGATGGTCTTCAGAGAGCATCCAAGGAGGAAATACAGACCAGACAGGCAAAAGTTCAGGACAAACTGGCTGGCTGCCTGGCAGGGATTGAGAAGTGCAGTGTTCGCTGAGATAAATGCCTCTCGTTATGTCCCTGATGTCCCGAGGTGCCAGCGCTGCTGAGGCTGACGGGCTCCCTAAGCAGGCAGTGCAGGTGCCACAATCCTGGCATTAGTCCCTCTGTTATCACTGGCCCACATATGGGATTGTTTCCTTCGGCCTATGGGAGGAAACATCTATTTCCAATGCCCTCTTGAGCCTGGCACAGAACATAATGCAAGGAGACATTCACCCTCTGTCTTCAGTCGGGAGACCTGAGCACCCTGGCACTTCCTCCCCGGGTTGTCTCGTGCTGTGTCCGATTCTCTAGCCATGAATTGTGGGTGCGCGCGTAGCGGGAAGAGGCTGCAGATACAGGCTTATGAGCAGCAAGGTGGCCAGGCACGTGATGCTGAGCATCTGAGAAGCGCAGTACTCTCCTTGGCACGCATGAGACAAGTTTTCTCACTCACCCCGTTGCCTTTTTTGCAATTTGTTTCTGCGACTTTGTTTAGGGTTACCATATTTCCAGTTTCGAAAAAGAGGACACCTATTGGGGGGGCGGTAATATGACTGTGTGGTAGGGGGCAGTGGTATGCCTGGTGCCGTGGAGCCAGCCACGCAGCTCCCTGTGGTCCCCGAAGGGTCCCCCTTACCCCCTTCCCCTGCTGGAGGGACTGGCATGTCCCCCCCACCGCCCTGACCTGCTGCAGCCCTGGTGCTCAGACAGCTTTTCCCAGCACAGGCAGGCAACCACCCTCCTTGCACACCCTGCCACACGCACGCGCGCACGCATGCATATACCTGCCACACGTATAGCTGCCAGGGCCGCACGCAAAACACTCGATGCCCCAGCTCCTCCCGCTGCCCCAAGCCCCAGGCAGCTCCTTGCTGGGGCAAGCCAGAAATTGCCAGGAAAAACTTTAATGTTGAGGTGCATTTATTGATATTAAAAAAAAAATGCCTGGATGGAGATGGGAGGAGCCAAAAAAAGGACATGTCGGGGAAAACCCGGCCATATGGTAACCCTATTGTTGTCACTCCTGGAAGACACTGTGGCCTGTGAAATCAGGACCTGGCCTTAGGATGTCAAGGGTGGAGTTTTCATGGCCTTATTTCCAACTAGTTTGAGTGCAGTGGGAGTGTCACTGCTGGGAGAAGAGCAAGGCCAAGCCTGTGAGCAGCGTAAAATGCAAACCTCCAGCCTCAGCGCTGCTGTGGAGTGGAATTAACAGTCGGAGACACTGGATTTATTTAATCACTGCCTTGGCTTACACAGTCTGGGACTGAGCTACTATCCCAATACCTTTTCACCAGCATTTTCCCATGCCGTGAAAAATAGTTGACATTTTCCAAAATTCATAACTTTAGTTAGAAGACAAGGGGAGGGCATTTTCGGAAACCGCACCCTTCCTTCCTGGTTGCCTGCTCTCCAATGAGCACAGGTGGCCAAATGGGAATGAGTGTAGTGGGCCTTCGTCCAGCTCCTGATGGACAGCCGGTGTCAAACCATCCCCAGAGCAGGTGTTAAGTGGTCCCATTAGCAAAGGCTTAGCAGAGGAGATGATTTTCTTCTTCTCTTGATTGGGTCTAACTCCACCGATTCCTTTGGAGTTTGTGTCGATGTATCCTGAGGTGAGAGGAGCAATAGATCCCAAGGGCCATAGAGATTTCACTTCAAAGGACTGGGTTTTCCTATGGTGTTGAAAGAGCCAGTGAAGCAAACGTTGGAGTGATGGGACTTGCTGTAAGAGCTGTGCCTTTAAGGAGGCATGAATGCAGCGCAGAAGGGCACGGGTTAAGGCCCAGCACACACAGGGGCTGCGGCTGGCAGCAGAGCCCTGGCTTGATTATAAATGGTCATTATGCAACAGGGGCTCCGCTGATTGCTAACGGGCGGCGCAGCAGGGCTGTGCTTGGCCTACACACAGGTCATTCGTGGCTCAGAGAGCTCGTAGGAAGAAAGCAAATGAGAAGCAGATGGCAACAGCCCTCCCCGACCCTGACCCTCCACAGGGGAAGCGGCAAAAGCCTCAGGTGCAACTTAATTCCAAATTAACACTCTGCCTCCAGCCCCCCCAGCTCTTCTGTGTGTAATTAGGGGCCGTGAGCTCTTGGTGTCTATAACCAGTTCCTGCTGCGTGCGAGGGATGGATTAGGGATGGGCTTGAGAGAGCATCTGTGTTGGCTGTGCGGGCAGGCTCCCCAGGAGCCCCTCCTGCAGGCTCTGGGGTCTGTTGACCTCGTGCTGCCACATCGGGCTGGTGTTTTATCATCCAGTGGCAGCAGATGTGGTTCCAGGGTCCACAGCACGCGGCAGGGGTCAGGGACACTCCCGGTCGGCTCATGGCTGGTGCTGAGAAAGTCACTTGTCCTCCGTGTGCATTATGATAACTAGGGGAGGCCTCCTTTGTGTTTCCGAACAGCTTTTGCTTCTTCCAGAGAGAGGCGTCACCGAAGTGCAAAGCATTAGCTTGAGGAGTAGCACCTAGGGGAAGCTCCTTCCCCGGCTTTCTGGGCAGCGCGGGTTCAGCCCCGAGCCTGGGGCACTGAGCATCAGCCAAGCGGTCCAGCCCTCGGAGACAAGATCTGCCCTGCTGCTTGGCAGAGGCAGGCAGATAGATGTCCCCTTCGTGGCCTGGTGCCTTTCTCACCTAGTGCATGAGGACAGCAAACTCATTGCAGCTGCAGCCCTGAGAAGGTAGACAATCAAAGCTCTAAGATTCAGGCAGCATTTTAATTCCTCTACATTTTCATTGCTCGGCGAGCCCCTTGATTGCTAGCCCCTGCCCCTTTCCACAGCTTCTGCTCAGCCCCTTACTGCCTCTAAAATACACAGCCTCATGCAACTGGTCCCATGCTATTTCCAGTAGGCAATGCAAACAGCCACACAAATCAAGCTGCAGCTTTGAACTGGAAGCCACAGCAATTACTGGCGCTGGTTGTCATGGGTACTGTCACCATGGAGCCGTTGCCATGGTTTCTGCTCACATGATAGGGAGATGCAAAGTAAAGTTAAAAAAGGGAAGGGGGGCCGTGACTATGGGGTGGGGAGGGGGCTTTGAGATGCTTATTTGAGGAGGCTGATAGTTGCTCCGTTAAAGCTTTCCCCAGCATCCACTGTCTGCAGTGCTCAGGTTCTTTATTTTTAGCTACCTTCTGTTCCCATGTCATCGTGCTAGGGTAACAGCTGATAACGGGAAATGAGGTAGCGTTGGTGCCGGGATTCCCCGTGCTGGAATTTTACCAAGGAAGTGAACTCGGCACCCTTCTCCTTTTATAAACAGCCTCGTAGGACTTTCTGCAACCACAGGTAGTTGCACACCTGGCCTGGGACAGCACCGCCAGCAGCACACTGCCCACTAGCATCTGCACAGGGGGATACTGGAGGGCAAGAAACGCCTGTGCTATATTTTTTTGATGCAGGAGAAAGTATTTGCTCCTCTGAAAGGGAGCGTGGCAGCTTCTTGTCGAGCGGCTGGTCCTTCTGGGTGAGGGAGGGACTGTGGCATGGCTGAACAGCCTCTTCTGGCTTGACCTAGGGATGGAAGGGGGATCGGTCCACCACCATGCTGCCTGCCAGAAGAGCCCAGGTTCACTCCAGTGAGTGTGCCCACAGCTCCTGGTTTACAGAGCACTGTTATCTAAAGCATTCAGAATAACGCCCCTAGCACCTTGTGCTGTGAGGAGGGGTTCATTTCTCACTGGTTTAAATGGGTAGGTAAACTAGGTGCTTGAACCACCTCCGGCGGCAGTCTATTCCAGACCCTGGGGGCTCGGACAGTAAAGAAGTTCTTCCTTACGTCCAGTCTTGGAGGAGTTTGTGACCGTTCGATCTTGTCATCCCTTGGGGCGCTCTGGTGAGCAGATGTTCTCCCAGATCCTGGTGGTCACTCCGATGAACTTATAGGTGGCCACCAAATCACCCCTGAGCCTGAGCTTTTCCAGGCTGAAGAGTCCCATGGCTCTCATCCTCTCTTCATAAGGTCTGCTTCCCTGACCTCTGATCATGCGCATGGCTCTCCTCTAGGCTCTCTCAAGCTTCTCCACATCCTTTTTGAATTATGGAGCCCAAAACTGGACACAGCACTCCAGCTGTGGCCTCACCAAGGCCAAGTACAAGGGGAGAATGACGTCCTGGGATTTGTTTGAGAAGCATCTATGGATAGAAGGCAGCATTTTGCTCACTTTAACCTTTAACGTTAACCTTGCCTTTTTCAGTGTTAAACTCCATCAGGTTCTCGTCCGCCCCTTTTCTGAGCCTGTCCAGGTCAGCCTGGATCACCCTCCTGTCCTCAGGTGTGGACGCTTTACCCCAAAGTTTAGTGTCGTTGGCAAACTTGGCCAGTCCACTTCTGATACCAATGTCCGCATCATTGGTGAAGATGTTGAACAATACAGGTCCAAGGACAGAGCCTTGAGGGACCCCACTGGTGACAGGGCACCACGACAATTGACTTCTGTCAACCACCGCCCTCTGGGTTCGACCACGGAGCCAATTCCCCAGCCAGCGGATCGTGGTGAAGCCAAGGCTGCAGTTGGCCAGTTTTGCTAAGAGGTGATCACGGGATACCAGCTCAAAGGCCTTTTTAAAGTCAAGACATATTACCTCAATCTCCCCTCCCTTGTCCAGGTGATAGGTCACCCGGACATACAAGGAAATGAGACTGGTCAAGCAAGACCTACCTGCAACAAACCCGTGCTGGCTTTCCCTCAGGATGTTGCCATCGGCCAGTCTGTTAAGAATGGTCTTTTTGATAATTTTTTCTAGGACCTTCCCCCGGATAGAGGTCAGGATGATGGGATCCACTTTCCTCCCTTTCTTGAAGATAGGCGCCACATTGGCCTTCTTCCAGTCTTTGGGCACTTCACCAGAGCGCCAGGAGCTCTCGAAGATCCGTGCCAGGGGCTGGGCTGTGATGCTTGCCAGTTGGATGCATGGGCTCGATGGGTGATGCTGGGCTAGTCTGCATGCTGGATTGGGCACGCGGACCTCTCCCCCTTTCCCTTTACTTTCCCCTTCCCCTGATCCAGCCTGGCTGCTCTGGCCAGTCTGGGACCCACACTGCATGTGATGTGTTAACAAGTCTGCGGCCTGGCCCTATGCCACGGGCATGTGCTATACACTGTGTGGGTCAGCAACAGGGGCCAGATGGCAGGGCTCTCTTGGCTAGATCCAGCCCACGGGCCGTAATTTTGGCACCCCTGGGCTATGCCCTTCCACAGATCTCTAAAATCTCTACTGTGATCCAAAAGCAAACTTTAGATCACTTTAGGCAGAGATGTGGATTGTTTGGATAGTGTAATAACCTTTGTCTCTGCCCAGGCAAGCCAGTTAGATCCCTGTACCCTCCAATTTTTGCCACCAAAAATACTTCCTGTGGGGGTGTTGTCACAGCAAGAGAATGCCCAATTCTCCCGCTAGCCCCAGGGCTCCTGTTGCCTGCTGCTGCAAGTGGGTTGTGCACACACAGCTATTACTGACATGAGGTGGGTTTCCAGGAATTGCAAACTAGCTCCCTTCCCACTCAGCATGCCGATCATGTACAGCATGAGGTACAAAATCATGGCTCCCGATGCTAGGGTTGCTGGGAACACAGACTGATTTCACGTACAGTTTCTCAAGGGCGGAGATGCTTGAGACTCAACAAGTCTGCGAGAGTCCAGCCTGGGAGCAGCTGGGCTGCACGTGGGGTACCATTTCTCCTGGGCTCCTGGGACATTGCTTTCCATCAGCGCAAGCTGGGGGAAGATCATGCACGGCAGTGCAGACAGCTTTTAAGAGAGCGGCAATAAGGTCACAGCCAGCCTGCGAGTCAGTAGTCACAGACTGAAATTCAGTTCAATGCAGAATCAGGCCCTGGCCTGAGCCAGCCTGAGGAACAGGCTTGGAAATGGCCAAGTGGGGTACACAAAAGAGGAACACCCAGAAAGCAGGGCTTGGTTTTGAAACTAAGAGATTTGGAGGCAGATTTCCAGAGGGCATAGGGCAAAACTGCACACCTAATGTGAGCAGTGGAGAGGCTCTTCAGTTAACCATTGCTTAGGCAAATGCACCTTTAAGTGAGGCCTGCAGTTGTGCTCACATCTGCATGCCCCCGGGTAGAAATCTGGGCCTCTCTCTCTCGCTCCGAGCCTCGGTTTCTCTATTTGGAAAAGTGGGGAATAATGATAACTACACCTCCCAGGGTCTGTAATAATGTATTGTTCACGAGATGCTGCAACAGCCTCAGATGGAAAAGATTAGGTTGCAAGACATTTCCAGCCACATTTTGCAGGGGTTCTGATTTCTTCCCCTGGCTGGTCCCAGCAGAAACCTAACATTTATAACATGGCTTTGCTACTTGTTTTATCCCATTCAGTGTCAGATTTCTTCCATTCTTCACTTTCCACAGTATTGTGGGGTGTGTGCACGTGTCCAAGACCCTCAGTTAAGCAGGGGAATGTCAAGCCAAGCTAGGGTTATTTTTCTGCCACGATGTAAAACACAGCCAACTTGCTTTCCTATGTTGATCCCTTCCTGCCTAAGCTGTTTAGTGTTATTATACTGCTTAATGCTAAGGCTTATTAATATAACACCGATTACAATATGCAACGTTGCTTCCCTATAGTACCTGTCACTTGAGATCTCCGAGAGCTTTGCAAACATGAATTAATCACTTAAGTCTCACAACAGCCCTGTGAAGCACGTGCCTATCCTCTCAGTGATGGGGAAGTCAAGACTCAGAGCTGGCTTATGTCACCAAAGTTACATGAGTTAGTGACAGCCTCATCAGTCCTGCCTCCCTGCTCTCTCATCCAACCAACAGACGTGCGCCTTCCCACAGTTTCACACCTGCCACTTCATCCCGTCAACACAGACAAGTCACAGGCAAGTTGTGACTAATGCTAATTAATAGCTGCTTCTGTCTCCGTGAGGTCCCACTGAGTTACAAGGCGCTCTGATACATCAGGAAAGAACGGGTTCTTCTTTCCTCTCCTTCGCCGCATTTGTCCATCGTCATCCTCAGCTTGCACTGTGGAAGTATCCCAATCAGATCAGAGGCCCAGTGTGCAAGGGGAGGTACAAGCACATGGAAAGATAATACTGTACAGCACCACAAAGGACCGCGGTGAAGTTGGACTGGCCTGCTGTTCCACAAAAAGACTGAGGCAGGACACTGAGGTGCCTGCTCCTAGAAGAGCCGAAACTGGCTGGGGAGAGCCCAAAGAGCCAGCCAGGAGCCCAGGTGCAGTTTGCCATGGCAACCAGCTAATGAGGCAATTAGCCTGCACCTGCACCTGGCCAGAGCGGCAGGGCCCTGGGCCCATATAAACCCCAGGATGGGGACTAGAGAGCTCAGTTGTCTGCTGGTGTCTAAGGGGCTTTCCTAGTGTAAGTGAAGGGAAGCGGCCTGACTAAGTGCTGCTCCTAATAATGCAAAGGGGGCAGAGCACACTTTCTGCACTTTGTGTAATGCTATAGCTCAGGGCCTTATGTTTGGCTGTTGTTTAATAAGCCCGGTGGTTTGGGTATGGCCGTTTGGGGAAGGAGGAGGCCTCAGCGGGGACCCATTGTGGTGCGGAGATCCCAGTGCTGGAGAAGGTGCAGCGTTTTGCGGGGGGCACAGACCCTGGTGCTGAAGAGCCCAGGTACCAGTGAGGCACAGAGACAGGGGAGCCAAATTGCAGCAAGGCCTGGACTAGACAATGTCAATGCCATCTGCGAGGCTTGGTGTAGTAAAGGGGCAGTTGGAGCCACACATACACCCCATAAGGCTGGGGTGTCCCAGGGACATCTATTTTGAAATTGGACCCATGGGGTTCAGGGAAGTCCATCAAGACTGTGCCCAAGTAGGTTTAAAGGATGGACTCATAATATAGGGAGGCTGCAAGATGTGGTGGGTGAGAATAGAGGGTGCCCATGAAGCCGAATTGGCACTGTCAAGGGGTCTTGGGGGTAACATGGCCATCCTGTGATAGACATCATGGGGTCTTAAAGGCAACATGGGGACCCCATCCCGTGATAGACATACTGGTGCTATCTGCAAACTGGCAACAGAGCTAAAGAGCTGACTCGATTCATCTATATTTCTGGATGGATGCTATCTTTGCTCCCTGCACCAGTGAACTACTAAGAAGCCAGTGGTTTTGTTAGCTGTTCCTGTGGTCCACCACGAGTGGCTGGAGCTGGATCTGGATCCCTGGTTCTGATGCCACTTCCAGTGGAAGTGGCACTGGTATCTGCTTTGCAGACCTTCTGCCAATATGAAGGCCAAAAGCTTTGCTTTGATTTCAGGATCATTGGTTCATGTCAGATAATTAACATTGGCCTTTTCCAGGATGAGGAAGGGATCCCTGACGCATGCAGTGTCACAGAAGAGGTTTCATTGGCTTGCACCAGGTAGTCGAATGATTATGACCCATCTTTGGGTGTATTAATGAGTGGGAGAGTGGGTGCTGGGGTGCAGCGGTCTTTAGGATTTCCTAGAAGGGCTGTAGATACTTTCAGGCTTTGGAGGGGCCTTTTTCCATGCCTCTTTCTCATGCTTTGCTACCAAAATGCTTCTGAAGCCGGGTGGAATTGCGCGGTTTTGCAAGTTACAGCCAAGATGCCAGTTATAAATTTTTAAAAAAGGCTTGTCTTGCTAGGGGGAGTATCTTGAATTCTGTTAGGGAAGTCTCACCCACCTCGCCTTGGCCACCTTGCTACAGAGGTGGTGGGTGGAGAGTGTGAAGACGGCTCTGCATTGTGATCTTCTTGGAAGAGCTACATCCTAGCCTGTTCACACATGAGCTGAATTCACTCTCATAAACCAAGCAGCTTTTCTCTCATTCATCCCTGGACTCCAATTACTCCAAAAACAAAGACTTAAAAATCAAGCCAAAGTAGATGTGGGCTGACCTTCATCAAAAGTGTCTGTGGATTTAGACTTGCGATGGAGCAATGATATGCTCCCACACTTATTTCTGATGGTGGCTAATAGACTGGCAGTTCAGAGGTGCTCGGGTGATATTTCAGAAGTAGCCACGCTTTCTGCCAGTGGCTAAACTCCAAGGCTTGCCAAATGAAAGAGAGAGCAAGGCTTAGCATAAGCTGTGATGGACTTGCTCCGCTGCCCCAAGTTGGCACGTGTTACTCCAGCCCTTGATAACAGTGACCATTTCAGCTTGTGTAATTTTTAATAACTCTCATTGTGGGGCTTTTTAGCTGGCAGTCCCTAGGTCCTATTTGCTGCTACTGGGCAAGTACAGCTTGAGCTGGAAAAACAGCAGTTAGCAACCCTCACTGTCTGTGTGCACTCATTAAAGGAACTGCCTATAAGCAGTGATATAAGTAAGGGATGGTATTGGGGTCCTTTTGCACAGCTCTTTTAGTGCACCCTAGGCCTCATTTGTAGCACCTGCTGCTACTTGATCCCAGCACTGCCAAGTGCAAGCACCACTTGCAAGTCCAATGCTGGACTCGCCCAACCAGTCTGCTAATTGGCCTTAATTTTTACCTGCCCTGGTGATTCCAGGTATCCCAGACCTGGGCTTCTGCACAGATCCACTGATGTGAGGAATTGCTGGACTGCTGCAGAGCCTCTACGCATCACTCTCTGAGAACTGGGTATTATTTTGCACAGTGCAGCCAGCTGTCCTCTAAATATCTACTGAAAACTACTCTACTGATGGCAATGGAAATCCTCTCCTTGACTTTGATAGTGGTAGTTCAATTCCTCTGAAACAAGGGCCCCACATCCCTTCTCTGTACCGTATTCAGAAGGGCTATGCTTTGCACCGGCCAACTGCAGTTAAAGGCTTAGGTTATGGATTCACTCCCTGCTCCTCTCATGATGGAAACAGCTGAGGCCTGGAAAAGAGCATTAGGAAGCAAGAAAGGCTCACAGCCAGGAGGTGCCTAACACAGCCCAGAGCTACCTGCTAATTTGGACTTCGCTTTTTGGGTATCAGTAACACAGTTTGCTTCACTCCTGTCCTGGTTGCATGGTTTTCTAGCCAGATGCTTGCAACCTTGTGAGTTTGTGACATCTGGGTCAGGTTCCAAGACATTCTTGACAAGCCACAGCGACTGCCAACACCTGTTTATACCTGGGTGTTACTCTGACGTGGCATGCATCATGGGGGTGGCTGGTGCCCAGGAGCAGCGTGTAGCATCCACCCACTGGGACAGATCCTGGTTTTTGCTGTGCCTGTGCCACTCCTTCAGTCTCCCTGGTGTCCCTGCAAATCAAAATCTTGTCTTTCATCAAGGGTGCTTTGGATAGCCTAGTCACAGGTCCCTCCAATGCCTTCAGTGACCCCAGCAAAGACTTTGCCCCAAGGTCTCTGTTTCTCAAGCAGGGAGTTGGGGGCAATTTTTGAGTAAAATCTATTATTTCCCTTAGGATGAGGCTCTGACACCACAGCAGTGCGGGTAAGACAGTCATTCTGGTTGGGGTCCTCGGTTTCCTTGCAGGACAGAAGGTCACCACCACCCTCCATGCTCTTCCCAAACCCCGTTGGGAAGGACCTGAACAGTCCGCCAAACTGGGCATGATGCATTACTACACCAGCTTTAGGATGGACCCAAACCAGATGTTCCCAAAGCTGGACTGGATCCAAGCCTAGTAACTAGCCTTGGGGCAGTTTAGTCAGCACTACCTAACGCAGTGAAACAAAAATGTTCTGCTGCAAATCCCAAGATCGTGATCTGCACGTGGCTGAAAGACTTGGTGGGAGACTTCCCATTGACCAGCAAGGCAGGAGCAGGCCCCGATGCTCGGAAAAGCTGGAGATGGGCCCGATGAAGCCGCATTTTCAGAAGCACGGGTTGTTTTTGAAAAAAGATCCCCGTCATAAGGAGTTAAAGGCCTAAAATATTTTCCTAACTTAGCCTTTTCTTCCAGATAGATGATCTACTCAATCATCTGCTGCATGAAGCCATGTTAATAAAGATCTTTCTTGACAGGAGTGGGTTGGAACAGGAAATGGGCCCAAGAGAGCTCTTCATTAACGTGGCTTCAGCTTATTACCAGCTCATTTGCAATGTGTTGGATCCTAACGCATTTATTTGGCCTTAATGCATGTAGACCCGAGGGGGACTATGGGGAGCTTCATGCACTGGGAGGAGAGATGCCAGCTGCTCCTTGCAAAGGACATTGCTTCCTGGCTTCTCAAAACTCAGCGCAGGGCTCTGGGCCACCCGGTGTAAAGGCAGCGGGCCCGAAAGACTTCACTGATGCAAGGAGGGCTAGCACCAGGGCCAAGAGGCAGTGGCAGAGCTGTGTGAGGGCCACATACAGCAGATGATTGAGGTCCTTTGGTTTGCTTTCGCAGGCATCCAAGAGGAGCATTCGGGCAACATCTGGGTGTCCTGTATTCATTCTCTCTCAGCCTCCTTCCAGATCACTTGCCCAAGTCCTCCAGGCAGCCACTCCCTCTTCTAAATAAGACACAGCTGCTAAAAATATTACAAATAACATGTTCGTCCCTGCCAGCTTGATGCTGAGGTTTGGATACCAAAAGCCTGCACTGGCCTCTTGGCATCCCTTTGGCACCTCAGATAAAATGTGGCAGCTGCTTAGCCTCAGTTCCCTGCACCAAACGTAAAGCTCAAGTCTTGCACATGGCGAGTTTCCCTGGACAAGCTTGCATCATTTCATGTCCCTTTGGTCCTGGGTGCACAGTCTCCTCCGTATACAGTCCAAATACACTGGATCTTTTTTAGGGAGTGATAAAGGTGGGTGTAAACCGAAGATGCTCCTCCTGCATCTCCCAGCTTGGTCCACCTAGAAAGCCTGACATCTTAACCACCTTGTCACAAGAGCCTCAGTTTGATGCCTTCAGCTTACCGGCATCTGCTGTTTTCTTTGCTGCAGAAATAAACCTCTGCTTTCAGACAGCTATTCTATCTATGCCCATCATAGATGAGAAGAAACCGAGTGGAAAAAATGAGTCCGGATGGGACAGAAGAAGGATGATGAATGAAGGCACGTGACTTCCAAGCGCAGAGCACAGAAATAGCAGGAAAAGACTGCCTGAGAGAAGCCCTTTAATTATTCTGTTTCTCAGCAAGGCTTTTGCCATTGGCACTGTCAAGCCGGCTGGCATTCCTATTGGGTATCCATCTGTGCTACAAAAAAAGAGCTTGGCACCGCATTATTTAAGGAGGAAATAGCCTTCATTTTTGGAAACAGTTTCAAAGGGCTGGTGGCACATCGGTTATGGTCAGAAACCCCTGTAGGGAGTTGTACTTGGCTCGTGAGTCACCAGGATTTTGTTTTCAGCCCGGTCGCAAGGGAGTCTTGATTTCCATTCTGATTTTAGAGTCGCTTTTGAAGAACTGCCCCGGTCAGAGGCTGAGAGAAGGGGCTCGGGGAAGCAACAGCCAGATCCTTGCTCCTGAAGCTGCTTGAATGGGTTGTTGTGTGTTTGTTGCCAAGGCACAGTAGATTGAACTCCTGTTGGCCATGCATGAATGCAAATGCAGGCCTTCGGGACATAGGAAAGAGGGCTGGAAGGGACCTTAAAAGGTCCTCTAGTTCAGCCTCTTGCTCAAGGCAGGATCATGCCGGACTAACCCATCCCAGTCAAGTGTCTGTCGAATTTACTGTTGAAAATGTCTCTAGGTAGCTTGTTCCAATGCTTGACCAGCCCAAGTTCCTCCTCATCTCCAACCTAAAGCCTCTCTGCTGCAGCTTGAGGCCATTGCTCTTACTCCTGTCCCATTGCTTTGCCTTACTGCAAAGCAAATTACTATTCCTTTACCAGAGCTGAGTTAAAGGAATCCCTAAAATGCAGCAAGTACAGCCAAGTGAATACTTCTCTGCCCTCACCGATGCCCATTCCATGCAGTGTTATCTGCTGATTACTTTCCTGCTAAACCTGGTATTTTATGCCTTTCGCTTTGCCTAGGACTTGCACGTGGGCTGTTTTTAATGCTCGTGAGCGAGTCTGTGGCTACTGAAAGGCTGAGATACCTTTTGTGTGAGTTTTCTCTGTAGCCTGGCCTGTGCTGCAGCAGCTTGGCTTGAAGTCTCTGATTCTGCTTCCTTTGTAAAGGCCTCGGTCTTCCAGTCAAGGAACAGAACTAAACAGCCCCTAGGCACGAGTCTCTTGCTAGGAGCAATGCTCAGTCCAAGTCAGTTGTTGGGCCTACTGCATAGGTTGGAACAGGACTGCTTAAAGTGACAGCCCAAGAGTTTTGGATGGCAAAGAAGTATAGAAAACCCAAATGGTGTGATCGAGAGCAATTTGCACAGCAAAACGGAGGGTTGCAATCGCGTGACGGGACATCTCATGTAACTTTATCACAAAGGAAGACGCTTATTACTTTAAATTTCATGTGGCCAGCATGTTGCTACTAACTGGCATGCATGCTGCTCACAGGGCAGATGAGAGAGGGCTGCCTCTCTGGGTTAAGAGGGACGCCTTGAAAGAGCGGCATGGGGAGCCTGGAGCTACTACTCCACGTATGAATTATTCTGTCAGTCTCCCATCAAACTGCTACCTCTCAGCAACACCAAACTAATGCTTCCCCACAAACAATTCATTCAGGCTCACCCTTAAAAACTGCAAGGGCACTTGGTGGCAGGGTTAGCGGTAGCAGGAGTTTTTATCTGGGTTTATTTGGCTAGCAGGACTCAAGCCAAGGTCTATGAATACCAGCACATCTGCTATGCTATTGTAGGGAGCCCAGGGTCAGGTCATTACAACAGAAAGGGAGCAACATGGGGATCTTGGCACTGAAGCTCAGTTAAAATAAAGTTGTGGGCTGGCTTTGGATCTATTTTAGTGGCTATCCAAAATGACCATGGCTCATTTCCTTCTTCCCACACAGTTTGGGCAACTGAGGCACCGGAGTTGTATTTGTAGAAAGCAAGGGTTGATATTATAGCATTATCCTAAGGGCAGCTTTGCTCTTAAAAAGTCCGATTTAAAGGAGGAAGCCAAGGGGGCTCAGTCCACTGCAGGATCCGGCCCTGTGTCCGGAAACAGGCAGCCGCATAGATTAACTCTCTAGACCTGTGCAGGCTGCCTTGTCAGGAGACCCAGCCAGGAATTTCCTGAAAATACCGATTTATCAAAAGCAACATGTCAAGTGGAAAGATGTGATGAACTTCTAATGAAGGAGCCAGGTGTTTCCATCCGAGACTTACCTGGGTTCCTGCCATTTGACCTGAGAAGTCCTGCTTAAAAGGCACAAAAATCATAGCGGTGTCTGCGTACAGCTCGTGGGCTGTCTCCGAGCTCAGGGACGCGGGGGTCCCTGCGGCAGAGCCCGGACGCTGTGGCTCAAGCTGGGGCCCGGCTCCCAGCTCTGAAGCAGGCGGCTCAGAAGCTCTCGCCTCGGGGATAAGGCAGTCTATGCAAGCTGGGGTGGCACGAGGGTCTTCAGAAGTCAGGGCAGCTAACTGCTTTACTTAGTTTAGGTGGAAAAACCCCCCCAAGGTTGAATGGAAACATCTCATTTCCTGAAGTGATAAATCTCTGCAATTTCCTTTCTGTGGGAAAGTTAATTTCTATTTTTTTAGTTCCAAGCCGGAGCGAAATGACAGCATGTCCCCTGGAAAGGAAATTGGGAGATTCAGTCGGATCTACTTGTCAGTCTCGTCGACTCCTGCCTGCACCATGTATTTTCTCACCTCCAGAGTGCCTTTACGTACACTGCTGGAATTTGGCCCCCACGCGGGTTTATACCCGCAGCTCTCAAATGCAAAACGCCGCTTTATGAGGGAAGGTGAATATTAGCACCGTTTTGCACAGGGAAAAACCGAGGCACACAGCAGATTGTAATAGTCACAGAGCCAGAACCCACAGCTAGATGCTTTTGAGCTGGTTTGTCCAGTGGCGTAGACAGCTGAAATAAAGTTTGGAGACACATCCACACCTTCGGCGTTATTTTGGAGCTCGCTCGCTGCGGCCAAGGCCTCTCCACCTTGATTAGACATGGACCTCAAGGTGCAAAATTTTAGATCCTAATTTCTCCACCTTTCCACTTCTGCAAGTTCAGGGGCGTTCAGATCCAGGATTTTCCTTTGGGCTGTTACAGGGAGAGAGGCCAACTCTGTAAGTCAAGGTCTGGATCCAAATGCATGCTATCACTCCTAGACTAACACAGGAAAACATTCCCCTCCCCGCACAGTGGGAACCATCAGGGCCCAGCTGCCTTCACCTAAACTGCGAGAGGCCCTTATTTTCTCTATCCAGTATGGTTGAATGAAACCAGATTCCAGGCTGTCTTTTCAAATACAGAAGAGCAATTAATAACTCGGGGCATTTCCTCGGTATTTGAAGTTTTGGCTTCTGCTGAGAAGTAGATTTGTTTTGGGGGAGTATCGTTTTCCGAGATGAAATCATTATGCGATCGGGGACCGAGCACTCCCTGCACAAAGTACCGATGGAATTGCAACACCTCTTGCTGTTGCAGAGAGCGGGGCAAGCGGCACTCTGATTTTAAGAAACCAGACAAAGAAAGGGAAGGATAATACTGGGGCAAATGCAGTCCTGGTGCCAGAGGATGCAGCGCTCTTCACTCTGGTGAAGTTATATGGCTTACAGTAAATTAGCTCGTGGTTGGGAAGAATAGAGGCAAGGCACAGAGAGTTTTTAAGTGCAAAGAGACAGTGATAATGTCCAAGATTCCCTCCCGCTTGTAAATAATATCGTAGGCTGAAAGCGATCCTAAGCTTGGTGAAGGGCTGTTGCAGCGTTGCGCCACAATCCTCAAACTCGCGGCGAACGCAGATTTAACAAGATGGTTATTTGCTGCTAAGTAAACAGACTAATTAGTTCTTGGGGGGGGGGGGGGGGATATGTTCTTTGAGGCTTAACAGCTATGAGAGAGATTGTTTATGGAAACCACAGTAATGGCAGACCGGGAAGCACCATATGCAATAGATACAAGAAGAAAATTGGTTCATAAACAGCGATGCAAAAGATAAACAAGCAGCGTGGCTGTTCAGCCTCAGAAAATGGATGTCGGGTCCTCAGCTAGTCCAAGTCGGCTTAGCTGTAGAGACCTCTGAAGCTTTCTTCCTTCCCCAGGTAATGGATTGTGTCCCTTTACATTAAGTGAGAATCAGGCTCCAAGAAGTCCTGGGTTCTTTTCCTGGCTCTGTAAAAATGTATACGTATTTGGGTCAGAAGGGACCCCAGCAGATCGCTGAGTCCGACCCTCTACCCTGGGCAGGAAGGAGAGCTGGGGGCAGACGACCCCAGCCAGGTGCATGTCTAGCCTCCTCTTAAAGACCCCCAAGGTAGGGGAAAATGCAGACTCCATTGCAGTCGACATATTGGGGTCTATCACTGTCCGGGGTGATTATGTTGGGAGGATCAGAGCTATACGAGGTGCAGAAGGCCATGAAGCTTGAAGGGCGAGTGGACAGGCGGACTCAAAGAAAGGGATGGCATAGGACAAGAAAATGCTAGGTCAAATCCCACCTGCATTGTAAGTGACCAAAAGTTATTGCTGCTTTTTGGGTCTTTCCTGACCTAGGTGAAGAGAAGGTGACAAGTCTTGCCCCATTTGGGGTAACTAGGGGAGACAGGTGTTGTTCACGCTGCCGCACACTCTCACGTCTACACAGCGATTCCTTCAAGAGAGGGCTGGTGGTCACCCTCTGGGTATGTGCACAACGCTTAACATGGCAGGACCTCCCTCCTCTCCGGGGTCTCCGCCGGCTACTGTAATACGAACAGTAATCCCTCGCACAGCAGCTCTGCTGTCATCGGTGCTAGTCCTCATTGCCGGCAGGCTGCATGCGAAGGGGCCTGGGGATTACCGCCCATCCTTCGCTGTAGTCTTTCTGGAACAGGCAGCAGCCGCATGGGTGGGAAGCTTGTCGCGGCGCTGCCCACACTATCCCTGTTCTAGCGACAGGCGGAAAGAAGTCTCTGATCTCAGGCCCTGGCACTCCAGCGCTTCTTGTCAGCATCCAAATCCCTCGAAATGGAAGGCAAGTGTTCCCAGAGGGCTGCCAGATGCCAGGGACTGAAGGGATGAGCCTTGGCTTTGATGCTGCAGAGTGTATTCTCTGTCTGTAGGGTTTCTTTTCTTGCCCTTAAGCCAGAGCTGCCCCAATGCTCTCTCAAGATCCTTGAGACTCCAAATCATTTCAGGTCAACCCCAGTGAGGCAAAGAGGGGACTGTGGGCTCTAGGATGACGCCTGGTGCCAACAGGATTGCTCAGCCTCTTTCATCTGGCATCCGAATGAGGGCAGAGGGGGTCTTGTGAGCTCCACCTTGAGACTGCAATGAAACAGGGCATCTTGGCATGAGAGGAAGCAGGTGATTCTGACATCTTCCATGATTCATTTAATAGTCATGTAGTCATCACATGACACTGCTTGTGAACACCAGCGTGCAGCACTTCTGTGATCTGGGAATAGTTGCAAACTTCAGGTGGTGGTGGAGGGGCTTATATTGAAGGGCCCAGATTCACCAAGTGCCTTCAAAACATTTGTCTACCCACCACTGCCTTTGTGAATCTCAAAATAATAATAATAAAAATAAAAATAATAAGAAATCAGACACTGTGTGAAATCCTGGGACGAAAGAAGCACGCTCCCTCACTCCCACCATGTTACCAACTATGGAGCAAAAGCCTCATATTGTATAGCCTACTTTACTATTGCAGGAGGAATCAAAAAACCCCAGTCCTAGATCAGGTCACCGTAGTGTTAGGTGCTGTATGGTTCCCCAAAAACAAAGCGACTTCTCCAAAGGCCTTCTTGCCCTATGCACAATGGGGGTTCCTCTTTCCAAGCAGCATTGATACTTAATAGAGAGAGAGGTTTGCTTCTTTCTGCAAAGTGGGGTCTGATTACAACATTACAGAGTGTCGAGGAAAAGATACTAAGATTTTCAAACAGCCTAAAGGGTTTAGGTCCTCGGCTCCTAGTTGAAAAACGCTGAAAAAAAGGCCGGTGAGAAATAGGATTCTCTTCTCCAGAGAGATGGAAATAAAATGCTATGTTGCCGGACATCATGAAGGACAAGCTTACTGCGGAGGCCCAGCACAACGGTGCTTGACTGGCTCCAGTTAAGATCAGGAGAAGAGAGAGAGGAAAAAAGATGCTACTTGCTCTTTCTCACTGCCGTTGGCTAAGTCATAAGGACAAGATCTAAAGGCAGTTGGATCCAAACAGGAGTTTTTGGCACGCAGCTCCATTTGATGTCTCTGCGTGTCTTTTTTGTATTTAGTCCTCCGTCGCTCTCAACTTCGATTTCCTTAACTATAAAATGAAGAAAATAGTACCCCACGCTTACAGGCATCCCAAAATCTGCATCTGAAGCTGTCCAGTCCCCATCAGGATTCAGGTCCGATCCCATCTCAGAGAGGCGGCACTTGCTGGAAGGGATAAGTGTAATGGGCAGGGAGGAGGGTTCACCGTCACATGTTTTGTTGTGTCACCTGGCCGTGGTTGTCATGTCGTCACCACATATTAAGAATGTGCTGCATGATGTCTGAATCATTTAGTTCCTCATATCCCAAGGGAGGCTTTCGGTGGCTGCTCTCTCCTGAACCCTGCGGATTTGGGATTGAAAGTCTCCTTAAAGGCCAAGGGCTTAGCCAGCATGGTGTAGTTCAGAGCCTAGCCTTCTGGTTGTGGGAACCGACTTTCCGACCCCCGTCCCACTTGGATTACGTGGAAGGACAGTAATAAATGGTGGCCGCTTTGTGACACTGCCAGATGGGGACCATGCTCACCCGCAGAAGGTATTATTGTTTCTCTCAAAATAATATTCGGGCTAAACAAGTCTCTGCTACTTGCTGTAGATCTCTATCTGATCTTTACGTGGTGTTATTATCAGCATGTGTAGACATGAGCATTTGCCCTGAATCACCACTTCAGTGGCAAATTCTCTTCCTGAACTTCATGGGGCTTGGATCTGGTTTTGTACCTTGTGACTCTGGTCTTTTATTTTGTCATCCTTCATGTTGCTGGGAGCGAGACCCTGGGTAGCAGGTCATCCCTTTAGAAGACGGGGTAGAGATGCACCTTATAGACCAAATAAGATATATATATATATAGCACAAATGTTTGTGGACCCAAGTTCACTTCATCAGCTGCTGTGAAAGGATGAGCAGAAAGCAGAGTATAAGGAGAAAAATATAAGGAGACGAGTGTAAGGAGAGAAATCTGAATACAAAAGACAAGGGAGAAGGAAGGTGGGGGGGGGGAATGTCATAATAAAGGCCAATCCAGGTAATAAGATAATAATCCATAGTCCCTGTTTAAACTACACTTAACCAAGTCCAGTTTGTGGATGATTTCTTGTTCCACAGTTTCCCATTTAAACTGGACTTTAAATATTTTTGCCTGAGAACAACAATGATGAGGTCAGTGGTGCCTTCAGACCGCACCGACCTTTAGAGGATAGGTTTTATGGCTCGATCTACTGAAGCCTTTGGGATGTTTTTTCCTGTTTCCCTTTGTTTCGTGCATATCTCGTCCTTGGCTGTAATAGCGGTATAGGTTCTGCCCAATTCGAAGTTACATCCTTCCTCGTTGCTCCTTTTCCCTGGCCCATGCTAGCTGCTGGAGTTTTTAAAAGCCAGAGCCTAAGGTTTTTGTGAACTTCCTCTCTATCGAGCGAGCCATCAAGTTCAGAAGCCCCGTGCAATGGAATCGGAAATGCATGCATTTTGGTACCCAAGGCTGCACGGGTTTTATTGTACCCCTTAAGCAAACACCTGGAAATGACTGTCTAGTGGTGGGAAATACAACCTTATGCAGCTGTGGGCAAGGGACAGCTTCTGGATTACTATGATTCAAGATAAACTCAGGCTTCCAAGAAAAGTGGATTAATCATGAAGTGTCAATATGGTCTTGCCTTTTGCAGGACAGTGGATATTATTTAAATAGTCAGCATATTGTGGGAGACTGACAACCGTGGAATCCTACTGGCCTCTCTCTCGCTGTCACAAGTGTCTGAGAAATGGAAAGAGCATGGGCTAGATCTGTCCTTCAGACATAGGCAGGTATAAACCTGTGAGCAATTCAAGGGAAATAATGGCTTGAGACTAAGCTGTGCCTGTACTGGCTAAAGGCTTCCTCATAGGTTTAGGACACAAGCTGAAACGAAGGTGGCTTCAAAGCAACATAGTCACTTGAGGTCCGTTCTCAGCAGCGGGGCATGCGTGTATGCACAGTGATGCTGACTGCCAACGAGAGGCATCCTGGTTTGCACGTCGTGTGACTGTGCTCCTGGTGTGGTCCTCAGATTTTTAACGATGCTTACATGATTCCCACTTTACCTGAACAGAAGTGAGATGGGAGTAAGGTCCATCAGAGGACTGCTGAAGACTGCACAAGCAGTCCTGGCAACATGGATAGAAGCCACTGCCGCTGTACGACCCACTTTCCAGCATCCTTTGTTAGCTTAGGAGGAAAATTCATCCCAGATGATCTACTGGGCTTCTCTCAAAATGTGAGCTCTCCGCTTATACAGCAGTCTCTGCGTAGGAAACGAGATGCTGACTCCTGCCCCTATTCCCCCCTTTCTGCTCTTTGCCTCTCACAAACCATTCAGCTTCCCTGGGCATCTGCTGCATTTAGGCAAACAGCTAATTCTTCCTTTTTGTTATTCTTACTACAGGGCAACCATAGATGAAGTGGAAACAGATGTGGTGGAGATAGAAGCAAAGCTTGACAAGGTAAGATGCAGCTGCTCGGGGGGCGGGAAGGGACTGCATTTAGGTGGACAAAGGATAAGGCTTTGGTTTGGCAATAGGGCCCCACCAGCTTGTTCAGAGAGGGACTCTGCTTAGAAAGTCAGGAAACCACTGTATAATACACTGGCTTAGTACACGTGATCATGTCCTCCTTCTACTGGCTGCCCCTATCGGTGCAACTCGGTGATAGCCACGTTTAGCTGTTCTTTAGTGCAAGTGGACGGGGCTCTTCTTCTTAGCATGGAAGCATGGCTGTGTAGCTGCTGGGCCAGACTGAACCCCTGGAGATTTCCAGCTGTTATTGACTTGCTGTATGATGTTGCGCGAGTCGTTTTGCCTCTCTGCCCTCATCCCTGTAGCCATCAAGGCAGGGACCATCTCTTGCTACGTATCTACTCAGTGATCTACCGCAATAGGATCCTTCTCGTAGTCGAGGCCTCAAATAGAGCCGCTCTTGTGGAAGGGTCCTTGGTTCAGTCTCCCCGGGTAACTGCCATGTCTTTGTGTAGCGATGGTGGTTTGTGATTGTGATGGTCCAGGGAAAATGCAGACTGAGTCGAATGATCTCTTTTGCCGGACCAAGCAATCATATAGTTGGGAGAAGATGTCAGACGAGCTTTTGGGCACAAAATGCTGTTCCTCAAGGGAAAGGCGGCTGCATCTGTTCCTTGCCCAGACCCGAGGAAGAGCATAACGTGCCCAAAGGTTTCTTGTCATTTATTCCAACGGTAAGATTGGCTCAATAGAAGAAGTCGTCAGACAAACCTTGCTCCTTGCATATATGTGGGCAGTCTTGGGTCAGGTTGGGTGCCAGAGATGGGATTCATTTGGGAATTGTTTTTTAATAGTATCTTATTGATTTTGTTTTCACTGTAGCAAATTCTTTAAGTCCACTTGCTATATTAACAATCGCCCCCCCAAATTCCCCTCTTTGAGGGCTCGTGCTGTCCAGTGTTTCAAGGCAAGGACTATGATTCACGACTCCTGGTTCTGTTCTCCTCTCTCCTAACAAAGCCTGACGTGCACGTGCCTCTCCACACCACCTTTTCTTCCATAAGTAAATTTAAGTTACCCGCTTCATAGGTACTTTTATCAAGCTCAGCTTGATAATTGTGAATGCTTTGAGACTTGTGGGTGAAAAGCACTCCAGAAATGCTCGTTAGTAGTCTATTTGTATAAGTGAGGAAGTCCGTGTGGGTATATATACCTCTATCCTGCACTGGATATAATTATAGAGGAGCTAAACCTGAGTGTCTGGACTCCCAGGCTGTTATCTTAGCTCCAAGAGCCACCTCCCCCACGGGAAGCCTGGCTCTGAAGTTTGTTACCAGTTTTCCCTCACTTTATGTGCACATGGCTAATTTAGGGTTGTGTTTATGTAACTCAGATTTGTAATGCACTAGTGTATTGCACTAGCATTACGCTCCAGGTGCACAGTTGGTTTACTGGGCTGGACTGTGCCTACTGTTTTTTTCCCTGGATGCTGGGACTTGCATCTGATACAGAAGCATAGCAAAAACACCTTCATGTATGTACGACAAAGAATTCCCTAGATGTAACAAATAGATGCAGAAAAAAAACAAGTCTAGTCTGCGCCTCTTGACCCTGTCACTTGAAGATTTCCAGCTCTCTATCCATCTGCGCTACTACAGGACTTGATGAGGTCTCTGTCAGCAATTAGCAATGCAAAACCTTCCATCGCCAACAAATATGGTTTGTAATATCCATGCATTTCGGAGTAGGGGGCAGGGAGAGAAGTGCTGAAAGAGGCTTGGATCTCAGTCAAGAGGCTTACTGATGGAAGGCTGTTTTCCCACCCTGCTCCCCTCCAATATCTGAGACACCAGCCAAGATGTTTCTGAATGAGAACAGACAGAAACGTGGTGGAGGAAGCTGAGAAACTATTGAATTCTTAGCAGAGGCTGCATGCTGCTAGATGGAAAGGGAAATCCGGCACAGGACGGGGAAGGTGGCCTGGTTTAAGCCACAAGTTCTTGGAGGTCAGCAGCCTGTAGGAAATGAATGGGTGGTTTTAGTCGAAGTTCTCAGGACTGGTGTCTTCATGTGTTAGTGAACCCCCAGAGAGGCCCAGACTAGCCATTCGAGTTGGTTATTCAGAGACAGGATCGAAGCACATTAGCTGCCTAGCACAGAGAAAGCTTGTCTTAATGGAAACACTACTGTCATGGCTGTGGATACGGGAATTTCGTTTCCTGGCCTGCCCATCTGGAACCCTTCACCAGCGCCAAGATCAGGCCCAGAGCATTCACCAGGCACTAAGTTAAATGCTCCATACATATTTTTGGCCAACTATGGGACAAGATCAGAAATAGATCCTACAAGCTTGGCATTGGGACAAATAAGGTTGACTTGGATCTGAAGGGTCATTGAACTTCAACGCCATTTCACTTCACTTCTTTTTGGACTCACCTCTTGATGTCAGCAAGATTTGGTCCTTGTTCCATAGCGCAGCACTCTCTGTCTAGATTCGCACGTGCCCTTATGGTGTTTTATAGTCATTAATGGAGGTATCCTGTGTCCGCGCAAGTGTTTTGTCCAATTAACATGAGACATTTGCATCTGAATCGGGAACTGAACCTGCATTTTCGTACTCTAGTTCAGTGCTCAGCCTGCAGTTGTAGTCTTCCTCTCAGGGAAAAATTATGGAATAAGGTACTAGTGTTCAGTGCAAACATGGGAGTCAGAATCTGGCTCTTAAGATTGAATATTGAACTCTCTGAACTTCCTGTGGTTTAGTGGGTTTTTCAGTTTTTAATTGCTTTCTCCAGTTAGAGGCAGAAGCAGTTACTTCTAATGCAGTTTAAATACAGCTGCTTCCTTTGCTCACATAGGCTGACCTCAAGTTAGCCTCCAGCTGTTGCAGACTGATTTCCTACCAGCGGTGCCCAAGCTTTCTAGTGTTTCAGGAGTCTTTCCAAAGCGAGGGAATGCGATTTCAGAGTGTGCTCGGGTTGAGTGGCCCTCAGCTACTAGCAACACAGCCTTGGCTGCGTATGTGTGCACACAAGGAGGTATTTTAGAAACCGCCACGTTGCAGAGAAAGCTGGATTTCCTTTCCAGGGGATCTGCTGAAAGCTCCTTGAGTCCGTCTGGGCTCCAGATGCACTAGAAGCCGGAGCAGTTTGTTTTCTGTCTTTGGTGCTGGATGGAGCAGTACGAGCCTGCTAGCCTGTTCTGCTAAAGCGACGTGAGCAACGGAAGTACGAGAGCTGGATTCGGAAGCTGTCTGTCGGAGATGGCTGGGGAGATCTGCTGTCACCCCAGGGGTGAAGGGGACAATTGGTCAATAAATAAAGAAATACATCTCTCTCATTAGGATTAGACAAAAATACCTTTATAACCATTATTCAAACAAGTGACAATTTCCCAATTTCCAAAATGCTTGTCCACAGTCTTGATTTTTCACGTTGCCAGAAAGCCGTAAAATATTCTGAATAACCCCAACTTTGTCACCCTGCTGATCTTCAAAAGACATCTTGACAGACGCCCACTTTGCTGAGGTCACCCGATCCCATCAGTCTTTCCTGCCCTAGTGCCGGGGGGCTGGACCCGATCTGTAAGGTCCCTTCCAGCCGCTAACGTCTGTGACGCGAGGAAATGAATACTGCCCCCTTACATTTTGAGCGGCCCAAACTGTGCCCGGTGGGAAAGTTGCTTTGGGCTGTGGTTCTAAAACGACAAAGAGAATCCAGGAGTTCTTTTGATCTCTTTCCTGCTTTCCATCAGGAGCTTTGGCCGCGAGCAGACAAGCAGTCCTAGGGTGAAAAGGTCTAAAACATGCTTAGATGAATGCTGTAGTCAGCAAGCAGTTAGTCTAGGTGTGCTGAGGGTCTCTGCGGTGCACGTGGGTGGCTCTTGGGGGCTGGACATGCTTCCTGTAACTGAGTTAGGACAAATGGACCTCAAGGAGGGGGGTTCCCAGCAAGAAACAGCCTACAGAAGCTAGCTATTGTGGTTCAAAGCTTGCTTCTGAAGCAAGGAAGTGGCCTCGTTCTTGCTGTCCGGACTGCATCCTAGGCTTCCACTGAATTATCACAGCATGCACTGGTTGTAAGCAGGAACAGAAGTGGGTTTGGGGCACGTGGTTCCCCAGTGTAACAAGTCACATACTTGTTTTTAAAGTTGCTGAACCCCAGCCTCCGTGGAGCAAGGCCTTTCTACAGCCCACCAAGCAAAGGCTGTGCTAAGTCATACGCAGAGCAGACACAGCTTCCAAGAGTCCTTTCAGCCACTGTAGCACATGCGTGTGATCAGGAAAGCAAGTCCTAGCATCCTCCCAAATTGACAGGAATCCCAGTGCCTGGTCGTAGGCACATTGTGTAGCTTTAAAACCAGCTTCAGTCCACTAACTCCGAGGTTTTGGTGCGACAGGACGGTAGAATCTCACCACCTCCACCCTTGCTCCTTTGCATGCTATGCATGAAGCCCCCAGCTGCCAGGTAACACTCAGGGCAAATCACATGCATATCAGCTCTGACACATGGGCCTGGGGGCTGAGTAGCTTCCAGAGTACAAGTTACCTGCAAACGCACAGCTGCAGTTACTCACCTTCCAGTCCAGTGCCAGGGTACATTTTGCTTCTTCACCATCAGGCACGTAATTGCATCCCAAGAGAGCATTGCTGAGCAGGCTGGTTGGCCAGATCAGAAAACCCCCTCCTTCCAAACCAAGGAAAGTCCCAAATCCTTAGGGGCTGTGCAACAGTTCAGACCTTTCCCTGGGTGTTGGGGGCTGCTTCTCACTGCTGCCAGGAATTGCGGTTCCCCTGCTAAGTCCAACTAAATTTTTGCAAAAAAAATTGTCCATGCCTGACAATGCAATAAGGAGCCTCCCCTTCCTTTCCTGAGCAGTTGCTGTGCGTGGACCCTGCAATACCCCTGTTCTCAGAGCAGGGCACCCCTCAGCTCTGCAGCCCTCCTCAGCCAGACAGCTTGGCCGTGGCACATGTGGGGCATGGTTCCAAGCTTCACTTTGCACTCGTGAGGGCCAGATCCTGACAGGGGGCAAATTGGTGTTGTCTCACTCTCCTTGTGCACCCCCAAGGACCTGTGCTGTCTGCAGTGGCAAGGGAGTCATTCAGAGACGCAGCACGTGCCTGCCTGTGGTGCCAAAGGGCAGGAATTGGCCAGGCAAACCTCAAAAAAGTGCTGCATGTCACTATGGCAGAAACGTCAGCAGTCGATAGCCAAGTATTTTGGGTAGAAAATGGACATGGGGTCCTTAATGCAGGTGCTTAGTCAGTAGGAACCCCCAAATACCACTGCATTGAGCAACTAGAGCGCTAACTTGGTAGCACTGCCGGGCTGAGCCTTGAATCTGGGCCCAGACGTCCTCCCCTGCTCGTGCTACAGGCTTACTCACCGAAGGCATGTGAGTATTATGTTCTGTTCCCTGTTCGAACGTCTGCGCCCTTCTCGAAGACAGCAAAGAATGGGGCTTCAGTTTGAATTTTCAGGCTAAGAATAGTCCAGGCTAAAATTTGCAAGATGCTTCAGGGGTGGTTTTCTGGTGTCGATTTGACGTGGGGTTTTTATTTCTCTCCAGTGGGTGAGTCATGCACTTGGGGCAACCCGTATCTACTGCTGCCAGTCAGTAGACCTGCTAATCTGCCTCAAGCTGTATTTGCTTTTAGCTACAGAAGAAGTCCTGGGTTCAAACCTTGCTCTCACCACAAGCAGCAAGCCTGACTCTGCAATCTTACTTGCAAGTCCGCTTTGCTTACAAATGCTTTGGCCAGCTCTGTATGACTGCCCCGCTCACATCTCTCCCTCCCCTTCTCTCTGCAGCTGGTGAAGCTATGCAGTGGGATGATCGAGGCTGGGAAAGCCTACATCACCACCAACAAACACTTCGTCACTGGGGTCCGAGACCTGTCTCAACAATGCAAGAAGGACGAAATGATTTCAGTGAGTCTCTTTGGGGTATGAGGCAGCAAGCGTGCTGAGAGATGGACAAGGCACGAGACAATGGCATTAAAGACAGGAGGGGTATTTCTGGGAATTGGCTCTAATCTGAGCGAATGCAAATTTTTTCCGAAAGAGGCTACCAGCCCGCATTGCTAGAGGGATGCTTTACAGCGTGAAATGGTACCTTAGGCTGTTATCTATTAGGTTAATACCGTTAAGCCTGTACGTGCATATGTTTCTAGGGAACGGGGTGGCAGAATTGAGAAGCAGGACTTTGGTCATTTTTGCCCTGCTCACCTTTGGCAGTCTCGTTCCAAAGCCCTGAAAAGGGAAGACATAGGGGGAGGGGGCTCCCCGTGACTCAGCTTATCTTTCTGTGAAATGGGTTCACTTCCTGGAGGGGTCACTGGAAAGGAAATGGCGGTGAGGTTAAATTAATATTTGCAAAGTGCTCGGAGGTCATTGCAGCAATATGATAACACTTTTCCCATCAAAAGTAGGGAAATCAGACCAACTCTCAGCCCCATTTGGGGTCATAAATCGTATCAAAATCGCCCATAAATCCACGAGAGCCATTTCACTGCTGGCTCTTCAGATGCTGTGTATGGTCCAGCTATTCTGAATATCAAATCCTTGGGGGTGAAGTTTACGCCTGCTCAGATTTGCTTAAAATCTTTGCGTCATTTTAGTCTCACGCAGGGCAGATTCAGTGTCTGAAAAAAAAAAATCCCCTCATTTTTCACCACTAAAAATCCCCTGATTTTTCACCCCCTTGCAAGGGGACCTGTGGTTTTAAGAAGCCGGAGTGCAGACAGGATCCTTCAAAACTGGGTCGGCGAGCATTAGTTTTTTAGGAAACACGTAGACCCGTCATGCAAAAGGAATAACCGGGGGGTGCTGTGCTGTGCTCAGCACTAAACTGGAAAGGGGAGGGGAAGAAGGGCAGCTGCTCCATTAACCGCCTGCTTGCTGCTTCTTTCACAGGAGTGCCTTGACAAATTTGGAGACAGCCTGCAGGAAATGATTAACTATCACATGGTAAGGCACCAGCTTACTCTCGGTT
Organism: Caiman crocodilus; assembly: GCA_030014935.1. Taxonomy (NCBI): domain Eukaryota; kingdom Metazoa; phylum Chordata; order Crocodylia; family Alligatoridae; genus Caiman; species Caiman crocodilus. The sequence continues at coordinate 14,861,418 of JAGPOW010002149.1, forward strand.
CTTTGCATGCTAGGGGCGAGCCCGTAATGGTCTTACCTTGTTCTTTAGAGGCTACATGATGATCTGCTGGCGTTCGGTGAGGCAGCAGTGACAGCACGGAGAGGGTGGATCTAGGAGAGTTTCCTTGAAAAGGTCCCATTTTCTGCTTTCTTGGCAGCAGACGTAAGAGAGGGGTTCTGGGAAGGGTTGCTGTCACTTCTAAGAGGTTTTCTTCTCCTTTCCCAGGAGATGTCCAGTAGGCCAAGCTCTGCCTCCGTTAGTCAGTGGCATTACTGCATCTGCACAATGGCCAGCAGTCACGCACTGTGCGCATCAGTCAGTGCAGCGGGCTGCACGGGTACATCGATCTGTGGATGTATATCGGCTTGCCTGACCGCTGTGGTCCATGGGGGTTCACTAGAGGCGTTGCTGCGTGCCTTGTAGAGGACCGTATGAGTGATGTTAGTGCGTGGGGTTGGACGTGGGTCTTTGAGGGCAGGACTTGTCCTGGTGTCTTCAGCCACACACACAGGACTTTAATGCCCTGCGCGGTGGTGTGAAGAAGATGCTTTCGGCACCTTTCCGGGTATCAGGTGCTACAGCTGTGCTCTCTCCTCTCTCTTTGCTGTAAGGCTCCGTAGCTTCTATAGGAGGATGCATCCGATGAAGCCTCCGCTGTGCATTGCCCATTCCAGCCGTCAACGCGATGCACAGTGTCTGGGGCAGCAGGAAAGATGGTGACAGCCTTTGCAGCCAGCAGCGCGTCAGGGAGCAGAGGGGAGAAGGCAGGGCACATTTCTCATCCTTGCTTGACATTTCAAAGCTTTCACTGCGGACTTGCAGCCGCCAGCGGGTCAGGGTCATGAAACCAGTGTTGGGGGAAGAGCTAGAACATTCGTTCCCCAAATGGAAAGAGCAAACATACGTAGTCCTGTGGTGCAGATGAATCATTCTTCTTTTGTGATTGAACCAGAGGCATCTTGTGAGGCCAGGGCAGGAACAGATGAGGTCCTGAAGGACCCCAGCCCTGATGCCCTTTACCTGGAATCCCTCACTTTCAGAGCCCCTCGTGGAAGCCGGGACCCACTGGTTTCCCATCAGGATGTAGCTCTTCCCCAGCCAGCAGAATGACTTGGAGAGTCACCTGGCTGTTCCCGAAGCAGAATGTGCTTTGGAGCTTTGCACTGTGTTTGACAGTCCGTTTAAATGCAACCCCAAAGGATAAAGCGGACTATATTAATGCTGCCATAAGATGGAAGGAAATGCCTAGGGACAGGCGGATCCCCTAACCACGCTGAATCTCGGTACCCGAGCTCTTTTATAGAGATTTCCTACTGTCTTCTACTGACCAGACACATGGGAAGAGTATTTATGACCCTTGCAAAGTATTTCTGACCCTGGTTCTGAGCTAGCCCTACAATACTTTAAGCATGGAAGCTCAGAATCAATTGAAATGTTGTAAACTAAAGAAAGCTTCCGGGTGCCAGTACCGGAGTTGACCCAGTTTTATCCCACATTGCTCCTGTCACTATGTGTTAGGAAGAGGGTGATGTGTGCTTTCAGGACTCAGGTTAACTGTATAAGGTGGAAGGCAAAGCAGCAATGAGTCCATTTTATTCTTTGGGAAGCAGGTTGAGAGAGTTAGTTCCTCCTAGGACATGCCATGGGGAGGAGGTGGGTTTGAAATGCCCATGATGCAGAAAGCCAGTAGTGAGGGGCTGAAGAAAACCATGTGAGTGTGTGAGTGCATGTGCATGTGAGAGGGAGAGGGTAAAAAGGGGTTGGAGAAGAGAAGGCTAAGCTCAGGTCTACACTTGGGAGCCTTTCCTGATACAGCTGTCTCACCCGGTACACTATCCAAACAAAGTGTTCCTAGTGTGGATGCAACTTATAATATGAAACGTGTGCTGTCATAACTCTGTCTGCACTAAGGGGTGAAGCCAGCACAGCCGTACAGATCACACGTCAATCCGCATTACACCAGTGACCAATATAGTTATGCTGGCTTCCATTTGCTGTGCAGACCTGGCTTGTGTCTGCATGTAACATGAGAGAGCCGGGGTAAGAGTGTGCAGGGATATGAGGGAGAGGGAAAGGGAATGTTTGGATAAGAGACAATGTGCATGAGTGAGACTATCTACATATAAAAGTGTTGCCAGCAAAGCAACTGCATAACCTATACCAGCCAAAGATTTTTTCCCCCCTCCAGTATAATTGCTTTCTGCTAGCACAGCAAAGTCTGTTGAAAGAAAAGGAAAAAAATATCACACTCCCAACCAGCACAGATGTGCTGGCGAAACTTTTTAGGGCAGAACGAGCCAGAGAAAGATGGTGATGTGTGCACGCCACAGACAGCAAGAGGGGCGTGTGTGCAAAAGAAAGAGAGACAAGTGCGTGTGCACGCGTGAGAGTGGGCAAAGAATGAGGACCAAAGACAAAGCCCTGCGTCCTGGTAGAGGCACAGGATCCGATTGCCTGCCTTGTGCCCACAGGAGGTTGCAACATGCTAGTAATATTTAATAACATGCAATTTACTGAGCTATACGTGCCAAATATGCAACCTCAGAGGAGACTGGCTAATTAAAACCAGTGTAGCTACCACAGAGGATGTGGCAGAGAGGAGAGGGACCTGGAGCTTGCAGTGAGAGCTGCATTTAGCCCAGCAGACTGGCAGCATGAGCTAAGCTCCTCTTTGGTCAGAACAGGCCCAGGCTTTGGGTCTTTCCATCTTCTTCTACTTTGCACCGACCGTTAGGATCAGGCTTCCCCCCCAGGTCCACCCAGACTCCAGTGATGGTCACATTCATACACTGGAGGACAGAACAGGGTCTCCGAGTCCTTGTCGTGGGGGATTGCTGCTCCATTTTAGTTTCATTAACTAGTCTAGGCCAAGATCCCCCAATGTGACTAGCGCCTGCCCCTGTTTTTCCAACTTGAGACCCTGTAAGGGGTCTTAGCGATGCTGAGCACCCACCCTCCCAAAACTCAGGCCCCTGTAAGAAGTCTCAGTTCAAACTTCCACATGTGGAAGCACCCAAATCACTAGGCACCTGGATAACCTTGGTCTCTGCTTTGGCCGTGGATCACTGCATAGTAGAGGCACTGTCGTAGTGTCTTTCCTTTACCAGTAGACAAGACACTTAGCAGTGTGGGGGGAGTGGGAATTTTTCACATCATGCAGTAGCGCAGGGGAGGGCTGGATTCTGAAACCAGAGCCTTCCTCCTTCTCTGTATCCTGGGCACGTCTATGCATTCATTAATGCACTTTTGCTAATGAGCGTTAATTCAGTGGGAGCTTTGCTGTTGAGCTCCGTGGGTGCAGGGCTGAACCTGAAACCCCTACACGGTTTTGACTTGTGGAAAGCTGGAAGGGGTCTTTTATTAATGAGTAGGTGAGATGTGCAGGGTTTTCTTAAAACTTCACTCTCCAGGGGTGCACCCCAGAGGTCCGCTTCATCCACGCTAACAGTGGCAGGGGTGAAGAGTATGGAAGGGCCGTCTTTACAACTTTGTGGTGGTTCTTGTAGTCCAGCCCTTTCCCTCCAAGCCTTCGCTGTCCTGCCAGGAGCGCTCCCCACATTCCCAACTGCCGGGAGCACGCTTTTCTGAAATGCCAGAATCTGACTTTCGCCAGCTGCATGCACAAGGGAAAACCCTTGTCTGAACACTGGCTTTCCACATGCTTTGGAGCACATCACTCATCCCCAGACTGTGCTTCAGCTTGAGAGCCTTCTCCAGGAAATGTCTTTGGAGTGACTGTAGCATCTCGAGTTGGCCACGGCGCCTGTACAATTTAGAGTTATTTTTAGTGATTCTGTCTCTTAGTGAGTGTGTGTGTGAATATCTTGGTTCATTTATGTGCAAAGATGTCAGCTCTGAAGCAGCAATCAGTGCTTGCTCCAGGCATGTGTCCAGGACAGTATGTACAACTGGAACAAGTTGAAAAGAAGGAAGAATCCCTAAAAACAGTTGGGAGGACTTGTTCTTAACTTTATTGTCGGAGCATTGGCCTGGAAGGCATCCCTGCGTCTAGGCCAACCCTGCAAAATCCACGTAGGAGATGCTTTAATGAATGGAGAGGACTAGCAAGCTGGAGCTTCAAAGCATTCCAGCTTTTATATAGGACATAAGCAACGGGGAAAAATGCTGATCTGAAGGGACACGAGAGCAAAGGCAGCATCTTGTGGTTAAGGCACGGAGCGGGGATCAAGGTGATGTGGGATCAGCTCTCCCTTTCACCATTGTCCTCTATTGTGATCGTAGTCCAGTCCCTTTTTGTTGCTAAGCCTCAGTTTCCGTATCTGTTAAATGGAGTTAATTTGGAGTGTGTATGTACATTAATGAGGCTGATGTGCTCTGGTGCTGTACTGACAGAGGCCAGATAAGGACGTAGAGAAATAGGAACACCTTAATTAGTCAGTTTTTCCCAAAATAAAAGGGATGGTAGAGTGGGGTTAAGAGCAGAGGGGTGGGGAAGGGCAAGGGCAACAGGCTTAATCCATACAGAAAAGCTAGGAACCAAATTCTATGCTGGCCTCTACCAGTGCAACCACGCTTCTTTCTGTGGGATTGCACCACTGTAAATGAGAGGAGAATTTGGGCCTCGCTGCGGGGTGGAATTCAAGGAAGGCACCGTATGAAAAAACAAGCTGGTTTCATGGAAAAAAAAAAACCCCTGTCTCCAGAGGAATGCCAAAGCCTCAACCACAGTCAGCCTACTTAGCTGAGCACTAGGAAAATATGGTGCAAAGAGCAGCCTTGCATTGATCAAAGCCACGCTGCGTAGGAAGCCATCCGTCTCCTCCAGCCTTGATGCCAGCTGGTTTGGAAGAGTGGAAGAGGAAGCAGGGAGTGGCCGGTGGAGTTCTTGCCTGGCCCTCCTGGATGCAGATCGCTGCCCGCGGGGAACCGGGAGCACAGCGTGGGTCGGTGGGGGTGGCGTGTGGCATGCCGCAGGCCGGATGTGCTGACCACCGAGTGTGGCTCACGTGGGCGACTGTTTGCGGAGAGTGTTTGTGTTAGAGAGCCTAAAAGAGAAGGCAAGGCAAGAAGACACAACGACCATGATAATAAAGGATAAGGTCAGGGTCTGAGATGCCTCAAACTCATCATTCTTCATTCAGCCAGGCTTGTTGGCTTTGGCTGAGTTTGCAGGGAATGGTGATTGCTCTCTGCAGCCCAGAGGAAGTGTTTCTGTAGCATGCCAGCAATATGGCAGGGAGACTAATTTCACTGCCTGCTCTGGAGAGAATAACCTTCCAAAATCCTAAACAATAGACTTTCCAAGACATTCCTTCTAGAAATGTATGCTTCAAGCCACGAAATACAAAGCTCAACTGCACCGTGGGCTGTAGCACTAGTTCCCACTCCTGCTGCAATGCTGACATCTTGAGGCATGCTGCAGCTCTCGTTCTCGGCGAGCAGCCAGCTGAGAAGCCGAAGACTTACTGGGTCAGTGGGTCTCCTCCGAGCCAGGCCTGAGACAAGGTGGTCTTTCATTGCAGCTTTCCATAGTATGGGTACGGAGGGCATTTGCTCCTCTGGGGTGGTCGGCTCACCCCTTCGCGTGGCAGAAGTCATTTTTAGGAGCATGCAGCTTGCCCGCTTCTTCCTTTTAATGTCAGTCCAAAGGTCTGATTCACGTGTACTTTGGCCCTTGGATGACACTTGGGCTCTGCAGGAGGCCCACAGTAGAAATGGAGAATAGATCTCTATTCTAAAGGATCCCCCGCCCCAAGCACCCTTGTGTCAAAACTTCAGTACCTCCAGGAAGGAAGCATTGCAGGTCATGTGTTTTCCACCCCCCTGCTGAAAATGTCTGATGAGATTCCCCTTCTCTTGTCCTAGGACAGTGCCGCGCCATTCCCCAAAGGGAGATCGAAGGCTGCAGGGGATAAGATGGTAGAACAGTTTATTTTATGCTGTATCCTTATTAGGGTCAATGCATCCGTTAGCTACTGCATTGCATTGAACTGGGTCTTCTCTGTGACTGGGCAGACCGTAGCCTGTGCCCCGCAGGAGCTTAGGGGCAGATTTTCCAAGGCACTCGGGTAGTTAGGTACGTAGTTCCCATGAACTCCCATGGGAAATTGTATCTTCCCTTTACAGTGTAAACAGCTGTTAGCCAAGTCTTGAGGCCCCTCTTTGGGGAAGAATCTTGGCATTTTATCCCCAAATCATGTCATTTCACCCCGGGCCAGATTTAGCCTCCTGCTACTTAAACTACAGCTTTGGGCCTTACAATATGCGGGGCCTCTAAATAAGGAAAAAAAAAAAATCCTGGACATTTTCATTCTAATATGGCAAAAATATACAGCTATATGACGCCACAGTTATTATTCTTACTGAGTTCATGAATTTGTGCAGACATAACAATAATTCATTTAAAAATTTTATAAAAATCCATTTTTGTGGATTTTTTTTTTATTGTGTGGGGCCTCTTAAGATGGGCCGCATACAATGTGGGGCCTCAGCCTGTCGTAATCTGGCACTGATTTCACCTCCTGGATGCCAAGGTCTGTATCCCACCTATGTCCTGCATAAATCCCCCTGTCCAGTCCATGCTGGTCAAGTCTCTGGAGCACAGTGGGAGGCTGCACTGGCTGGATTAATGTCCTTACACGGAGTCCTCAACCTTTCTAGTTGCTGGAGTCACGTCTCTGCTTACTCTGCGCGCCTCCTCTGGTTGGGTCTTCATGACCCAGGGCTAGGAAGCAAGTTGCCAGCACCTGCAGCAGAGCTAGAGCAGGGGGTGGCATCCTGGGGGGCTGGAGCCCCGGAGCTCCCTTTCCATGCAGCTCGCAGGAGATGAGCAATTTCCTTTTACCCTGTGGCACAAACTGGAATTTTGCTCCAGGCCCTTGTGGTTCCCTCTGCCCCTTCTCTCCAAAAACACCAGCATGAATTAATTTGGACTATGGTTTGCCAAGCCCTTTCATGCTGGAAGTGCTCCTCGCTTGTCTGCAAATAGATGCTACCCTGTCAGCTCCCAGCCACGACCCTGCTCTTTAGTGCGGCCAGAGGCCAGGCTTACCTGTGGGTTTAGGCTGTGGAGAGCTGCAAGGCTTCTGGGCACTCATCTCCCCCTTTGAGGCATTGCTCCTCTGCTAAGGCAGGGCCTGCAAGGTTCAGGGAAGACCCAGGCAGCCTGGCCCATAACCACAGTCCTGAGAGTCACTGCTCAGCCAACGAATGACTCCTTGCTAGTCTGGGGCATCTCTCCTGGCTGCCATCGATGGAGCGTGTCATCGCTCAGTGTCATGTGGGGAAGTGTGTGGAGTGGCTTTGGAGCTGGCCTGGATTGGTCTTTCCCTTATTCCCTCCCCATTTGTGCCGGTCCATGCTCAGGCCAGTAGGCATGTGATGCTTGCCTGATGGCACCTGAAGCTGCTGTGCAGAGTACCCCCTTGCTATCCCTCTCCTTGGCTTCCACCTGCCCCAGAGAAGTATACGAATCCCGAAACCAGATCCGGCCCCCAGAGCCTTTTAATTCAGCCTTTTGTGGACAGGGGCTCCCATTGCATTTGGCAGCAGGGAGCTTAAGCAGCCAGCATTTTCTCCTGCTACCATTGGGAAAAGCGTGACAGCACCTGGGTCTTCGCCTCCGTCCCCCACCCCCATGCCTCTGACCCAAGGTGACTCAATCTGGCCCTTAAAAGGTTGCGGGCTGCTGTTCTAAGCCACGAACAATTGGCCGGGCCATTAAATGTGAGAAAACAACCTTTTCCTCTTTTTTTACAGAGCCTGGTAATCATCATTAAATGCAAGTGTAACAAGATCTGCTTGTAGCTAAAGGAGCCAGAAGGCCTCCGTCAGCTCGGGATCAATAGTTCTTAGCTTTATGGCCTGCGGGACCGTGAGTGATGAGGCCGTGCAATGGCGTTTAGAATTACATCCGTGCAGTAGCTCAGGGATGTTTCCTATAGACCGTTACTTAAGAGTATTAAAACCACACGCTTGAGCGGGAGAGGGGTCCCCCAGCAGCAGTGCGATTAGAAAGCCCAGTTCCCTTCCATGCTGTCAAGGGCAGCTGTTCTGCCCAGCGGAGTCGCTCGCCTAATCAGACTACAGTGCTACCGTAGAGGTAGCATCGTCCCGCCCAGCGGATGCCAGGAGCAGACGCAGGTCCCCGTGCTTTGTGCTAAGCACCCCGTGCTGCCCAGATTCAAGTCTGTGCAACGCGCCCATTGCTCAGAGCTGCAGCATCCCATTTCCAACAGTGGGAAGAAGACAGGGGCCAGTCGCAGGAGGGAAAAGAGGCAGCACAACATAGAGCTGCTGTGACTTGGCCCTTCGTCAAGGAGCAGAGGTGATTTTATCATCGCCTACAACACAACCCACACGTGGGCACGAGCTGGAGCTGTTCTGACGTGAACAGTCTTCCCCAGAGCCCTCGTCCAGATGGAGGGGTCAGATCTGGACTGAAAGATGACCTCTGCGCCTCCCAGCACCGCTCTGACCAGAGAATAGGATGGGAGATGGGGGAGGCGTGGGACATTTTTCCTCTTCCCCCTGCCGTAATCAGGAAGGACTGGAGGAAGTTTACGGAAGGAAACTGAAGAGGAATGATGCTTGGGGCAAGCAATTGCCCCGGTCTCTGGGCAGCAGGGGAGTCGTGCAAGTCAGAAAGCAGACCTCGTGCCCTACCCTCTTCATGAGGCCGGGAGACAAACTCCGGTTCTGCCTCTGGGCCAGCTCCACCCGTTTTAAACAGAGCTGGGTCCAAACCGCAGAGTGCACACCTCTCTGCAGGGACATTTGCACCCTGGGCTTCACCTGGCTTAAAGCGACTGATCTGTAATCCTAGTCGCCCATAGTTTTCAGGGAAATTTTGTTCAGGCCAGCTCTGCTAGCAGCCAGTTCCAGCTGGTGCCCTGGGTGACTATTCACAGCAGGACATGCTGTGCACACAGGGGATGAGAGAGACTTGGCTGTGTAACATGCAGTGATTCATCCCCCTGCTGCGGATTTCAAAGCCCAGGAGCAGAACTCCAGTCGCCAAAACCCACGGGAGGCAATTATTGAAGGAATACATCAGGGCTATAAGGAGACGTGGACCAAAGACCCTTCCAGAGGGTATTTCTGGTCACATTTTAATCCACAAGAGCTGCCCGAGCCACAGAGCCCTTCGGGGGTTGAAAGCACTTTGCCTTTATACCTCATTCCCCCTCCAGTAGCATTAATATGAAAGGAGAGTCATTTGGGGCTGATGGCACTTCTGTGGCCTCCTGCTCTGTGAGAGCGTGCTGACAATATGTACATGAAATAATAAACCATCCAGGAAGGAAGGAGTGAGTGTGAACATCCATATGTGGGGGGGGAAAAAAAAGGATGCATTTTTCAGGGCAACATTTTATGAAACTTTTGTTCTTCGTTGAAAAAAACGTCACTGAAAAAAAAATCAAAATAGGGAAACGTTTCCTCCAGCTTTACGACCTGCCTCTGTAAATAGTTTTTTTCTTTCTCTCGGTCTGCCTGTCCAGATCCATACATACCCTTTTATCAATGAGATAAAAAAAAAAGACAGCACGTGCCAGTGAAAATGCAGGGCAATATGATGATGTGGGCTGAGCCCAGTAAGTCCATCCGTGGCCAAGTTGGAGCACGGGGCTCTCTCAAATGCAGAAGCTGTGCTGTAAGTGTTGGTCTGCAGCCCAGCCCTATTCTCTCTGCCTCATCCAGGCTTAAACAGCCCCAACCATCCCTCCCTCATCAGCATGGCTTGTCAGGGGCATCCAGCAGCGGCCTGCAAAGGAGACTTGTCTTTCTGAGCAAGCCAGGAAGCATTTCCTGCTGTCCAGGAAAAAGCCACCCAAGCTGTGATGAGTCAGTGAGGCAGATGGCAGATGTCGCAGGGCTGCGGGTGATTATGTTTGTAAGTGAAGGGAGAGAGAGATCTAAAGGACAGACAAAGGGAAGTCCTCCAAGATGCTTGCCCCTCACCATACTGATGGGACCAGGTGTAGTTTTGTACAGCACATTAGGCTGGTGTTAGCAGCGCTGAGCTCCCCTAACAGAGAACATGTTCATGGATGCAGAATTTCTGCTCGGCAAAGTGGGATTAGGGCTGTCACACTGTGACATCTCGACACGTATATCATTACGTCGTCACGAGGCACTCAGCCCTTCAAAATGTTTCGGAGGAGTTTCATGTCCTGAAGCTTTTTGTGTCGCTCCGTCTCAATCAGAGACGGATCTAGTGGGTAGAGGAAGGCTTTGGAGCTTGGAGAGAGACTAAATCCTTACTCGTGAATCACCCTACGTTGGGTGGCTGGCTTCAGACGCATTAAGCACGGGCCTGGGTGGTTCACTAAACTATTTGACTCACTTGGGACTGAGAGCAAGCTTTCTCACAAGGTTTTCAGAGCTTCTTGCTCCTGGTTGAATAATGCAAGACTTTCAAGGGACATCAGGGCCTCCTCTTTTCAGTATCTCTGGCACCCAAAAGAAACAGAAGGGTCAGAAAGGAAGGAGCAAGTTATCTGGAAACAGCGTTTGTCTCAGTTTCCCTTCCATCTTGGCATGGATGCTCTGGTTGTTTCTGATTTCACCCCAGCCCCTCTCTACAGACAAACCTAGAGAGCTGCTGACTGGGAGGAGCTCCTTGTGACTCACTTCGCATAGCTGGAAGGAGAAGGACCTTACTGAAAAGTCAAAGGTTGAGATTTTTGTAATAAAAACTGCCCTTTAAATAAGAGGCTGAAAGCAGCTATTTTGTGAAAGGCAGTGCTTCCAATTTTGAGACATAGCTAGCGATCCATCTGTTGGTCCAGCTCTCTAGTCTAACCATAGCCTTTAATGCTTCCTTACTAGGGTGAGGGGGAAACCGCACCAGCACCCTCTGTGAGAGCCCTGTTTGCAGATAGGGGGTTTGAACTCCCACAATTTGTGGGCCAGTCTTTCTTCTAGTATAAATCAGCACCGCGCCACTAAGCACAAGCCTTGCCGTGTTACGGCAGCATCTTTTCTTGAACTGAGGGCACAAGTTGGGGCATTTGTACCTAAACCGAGACAGGCGAAACCTCAGTTTAGCTACAGAGATTATACCAGGGGTGGGCAATGTTTTCAGGCGAAGGGCCGCTTACTGAGTTTTGGCAAGCCATCGAGGGTTGCGTGACAGGCAGCCAGGGGCAAATAAATGTTCATTTTCTAAATTTTTCAGATAGAAAGGCCTGGGAGGCTGCATTTTGCCCACCCTTGGGTTAGACTGACACCGTGGCAGTGCTTCCAAGGGGATAGGGACGGGCTGCATTTCCCAGTGCAGCAGGAGGGAGGTTTGCTTTAATGCCATTGAAAAAGTGCTACCTAAGGGCAGCATCTGTCCGATGTCTCAGCTGTGTGTGCCCATCTACCCAGAGGCAAGCAAGGCCCATAAGCATGCAAAGAACAGAACGGAAAGCTCGCTGAGCCCTGAGTTGTTCCCAGAACGCACGAGCCCTCGGCAGAGCTCGGGGACTCTCCGGTTAGAGACCTCGTTGGAGTCAGGCGACAGGAAGGTGAATGGCAGGGAAGTAAACTGCAGCAAGCGTCTGAGGCTGGGGAGAATGCACCATATGGTGTGCTTGTTTAATTTTGTTCCTTTGTTGGAACAGCCTCGGTGGTGTTCACATGCTCTTTCCACAGCCTGGTCTGCCCCACCCAGCTTGGACACATCAGACACCGCTGAGCAAGCAGTCACAGAAGGCATATGCGAAGGGAGAGGAGGCCATCGCAGCTGCTAAATAGTGCAGCCAGCGGAAGAGAAAAGAAAGGGGCTTAGGTGCCAGGAGCAGACTGTGCCGAGCCAACTACAGTCCTAGCTCTGACATGTTTAATAATTCACAGCTGCCTCGACCGCAGAGTGGGCCGCTCTTCTGGGGAACGTGGCAGCTACCTTGACCGAGTGGTGTGTGTTTCTCTCTCTGTTGGTAAGGTATCCAGTATCCACCACCCAGCACACCAGGGGCTAGTGGGAACTGGGAGATAGAAAGCATAAGCCAGACCTTGGGCTGTTTCTGGACCCAGACTGTCTCAGGGAGCTTTTTGCTGGAGCAAAGATATTTAACACGATGCACTGGGCAAATTGGATAATTGCATTTCAGCTCCGCCAACACCTCTGCTTCTATGAAGAAATGTTACTTTTCACTTCCAGCCCTACAGCTTGTGCAGGGTGACTCCGGGCTTTGGAGAGAGTTGTGATGTCCCATCTCAGAGGTGGTTGCATTGGCTTCTGCTTTGCCTAGCAATTAGGGTAAGCTTCTCTTCTTGTACAAAGTACATTTACTCAGAGGCGAAAGCCTTAGCGATATGGAGCCTCCCCTTGGATGTGTCCAGGCATCAAGATAAGCCTGCATTGTGCTTCCTGATCCAACCTCACTGCTCTCGGGATGAAATCTAGCCCACTAAACTCAAAGACAAAATGTCCCAGGACTTCAAGTGGTCCAGGAACCCGCCATTTGCAATACAATGTGCATTGACATAGCAGCGAACACAAACAGTGCCTACGTTTTTGCATTTAGAGGGGGAATATTCAGGGTCTCGCCTTTTCCCCAGATGGATAAGAAGTCTGGTTGCCTCCCCTCCGTCTTTGTGCTGACCCTTTGTGCTGTTACCAGAGGTGAGTCACGGACTGAAATCCCCATGGCTAGGCTGAGGGGAGGAGAAAGGGTGGGGTGACACACAGTCTGGAAAATCTTAGCCCAAATGATTTATTCTGAACATGCCTGGGAAGTAAGAACAAGCCAGGGAATGATTTTGGATGTAAAAACCACCCCCATAAAACCGTTTTCATTTCATCTGCTAATTTTGTTTTGAAAATCCCATCAAGGAGCCATTGGTAAAAATTTCCCAGATGACCTTTGCAGGCAAAATAAATGAAGAAGCAATATGAGAAGAGCTGGTATCACGGAGGGACTCTCAGCATATTTATTAAGAGCCTTTGCTGGTATGAAATGCCTATCCATTATGGCATCCCATCACAACAGCATCCAGCTATCTCGACTCAGGCAGGCAGGGACCACTGCTAGTCCGAAGCGAGGGGCCTGGGCAGAGCTGTGGGGGACCTCGGGCTGAAACGGGAGCATGACTGCAGGTCAGGAGGAGAGAGGTGCTTGGCTGAAGAGGGCTGGGGATGCTGGCAGGGTACCTTTCTGCACGATGCCTGGCCTCAGCCTTGTTACATCCATAAAAAGTAGTAATATCGTGTGCACTACAGAGACATCCTGCCATTTGGAAACTTTGCAAGACCTGCCCCATCTCCCAAGGCAGGCATCAGTGTGCAGAGCCAGCCTTGTCACATCCTGGCTGGCAGACACCCCAACTGATGTGATCAGGACGCTGGAATCGTGGGCTGTTCGCTGCGGCTCTAAGAAACCATCCCTGGGCTCACACGTGCTTTGTTTAATGCACTGCCCTGGCATTCGCACTATTCTTCAAGCTGAGCAAGCCCATCCGCCAGCTCCCTCCTTTGACACTACATCCCTTCCAATCTACCCATGCTCTACTTGCTCATCCCCCCGCAAGTGGGCCTGTCTGCACTCTTATGGCCAACAGCATAAAGCATCCGCTCTCGTGGACTCCAGCAAATGTGTCACCCTGCCGGAAGCCAAGCGTGGAGGCTCTCCAGATGTGGGTGCAGGTGGAGACCAGATGGCCTCGTTGCTGTTTGCCTTTCCATGCTCAGCATTGCAAGCACAGTGAAGCACCGTCAACACATAAGCATCACTTGGGGAGCAGCCTGCATGGGAAACCTAGGCCAACAGCTCTTGTAGTATTTTCCAGGAGGGCAAATGGGTGCCAAAAGCAGCAAAGAATTTACATTGGTGAAGCCAGGAAGGTGGGTGGTCCAAGTCCCCCCCCACTCCTCTTGCATCTGTTCATATTTAGATGTCATGCCTAGCTGTTTGTATTCAGCTAAGCAGTGGCGTCCACCCTTGCTTTGTCCTTGGCTGCAGTCGTCTGCATAATGAGTGTACGTGAGGGTGCAGCCAATACTATTGCTGAAACCTCATATCCACGATCCTTTAGGCCTTGTCTTTATTTTCAGTGGCTGGCTACTCAGTATTTCTGGTGTGTTTCTGTCCTAATAGGCCCCGACCCACTGAGATGTTACATTAGGATGTGAAGTCTCACGGTGCCGTCAGAAGGTATCAGGCAGGCGTGCCACCCAAGTGTCCAGGCCATCATTCCCTCTCTTGGTAATGGAGGTGGATTAGGAGGCACATGGCTATAGAGAGCAGATGTCCCACACTGCTGCCTTTGCCTACAAATGATCGCACCGTTCGGATCGTATCTGGTGGTCTGTGAAGCCCTTGGAGATACTGGCGTGACGGCAATACTGTTTTACGTATCACTCTGAGCTCTGTTTCAGTGGACTATTAGTGAAAAATGTTTCCCTCAAGCAGAACAAGCATAGTAAATGCCTTGTTCTGACCAGCTTTCCCTATTAGACTGAGGGATTTAGGAGCACAAATCCAACTGAAAGACAATACAGTTTATGTTCCTAAAGCTCTCAGGCAGTTTGGAAAAACCTCCTTCCTTAGCTCTAACTGGCTCTTTTTGGCGCTCTTGCCAGCTGTTTGTTGCTCTTCTATTTCAGACTTCAAACATCTGGATTCCACTCCCAGATCTGCCACTGGTAGCCATAGGCGGGACATAGGCAAGTCACTTCCCTTTCCCTCAGTTTTCTCATCTGTAAAGTGGGGATAAGAGGAGTGACCTCCTTTGCCAGGTGCTTAGTGATGACAAGAATTAGGGATGGTGCATTTAGAGCCAGTAATTATCCTAAGGGTCTGCATAGAGCACTAGGAGATCTGAAAGGGTTACTCAGAGCTGCTAGGTCCTTAGCTCTAACCCTTTCACTAGATTACATATCAGTGCCTCTCATGGTAATATCTGGGCTTCGTGAAGATTGCATCCATAAATCTCCTATGCAGTAAATGATTGGAAGGCTCTGTATTGACCTAAAGGTGCAAGGTCCGAGTCCTCCGGCCAGGATATACTCTGCACAGGGTGGAGAATACAGACCAGTGCTTCTCTTGTCCTCAAAGCAAACAGCTACCTTCTGCAAAGCCAGCTGTGCTGGGCACAATGTCTGCTGCAGTGGGTGGCCTGGGGTGGGATGACGGCTTCTTCCTCCCAGAGACAGATCCCTGGCTGGGAACGCTGGAGCTCTGCAGTTTGCATCTCATCAGCTGCCATCTCACATAATGACCTGCATAAAAAGATGCAGCATGCACTTAGACAAGGGAGGGAGGGACAGCCATTGCAGGGGGCATGGTATGCTGGGGCCTTCCTCAGCCAGGATTGCTGCTAGAGGCAGTGGGAGTCAGGACTGCCCCTGGGTGCAGAAAAGAATTGAAGTGGGAAAAGGTGCTTTTACTACAGGGGTTAAAAACCTCATTCTTCTGCACCACAGCCCTGCCAGAGACTCGTGGCAGCCTCACAGACATTGGCTGAGAGCCTTCCTTTTAACTTACTCTTGGGGCTGAATCAGCCTTCAAGGAAAAACTGCAGCCAACATTAAGCAGAATAGCAGGAGTTTGAAAGAGAGGACTCACGCTGCAGGGAAAATCCTGGACAACCCAGTCTGAAAAGGATCAAGCATGGGCCAAACACTTGGCATGAGTCTGGCAGGTCTCAGTCCTGTTCCCATTGAACAGATGTCCTCCGCATCCATAACCGGCTTTGGCCATAAGAAGTGAATGGGACATAGGAACTATATGCACCCCTTTCCTGGTACTGTGGGTCTCCCCAAGTCAGGGTTCAAGGTCCAGGGGTGAAGAGGCAGATTGAGAAGAAATGTCTTTTTTTGTAAACTTCTAAACCCCAGCGCAGCAAGAGGTGCCAGCGTTGGGTCAACGCCCAGCCCTGAGTTGTACTTCGTTCCCTGAGATGCTGTGGAACGTGGCTACGGTATCTCCAGCGTGCGGCGAGCCGGTGCTTACCGGGGAAGACTGGGGTGTTGTGCTCCTTGCTGTGCTCTGTCTTCAGAGCCCAGTGTCCCTACGCCCTGGGATCATCCCTAAAATCTGGAGACTGGGCGCAGTTTGAGGGGCTGGTGCCCTCTGCTGGCAATATGAAAAAGCTGGAAGCACCTTTTGCAGGCAAGGTTCTTTGGGTGAATCTGATCTCTTTTACTAGACCAACTTCAATAGTTGGACACGTTTTTCTTAGCAAGCTTTCCAATTTAAGATTTTTTTTTCCCCCAACTGCTCAAGTTGGTCCGATAAAAGAGATCAGATTCACCCAGGAACCTTGTCTGCCTGTGTCCTTAGATCAGCACGGCTACAGCCTGCACCCCTGGAGGCACCTTTTGAAACTCAAGCGCCAAAGGAAAGCATGGGTACAAGTGGCCCCTTTCTGTGTGTGCATGTTAAGACACGCTGCCTTGGGGACACGTCATGACCTTCACTGGATCCTGGGAGGGAGAATGCAGGAGGCTTCTGTTGGGGGAGCCTAGTCCAAAATTGACTGTGGTCACGCCAGGCAGCAGGCCTTCTGCCAGTGTCCCACCACTCAGCATCCTAGAGAGCACTTTCTGACTCTCGCGGTCAGGATTGGAGTCAACGCCTCTGGGGAGCCAACCTGTTTCCCTCAGCATAGCCAGACGCAGCAGCTCGGGGTCTGCTGTCTGTCTGTGCAATGCCACCTTGCTTCTCCAAAGATTACTCAGGGCACCCGATACATTTGCATAAATGGGGAAGCCAATGATCCAGCTTTGCCAAGGACAAGTGCTTTCCATCCTCGCACTGACGGCTGGCATCCAGAAGCTGTTACCTCTGCATTGTTCTTTATGTGGGAGGCTGTGCAGATGCCCTATGGCACAGTGTCCTTGAGTCAGCAGAAGCGGGCTGAGGACTAAACCCATGTCTCCCATGTAAAAGTGAGGAGTCCTCCTGAGCCCAAGAGCTGAGCTGGGCCCTTGGGCAGAATTAAACCTCAGCCTCCCCTATAGCACTGGCAGAGTGGAAAACCATCGTGCCAGGGCAGTTGATCCTCTCAGAGCTGCGCAGGCACTTCGGGATGGGGAAAGTTCCCTGTTTTTATTCTTTATGACCTTTTCTCTCTTCTCTCTCAGATCCTTTTTGACCAGGCTCAGCGGTCAGTCCGGCAACAACTGCACAACTTTGTGAAAGAGTGAGTACCCATCTTTCCAGCCCACCTGGGGCTTCTCGATGAATTACTGACCCTGCATATCTGTGATGGACCCAGCTCTGCAGCACACGCAGTCAAGGCCCTGCATGGGGGACAAAGGTGTCTCCAATGGGAAGAAACCATGAATCTGACTTGTGAGGGTGGGGTGACACCAGTAATTGTGCTCTCATCTCACCTTGACCTTGCATGGGATCTGCTAGGTCTAGGTGCTATGCACATCCTTCTTCCCTAATTTCATATTTAATGCCAGACATGAAGCAAAGCTCCTCTGTGAGCATGCCCCAAGTCTTCAGGGAAGTTCAGGTCCGTGTCCACACCGACCCCTGTTTACTAAAGCCACTGCTGATAGCCCCCAGAAATTCAGAGCTGTGCAGCCTGGATGCAACACCATGCCTCTGTAAAGATGGGCTTTCTGCTGTCCTGGATGAGCGTCGGTGGCAGTTTAGTTAATGATCCAGATCAGTGGTTTTCGACCTTCTTTCATCTGCAGTCCCCTAAAACATTTTGAACAGGGTTGTGGACCCCTTCGAATGGTAAATGTGACTTGGTCACATACTTTTGATTGATCACAGTCATCTTTCTCAGACCCCTTAGACATACTCTGCTGACGCTCAGGGGTCCACGGACCACAGGTTGAAAACTATTGATCTAGATTAATACATCTTCCAAAATCCATGCAGGGACATGCCCTCCACAAACGACTTCGCCTCCAAATCCAGCTGTGTCACTAAGCCCCGCAAAATCACGCTGGCTCCCTAGCCACGCCTGGGACCTTTGGTGATTCTGCATTACTAAACAGCCTGTGAACTGGCCCGTATGTTGGCAGGCAGAGCCATAGCTCTTTCTAGCTGGAGGAACTGGCTTTTGCTCCCCAAGGGCAGGTACCAAGTGCAGCATGAGATCCCAAATCAGCTGAATATAGGTCAGAGAGGCAATGGAGGCCTTCAGCTAAGAGGGAGCTGGTTTCCATGGGAATGGGTAATTAAGTGCGAATCCTTCAGCAGCCGTGGGTAGTTTGGCGTAGGGAAGGGAGGGGAAACCCAGCAATGACCCCTCTCTGAGCTCTCCCCTTCCCCCTCTCTAATCATTTATCTGATGAGCTCAGATTTAATCTGCTTAAGCCCTGGCAGCCGGAAAAGGGAATTTCACCTTCAATTGGGGGCCGTTCCCATTTCAATGTGTCTGCATTATTCCCTGGCACGCACGTGCCCGTCAGTCCCTGCACTCATGGGGCCTGGACCTTTGATCTGCGGATTGCTGGGGCTGTGCGTCTGACATGGGTCTTCCTCTGGGATCATTTAAAATCAGTCCCCAGAGCTGCGACTGAAATGTCTTGGCTGAGAAAGGGAACAGAGCAGTGTTGG
This sequence comes from Caiman crocodilus, assembly GCA_030014935.1. Taxonomy (NCBI): domain Eukaryota; kingdom Metazoa; phylum Chordata; order Crocodylia; family Alligatoridae; genus Caiman; species Caiman crocodilus. The sequence goes on from JAGPOW010002149.1 coordinate 14,879,894, forward strand.
CAGCTTGGTCGTAGCTCTCCCATCGGGTGCTGTTCATCCTCTAACCAGCCCTCCATACCACAAAGCCGTGGAGGCTAAAGGCGCCTCTCCTTACTCAACTCGGGCCCAGCACGGACCCTGCCAGGGACAGGGTACTGCCCCATGAATGTCTCCACCACCACGGGAAGGAGCTTTTCCCAGGGACGAGAGGAGAGCTCAGTCCCCCTGGACCACTCACTCTATGGTTGCTCTAGCTCTGGTGAGGGGGCAGGTTAGGGACAATCATAGATTCATAGATGTTAGGGTCTGAAGGGACCTCAGTAGGTCATCAAGCCTGACCCCTGCCCTGGGGAGGAAAGACCCCAGCCAGGCGCTTGTCCAGTCTCCTCTTGAAGACCCCCAGGGTAGGGGAGAGCACTTCCTCCCTTGGGGCCCGTTCCAGACTCTGACAACCCTCACCGTAAAGAAGTTCTTTCTAATGTCCAACCTAAATCTGTTCTCTGTCAATCTGTGGCCATTGCTATAGTTACTCCAGGAGCTTTCCTAGTAAATAGAGCATCTCCTATTCCCTGCTGCCCTCCCCGATGAATTTATAAGCAGCCACAAGATCACCTCTCAGCCTTCTCTTGCGAAGGATGAAGAGATCCAGGTCCCTCAGTCTCTCCTCATGGGCCCTTGTCTGCAGGCCCCTAACTGTACGAGTGTCCTCCTCTGGACCCTCTCAAGATTGTCCGCATCCCTCTTGAAGTACGGCGCCCAAAACTGGATGCAGTACTCCAATCACGGCCTGACCAGAGCTGCACAGAGGGGAAGCATTGCCTCCCTGGACCTGTTCATCATGCATCTGCTAATGCACGATGAAGTACGGCTAGCCTTATTGATCGCTTCATCGCATTGACGACTCATGTTCATCTTGAAGTCAACCATGACACCAGGATCCCTTTCTGCTGCTGAGAAGGACATCCCCTAGCCTGGAAGCGTGTTGGTGGGCCTTTTGCTCCAGGTGCAGCACTTTGCACTTGTCTTTGTTGAACTGCATTTCATTCTGCCCATTTTTCTAACCTGTCCAGATCCACCTGGATCCGTTGCCTACCCTCTGGTGTGGTAAATTTGCCCCATAATTTGGTATCATTTGCAAACTTGGATGGGGTGCTCTCCACGCCCTCATCCAAGTCACTGATGAAGACATTGAATAGCGCCAGTCCAAGAACTGAGCTGACAATCCTGCCCGTGTTTTTTGTGATAGGGAGTGGTGACCTGCCGAGCTCCTTTTGCACCAGCCATTGGCCTGCCATCGGAGAGCGACAGCTCATGCTGGTCATCACTCATTCTGGCTAGACAGGCTTTCATTCCCCCTCTCCATGCTCTCCAACACACAGTCCTTTCTAAGCTGTTTGCCAGAAATGCAAGGGAGCAGCAGGAGATGGAAACACCCTCTGCTTCCCCTCACCGCTCATGACCTCACCTTCAGGCTCTGCGGTCCAGAGATCCACCCCTCCCATCCTCCCCGATAGCCTCCCACAGGAACCGGGGCAGGTGCAGGCGAGTGGGTGGGATGACTGAAGCTTGGATGGAAGCAGGGGAAGGAGCATGCTGCTAAGCAGTCACGGGTTGAAAGACACCTGAGTTGGCTAGAAATATTGTTGTGAGATGGGTTGGGCAGGAGAACCAGGAATTTCTTGGAGGTGAATAATGGGGAGCCTCCTAGACTGATGCAAGGTCTCCCATCCCAAAGATCAGCCCACCATTCTCCTCCAGGGACTCCTGTCCTGATTTAATGTGTACAGGCATCCATTAGCTTACCTCTGGCTGCAAACGAGGAACCCCCCCGGATTCCCCACCCTCCCAGCCCCGAGTGCCCCCAGAAGTACCGGAAAAGCTTCCCCTCCCGCAGTCCCGGGCCGACTGCCCAGATACCGACTCCGGCTGGCTCTCTTGAACCAAATGCGTCACTCTGCCACCTTCCACCAGGCCAGCTGAAACCCTGCGTTTGGCTGCCGCATGTTAATTGAACTGTGGATGAGTACCCAATAAGCCCTGTGCAGCTGTGTGGAGAGACACCATCTGCTTTCTCCTTGTTTTCTTCTTTCCTACAGTTCGTGGTGAGGGGGCAGGGGATGCGGCTGAAAGTCAGTCAGTTAATTTTTAGCATTACTATTCAGGAGGGAGTTGGATGACAGCCAGATTAATAGCTAAGGGGAAGGCCGGGCCCCAGCTGCTGGATGGGTGAGATGCCCATACCACTTGGCCACGCCAAGCCCAGGAGCAAGAGCCTGGCAGTTGTGGTAATGAGAATCCATCTTCTGATTGGGGGCACGCATTTAAAATCAAGGAGGGTTTGCTTTCGGAAGGAGACACTTGTGGCACTTGAAATTCAACAGATGTAGATGCACATGTTTCTAGGACAGAGGAAGAGAGCGATCAAGGGGAATAACAGGTTGTGTGTGGGCACAGGTGTGTTTTGAGCGGTTCCAGTGCGCAGGGCACCGATGAGCTTATTGAACCTAGCTGGACAGCGGTTGCTCACCGATGTCGTGCAGCTTGACTTCCTGGTGCCGCTCAACCCTACAGCATTTCAGGAGCTCCCTTGCTTTGGTACCACTCCACTGTACTTAGCTACGCTAGAGGGTGCCCCATCCTTTCATTCCCCACTTTTAATCTTGATGGGGAGCGCATGTGCACAGGCGCAGAAACTCCCAGGCTCGGCCACTGGAGCAAAGCATAATGTATATCTCACTGTAGACAGCCTGCATGAATATATGCACACACCATGTATAAATGCACCATGGTCATGTCGCGCACCACGTTTCATGTCTCGTGCATGCAACAATCCACTTTCAGCACAGTGCATCAGTGATTTACTCATGTGACTTTCCCTGGTATTAATGAGAGCGATGCAGGGGCTAGTGAAAAGAAGCAAAAGGCAGCTAAGCCCAGTGAAAGGGTAAAGATACAGGTGCCAAGGGTTGCAACCACAGTGTTATGAAATTCCTGGCTGCAGGCAGGTTAACCTTTAAGAGATCGAATCCTCTCCAGCTCCTTAAAATCACTCCTTAAAATCACTGCTAAGCATGCACGTGACCCCTCGCTAACCCTGCTGTCTTCTGTATTCATGTAACACAACTATACCTACACCCAGGCACTGACAATAAGGCTGACTTGATTTTGCAGTGCTTAACATCATTATTTACATCAGCGTAGGGTAAAAGCCAACCTCCTTAAATGCTAGCATCCGTTTTGCATCTTGTTTGCACAGATGTAAATTCTGCTGCAAGGTACAGGGCAATAGTGAACTGAGTGATTTGGGTCAGTGATGCAAGATGGCATCAATCAGCGTGTCACCTCTGACTTCCATGGAACTTGAGTTTGGCGTTTAAATTGTCTTAATTTCCTTTGTGGTCATGAAGCTCCAAGTCAATCTCGCATCCAGCTTAGGAAGGGAACCCTAAATCTATTTCTCTGTAGTCATTCTGGGTATATACACATGAACTAACTTTCTAACAATTAAGCTGGCTTAACTTTTTAAAGTCAACTTAACTGTCAGAGCGTACTCACTATGTGGAGCAGAGCTGACGTAAATGCAACACAAGATAATACACCTCTGAGACGTATTATCTTGAGTCACATTAGTGAAGGTGACTTGGCTCATTCATTGTTGCCTGGATACTAAGGGTTAGTTTGTCCTCTGTTATTTGTGTGTCTTTCTTAAACCTAGGGGGAAGATATATACTTTTAAAAAACCAGGAAAAGCTGATACAACAGCAAATGCTGGCAGGAATGCTGCAGGGTCCTAAAGCTTTGTGATCATTTATGACCTTTTTTTTTAATCGAGTAGATTTCAAGTTGAAGATATTTAGAGGACCCTCTGGCATATGTCTGTATGGCCCTTAGCACACAGGGCTCTGATCTTGATTGTGGTCTGTAAGCACAAATATTAATTCATATAGTGCCTCTCTCTCAACATGGCTATTGAGAACATTGTAGGGGCAAATGGATCTGAAGGATCAAACTTTTACTTTTTAACACTCAGAACAGACCCACCCACTCTCCAGCACATCAGAGGACATACAATAATGGCCAATACGTGTGTGCTAGGCGTTGATTCATAATGATCACACACAACTGGCTTCATGCTGTTTTCCTGGGCTCAAATACAGGACCATCTTTGAAATGGCCTTTGTTTCCTATGAAGCAGGTCGTAAAACATCCTGCTTCTTGTCCTGAGGGCTGTCCAAGAACATCATTAAGGTCGGATGCTGCTTGGATAGCTTCTGTGGTGTTGTCTTTGGTGATGTTCCTCAGTGTTTCGAGAGCTGCAATTTGCACTTGATCCCATCTCTACTCTCTATACCCAGTTTAAGGTGCGGTGCTATTGGTTGGCATCAAAGAGTTATGCTTGGGGCAGAGTGTCCTTTTGCTTGCTCTGGGTATAATACAGAATAATGGTGTTCTGGGTGCAAATGAAGTCAGGATGTGGTTCTCCCAGAAATATCTGACCTGGTTTTGTCCTAATGCTGCTTCCATGGTTGCCCTGCGTGGTTGGAAGGCGGTGCTCGTTCCCATCGTTCTCTTCCTCCCTGTGTTTCAGTGACGTTCGGAAGTTCAAGGAAACGAAGAAGCAGTTTGACAAGGTGCGAGAGGACATGGAAATCGCTCTGGTGAAGAATGCGCAGGCTCCACGGCACAAGCCCCATGAAGTGGAGGAAGCAACGGGCACCCTGACCATCACCAGGAAGTGCTTCCGACACCTGGCCTTAGACTATGTGTTACAGGTGAGCTTGAGCTGCCTGCCCCTACGCTCCTCCTGACTGCAGGACCCAGGGATAAATGCTGGGCATTCAGAAGCTGAGCGTAGGGAAACATCTTTGGGGGGGATGCAAGAGAGGATAGTCCAATATCTGGGTCTGAAACAGCGCCTGATCTTGAAGTTGTCCAGTATTAAACCTTGGACCTCAGATGGCAGTGAGACCAGTTAAAGAGACCCGGGACCCAGTCTCATGGTTGTTATACCCCACTTTTGGACCCTAGTGTCACTGGACTACTTCCAACTCCAAGCAGAAAGGCACAATGCACTAGCTCCCATCTCTGCTCCTGCATCCTTTAATTGTATACCCTGGTCTGACCACATCGTATACTTTATCCTGGCTGGAAACTGGGGTAAGCTTTGCTGGGGAAGACTTCCTTGTGAGGCAGCTGTAGCGGGCCACTGATTGATTGGAAATGTTGCAAATTTCCCATGCAGAGAAGACACGAGAGCCGGCAGGTTCCTCTCAGGGTCTCTGCCACAGGAGGTATCTCCAGGGGGGTGGCAAAACAAGGCTGTGTAATTCTCCAAAGCAAGAACAAGAGGGACAACTCTTTTGAGTGCTTTCCACCTCCACATTTTGATGGCGTGTTATAGTGCAGCCCTGTTTGTGTTGTTTCCTTAAGGAAAACCTCTGTGCAAATGTATATAGATATTCTTGCAGATAGACAGGCGTATGTGTGCAGACACTTATGTGTGCAAGCACATGTGTGTTTAAATGTGCATGCGCATGAAGCACACATGAGTATGCTCGTGCCATTGCTAAACACGACAGTCTAGCTAAAACAGTAAATGTCACCCTTATTTCCTACAAAGAAAAATTAAACCATATCCTTTGAATTAAGCTCTTTTTAGCATTAAAATCTCCCCTGGGAGTGCATAATTATTGTCCCAGCAATTAGCCCCTCTGGTAGCCAAGGGTTTTTTGCATCATTTGCAGATTTTAACACCCAACTTTGGGACTCTTCTTCCAGGCAATGAAGCGCACACATTCAGTGTGAATATTGATCTATGTGCCACTCCACTAGCTCTTACTCTCTGCAGTACCAAATTGAGACCATCTGCCAGCACCTTCTGCCTGATCATGAGATAGTCTATGTATGATGTCACATCCTCTTATGCCGTGAATCAGCGGCACATAGAAAAAGGACTCTCTCCCTTTAACTGTAAATTATGCATGCTTTGCTAACCTTGGGGGATTGTAGTTCTTTCAGCTTCTAGGATTTAGAGATAAATGCAGCTGTGTTCACTGGCAAGGTCACAAGGAAGAATTTCCTGTGTCATATTCTTCTTTCTAATGCTGCTGAAGAGGGGGAGCTGCACTTCTGTGGATCAGTGAGATTTCTGGGTCAGTTCCACAGGGATGTAGCAATTTAAACCCAAAATAGGCTCAGGCAAATGAAGTGGCCCAGGGTTTCCTTCGCATCTGTTCAGGATCACAGGAATGAAATGGAAAAGGTTTATCATTTTACTGATTGGTATTTAGATGCTAGAAGGCGGCTCGTATCCAGGCACTCTAAGCATCCTGGCCGTAACTCAGATGTACCACCGTTGGTATAGCAATGGAAGATGACTCCCAGGAAACCCACCTTAACCTCATTTTCCGATACAGGAAAAAGAGAAGAGCCTTGCTCAGGCGGTGCAAAGGAGCTAGGACATCATGCAGAATCCAGCCCATTGCCTGTTTGCTAATGTATCTCATACCTTTACTACAGATAAACCAGAGCAGGCAGGTCCACACTACACTGAATCTGGCTGTAGGAGGGAACAGACCCTCTGCTCCAACCCCAGCAAAAGTATTACCAGTACCCTCTGCCTGGCACTAGGCTTAGTTACTCCAGTACAGTGCTGTCTGTGCTAACTGGTGCCATATTTATAAATGAGTTATTAACACTCTGGGACCTATTTTGCAGCTGTCATGGTAACATATTGTTCCTGACACTGACAGCTGAAACCTCATAGAAACCTTCTGCTACATTTGACAGTCTCTTTAGTGCTAATTACAGCACTTGTAAGACTTCCCAGACTTGCCCATGGGATCCAAGGGGAAGGCATTATATAACTGCATGCAATTCATTTTTTATTTTTAAAATGATGCTATCCCAAGTCGCTTGGCAGCCTCTTACACTCTGCTCCCTGATTTATTTTTATTTTCAATTGCAGAGGCATTCTTCATCTCCTGAGCCTTGATCCTGGACGAGCAGTCGGAAGAGTTTACTGCTTCTTGTAGCATTTAAACTCATCCGCTGACCAACGAGCTTTGCAGCAGTCCTGCGCACATGATTTTGATAACTGGTTTCTTGTGAACCACTAGTGCTCCCTAGAGAGATCTTTGCATAGTGCAGCTGAACGCTAGCTTGGCTTTATACCTCATCTTGTATACTTTTCATCCTCTACGATCCCAGTCCTTCTGCCTTGTATGGGGAGAGGCCATTTGTCTCTTTAAAATAAGGACTAATTTCGTGATTAGGTTCCATGTGGAGTCAGTTGAAGACCTACTAAGTTTCTTTCATTTGTAATGTAAGGCAGGGGTACAAAGCTAAGAAGGGCATCACGGCTGTAACCTGCTGCATGTTTCCCCATTGCTTGTAATGAGGATTAAAGCTGGGATTTTCCTGATCAAGGTCTCATTCTCCAGGCTGAGCGATGTTACAGCCTGCTCTTGAATCCCTTGGCTGGGCACCTGTCGATGGAGCGCAAGGATGGCAAAGCTCTAGACCCAGCGCACTGTATTTTGCGGGCAGACTTTGCAGCTGTACAGCACATCTCAGGAGCGGTACTCTCCTGTTATCACACGGTGGTGCTGTAGTGCTTCTCCGGCTCTGAAAGCACAGGGAAGGCAGAACCGAAAAGGACCTAAGGACTGCTTTTCCACTCTGAGACCTAACTACATTGGGGACCATCATGGGGGCGCCTGAATGGCAGCAGCCTTTGCTCTGAGGAGTCTCCAGGACTCTCAGGCTGACGCTGATGTTACTGAAACAGTTTCTTTTGTAAACCACAGTATGGTATTAATAAACTTTAGGAGGAGGGTCCCTGGGCAGGCACTGTGCAAGCTGATTCCTTGGCTGGCTTAGCAATGGCTAATGGGGAGTGACGTGCTATCAAACTGGAGCCCAAACATTAGCCATCCCATGGCTTCCCATCTACTTGACATTGAGCAATACTCAGCAGTTTTGGTATGCTTTTATGGCATACCTGCACTTACACACTGGGCAGCTGCTTCAAATGACCCTAAATCACTTAGAAGACAGAGTCTGAGCAGTTTAGCCACGTCCTTTAAATGATCATCATTATCATCATTTTGAACACGGGGTTTATTTGGATTGCATTGTGAGGGGTACTGCTGACAGTACCTAGCTCCTGGGCTGATGCGGATTGCTAACATCCTTGTCTCTATTCCCTTACAGATCAACGTGCTACAGGCTAAGAAGAAATTTGAGATATTGGATGCGGTAAGAGCCCTATTAAGTTGACCGTACTGATGCAGCTGACTTCACGATATGCAGGCCTCCATGTTTCATCCTGTGTAGGCAAACACACATCTGCGGCACCCCTAGCATGGAGATAATGTAGTTTCTTTGACACTGGCAGGGCAGCTGATGTGGGCTGCAGGGTGTTTTTACAATAGCAGATCATGAAAAAACAAAAGCCACTCGGTGTACTGGAAGGATGCGGGCTGTCAGGGATGAGTGACACCGATGCTATTATCTCTGTGGGCTCACAGTGGGGCATGGCTGTAAGCTTAGCAAGGTCTGTGATAGGAAGACAGGACAAAAAGGGAGTGCAGGAAGGCAGAAAGGGATGAGATGGGGTCTAGAGAGAGAGGTTATATAGCTAAGCCTTGGAAAGAGATGGTTAAGGGCAAAATTGACATGGTATATTCTCCACAAGTGCTTATATAGCTATCATTGTCATGGTGCTGTAGCACCCTGCAGACAGGTCCCTTCCCTGCACAGTATTCCTGTTAGGGGGGGTGTATTATTATCTCTATTTTACACGAGCGTGGAGAGAGCACATGACTTGCAGGGAGTCGGGGGCAGTACCAGGGGTAGCAGCCGGGTTCTGGTCTGGTTTGCGAATCACAAAAACATACTGTTTCTCGAGAAAGTATCTCCTTTGTGCATAGCGTGGAAGAGACCCTGCTGAAAATGGGATTTGTCTGGGGTGTGACACATGGAAGTCCTCAGCATGACGATTGGGATTCATCTGGACCTGGGGGAGGGAGGGAAGGAGGGACTCGGTCTTCCAAAGATAGCTCCTTCCAAGAGAGCCGTCTCCACGCAGGCTGATGCTCTAGGCCGAAGCTGAGGCTGGCACTGCGGTGGTATGAAAAGGTGGCCTGCACCTCAGGAGCTGGGATCTGCTGAGAGCTCATCTCTCTGCTTCACGTCTGACTCTGCGCTTTGTTTCCTACCCTCAGATGCTGTCTTTCATGCAAGCCCAGTACACGTTTTTCCAGCAGGGATACAGCCTTCTTCATGAACTTGACCCCTACATGAAGAAACTAGCCACTGAGGTGAGGAGGTTGCAGGGACAGGGATCTTTCATGTGTCCCTGTCGTCAGCTCAGAAACCCTTTGCCACGAAAGACCTCCTCCTTTAAACCCAGGTGCCAGGTAGCTCCAGGAGAGCAATGCTCAGGAGCCTGTGTTTGCCAGCTATATGGCCACCACAGGGATCCTTCTGCCAAGAGGTCAACCTTAATTAAATCAGACTGGGTATGTCCTGCTCACTGAACTGGACCATCAGGTCCACAGGCCATCTGGGGCTGGGCAGACCTCCCAGACATAAAAGCATACCTCACCCTGGGGTTTTTTTTTGCATTATATCTTTCCTGCCTCAAGATAGGAGCTGGGATTGGAGACATCCCTGAGTCCCGACTGGAGAAAGGATATTTCCCCCAGACGGCCCGTCTCCAATCCTATGCTGAACGCTGGGATGATGCTGATGCTGGGACAGGGCTGCAGGGGTTGAGAAGGCTGCGGGGCGGTGCGGATGTGATCGGGAAAGTTTGCTCCCAGCTCTGTGCCTCAGTGCTTTAGGTTAAGGAGCTCCCATTAATCAGGGAGATGACAGAGCGTTACACTGAATCCCTCGCTGTCGGATGAGCCAGGGTGGTGAGCTAAGTGCTGCGCCGGCCCTCGGTGCCCACCTGAATGCAGCTTCACTTTGCTCCATCGCTTCCGGCGACTAAGGTGATTGGGTGGGCGGGTGTCTTCCCAAGGGAGGAGAAGCAGCAGCGATGGCCGCTGGCGCCCTAGCGGGAACGATCGGCTGAATTTTCCATCTGGTTTTCTCCTCCTTTCTTTCAGCTGGACCAGCTGGTGATTGACTCTGCCGTGGAGAAGAGGGAGATGGAGCACAAGCATGCACTGATACAGCAGAGGGTGAGTCCTGAGCTGCAAGCTGGCATGAGGGGACCCAGGAGGGGACACAGCTTCCTATCAGACAGGGAGAAGTGAGAGGTCGCAGCCCCTCGGGAGGCCTGGCTGAGGCCGTCCTAACCAGCCCGGGAGCGCAGGGAGGGCAGCAGCTGCTGCAAAGAGGGGTTAGCGATGTGAGGGTAGTGCCCCGCGGGTGCGGAGATATGTCAGCGTGGTTCAGCACCATGTGATCGGGCGTGAGACCCTGCTGCAGCTCTGCTGCAAAGCTCAGTTTGAAATGGGGGTGCAGCGAGCGGCGGGGAGGTAGGTCGTAGCAAGTGAATATGGGGCGTTCACAGCCAAGACTATCCTAGTTTGCAGACTGGGAGCATGACCTGGGATGTTGAGCAGAAAGGAATCGGGACTCTTTTCCCAGTTCTGTGACTGACCTGTTTTAAACCCTCTACCTGCCTCAGTTTCCCCTACCCTGGGATGCTTCTTCCCCTCACTGGTGCCCATGTCTGGGAGACGCACTGAGGTCTCTGAGTGCACGGGGCTGTTCCCAGTGCATGTTATCGCCACTCATTCCTGCATTAAAGCAGTCTCAGCAAGCAGGCCAAGACCGTGCCATGAAACTGCCTCTGGGCTTGCAGAGCCGTTGCAGCTGGAGTCTCTCCCCCTCCTGCTCTTGTCTCACACATGGTCTCCTTGCCCTTCTCTGCCTGCCCTTGGGTGAGCCGGAGTGAACTGGGAGGAGTGTCTGGTGAGGCCTGCAATCTGCAGCTGCTGCAGCGGCGGCCCAGCCCTCCTGACGCTTCCTTCTCGGCTCACACATCTGTCCAGCCGGCTTCCTTCTTCCCCCCGCCGCCTTTCCCCTCCGCCTTTCTCCACCAGGCAGCTCGCCTCACTGCCCCGCTCCACCAGATGGTCAGCGCCCCCTTTTAAATCAGCTAGCTGACAAATGCGTGCGTGGAGCCATTTGTTCCCTGAGGGCCGAGCCGGCTTCAGGGCCCTTTCTTCATTCACATGGAGATCACAGTTAGCTTAATGGGTTGTGAGAAGGGGAGGCAGGCTGTACTGCCACATCTCACTTCCCTCCCGTAGGAGGGATTCCCAGCTTCCAGGGAGCTTTCTTGCTTGCTAATCAGATTTCTCTACACCCTGCCCAATGGGGCAGAGCACAGCTATTTAAGCCATGTCCTCCAGACAGATGCAGGGATTTGAGGCACCGAGCTGACTTTCACAATACGATTGCATGAGGGGTGGAGAGAGGGAGAAAGAGGGGTACATGTGGCCGTGGGTGGATGGACGGACGTTGTGTTTGAAGTGAACCCCGTCAGCAGAGGATCCATCAGAAACTGGCATTCACTGGAAAAACTTCCTGCCTTTTTCAAAAGTTCGCTCTCCCCCTTTACTCTCTACCTTTGTCCAGCACCTCCCATCTGCAGATTTCAGAGTCCTTCCCAGGCATGGATTGCTAAGGCTGACAAAGTCTCTGTGAGCTGCCAGCTTCCAGTGTCTGCACAGACGTACTTTTGCCCCATAGCAAGCCAAGGGAAAAACAACCTATTTCCAACAGTATACGCATGGTTCCCCTGAGATGCCTGCTGGAGTGGTAGTTTGCTATTGATTAAGAGGGAAGAATTCCCTCCCGGGACTTAACCAGTCCGTTCTTTCATTTTCCTTGGAAGTCTCCTTTATGAGAGACAGCTAGGATTGTCCCTGTGACATGGCCAGAGCCCTGAGTGGCATGGCTTCAGAGGTAATTTCCCCCTGTGTGTTACTGGGATCAAAAGTAGCTAGCAGAACAGGGAATAATATGTAACAGGGAGAACATGGAGGTCAGGCCCATCCAGGTCATTATGTCTCCAAGGAGGAAGGGGGTGGAGGAGGTCCTTGGCACAACGTTTGAGGGACAGCTTCTAACACAAATCCGCTGTTTCCCTTGGAAGAGGTATAGCCAGGAGATTGCAGAGTTGCGGGGAGCCAGCGGGGTTTGCTTCTCTTTCGCTCCCTGAGGCCCATGCAGATTGCTTCCTTTGCACTTCCCAGAGGTGTCTGAATGAGGATGCCTGGCTAAAATTGAGACAAAACTTGACATTGATTTTCTCTCTGTGGGAGGAAGAGGGTCATACAAGGCCTTTGGCAGGCAGGGAAGGGAGAGTGCAGGACGTAGCGCCTGCAGAGGGGCCCCTTGAGGGACGTGTGGAGATGGATTCCTGTCTTTTGCTGCCCAAGCAAAGTCTGGACTCTGTGCTGAATGTCAGGCTGTGCTTCCTGTAGTCCCAGAGCAGGCTGAACTGGAAAGACTTCACACGAACCAGGCATTTTGAAGTGATAGCGTGCCAAAGTCTGCTTGATTTTGCGGGTGTCTGAACGGCCCCATGGAAATCAGTACATATGGCACATGTACCCCAGGGTGGCTGGAATCCCACTGGGCCATCTTCCATTCCCATTTATATCAAAGTAATCCAGCAAAACTCATCCGCAGTCAGAAGAACGTGGGACACAAGGCTGAAAGGCACCTTTAAGTTGTCAGATTCAGCCCCCAGCTGTTGCATGTACCCTCGTCAGGGTAGTAGGCAAGCATGTCATGTTTAGTGCCCATTAGCTTTGATACAACCCAGGCTGTTCCAGCTGGAAGAACTCTTGATTCATGGCCTGCCAGCTCTTGGTTCCAGTCTTACACCAGGATTTTGCATAACTCATTCTCAACTAATTGTAGGGACAAAGGATCCCACAAGAAGGGATAAACCAGTCTGCCTCAGCCTCTATTTTCTTCTAGCAAAGGTTTCCTGTGGCCTTTTGCAGAGTATGTAACATCTCCTGCCTTTGCAGGTAGTTCATTGCTCTGCAATGCTAGGGAAAACCAAATCAGAAGCTGTTGCTTCATACTACTGCTGGAGCTGCTTTCTCCAAAAGCAGCTTCAGCCCTGCCTTTTGGATTTGCATTCACATATTCCTGTTCAGGTCCGAATCAAATTTCCAAAATCAAATAGACCTGTCTGAGGCCTTCATGAGACACAGTTTGGGGGAACATATGGCCCTTAAATCCTTTTACTCCTGAATGATGTCAAATGTGAACTGGGCAGAACTGTTAAGTAATGTGTTTTCTCTCTTCTTTTCTCTCTTCATCACCAATTATGGATGTGCCTCCTCCAGACTCTCCTGCAGGTAAGTACACATACGCTGTACGCTGTCTTAAAGAGCTTGCTTGTTTCCTGTCATGAGCTGCAGAAATAGTTGCATACAGTCACATCTGTCTCCTGCTTTTGGAAAGATGCTGGCAACTGGATTTGATCATGGCCCTGCCCATCAGTGCACCAGCTCATCACTTCTGGACACTTCGTTTCCAAGGACAACTGTAGCTGAATTCAGTAGTTTCACCCTAATCCCTAGTGGACTTTCATTCTCTAAATAAAACATCCCCGTGGGTTTATCTCAAAAGAGTCGGCATGCTGGCATAGCAGGGGAGCCCTGAGCAGGGCTGAATTGAAGCTATGTATACTAGATATCTATCTACATCTCTAATAGCTTTAAAAGTCTAACTGTGCCTGACCAAAGCGAGGCGTGCTGCGATTGAGGAATGAGGTGCATTGGGAGAGTTATAGGCCTGGAAGCTTTCCTAGCTGGGGGCTGAGGTGCCCTGAGAGGAACTTAGGACTGCAACGATGAATGATGTGGCTAGTCAGGACTGCAGAACAGGGTAGAGAAGTACGGGCAAGGTTTGCATGGTACATACCCGTGCTCGTCCCGGGTCTCACCAGGCCTGCTCTATCTAGCACTTCCCATGGGCACGAGAATTTTAGGAGTGGGGAATACAGGACCACAGTTGATGTGTTTTGCCCTGATAAAGAAGGTCTTGCCTACAAAGCGGAGTAAGCTGCTTTCTATAGAGGCGGGTGCAGGAAGTGTGTCCACAAAAGGAGATAGTGTAGAGCAACTTGCTCCCCAGAGGGACCTCAGGGCTCAGGACCATGGACAACTCCTCCAGCTCTTTTCACCTATGCCCACGGAGGCTCTGCTCTCCCGGTGACAGCGGAGGTAGCTGCAAGGCGGCAGTGTGTCTGTCTGCTTCTTCCTGCTGAGTGGAAGAGTGTCCTCAGTCACGAAGATCAATAATTAACCAGTCTAGGGCCTGCCCTGCTCTGCGTCAGCTGCAGTGAGGAAGCATATCTTTTCCCATCCTCCTGCTCCACTGATCTCTCTGCTACAGCGTGCCCTTCTGCCTCCATCGCCTTGTTGGCTCAATGCGTTTTCTTTCGCAAAAGAAACCTTGCAAACTTCTCAAAAGGACAGGGCGGGCGAAGCAGCTGGTGGATCTCCTGTGTGTGCTTGTGGAGCTCGGCAATCCTTAGGTACTGCTGCTTCTTGCCCGTCAGGGCGTTTCAGGGAAGACTGATGGGCTTGGGCCCCAGGTATACCGGTGTGCCAGGGATATGGGGTGCAGTGCATGGGGAGCCTCAGCTTGCTAGCTGGGAAAGGCATCAGTCTACAGGCCCCATATCCAAGTCAAAATCCAGACTTAAGTTCAGCAAGGAGAATCCTTTCTGTGTTGTATATGCCTGACAAAGGATGTGCGCCACACTGTGGGGGCTTGGTGCTGGAAGAGGAGTGAGCTTGGCCACAAGGCCCTTTCCTGTTCATGAGCCACAGCACCTGCCATCATGGCCAGTGCCTGCATTTTGGCTGCCCTTGTACCCCCTCCTGGCACTGACATTGCAGAGAGCAGGCCCTGCACAAGACTGGCCATTGCTTGTGGCAGCTCATCCTCTCCCCGCAGTACAGGCAGATGAGCCAGCGAGGCTTTTTTCTTCTGGTGCACTCTGGTCCTCTTCCCCAGGGGAAGACGGCAGTGAGGCCAGGGAATGAAAGACCCTTTTCTGATGAGATTAAGGAAATGCCTTCAAAGTGAGATAATCTGCAGCCAAACTGAGTAGCAAAATGAGAGTGAGAAAGTCTGATGGCTCCTTTTAATCCACTGGGCAGGATTTAACTTGGCAGCTTGCTGGCAGATGGTATTTGAGGGCTAGTCATTCTCTCCAGGGCTGGAGCTGCAGCTATCTCTGAGCCCTGTGGCATTAGCAGGAATTGCCAAATGGAAAGCAGGACAACAGGTAACACACCAGGGGGGAAATCTGGTGATTAGAAGGATCCAAACTAGACCCCTTAGATCCATGTTTTTCCTCCATATAGTTGGCAAAACAAAATCCAAGATCCAAATGTGTTTTGTCCTCTAAGTAGGCTTGCGTGTGGCACTAAAATGGGTAGTTTCATCCTACCTCTGGTTTCCTCCTGCAGTTGGGGAAAGCCCAGATTGGTCACTTTGGAAATCAAACTACTGGAGCCCCTCACCCCAGTCCAAGTGAGAGAAGTTTGCATGGACAAACTTTGCTTAGTATCATCTTTATGGGTGGAGAAATCAAATTAGCTGCCTTTTAGCTGCGATGGGTCCAGCCCAGAGCTCTAGTCCCTAAACTCCACCCGCAGCAGCAGGGTTCAAAATGTGAATTTAGAAGCAGGTCCCTATTTTGCTTCCTTCTGAAGGTCCAGACTCATAGTCAGATGCAATCCTGAGCACTGGAAACCCTGGCTTGATTTCTGTAGCATGAGTCCATTCCTGGTTTTCTTTGAAAGCAACACGAGAGACGCGCTGGAAATATTCGTGCCATCTGGGCCCCTTTTCTGAATCCCTAGCAAGCTGTGCTGAACCATTCAGCGTCAAACCTAGAAACCCCACTGTACCTGCCAGAACTTCCCTGTGGGCTGCAGGTGATGCTTCAGAGCTGCAGGAAACAGGAACGGGTTCAAGAAATGTAGACAGCGGAGAAGCAGCAGCTGTGCAGGGCATGGAGTTCATCGATCATTGCATGTCCATCCAGGAAGTCGTGCAGACTGGTGCTCCTCAGCAAGAACAAAACGTAGAGTGCTTTCTTGGCTTTCTTTTTGTAATGCTCTCTCCGGAGAACATCATGCCCCAGGAGCTGAAAGTGTAACAGAATTTGAAGGCTGCTGACAAGTGTTTCCTGAGTATCGGCCTATGCACATGCTCCTTTTGCCTAATTGCCCTATGGGAGGGAGGAGGGTTCATTTGTGAGCCTTCTGTTCCCCGGGGCATTACACAGGAGTGATGACTTCATCCAGTGGAGCAGGGAGGGTCTCTCTAATGCAGTGCATTTAAAATAAAGCACTTTGCACACAACTTCTCTGCTGGGAAGTGCTGTGGGGTTACAAGGGGTCAGGCTTAAAGGTGGGGAGGAGGCAGTTATTCACCACCAGATCTCAATACACAGAATCATACAAAATGAAGCTTAGCAGGGACCTCAGGAGGTCACATCTAGTGCAACCCCCTGCTCCAAGCAGGACCAGCCCCAACTACATCATCCCAGCCAAGGCTTTGTCTAGCCAGGTCTTAAAAACCTCCAAGGATGGAGACTCCACAGCCTCTTTGGGTAACCTGGTCCACATCCTTTCTGTAGCGGGGTGGGGATGACGACTGGACACAGAATTGCCCACTGCCTTAGCTTTTTATGCAGGTCGCCTTGTGATAAACAGTGGAACATCTATACTGGAGCTTGGGACGGGTCGGTCTCCCCATCCTGCACTGTTACAGGGAGCCACACAATGCTGAGCTAGAGAGAAACCCCGGATCCGACAGCCCCAGCCCAGTGCTCACTCTGGGCAGACATGAGTTTCATTTTCAAGGCCACTGGTACTAGTAAGCTGGTGCCTGTGTATGCTTTGTGCGAAGGGACCAGCCTGTCTTCCTGGGCCTTCGGGAAGTGCTGATAGCGGGTTGTGCTGAGAGTATTGTGGCTGCATTGGACGTAGATTTAAGTGAGGTAGGGAATAGCATATGGCCTACAGTACACTTTATGATTTTGGTGCAGGAAACAGTCCAAAAATAGACCTTGGGCCTGGGTGTCGAGAGAGGGGTTTGTTCTCAGCTGTCACTGATTCCCATCCCCTGCTATAACCAGCTTTGTTCCTCAGTTTCCCAACTTGTAAAGCAGAAAAGGTGATGCTTATCCACTGTTGTGCAAAGCTCTGATATCTGCAGATGAAGTGCAGTTAGAGGAGGCGGTTACTCCTGCATGTCTTTGCATATGCCGTGCTTAGGCTTGGATGCAAGAGAAAAATAGGATGGCATCATACCATAAGAGCCTCCAAACACTGCAGCAATGCTGTTGGACACCGAGCTAGGCAGGTCAGATTTATTCCCCACCCTTCTGCAAAGCTTTGGGCACCCATGACTGCACTTCACACTGGAAAGATAAGCAGCAATATCATTTATCCTCCTCCTGGTCCCTTCCCCAGCAATACAGTGCTAGGTGGGCTGTGGCAGGAGGAGAGGGAATCCAATCTTAAAATAATATGCTATGGGCCTGCCCCGGGGCTGGCTTTCATAATGGTGCTGCACTAATTGAATTACCCATGGACAGCTTGGTGAGGCATAGAAAGCGGCCTATTAAGTACCCCATTTGCTTGCAGGAGCTGCTGTTTCAATTTAGGGTTCCCCCCACCCTCAAAAACCTAGAAAACAGAAAAAAGATCCTCAGGGGCGGGGGGAGACATGGTGCACGGACCCCGGTTGTTTTTCTTTTTGTTGTTATTCCAGTGCCTCTTCGCCTCCTCTCTCCAGGGGCATCTGTCACCTTTTGTGAGGAGTCCCAGGGTGGCTATCATTTCAAGCTGCCTTTGTTATTGTAACCATTGCCCTCCCTGCTACCCACCCCACCTCTCTGACAAGCTCCATTTGCTGTTTCACATCTTCCCTGAAAACAAGCCCGACTTAAACAGAAAGGATCCCAATAAAATGCGAGCACGGGGCGGGGGAAGAGTCTGGATGCTTGTGGTTGGGAGCAAACCTTTTCAAACTCTCCAATATGGTAAGAAAAGAGAAGAGGAGAGCTTTGACGAGGGGCTGCTGGGCTGCTCTGCATTTGCTGTGTGCACATGGGTGTGCAAGGGGAAAGTATGACGTTTAAATGAGGGCAGAGGCTGGGGACACAGTGTGATACTGCCCTAGCAGCTCTCTAGGGGCAGACTGGAGTTCAGATTTGTTTTAAGCCACAAGTAAAACGAATTTGTGCATTTTTTTTCCGAAGCATAATGAGTAATAAGCATAATTACCAGTCATAAGGAATTTTTGGCCCTGTCCCTAGTGCCCTTTGTTGGAGGGCCTCAAAGCATGCTGCAGCCTGACAACCATCCTGCATAGAAGGGAAGACTTATTGCCATTCTCCATTTTACTGATGGGAAAACTGAGGCCCGGAGCAATCAAATGACTTGCCTGACTTTACAGTGTGAGTCCACACCATAGAGCCAGGCCTCTTGTCTGCTTGTCTGGTATGTTAACCATGAGCTTGTCCTCGCTGTCCCCTCTTGTCCCCCCTTTCTAAGAACCTAAGAGTTACCTGGGTAGGATGAGAAAATAGGAAGTATATAGACATTGCCTTATAGCCTCTTAATTCACCTCCTGGCTGAAGGGCTGTTTGGGGAGCACATGCTGTCCCTCGTGTGGGTTAGGGCAGGCATCCACATCAGGGCAGTGCTGTCTGCTTGATTAAGTAGGGACAGTAACTAATAAACCAGTTGGCCATATGGCACTTCTAGCACGCCAGCATGCCAGGGCCCGGGCTGAGCATGGGCCAATGGGTGGCTCCTCTTTCCTGGGGAGGGGTCCGTGATTTGGGGCAGGGGGAACGTGGCTCCTTCCAGAAGCATGCCAAGTCCTTTGAAGCCTGGCTCCACTGAGGTCAAGGGACATAGGCTCCCCCTGTCAACTTTGCTCTGTCTTTGTTGGCTTCCCCCATCCCACAGTGACAGCTGTATGATAATTAGCCCTTGCTCTAAGCTGATTGACTGTGAATGGGAAGCACGAGGAGGGGCCAGGCAGGTGGTCCCTAGAGTCCAGCACGCTTCCCCCGCCCCGTGTCCCCGCTTTGACAGGAGCCAAGGGCAGTGCTTGCAGCCACCCAAAAAAGGAGGAGGAGGGGAGAGGAGAAGGGAAGGGAAAAAAACCGAATCCCTCCTTCCTTGCCTGCCAACCGCAGAGGCTGCTTTAGAGAGTGATCTAAGGAGACGCACGCAGCAGCTCCCCACTCCTTTGGCTGGAGCATCAGAGCATCCCCCTCGCAGCTGGCGGCATGAAGATTTTCGGCAGGCTCGAGTACCTCCTGGTAAGGAGCTTGGTCTGGAGGGGCATTTGGCTGAGGGAGAGAGCGTGCGGGAGCTTTGGAGAAGTTAGCGGTGTTGGCAGGACTGGCTCTCCCTGTGTGCCGGTGGGGGAGGCGAGTTAGTACTTCGGAGAATTGAATGCGTGTGGCACCCTGTGCACAATCTGAAGGTCTCTGAGCATCTTTCTCCCAGCCAGTTGGAGAGTGGGGCACCATGCCTCTGCAGGCAGGAATAGAAACAAAAGGGCTGTCAATCGGACTCTTCCAGGTCTGTCTGTGGATGCTGGATAGGAATGTGTTTGGCTGGGTTTGCCTGCAGAACGTGTCTGTGCTCACGGGGTCATGATGTCTGCAGTGTGTCAGCACAAAGAGGGGTTACAGAGACACGGGAATCATCACCTCTAGAAAGTGCTTTATTATTCACATGTGTCTGGAGTGTGTATGTCCTTGTGCTCCTTTGTGAAAGGTGTCTGGGTGCATACATGCAGAATATGCAGAGCTAGGTGATTTTACACGTACAATGGGCATTTGCGGCTGCAGAACGCTCACACCTCATCCCGTAGCGACATGCAGAATCATGCATAGCTTCATACTGCGTTTATTTGCACATGCCGTATATTATATATGGACACATGTCTGTATGCCATGCAGCGTGCATGACATAATTGTTATTTAGGAGAATCACTGAATGCTTTGCAAATAAAGAGGGTACTTTTGGGTTAAACTACTTTCTCGCCTCTGAGGCAGTGCACCGCAGGTGCTAGTTCCTATTGCTCAAATCATCATTCGTAAGGAGATTCGCTAATAAAGAGAACTTACACAAGCCCATTGGGGCGTATTTCCATCTCTGCAATAAAAAGCATGAAATGGTGAATATGATGATTGATTGCGAGCTCTTATACAGCACTTTTCATCCTAACAAAGGAGGTCCATATCATCATTAGAATCCATGCAATGACAGGGGGGTGGGGGCATTGCTATAACATTGCGTGCTATTTTAGAGAAGGTCCCGTCCTACAGCTCTCCTCTCCTCCAGCTATTGCCCCTACCAGGACAGGATGAGACCTTTTCTAGGGAACTGTCAGTGAGTCTCTTACTTCACCAGCATGGAGTTGCCAGAGGTTCACAGCCTGGGCTCTCCCTTTGAAGACTTGCCTGAAAGGGGCAAAGGGGGTGTCTCTGCTCTTCATTTTATATCTGTTCACTTTAATTGGAGGTTTATTGAATTGGACTGGTCTCCTCTGCATGCATGGTTGGCGCCGTATAAGCAATTGAATGAACTTGTCTGCCACATCCAATGCAAAGCTCCTGCTGTGGATGCCTCCTGGATAGGGACAAGTGGATACTTAAAGGGGCAGCCTGTGGAGGAACCTTTTTATTTCTTTTTCCCAGTGTCCTTTGCAAGTGACCATGCCCTTGCTGGGTTTTCTGCCTTTTCATTCGCCAGTTTAAAAATATCCTTATTGAGGCCTTTTTTCCATGTCCCTCTGGATGGGACTCTTGGAATTCGTTACCTCATTGTTGTTGCTTCAGCAGTATTCAATGAACTGCCATGGAAACCATTGTGATGTCATTTATTAAAAGCTATCAGTTCCCAGCCTCGAGAGTGTAAATTCAAAGCAATGGGGCTGGAAGGGGCAAGGGCCATGAGGTAGGCCCAGCGTGATTTATTGAAACTATGTGCAAGCAAAGAGAACAGAAGATGCCAGATCCGCTTTCTTGTTTCGGAGTGTGGCTGGTTTCTTTTCCCGTTGTGCGCTCCAAACGGTTGCCCTGGTAGCTACTTCGCCATTGCATAGACAATTGTAGGCAGATGCTATTTGGAGTGTGATACCCCGTCCACCGCCCACAACCTCCCCGGCTGTTTCCCTGACCTAATGGTGATAGAAGATAAAATGGTGATACACAGTCAAGCAGCAGAGATGAGCATGGTGCAAACCGTGCTGGCGGAGCAATCAGTTTAAATTGTACTAAAAACTAGAGCAAGCTTGCCCCGTCCTCTCACACAGCAATGATGTTCAGGGGCTGACAAAAGACAGTCCATTAAAACCAAAGCTGATTCTCCTTCTAGGGCTTGTGCAGTTAGGTAGGAGATGACGATAGCAGGAGACCCCTGTAGATCCTGTGATGTGAGCCTTTTGCCTTGCTCATTCATCCCCTTTAAACTCTCAGGAAGGTCACTCAATGGAAACGGCTTGGTGGGGTTACCTATTCTTTCCCTCTCTGAGTCCCGCAGATGGGCTGCTTGGTTTGCAAAGAAAAAGACTGATTTTTTTTCTCCCTCTACCTGGAGTAGAAATCTCCAGCTGGGTTTGTTGTATCCCCTCTGCTGAAGGGTTGGCCGAAGGGACACCAGCCAGGGCTCTGTGACTTGTCCCCGCAAGGCCAGCAGCAATAAATGCTTCTTTCACTGAACGGTATCCAGGTCGTAGCCGTATTGGTCTAGAGGAAAAGGCAATCAGGACTCACAGTAGAGATGATGCCTATTATTAGCGATTAGAGACATTTTTTGCAAAAATCTTACTGGTTTAAGAATAGCTATCATCTCTACTACAAGTCCTGATTGTCTTTCAGTGACTAGCACATGTGAGGGTTAGACAGAGAGAGCACATCTACATGAGTCATTTACTGTGGAGTGGACTAATTAGCTGTAGTAAATGTCTCAGTGCATCTACACGCGCAGTGCTATTAGGCTGGAGTAAACTAATAAACTCCGCAGCAGGATAGTATGTGTAAATACAAGTACTATTCTACTGTGGAGTTTTTTACTCCACAGCAGCTCATGTGTAGATGTTGCCTTGGTTGGCTGGGGCCCAAGGGTGGTTCAGTGCGGGGGCTGCCTGCCGGCTAGCACCGCACCGGAGCACCCCCGTGCCCCAGCCAGCCCCTCTGCAGCATGTGGAGCCAGGTTGGAGCAGCAGATCCCCGGGCCCCTTGCCAGCCTTGCTGCTCCAACCTGGCTCAACACGCTGCAGACCCGACCACATGTGTGAACACAGTATGTGGGAGCAATAAACTCCTGTGTAATACATGCTGAGTCTTACGAGGAAAGGCTGAGGGGCGTGGGACTCCTCAGCTTGGAGAAATGAAGGCTCAGGGGGGACTTGGTGGCAACCTGTAAGTATGTAAGGGGTGTGCACTGGGAACTGGGAGAACCTCTGTTCATCAGGGCACCCCAAGGGAAGACAAGGTGTAATGGTCACAAACTGCAGGAAGACCGTTTTAGGCTGGACATAAGAAAAACGGTGTTTACCGTCCGAGTCCCCAGAGTCTGGAATAGACTCCCCCAGAAGTGATGCAAGCACCTACTCTGGACACCTTTAAGATGCCCTTGGTGGTTTATCTTGCTAGGATCATTTGACCCCAGCAGCCTTTCATCAGCTTGACCCGATGATCTTGCGAAGTCCCTTCCAGCCCTAATGTCTATGAAACCTATTAATTTTGCACGTGTACACATGCCCAGAGAAGGACATGTCGGGTATAGTTTGCAGACCAACAGTATATAGCTAGGGCTGCCCCATGGTGTTATTCAAATCCAGCTCCTCAGGGGCCTGAAAAAGCTTTTCAGGGGCTTGAAAAAACTTTCCCTGCTGTCTGCTGGCAAGACCCTGAGGCTCAGCATTTGGGAATGCAACTTGGCCAGTTAGGCAGCTATTCTAGCAGCAATTCTTCCGTGTGAACCCCGTTTCTCTGTCCCCTCTGCTTTCAGCGAGCAACATGCCGGGGTGAGGTAAAGCCACGAATGCACTGGAATCGGTGTTTAAAGCCTGTGCACAGAGCATCCCAGCTGATTTTCACTGTCAGATTTTTTTTTTTCTATTGATTCACTTTAATTAATAATATGATTAGATTTTTAATAAAAGAGGAGTAAGGAGCTGAGAAGACGCTAGGGGCTTAGATCCAGCAGGGTTGCCCAGATGTTATGCTACCAAGTCTTGAACTGGAAGGGTTAAACCTCTCCTAAAGACAAAGGATTATTTTGCCTCTGTGTCTCCCTCCTAATGGACCTGACTTCCATTTTCCTCTGGCAGATAGCAATCAATCCTCTCTGATGCCATCTGTGACTGGAAGGGGCGTTTAACGCACCATGCGATCAAATTGTGCCTGGGTTACCTTCAAGTTATCCAAGCCGTTTCCAAAATGTCTCTGTTTTTCTCTGCCTTGTTGAGAAAAGGGGACATGATTCGTGGTTGGGTTTTTTTTCTTTTTTGAGGGGAGGGAGGGGAATTCTGGATTTTCCCTTTTCTCCCACTGCAGTATGGTAAATAGCAATGTGCTTCCTCCTCATAAACCAGAGCGGCTAAATGAAACATAGTCAGTGATACCTGCGGGATATGCACAAGGGCATGTTATCAGAGGCAGTGTGGACAGGTGTTATCCCTCGCATCTCTTCCTCTACTTCGATGTAGTTTGCAAATCCACCTTATTGCTCCAGGGCCCATACGCTGCCTCCGCTGCCCTTGCATATCTTGGCTGGTGTCAGTGGAGCTTCCTGGGAATTTCACCGCTGCAACTTTGCAAAGAGTTTGTCCCACAGCCTGTTCCTGATAAAGAAAAGGGGCTCGAAAAGAAAAAGGATTGTTAAACTAGTGCAGCCAGATGTCTTTCTCCTTAGCCATGCGCAGCTCTCGGTTTCCTATTAGTAGCGTGCACACTATGTGTGTGCGCGCGTGTAACTCTCTAGACAGGTACAAGTCAGAGCTCTTTGGCGGGCACGGAAGCTCTCTACACGCGTTGATCATTTTGTGCCCGAATGCATGCTGTCGCCAATTTTTTTTCGGGACGCTTTTGTGGAACGATGTGCCGCACGATCCTGGCTCGAGCTAATTGAAACGGCACGAAGTGCCATTCGTATAAACAAACGCAGGGCTCAATTCACACCTGGGCTGCTCCCAATTGACTTTTTTGTTGATTTACCCCCACGATGCATATGGCCCATCTGTTCTTGCCTTCATCAGCCAAGTTCTTTCCTTTCCCTTAACACGTGGTGTTTATCTGGGGGCAGCTGAAGCAGTCCTGCTAGCATGCAGGGTCCCCGGTTATAGCTCCTCTCGAAAGGGAGGGAAGCGCTGCAGAGTGACTGCTTCAAGAGCATTTGCCGTCCTCTGGTTGGGTGCGCGCGGTCGGATTCTGATCCCATTCACACCAGCCTCGAGCTGGAGCGATTCCGCCGCCGCCACTGGAGTCAGCTGGGGGTTTGTGCTGCTTCAAGCAAGATCCCTCCTGCCTTTGTTTGCGGTGCGACGGAAAAGCAGCCACAAAGGAGACCGCATGGGATTTACCTCCTTTAATGGCAAGTAAATTTGAGGCTGAGTGGCCCTCTCTAATTGGAGCCTTACAGCATAGCTTCCCCTGGCTAATTGGGCGTCCTGCTGCCTTTTCAAGGAATGACTCAGGCTTGTCCCATTATATCTCCTCCTTCTCTATCAGTATTATTCTTATTATGACACCTCCCTGGCAAGCTGGCATCACCAAACATAGAAATAACTCATCCTAATGAGACTGAAGTGCATGTTGCCTAGCAACCCAGCCTCGCCGGGGTCTTTATATGCTGAGCTGGGAAAGGCACTTAAGCTAATGGTGCCACTTCTCACCATAGTGGGGTTGGTCCTGTGGATCAAGCAATGCAAGGAGAAATATTTGTGCGCGGGGAAAGCACCTGGAATTGGAGTACATGATTATTGCAAAAGCCCTTTGCAGAAAGAGAGGTCTGCTTAATGCTCCAGGGCGGTGGGAGAAGTCGTTCAGAGTCCATGACCCGGTTTCCCCTGGGCAGGAGACATGGTCCTCTCCAGGGAGCAGATTTCCCATGTGTTCCTGTAGCCTGCTCCCTTCCTGGCTGTCCCCATTCGGGACGACTGGTGTAACAGTGTCAAGCACAGAAAGCCGGCTCAGGTTGGCCGAGTAGCGTGGCATAATGTGACGCGGGGTAGAGAGAGATGTGATTGAGAAGCCTCTGTTTGCCTGGGAAATTAGAAATAGCATGGAGTGCTAAGGAAAGAGTGAGTTACTATCTCCTTTATTCCTCTTTTTGCTGTGATCGGAGCCATAGGCGCTGGCGGGGCACACCATCACCAGATATACAAAGTACCTTCACTGAGCAGCACCCTGCTATCGGTTCCCTTCCAGCTGACGATTGCATTTAGAGCTTGGAAATTTTCAGCCATTAAGAGATACCAACCCGCCCTGCCTCTCTTTCCTTAACTGCTGGCATAACCACAGCCTTCCCCGGAGGAGGAGCAGTAGTTAGCCACATTTATGTTGCTTCCTCTGAACAATAGAAACAGCTAAGGCTGTTGGAGTGAAAATTGCTAATGGCGCCCAGTGATGGTTGCAATCTGCTAAAGTGAGGGACTGCTGGAGCGGCACGTCCTGTGAGGCATGGATTCTGCTGGGAGGGTTTTCAGGAGCATTGTGTGCAATTCGCCTGCCCAAGGACAGTGCTTTGTGGAGAATCCTTGTATAAAAATGCCGATGACTGTCTTCAGAAGAGGGTGCAGTTGTGCCTAAGCCTGGCCGGTCGGAGTCTAACCCCCCACCAAAAAAAAATCATTTGGAGCTGCAACAAACTGAGTCCAGTGCCCCACTGACAATTAGGGTGGCCAGGCAGTTGAAGGAAATCAGGCAAGCACAAATTATGGAAGGGGACATCCATCACCATGACTGCAAAGGACACTTGGCTCGTATAAATATGCCTACTTCTCTTCTGTCCTGCCTGACCTCAGCTATTCCAGCGCTTGGCTTTCACGCGGCTGGCCTCTTGCACTGCCTTCCCACCCACGGAAGAGCACTTCTTGTTGCCTCAGTCCTATATCCCTCTGCAATTCCAGCCAGGGCTCCTCAAGCCTGCTGTTCCAGTCCTGAATCGCCCAGCGCTTTCCCACTGCATCTCACTTCCGACTTGAAGTGCTCTGCTTTTCAACCTCTGCACCTCCGACTTCTGGCCCAGAGCAAGATGCCATTGTGCTGATCATTGCCAAGTACCAAAAAGGGAGTACTTTCACGATGCAAACTAGACGGCTTTGACGACAAGGGCACAGACCAGCAAATCCACTTTTTCTAGTAACTTAGGGTTTGGAACTTAGGTCTCCAGAGGGAGACCCAAGTTAAACCGTGTTAAACCACTAAGTCAACTACAGGACCTTTTCCTATATTTTCCCTGGGGGTATTCTTCCTCCCAGCCCTAACCCCAATGTGCTGCTGTGGCATCCAAATTTCCCACGTAGGTGGGAATTTTGATCATCCTCATCACCAGAGCTTCTTGTGGCATGGAGTGGTACCATTGTCGCACATGTTTTCTCAATCTGTTTAAATCTGCAGGACTTCTCCTATGATGACTCCAAGGTGGAATTCAACGTGGATGCCCCCAATGGAGTGGTGATGGAAGGCTACCTCTTCAAGAGAGCGAGCAACGCTTTCAAGACGTGGAACCGGTGAGTAATCACGCACGATGCATTTGGTGGCTGGATGAGGGTTCTGGTTTTGGCTCAGGACTGGAAGGGCATCTAGCAGTGCCCGGCACTGATTTGGTACATCTCTCGTGAAAGCTACCTTTGCTGAGATGACTTCAGCTTTTCAGTACAGGGATTTCCTACTGCTAAGTGGTGCTGTTGCTTCACTTTGTGTGTGCTGAGCTTGTGGGATTTTGTCATATAATGGCGGGGGGACGGGACGGGTCCTGCAGCGCTGGCCTGTTGTGGATAGAAATGACTAAGCCCATTAAAAAGAGCTGAATGTTTTATGTTTTGTAGGCTGTGAAAATAATTTGAAGGATAAACTGGCTTTTCCTGGCTTCTTTATGCTAAAAGGGTTCCCACTGAAAGGCAGGAAATCTTTCTTTTAGTATCACTTCCATATTTTCCCACTTTCCTCCAGTCCGGTGAAGTGTTACCGCTGGAAGTGGCACAGGGGACTACTTGCTTTTGTTGGGAGTAGCCTGTATCTTTTCTTCTCTTTTTTTCACTGAGAACTGGTATAGTCCTAATGCGCTGGGCTTGAGAAACAAAAACCTGCCTGAGGTTCACTGTACCTTTGCACAAGTCAGAAAGCATGACAGTGAGCACCTTCCTTGATGGGCCAGCTACCAGGCTCCATGCTGGGACACAAGGCAGCTGGAGTCAGGCCCCAGGAAAGCTGTACAGTTGTAACCATCAAGAGGAACATCTAACACAGCAGGACAAGCATGGCTTTCGAGAGCTGCTCGTATCAGACAGCCTTGCTTTGCGAGGCGATGAGAGATGGGAGCCTGGAAATGTCAGCTGTGCAGCAAGGAGCGGAGATCTGCTCCCTCCAGGCGCTGACCCTTCTGCTAGTCCCTTATAAATATTTCAGATGATGGTTCATTTGAAATGCTAGCCTGCCTCCTACAGTAGAGGACCTTGGAGAAGTGCAGGCAAGAGGGGGGTTTCAAGTTCTTTCCTCGATTGATGTCAGTAAGCCTGGCATCCCTTGGGCAAGGCACGGAGCATCCCTTGAACTGCTGCCAGTGAAAGTGGGGTTCAAGCCGTCAGATTCTATTTCTAGCATGTGAAATCGGTGCCTCTTTGACCCCCGACTCTTGACATGGCAGTGCAAGTAATGGCAGGCTCCCGAGAGCGCGGGTTTCTGAGCACGATCGGGGGCTGTTCTGCAGCGAGGCAGAGATGTGTTGCTGCCCTGTTGGAGCAAACCAGGACATGCCAAACAGTCCCTGGCATGTGCATACGCAGCCCACCCTATCTCAGCCAGGAGGCGGCAAGTTGATGTCGTGCCTAGAGAGAGAGGTGTCGTTCAGAGTCATTCCTTCCCTCTCCAGATCCTTACCCCAGACTCGCACTGAGCCTGTCTTACAGAGTCCGGGATGGTTTGGTCCAATGTTTCTGCACCAAGGCTTTTCCATTTCCATGACATTCAAGTGCATTGCACGCACCTCAGGGGCTCCTGAGGGACCTAAAGCCGAAGCGACATATTCCTGTGAGAACAGCTGCTCCCCGGAGATACTCAGCCCAGCGCTGCAGAGGTTTGCATACGGTGCTCGCGACCCCATGAGCTATAACTCACGCGAGCCGCACCTCAGAACGATTCGTGGGTCAGCCCTCAGCATTTCTGGTGTAGAGCTGGTACCCTAGACTTATCCCAAAGGCACCTTCTTCTGCGGGGAGCCAGGCTTTTGATTCTTTCTCATATACCTGACAAATCTGGGGCGAAAGTGGGATGCTTCAGCTATTCATAGCAATCTGTATCCTGCACATTCATATTCAAGCTATTCGCAGCCATCTGCATTCTCCCTACACAGTCCAGCTATTCATAGCCTTCCATACCTCCACATCGCAGCTATTCACAGCCACGGCCCACCTTCATCCCACCTACTTAGAGCCCTCCACATCCCCCCCTCCCGCCCCATACATAGAGAGAGGTGCCCGTGGTTTCAGGAGCCCTGGGAGAAACTGCAGATGCTTCCTCAGCCTGGCAAAGGGTGGTTGTGCCCGAAAGCTTGCAAAGAAGAATGTTTTCCAGCTATTTGAGTTGGTCTAATAAAAGATAGCAGATTTACCCAAAGCACTTTGTCTGCCGATGTCCTTAGACCAACACGGCTACAACCTGTACCCCTGTGAGAAACATATGCACCTTGCAAACCAAAGCCTAAGAGTTCAGGATAAGAACCAGCACTGTCTGCCAGTGCATGCCCTAAAGCTGTGCCCCGGCCAGGAAATCCAAATGCAAAGAGACTCGGGACTGCAAGAAGTGGCATCTAGGCTCACAGTTTCAGAAAGCAGACTTCTGCTTGGCTTCCTGTGACAGAAAAGATCCTGGCGGATACGCCACTGCCACTGTCGGGGGGGGGGTGGCTGTCACAACAGGGACCGCAAAGAGCTGCAGATCCAAGCATATTCACACGCTGATCAAAAGGGGCTACCGAGCAAGCAAAAAAGCCTCTCGTTACCTCCGTTCCTCTGATTCCTGGCAGACAGATCATCTTTTATTAATGTCACCTTTTATGTCTCTCTAATGTCTCTGCACAGATAGAAATAGAAGTGTCGCTCATTTTGTTTTCCCAGGAAAATGAATTCTTTTGCACGTTGAGGGCAAGGTGCAAGTCTAAATGACGCTCAAATGCAAGGCTTTCCGACTCTTTCCTCACCCAGCTGCGTGCCCATCCTTCAGGGAACGTAGCCTCTCAGCTCTCTGCTTCCCAGAGAGGTGACTTTATAGGGAGATCACAGGAATGGAGTGAGACCGTCTGCATTATATTCCTTACTTTGACATAGACTCAGACTAATCGGTTAGCTTCTGTGCGTGCCGTCATTTTTCCAGCGTAAGATGCTCAGAAATTCTGCGGCGGTGTGTGCTGTTAGGGGTGATAGGTGGGTGGATGGGGGGGACTTCCATAACACGCTGATAAAGTCCAGAAACATTTGCCCTGCCAAATCAAAGCTTGACTCAGTGGCATTTCTCTGGTGGTCCCTCCCTCTGTTATACAATGGATTTTGAAATTTTCGTGGACTTTTCAGGGAACATCCTGTATAACAATGATGAAAGACAACTTCACCCCCCAAGAAAAGCCTAATTTCCTCTAATCTAAATGTTCTCTAGGCTCTGGGGCAGTGACCTCACAGGCGTCATCATGCGGGATACATAACTGAGGCAGTGACATCAGGGACAGAGCTACCCCGGAGATGGGGTAAGGCTGTGACTTTAGGGTTAGAGTTAAAGCCAGGGATTGGAACGCACATTCGGTGAGTGTGATTTGGGTGGAAATCAGACTGCTGGAAGTTTGTAGCAGATCATCCCTCACTCCTGTTCCAGCCAGTTCCCTGCTCCTAAGGCAGCCATATACCACCCTAACATGACGCTTGCAGCCCCCTCCCTGACTGTAATGTGGGCAGGGGGCCTACCTGGGTGGATATATTATATCCACAATGCATATGTCATTCGCTCATCTTGCAAAGCACTTGTTTGTTTTCAGAAGGATGGTGCTATAAAAATGCAAGGCTTCGCTCCCCGGGTCATATCTTCCATGCTTCTTGGAATGAATGGCGTTATTTTGCAAAAGCAGAGATGTCCTGTCCTTCAGGGGAAAGGTGGCTGCATCTCACCTTTTCACGTTGTTACTAATCACTTGCTCTGATGCCTCTTCTTTCCTCCCTGTCTCTCCTCAGGAGGTGGTTCTCCATACAGAACAGCCAGCTGGTATACCAGAAGAAGCTAAAGGTCAGTGAGCTTGCCCCAGGTGACATGAGCAGATTAGTCATCTCATCTGATGCCCTGCTGTTTGGGGACGAGCGGGGGGCGGAGGATGAATTTGAGGCTCTGACAGCAAGCGTGGTCTGCAATTTCCACTCCGATATTTCTCTGCTCAGAACCCAAGCTATTCCGAGAACCACATGGCAGGGATCAGCGGCTAAATCACTTTGGCATTGCTGTCTAACAGAGGAAATGAGTGGCCATGTTCCCAGGACCCCAGTTTCTTAAAAGTTCAGCTGATTGCTCTTTCTGTTGGTTTCCTCCTGCACCTCTCTTTTGCACTCCTGGCATTGGAGATGCCATGCGAATACCTGTTCGTAGAGCATTTCCAGGGTGGTCCGAAGACAAATGCAGCAGGAACTTGTGCTGCTGTGAAGCCTGGCATTCTGGTGTTGGAGAAAGTGCAGTCCGCAGACAGGTGCCCATTCTCTTTCCTTTTAGGATGTCCTCACGGTAGTGGTGGAAGACCTGCGTCTCTGTACTGTCAAGCCCTGTGAAGATATAGAAAGGAGGTTTTGCTTTGAGGTCGTCTCCCCTACCAAGTAAGTTTGGAGGCTTTCCTTGGCCGTAGAACAAAGTAGTGCAATTAGGTGGGGGAATTGTAGGGCAAGCGAACACCGGCTTGGCTTACAACTCACTGGGAGAGAGCAGGCTTCCTTGTGCTCCGAGTTGCTATTCTGTAAGGAAGAGGGATTGCCTGGAGAACCTAGAAGCGGCAACATTAGATGCAGGCCCCAGTCGGAGAGTTTGAATCTGCTTTTATAAACCCAAGCCTGCACCTGAAAGGCTGAAAAGTTTGAAGTGGGCAAAGGGGTTGCAATCCAGGGCTTGTGAAATGCATAACTACATCTGGGTTTGGGCTCCAAACACCCCTAACTCCAAGAGGGTTAAACATCTGGTGCTCTGGCTCTATACTCATCACAATAGGAATGAAGGGGTAATGCCATCCCTGCCTCCCTTGCACGGATCCAGCTAGTGAGGAGGAGCGGACACAAGCGGTGTGAAAGGGACTTTCTCCTGAGGTGCAGCAGATTTTTGCTGGGAGAGACTGAGAGGTGCTTGTCGCCAAGTGGGGCAGGTGGAAAGGAGGGAGGCAGAGGAGTGCAAATGTCACCAGCTGTCACGCAGCGGTGTTTGGAGACGGCCTGTCAGACAGAGAGCTGCTGAATAATGCCTGAAGGGGATTTATAATGGACTCTGCCAAGAGTCTGCTCTCTCTCACATCACATGGTGCTGCATTACCAGCATTTCTCCCTGAGTTGCATGAAAGCATCAGGGCAGATGAAGGGGGAGGGGGAGGAAAAGGTGCCAAGGGGAGGAAGGTGTGTGTCCGGCTTGTGTGTGCGGGTCAGAAAGCTTCTGCGAGCGCGGGAGGGAAAAGGGAGACATGAAGTGAAGGAAGCAAGCACGTTTGTGCCCGTGTGATGGGGAGCTGGGGGGGTGTGAGTGGGTGTGGGAGGGAAATAGGTTTCCCTTTGGTATTTTAGAGGCATCAGATGAAATCTTTCCTAGCCCCAGGGAGGTTCATTGCTTACACTGGCCCTCCAGCAGGATGTGAGCAGCGACCCGCGGTCCGGGGCTGCGAGGGGCACTCCAGCATCTCTCCTACCTGCCGCAGCCGAGAGGGGAGCTGGCTGGGGCATCTTATAGGAAACCCCAAAGGAGGAGAATGAGAGCAGCCTTGTGGGCAATGATGTTGGGATGGATGGTGTCTGAGAAACGAAAATAACCTCGGAGAGAGATGAACTGCCGCAGGCTGCTTGCTGTCTCTGTTGGGTCTGCCCGAGGGAGTTGGGCACAGAGAAAAGTGCTGAGCTTGTCTAGCTGGCTGTAAATAAAATTCAGGTGCCCAATGCAGCTGCGGCTCCCTTCCCTTCCC
Source organism: Caiman crocodilus (assembly GCA_030014935.1). NCBI lineage: Eukaryota > Metazoa > Chordata > Crocodylia > Alligatoridae > Caiman > Caiman crocodilus. Next base: position 14,912,323 of record JAGPOW010002149.1, read on the forward strand.
ACGGCCTTTTCCCAACCCGTTGTTCTGCGGCCTCTTCCCGGACAGAAGCTGCATGCTGCAAGCCGACTCGGAGAAGCTGCGCCAGGCCTGGATCCAGGCAGTTCAGGCGAGCATTGCCTCCGCGTACCGGGAGAGCCCTGACAGCTACTACATCGAAGTGAGTACTGAGGCTAGTCATGCAGCTCACAATGGCTAGCGGGCATGGGCACCGCGGGGAGGGCCAGGTGCTGCTGAGCACACAGGGCAGACCAAATCGAAGCCAAGTGTAAAGAGCAATCCTGAAGCCTTTGCCTTCCTCCTCCCGGGACTCATTGCCCTGCAGGATGTAAGGAGCACTGTGGCCTTCTGCAGGGGGTTGCTGCCCCTGTGTTGCTATCTGGGGGCACAGGTTGGCAGCACAGGTGAATAATTCCCAGTTCACGTTGTTCCCAGACTCTGGTTCAAAGGGGATGAGCCGAACAGGTATCCTCATCCTCGGCTTTCCTTTGCCAATGCTGCTTCAGGCTCCTCTACCTGGCACTTTCCTCCTGTGACTATGAGGTGTAAAGCCCACTCTGGTGTTTAAGTGCTTCTCAGTATGTTTCTAGAGTATCTCTGGAACGACAGAAATGACCTTCCTTCATACAATGCAGCCTCGTGAACTACGCTACATCTAGCGTCCCAGTGTCTGAGACCGGTCAGAGGCTGGGTTGCAAAGCACATAGTCAGTCCCCTTGTCTCCCTGCAGAGACTGGACCGGACTGCCTCCCCGTCTACTAGCAGCATTGACTCTGCCACGGACTCCCGGGACCGCAACGTGAAGGGGGAGACCATCCTGCAGAGGGTCCAGAGCATTCCTGGAAATGACCAGTGCTGTGATTGTGGTCAGTCGGATCCCCGGTGGGCCAGTATCAACCTGGGCATTCTGCTGTGCATCGAGTGCTCTGGGATCCACAGGTACTGTGCGAATGCTGGGTGCTTTGCTTCCCTGCCTCTGGGGGATGCCTGCGTTATAGCTGGCTCATGTTTGCAGAGCCGTGTTTGGAGGCACAGACGGTTGCAGCACCTCTTTGTGTGTGCGCGCATGCATGCTCATATGCACGGGCATATCTCTGTTTCATGCACACATGCACACGCTCCATCAGACCTATATATTTTATGCATGTGTGTGTGTATATATATATGTATGTATGTATGAGTGTGTGTATATGCATATATATACACACACATATATACACACATCCCCCCCCGGGTAACAGTTTCTACCTCCTGTATGTTGAGTATATCTGCACAAATAAGGAACCATAAAGCACATCTCTAGATGGCCTGATTTGTGATCTTGACTGGAGTGAAGCTACTTAAACTTAGCATTTTAAAATACGGCATCACTCAAAGTCTGCAGCAATTATAGAAGGTGCAATTATTCTGGATACGATCTCTCCTATTTTCCTTGTGAAAACTGTAGTTAAGTTAAAGGAGTTTTCTGGAAGTCAGAAGACTTAGATTTTTTTTCTCAGCTGCTGCTATTGACTTTCACTGGATAAATTGTTCACCTGCTCTGGCCTTTCTGCATTTAAACCTTACATGCTTTTGTGAAGTGCTTTGAGATCTTCAGGTGCAAAGTGCTGTGTTAAGTGTAAAGTAATCTGCTTTTAACCCCCTCTAAAAACAAACCATGAGCACCCAGCTTAGCTCTCCTAAAAAACCTTACCACTACAAGCCAGCAGGCATGTGTCATGGTAGGATACAGATTTCAAATAAGGAAACATATTTCCCTTCCAGATTTCCAAGGGCTAATTCTAATTAGGGGGTATGAAAATAAACATAAAACAATTGAAAGCTAAGTATCTCAGCAGGGCACCCTTATCACACAAGGCATTAAATAGAGCTATGGGAAGTCCCCGCAGGGGAGGGAACTGTTCTGTATGTGCATGGTTCTGCCTCTCTCTAAATCTGTGACTTGCATTGTGTGCATATGAATTGCGCTCACTGCCATTCATCCTGCCACCTGCTCGGGGCTCCTCTTTGATGTACAAAGTCTGCTTTGAAGCCTACAGCCCTTCCCTGTCTCCCCTTTGGTTCTCCAGGAGTCTGGGCGTGCACTGTTCCAAGGTCCGATCTCTCACGCTGGATTCCTGGGAGCCGGAGTTGTTGAAAGTGAGTGCTGGTTTTCAGTGTCAGAGCTGGGGCAGAATCCCTCTCTTGGGGCCGAGGATGAATGGAAGTGCAGTGCCTTTGCTGACTGCTTTCTCCCTCCCCTGCCCCATCGCAGCTGATGTGCGAGCTGGGGAACACCACCATGAATCAGATTTATGAAGCGCAGTGTGAAGAGCTGGGACTGAAGAAGCCCACGTCAGGGAGCTCCCGGTAAGTCTGAGCCCCTCTGCTCAGCTTCTTCCAGTGCCTCCCCGCAGCTCTGTCCTTGAGGTTCTGGCCATGGGGTCAGCAGGGATCCTGCTTTTCCGCGTGGAAGAGTTGCAGAAAAGGGAAGAGAAAGGGATTAGGTTCGCCCTACACATGCCTGGTGGAGAGCAATGGTGTGCTGTGGACAGTGCAAAAGGATGCCACCAAACAGCTCGCAGTACTGGTTAGTTTTGCTGCTTTGGTACTGGGAATCTGCTTCATTTTTTGCAGTAGACACCCTTCTCCTTCTCGTTTTCCCTCCCCCTGTCTCCATGCTACCTGCCAGGGCACAGCTCTGGTCTCTCAATAGGCTTTTCCATGCCCCTACCATGCCCAGGTTTCTGCCTTTAACCCCTCTCAGCGTGCTGCCTCTCACAGCACTTGCCACCGAGCTGCATGGCATATCCTCCAGCCTAGATCTGTGAATGGGTGGGATCCGTGGTCACTCAGCATCTCTGATAACCAGGCTCTTTATTAGGAAGCCTGACTAGGCCACTGAGTTTGAGGAGTTTGCCTTTAGTGACGTGCCCGAGGCCCAGAGCAAGTCTATGGCAGAGCTGGGGACAGAGCTGTGATGTGCTGAGGTTTAGGGCCAGCTCCTTCTTGGCTTTATTTAGGTGTAAAATCCTTCTAAAGAGCAAGAGATCAAGGGAAGCAGTGGCAAGCAAGCATCCTCACATCTTGCCCTGGTGTTACAGTCCTCACTACCCTAAATGACAGGGAGAGGAGCTGCCCTGCAGCTGCAGGGGACCCGCCTTTCACCATATGCTCCCCGGGTCCTGCAGAGGCCGGGCCTCCTTGGTGCTATGTGTTTGACATGAGCCGCGCAGTAAATGCCTGCTTTGCTGTCCCTACAGACAAGACAAGGAAGCCTGGATCAAGGTCAAATACGTGGAGAAGAAATTCCTGAAGAAGCTGCCTAACACTGAGGCCCTGGTGGACAACGAGAGGAAACCCCGGCGCTGGAGCGTGAAGAAGTGCCAGCGGCACAACAGCACCACGAAAGCACCCACGGCTCGCAGGAAGTACCGCCACGAGGCGGGAAATGCATCGCCAGCAGCAATGTCATCAGGTGGGAACAGCCCCGGCTTCCCCCTTTCCAGTGCAACATGCTACACCCATCTGTGCAAACCGCTCCTTGTGTTTGTGCAATGCTGCCCTCTGCTCTAGATAGATCTGCCGCGATACAGTGCGTGTGATACTGCCTCCCTCTAGTGGCTGTAGCCTTATGAGTGCTCACACCATTGCACAAGCATGCCTTTTATGTAGCTGTCCAGTTCAGTTCCCTGACAAGCTACCTCTTGCAGGCCAGGAAGGACGGCACGACCATCTTCCAGGTGGGATGATCAGAGGTCTCCTCTAAACTGCTTCCTTTCTCCTTTACTTGCTTGCTCATCATCATGTCCAGACTATCAACACATTCAGACTACCTTTATTGTTCTTCAGCTGGTCCAGAGCAGAGTCTGTCCTTATGCAGGGTTACCCACCGCCCCAAGTGTCACAGTGTAACAGCGGTTTTGCCGTGTCCAACAGGCTACTTATTCTTTTCTCTGCATAGACCTGCAGGCTCACTTTCCAGGCTCAGATGCATTATACAAACGCAAGCATGGGGTTTTCTTTTCCCCCGCTCCTAGAAATTTAAACGTCCCTCCCTTGCCAACAGCTGCCACCCTGGAGAGGAAATTCCGGCGAGACTCTCTCTTCTGCCCGGATGAGCTGGACTCCCTCTTCTCCTACTTTGACACAGGCGCCGGCTCTGGACCACGCAGTAAGTATAAATAGAGGGAGCAGCTGTGCTGCTGGCATGTCTTTATCTCCCACTTCTTCTAGGGCATGTGCATTGCACCAGACTGATGGCAAGGTACCAGCCCTCGCTGGAAAGGTGGCCAGTTGACTAGAGAACACACACACACTGGGGCTAACGTTTGAAGAGAGAGTGAGGGGGAGTTACTTGCACTAGCCCTGACCCATTTCCCAGTTTTATCACACTTATCTTTTTTTTTTTTAATCTCTTTCCAATCCATCCCTGGTCTTGGTATTTTGGTGGATAGGTTTTTTTTCCATGCCCTTTCTCCCCAACCTGAACATCCCATCAGCTTTTTCTATTTTTTTTTAAGCCAGTCTTACTGCTAACATTTTTTTTTTTTTATTATTATTTTTGCTTGTGACGATTAACTCCCCTCACATTCCGTCCACCTTCCTCTTAGGTGCCAGCCACATCTCTATGCAGCACCCGCTAGGAGCTGGCCCATGGAGTGGCAGTGGCATTGGTCCCGGTGGGAGCGGTACGCCGTTCCTCCTGGACGGAGGTAAGGTGACGCCATAGCAGCTAGCAGCAAGAGACCCACAGATTTCACTTGTTCCAGGCAAAAGTCAGAGGAAGCGATGTATTCTTTTAAACTACGCCATTAAAACTCTATAACAGGAGCCTCAGGAAAATGATAGGCGGACTGAGAGACAGACACATAAGTATTGCTACAGGGTAGAAAGCTGAAGTGATCGCGGCTCTGATTCTGCTAAGCACAAAAGCAAGGGCTTCACTTTAATGCTGTATTCAGCCCTGCTGAAGTCAGTGTAGCGCGTGGCTTTCATGAGCCTGTTCTAGTTTTGAGACCGCTGCGACTATTTGAGCGTTCAGGGAATTTATAGATTCAGAGTTTCTATCTGAACCGAGAGGATCCGTTCCCAGGCCCAGTTTAGGTGGGATTCTCCAAAATGCTTAGCAGTGGACTGGCATTGAGAAAAGTTTTGCCTGTGACTGAACAGAAAAAGAGTTTGTCTGGTGCCTGGCACTTTGGGCAGTTCCACTTGTGCTTGGCCTGAGTCAGATGCAGGTCACTTACCTGAGTCTGTCTCATTGGAGTTACTCCGTATTTCCACTGATGCCACCGAGAGCAGAATCTGACCCCTGCCGCGGATAGCTAATGATCCAGTCGTGCCCATGTGAGGTCCCAGTGGAGTCAACAAGGTTGCACTCAGACACAGGTTAGAAAACTAGGGTCTTAGTGACCTGAGCCAGAGAATGGTGCACAGCGTTTCTCACCAACCCTCGTTCACAGGAGTAAGCAGCCAGGTCCTTCAACTAGGTTCATTCCCCCTTTGAGATCACTTCCTACACAACATCTTGGGAAATTCGTTGATGACAAATTGAAAGCAAACTATTCCAGAATATTCAAGCAACGTGACAGTCTAACGTTTCCACTGGCCCTGTGAGTTGTATTTATCCAGGAGGAGGACAGAAACACACTGTGAGGTCTAGGAGTGCCCTCGAAGTAGATCCCCTTTTGGAAATCCAGTACCTGCACTGAATTGCATTCAAACAAGTTAAGGACCAAGGGCTATTTAACCAAGTGTTCACTTTTCAGCAAGTGATTAAGAAAAGCAGGATAGAGTTTGGCAAAAATGAAAAAGGGCCAAGAAGCAAATCCCTTGAATACATTACAGGCTCTAATTGTACCCAGGGGACTCGCCAGCCTTTGCACAGACTCTGACAGCCAGGGTTCAAAATCCTGCTTCAAGGTCACGAGTGAAATGGGTCTGATATTCTCACTCTCATGCCTGCACTGTCCTGTAGCCAATCTACCTTGCAGCTTGGTAGAGCTCAGCACAACTGGCAACCTTTGGCTGACAAACTATCAGGACTGGAATACCTGCTTTTTAAGGCAAGATCGAATGCACTGGCAGAGCTGAGTGGAGGAAGCTTGCTTGCCTGTATCATGCCTGGCTTTAGATGATGCTATCATAATATCATCGCTCTTATGGGGACGTCATTTGTTGTATAGGAAAGGGTCCAGGAACTTGGTCCTTTGAGGTGCTAAATGTCTTTCAGTTTCTGCTCACTAGAACTGAGTGACGTAGTGGTGCGTCAGTCAATCAGCCACTTCAGTAAAGACTTGCTCTTTATTTGAAATAAGTGTGAAATCAAAACCCACACCGCTGCTGTGCTTACTAAGGAAAAATGCTCAACAGAATTTCATCGTTTGATGAAAAATGTGTTTCTCTAGACGGGGACTTACTGCTAGCTGCCCAACAGTGCAACAAGTGACACAGAATAAAGAGTGTGAGGTCTAAAAAAACTGGAAAAGAATTGGTTCTTGGTTACGCAAGTGAAAGTTTGGATCCACTTATATCAGAGGATTTACATTGCTATAACATGATCAAACTGGATCCAAATGCCTAGCACAAAATGATGTCCCTTTAAGAAATAATCAGTCCAAGTTAATGCCTATTTTTCCCTTTACGCACTCCTCTTTTACCGAATCTGGCAAGTCTTTTCAGTGTATCCTACTGAAAACGAACTGCCAGATTCATAACCTTTTTACAAGCTGGCCGGAGTGTATGATTTATTCGGAGTGAAAACTTTGCTTACACAAGTCTCATTGCAATTAAAAAGGGATCAAGCCAGCAACAGGATGTCACTGAGATGCTTTATTGCCCTGATTACTTCTCCAACAGCTGCCCCAAACCTTGAAGTGAGGTGCTGTGGGTTATCTCAATGGGTATAACCTCTAGAGACCGACTTTTCTCATCCTAATAGAGATGAGGCCACCCTGCCAAGTTTGCACCCTGATCTGGATCCTAAGACCAGCTGTAGGTTTGGGCCCATCTCTCCCATTCTGCTCTACGTTCAAGGGATCAGTTATACATAAGGAGCTCTGGAAGGGCTATTAACCCGTGGCTTCAGGGCACAAACCAGTCCCTAGCCATTAGAGAGCACTATGAATCCCAGTGCAGGGTGAGGGGGATTATTTCAATACTTTATGCTGGTGCAGATGGTCCTGATCACTATTGCAGGCCAGGGGCACAGGTAGACCTCAGATCGGATTCTTTTTGATAGTTTCTTTGTCCATAGAGGGCTTCTACTGTAGTTTTTGGCTCCTAGGATGATTACAGATGCTGAGAAATCTTCTTTGGCACCAGGGTGACATGCCAGTCCCTTTGGGAGACGTCTCCCATTTTCAGTTCTGCGGTGGTTTCTCCCTTCCCATGTTTCTCAATTGCTACCTCCCCGCAAAGTGCAGGAAGGGCATACAAACCGCTCTGACACTGATACCCTTTGTGTCCTTGACCAAGTTGCCTCATCTTCATGCGACTCATCCTCTGTTATGTGTTTGGCTGCCCTTTAATATTTACCCATCCATCCAGGGGGTTGGAAAGGCGAATGAGCGCCTGAAAAATGTGAAGTGTGATATGACTATAGATACGAATGGGTCAGGAAGCTGGTCAAGTGACCCTCCAACCAGCAGTGATGCATCACAGCACGTGCCCCCGTGAGCAGTGAAGGGTGGTGGGGAAGCCTGGAGGAGTGGGAAACAGAGGCAGTAAGAGGAGAAAGCAGATCGCTGTCTCTGTTTATGATGCGACCCACCCTGCTACAAAGCTCTCCCTGCCACTGCTCTGGTCTCTGGCCCAGGACAAGGCCTCCAGGACCCTGTCCGAGGGGGAAGTTTGCTATTCTCCCCAGCAGAAGATGTGCTGGAGACATGCTGGAGCACCCCCTCACACAGGGGGAGGCAGCTTGGGGAGATGAGGGCCCCGATGCACCAAAAGCAGGCTTGGCAGGTTGTCTGCATATTAAAATGATCTTGGTTTGTCTTCTGTTGGCCCTGCAGGTCTGAGCAGCGACAGTGGGCTGGGAGGCAGCACTGACGGCAGCACCGACGTCCTGGTGTTTGGCTCGGTGGTGGACAGCGTCACGGAGGAAGGTGGGTGTAATTCGCAGCCGAACACTGGCAGGAGATGACCAACAGACCTAAGGCAGGGTGGATGGGGCTCAAAGTTATCCTGTTCCCTTGTATTGCCCCGTGTCACGCCAAGGGGCCAAAATGGTGGGTTGAGAGGCCCTCAGCTACAGGACCCGGTCTCTGTCAAGCAGCTTATCATGCTGGTTTTGTGATGACCTGACTATGTAGCGAGAAACCGCCCGCCCTCATCATACCCAGCTCTCCGAGAAGAAACGATGCCACCGCAGAACTTCCCCTTGAGCTAGTTGCCCCTGCATTGCCCAGTTTCTTCAGCGGCAGATCAATTGTTTCCCTCCTTCCTGGGGTCTTCGGTAGGCGGAAAGGGTCACTTATTCGCCGTCGTCAAAGTTGCATATCTCCAGTGTCCCCTGAGAAAGATCTCTATCAGATGCCCGGGCTGGCAAGGTGTGTACGCAGCGAGGAACATCAGCAAAGCAGGATGTGGCTCACCTCTCCCACCCCTCTCTCCCTCTCAGAGTGTGAAGTGTCAGAGGAGTCTAGCGGCGAGGCAGAGATCGAACAGGAGGCCTCGGACCTGGAGGACCTACGGGAATTGCACCCCGGATTGCTGGTTTACAAGGCAGCCCGGGCCCGGAACCTGCCTCTCATGGCAGAGGCTTTGGCTCACGGTGCAGAAGTCAACTGGGTGAATGACGAGGACGAAAACAAAACTCCTCTGGTTCAAGCTGTGATGGGGGTAGGTTGTGCTGGCAGATCTGAACATCTAGGCTCTGAAGGAAGAAGAGGGGACAGCTTGGTAACGTAGCTAGTTAATGGTCCCAAACCCTCTGTTCAGATTTATCTTAGGCACTTAGCGTGCCTAGTTTAGTGGATCTTTGTCTGGGCTGCTAGCACGGGAGCTGGGGGCTTCTGGCAAGAGCGAGGCGGAGTGGCAAAGCTGTGCTGGTTGCAGGGGACAGCCTGGGATACCCTGGGAGAGCCAGGCAAAGGTGAAGCTTACCCATTCCCTGCCTGCACTATGCCTGATGTCCACCCCTTCTCTGAAATGAGACTTTCCTCTCTTGGTGGAAGGATTCAATGGGCATTCAGGGACTCAGGCCTGGTTAGAGAAGGAGACTTGCTCCGAGCTGCTGCAGGTTTGGGTCCCTTTGGTGACTATCCTCCCGCTGCTAAGTTCTGTTTGATTCTTCCTTGGAGCCACTTTGGCCTTTACCCTCAGGTCCAGCATTGGAGCAGAACCTGGCACAACTTCTCTCTCTCATTTCTCAACAGGGTTCCTTGATAGCCTGTGAATTCTTGCTCCAGAATGGGGCAGATGTTAACCAAAGAGATATACGGGGCCGGGCTCCTCTGCACCACGCCACATACCTGGGCCACACTGGGTAAGCCCCTCTCTTGCTGTGCTAACATGCTTCTGAGCTCAGGGCTTCAGGACCAAACCTGAGAGCCAAGGTGGGTGGAGGGACCTGGGCTTTGCTGAATCAATTGAGGGGGCGATGAACGCTTGTGTGTGTTTGGGACAGAAGAACCCCGTGTCCCCCAAACAGGCAGACTGGCATAAGCGGGTGCCCTGCTTCCTGTCTTTCTGTTGACTGCAGCAGAGTTACACCTGATTTACACCAATACAAACGAGAACCAGAGCCCTATTCAAAGCATGCATTTATTTATCACACTCTTCCTTCCCCCTTTCTCTACTGTGTTAGGTATCTGCTCTCTGCATCTGCTGTTTTCCTCCAGCCTCTGCTGTTTTCACGCAGCATTTTTCGGTGATGTGTTTGTTTTCCTCCCTCTCTCTGCTCCCATGTCTCTGCTCTGCTGGGCGACTACCAATGTTGCAATGCTGATGTTTCAATGTCTGGTTGTGCAGTATCTGGTTGGGAGTGAAATTAAGCAATGCGATCATCAGTGCTGCTCAAATCCCATACCCCATAGGGTAGCATCCACCCTTGCATGTCACCAGGCCTTCTGTTTCTCTCCAGCTGCCGTGGGCATGCAGTCGTGACACTTGCCACCTGGGCTAGGCTGGGAGGGTTTCTTGTCCACATACTCGCAGTCGCACGCAGAGACCTGCTGGGCCCCAGCTCTGCTTTCCTCTTCCCTTGCCTCCTGACCTGAGAGAGAGCACCTTCTCTTGCAGAGAGAGTAGAACGTCTCGGGAGAGGCCCCGCGCCTCGCTGTCCCCTCCAGTGTGTCGCATCTCCACCGCGGGTGGACGCATCTGCTCTGACATCTTTGCTTTCCCTTCTGCAGCCAGGTCTGCTTGTTCCTAAAGCGAGGAGCCAACCAGCACGCAGTGGATGAAGATGGGCAGGACCCTCTCAGCATTGCAGTCCAGGCGGCCAATGCAGACATAGTCACCTTGTAAGTGTGGCCCCGATCTCCCGTTGCTTGCACAAGGGGAGGCTGACGGGTGGATTTAGGATGGAGAGCAATAGGAGGTCCGTGCCGGGTAGCAAAAGATGCTAAAACCTTCCTCCTCTTTCTCCTTCCAGGCTGCGTCTGGCTCGGATGAACGAGGAAATGAGAGAAGCTGAGGGCCCCTTTGGACAACCAGGTCAATATCCCAGCAACAGCCCCACTGAGCTCCAGTACAGGAAGTGTATACAGGAGTTCATCAGCCTTAATATAGATGAGTGTTAGTGACAACTCCCTCCCCTGCCTCCCCTTTCCAGCTTGAGTGGGCTGAATTTCGGGAAGCCCACGGAGCCCCACCCTTGGCATATTGGTGTTTCTTGCAGATTGGCCTGGTTCTGATGCCTACGGCAGATAGGTCAAGCTCCGCCCAGGAGGGAGAGGGGCCTTTCTGGCTAGTGTATAATTGTCACGCTTGACTCCAGGATGGTTATTTTCACGTAGGAGCTTATTCAGGGCGTACCACAGACTGCGGCTCGTGGGTTTGGGTGTGCAGTTGAGTGCACGAGACTGGAGCTTAGTGTAAAAGAAATAAAAAGAAAATCCTGTAACGCCAGAAGAAAATCGCCAACGCTACAAGTGAATGCTGTGTGCAGAACCTGTTGTCTATCTCCAGCGGTCTGGACTGACCGTACCCTGAATTACTGTGTGAACAAAGTTTGTTTGGGAAGGATTCCCTTGCTGGAGCCCTCTCTTTCCAATGGTGGTCAGCAACTTGAAATGCTCGTTATCCAGAGGATGACCACGAGGTTTGGAAGCTGCCGGGTCTGGGCAGGATGCTAAAGCCTGGACTCAGTCTGGAACAGGCCAACTGGGGGTGATGGTCCTTTGCTACAGAAGGACACGAGAGAAGGGGTAGGAATGAGAGACCTTATATGCTCTCAGGTTTATACCGGCAAAGCTCCCTTTTTTTAGCTGGTGGTAGCTAGCTGGTCAAAGCCATAGCTCATCTGCTTCCCGGACTAGGATACGATCTGTTGAGTGTAACGGAAGCAGCCGTGCACATTTTTTGAGGTTAGGAGAGGCTCGTCGCGGGCGATGGGCTTTGTGCCAGGGAACAGAAATCGAATCAGGCTCCCACCGCCTGAGTGGCTACCTGCAAACGTTAACTTGAGCATCTGGGGTTTTTTCCCTGGTCACTTCAGATTTCCTACTTAGCGTTTCTGTGAAAGGGATTTCTACTTGCATGCGTGTTGCTAAATGCTGTCGTCCTTCATGGTGATGCATGCGAGCCGGGCATCTCCACAGCAGAGCCGGGGAATCCAGGTTTCCTTGATCCCGCTGACCAGTGGGACCGTTTTTGTGTGGTTCTGTTTCCTTTTTTTTTGGCTGGAGTGGGGACCTGCTCTTTGCTGGGAGCACTTTGGTTCTTTTTTTTATGGGCTGTGTCTTTGGGGCGCTCGTGGTGTCTCTGCAGAGACATGGTGCCCATGCTGTAATTTCTCTGGAGGGCTTAAGAGATCAGGTGTAAAATTGGCAGCCTCTGCCTCTGACTGTGAATTACCATGCAAAGCCTGGCTGTGCCTCTCTACGAGCCCACGCCTGTAAAGTGCTGAGTGCCCTCACCTGCCCTTTTTCTTGAAGTCGGTGGTGTCTAGGGGCTCTTAGTGCTTCACAGGAAGAGCTTGGGATCGTGGAGGATCCGGATCTGAATGAGGAGCACAAGAAGCCGGGAAGATGCCCCTAGTTCCTGTCCCGTCTGTGAGGTTAGCTGTGATACACTACAACACTTTCCTCCTCCCATGACTTACTACTTCACTAAAAGCCTTTCTCTGTATGCCAGCTCCTCTCAGGTTGCTGCCCAGGGTAATGCACACAATCTGCTGGTTGCTCTTGGCCCTTGGATGCTACACACGTTAGCAGCCACCGTGCCAGCCAGGGCTACACCACCAGTGCTGCAATAGCAAAGAAATCCTTGCCCCTTTCCGCTGAGGGGCTGGACCCTGCTCTGTTGGAAGGCAATGAAAGGGTTCCCGCTGGATCCTTGGAGGCTGGCTAGGGCTACGCCTCTGGCTTTGGGCCACCCGCTTCCTGGGTTTCTACTGGTCTCCTGGTTTCTTTCCTGTCCTCCCTTTGGGATCATGGGATGCCCATGCCCTGTTCTCATCTCAGTTGAACCCATGTGCTATACACTCAGAATAACCCTGTGGATAATGCTTTGACCAAACTTTGAATCTGGACAAAAACAAGCCAAGCCCTCATTCAGACTCTTGTCCTCCGCTATATCTTCTCCATCCGCGCGTTCATCCTTGGGTCACAGGGCACAGACACCACATCTGTGCTCTTTATGTAACAAGGCTGGATTACTTGACCCTTCAGCCTTTATGGATTCTGGATAACTCCCTGCCATTTGCCTCTGGTGGGGCCCAGAGTATATAGCTTGCCACCTGCACTACCCCCTTGAATCACTCAGCGCCCAGCCTTGGCAAGCCAAGCAATCCTTTCTCCCTCAGGACTTTTTTCTGGGTCAGCATTGAGCAAAGGCTTTGCCATGGGCTTGTGGACCATAGCAGAGGCCACATGCTGCAGACTTTACTATGCCATACCGAGACGTCACACCCACTGGCATCACCAGGACTGCATGCAGCGTTATGTGCGGTCCCTGCTTACCACGGCAGTTCAGAGAAAGGGCATCGATACGTAGGCCGGTAATTCGTGGTGCTAAATGCTTTCCTTTGCTTGCCATCTGCTCTGCCTTCAGTTCAAGACAAGCTCAGACTTGCTTTCTGTTCAGTACGGTGCCAGAAGTTTTATTCAGCACTCCTCCTCAGTCCAAAACACTTTGGGCCTGATTCCCCTCCACCGACTAGACATCTATGTGGACTAGGATGCGCAAGTGCAATCCTATCCCACCCTGCATAAACCCTTGAAAGCCCATTCCCACCATCACCATCCATTACCCCCTGTTTTTGTAATGTGCCGTCATCTTAGCCTTAAGACTGAGTCACAAGCAGCAGCAAGGAGGACCCACCCACCTCCTGCATGCATTGATTTTCAGGGACTCGAGAAGGGTAGGCGAGGGATGGCATCTGACCCTGTAAACACCAGCTCATCCATAAAACAGGCAGGCCCCTTTGAACTCGGTATGACTCTTTCCTCTGACACTTCCTACTGAGTAGCCCGAGTCTGCTCGCATCGATACCAGTGGGACTTCTGCTGTTGACTCCAGCATGAGTAAGAGCAGGAGCCTGTTGAGCAAACCCATGGACTCACTGCCCCTCAGCACGGAAGTCTCTGCTTGAAAAGATGCTCCTTTCTGCAGAGCTTTTATGCCGTACGGGGCTGCCCAGTTGCCTCCCTGCTCTTCACCGTACAGTGAAAGAGCATGAATCGCGGCCCGCTCTGCCCCCAGCGCAGCAAGCCACACACTTCACTTCAGCAGGAGTACTGGCACGCCGAACAGTTACACCTGTCCTGAGTCTTCTAGCCCAACCTTGCAAAGCACTTACAGACTCAGCGTGCGCAGGATAAAGCAGCCTCCAACCCATACGTCGTCAAAAACCCGCTGCGTTTCTTGAGTTAGGAACTAGGAGGACCCTCTGCAGCTCAGGCTAGTTGATCATCCCGTCCCATTTGAAAGACCAATCCGCGCAATTTCAGACATCTCTCCGCCCGGACGTGGTTCTCCCCAAGCCAAGTCTTCCTCCAGAAAAAGACAATACTGAATCAAAACCAGGACATGTCAGGGTGCTTCAAAATCTTGGCAAAGGCATAAGAAACATCTTATTAGGAAACATTCCTGCTCTTGCTCAGCATTCACAAAACCCATCACGGTGGTTTCCAGGAAATGGCTCTCTCATGTGTTGTATGTTAAATGGCCCCGATCAGCTTTCCAGCTCTTGACAGGGGTTAGAAATATATTGGTCGACCCTTTCTATAAACCAGTCAGAACCGAAGGCGAGGCTCCCAATCCAGGCCATTTTAGTTCACAGTCAGCGTTACCGACTCATGAGAACAATATAGAAATTGTGTACAGTTTGGCACGTATAAGCTCGGATTCTCTCGCTGCCGAGGTACACGCGGTTAAAGAATTTGTAAATACTGAAGCAAAAAGCAGTGTGCCTGTCAAGACAATTTATCTATTTAAAATGTATTGGTACTTTATTTAGATTCAATGTATAAAGCAACTTTGTGCACTTTTCCTACTTACAGTATTGGGGTTTTTTTTTTATGTTCTTTTGTTATGGATTTTGTGCTGTCTTTTTTAATTGGTGAAATTTGTTAAGTATTTAATTTATTATTGATACGCCCAGAGGACTAGTGCAATTTTTATTCAATACAGTTTGGCTGTATTTAATGTCAGGATTTTTTTTTAACGTGGCTAGGGCATTTTTTTTTTTTTAAATCCACCTCTTCTTCCCCCCCCCACCGTCTTTTTTTTTCTTTTCCTTTTCCTTTTTTTTCATTACACCGATTGTGAGGCACGTGACGCCTTGCAGCTTGAAAGACAGTATAACGCTAAACAAATCCTTGAGTTTCTACAACAAAAAGTTCTCCAGGAGAAAGAAATGTCTAAGAGGCATTTATCATTTTTTTCCCCACGTTTATGTATTTATTTTTTGGAGAGTGTGTGCGTGTGTGTGTGTGTGCGCGTGCGCGTGTGCATGCACAAATTTGGAGATTTGGGAGGGTCAGGGCAGAGGGAAAAATGTACATAAAGTTTGTTTTCAGCAAAGCAAAAGGCTAGTCAGGCTACAGGGAAGTCTAGACACTAAGTCACTTAGGTTTCTTTCTTCTTTAAATAGGGATGTATTTCTCTGTGTTGTACAATCCTGTTGGCACTATCTAATGCCAAAATGTCTCCCTTTTCATTCTTCCTTATAACTCTTCTTTTCAAAGACTTTATATGTTACCTAATACCTACCTGACAGTAACTTGGTCGCAACTACAATTAATATTAATAGTCATTAATAGATTTGCCTTTGTCTAGAAAGCAACATCCCGAGTATCGTGCACATGAAGGTGGGCCCACAACCTAAGCCTGGACTTGAAGACACTCAAGCTTTTTTGATGGATTTGAGCATGTTTTGCAGATTAGCCCATCCTTATAATGGGACAAACCAAAACTGCGGAGATCTAGATCTCAGTTTTGCCTCTGGGGCCCATCTCTAATTCCAAACTGGGTGGAAGCAATGGGCTGGAAGGCTGTGAAGTTGCTCTCTCTGTAAGCCGATGTAAATGAGATGTAAATTTCTATCTAAACCAGAGAAATTATCCCTCCCTATTACTTTAATGTTTATTACTAATGGTAATGGGGACATTCTGGGTCTCTGGCACTTGCATTCCTTGCAGTAATTGAGTAAAGAGGAAAAATTCAGAAACGCTGAGGCTTGCAGAGAACGAGATTCAATGAGCTGAGACTGAGAACGTGAGACTCTGTGAGATTTGCAGCACCTCAGCCGGGTGATCCTCGGCGTTATTTATGCGAGCGTCGAAATACGGAAACTCAAAGAAATGAGTTGGAAAGCAAGCGGTGCAAAAACCCCAGTTGAATCGACGCGGCCATGGCTGTCTACTCCAGCTGGGAGTGACGTGTGGCTCCAGTCTGCAGAGGGTTTCTGCTCCGCACCCCCTGGGCATCATTGCTTTCAACCAAAGGCAAAACAAAAAGAACGAGCAGACTCGAGCGCGCGTCGGTCGTTGATCAGCTGATGACAAACTTGTGTGTGTGAATGGGTGCGTGTGTGGGGCGATGTGATGTTGACGGGTGTGACAGCAGGGAAGGGGACCAAACGGGGTGAGGGAGGGAGAGTGGGAGTGCGAAAGGATAGGGGAAAAAAATAAAAATAGAAACCAAAATACAGAGTGCTGTTTCCATAGGAATGTGATGCATATCAGTCAAAGCCCTGAAGTCTGCCGTTGCTTCCTCACTGCATTACGGACGGTTAGCCTGGGGGAAAGGCTCGCATGATGCTCAGTGAATAGTCAGTGGGAAAATGGGGCATTCAGGCACAGCCAGGTATTCGAGGGTGGGGTGGGTAGGGGGAAATACAACGGGAGCTCCCCTGGTTCCTAAGCGTGGCAGAGCCATGAGTGTGATGGTGTAGAGGCCCTTAGCAAATACATGGATGGCTGGCACGGTCAGCCAGGCCAGCGGCCTCAAGCACCAGAGATGCAGCTCAGCTCAGCACCTTTGCGTAGCTAGACAGTAATGGTTTATAATTCGTAGGTCCCGTGCTCCACTAAGTCGCATCGTGGGAGGTGTCAGGCCTCCCCCTTCGGCTCCATCAACCCCCATGTGTATAAAACCATCTCAGTTGGTGTCCATTTATAGCATTGGTCAAGCAGCACCTGAATGTTACTGTGCGTCTTCCCAGTCCCGTGACTCCTCTGTGTTGGACCCATGGCCGTAGATGTGGCAGGCGGGAACGACGGGGGAATCGGGTTTTGTCGTGGCAAGCGTAGGCAGGCTGGCAGCACTGACCGAGGGCCCGTGAGCCACTGGTGGGAAAGCAAAGCCGAGCTGGCTTCTTTCCCGGCCCCGGGTCCCATCACTTCCTATCTAAACAGCACCGAAAGAAAGCGGCTCTCTCAGCCAAGGCAAAGCTGCTAGATGTGGTTGTTTTATAGGCTCCGTCAGCGCGAAGGGCCGGGGCTGCCGTACGAGGGACTTACACTTGCTGTAAATACGCTCTAGCATATTAACCTCCTTCACTTGCCTGCTTTCAGTACAAACTTTGTAACCCTTTTTTTTATTTCCCCTTTGCCTATACAATCTGTACTGAGTATAACTATGGAACTGAATATTCTGTATGTTACGATCTTTGTACGATTTTAAAACCGTTGCCATGGTGTCTGCTTTTTCTCTCTCCTCCCCCCCCTCTATTGTCTCTTGAAACACTGTTAATAAAAATCTAGATAAACTCCTTGCCTCTTTCCGCTTGGGCTTGTGTTATTTATGTTGGGTCTCTTGCCTTATTTTCTGCATTCGCTGTGTCTAGGATAGAGTACCCCCTTTCCACCTCCAATGTTTCCACTGCAGCCCGTGCCCTGATGTGTGTCAGCAAATAGGATGGAAGAAAGGCACATAAATATTCTGCATGGTGCCTCCATGGCACAGCCCTGTGATAACATTGTGGTTTTAAGGCGCTTGAGAGGAACACTGGGTCAAAGATGACAGGTTCAAAATACCCCCGACCATGTCATTTCAAAGTACTTATTGAACTTATCCAGCAGAGGATCAGCCCCTGTAACAGGACAACACGGATGAACCCTGCTTTCCTACCCCCAGGCTGGTGCCCTGAGCCATTGTGCTGTTGCCTTCTGTTTTCCATCAGATAATGTAATTGCAGGTGCCTTTGGTAAAGCTCATCCTGACCGCCTGTGTTTCATCACTCTCGGAGGGGGCAGGGGTGGTGCGGGCGCTACGGTGCACGGCCGACAGCCCGGAGGATGCAGGTTTGAGGCAATAACAGAAGCGCTCGTAGTGCGGCCGTGTCCGATCCCAATGAACCCGCGGAAAAAGAAGGAAGGGTCACTCTTAGAGCAGCTGGAGCTACGTTGCAGGTGTATCTTCACTTTCCCTGGAAGGGCAAATAGATCTCTAAAAACTGTGCTCGTATCAGTCAGGCTGGATGAGCGGATTTATGCAGAAGGATCCTGCAGTTGGATATTGGGAAGATCTTTAGGCTTGTCAAATCCACCATGATCCCTGAATGGCTTGATCCCCTGCCAGCACAGCTGAAGTGTTTCAGATGCAGATGAAGGATGGCCCAGTGCTCAGGGCACTAGCATAGGGCTTTGGAGATCTGCCTTCAAGGTCTGCACTGTGTCATGGTGAATAAAGCACTCACTCCTCTGGGTTTCAGCTCCCCATTCATAGAGTGGGGATCCTAGACTTCCCTATGTGATAGGGGTGTTTTGAGGCTAAGCGTGTTAAAGACTGAGAGATGCTCAGATAATTATAAAGACATTATGACAAAAAATGGGAGCATCTGGGTACCTAGGGAAGGTATAGTTAACCTGTGGAATTGATTAGACCCTGTGGAATATTACTGACCTGGCTAATTCTGCAGTTTGCAAAAGCATGAGTTGTCTAGATGAATAAGAATAGATACATAGATATGGATATGTGGGCATGATTCAATTAGCAATGCAGTCAGTGGGAATGTTTCCTTTGATTTCACTGGGAAATACCTATGGAGAACTGAGCTCCTGGTTTTAAGGTGATTGCAAACCAGGTGCAGTTTCACCCCGAACCATACTCCGTCCCATGCTTTTCCTGGATTGCATCCCTAGCTGTGGGAGAAAGCATCGTGCAGCAGATAGGCTACTGGGGGTCTTTTCCAGGACCCTCCTCCTTGGTTCTTAGTGACAGGATGTCCTGGAGTCCTGACGTGAACCAAGCTGCTGGAAATCACCGCTTCTTGGTTCATGTGCAGGGGGCAGGAAGAAATGTCCCCCTCCGAGGTAAGAACCAGGTGCTTTAGAGGAGTGAAGAGTTTTCCTTAGAAGCATCCATCACTGGGTTTTGTTGGTGACAGGCTACCAGACCAGATGGGTCGCTGGTCTGGTCTGATGTGGCAACTCCTATGCTAGCAATGACAAAATGTTCTTTCCAAAACATCTACCAGGATGTGCTGAAATTGGCAGTCACCGCTCCTTGGTTTGCCCCAGGGTCCGTGCAGAGAAACACCATCCGCTACCAGGGAGGAGCACAAGGGGCCTGATTCCTCCTGCCTCGCACATCACAAGGTTGTTCACACCGGTGCCACATGCCTGCTCAAGGCTGTCGTTCTGATTTGGCAGTAGTCTTGCACACCTCTGCACAAGTATCAGTGATAGGACACAAGGTGCAAGGCGAAGCTGGACTTCGGGGAACTCAAAATAGAAAGTTAGTGGGTGAAAGTCATTCTCTGCAGCTAACTCAGGACTTGCCAGGGTGGATAAATACTAGCTCCAGAGGTCTTTTTTTTGCTTGGATTGTTTTGGACTCTGCTTGGCACTTCCAAAAACAGGGCCTGTTTGGATGTTAGTGCCGGCTTCCTAAAGCTCAGAGGAAGGATCTGTACCATCCAGACTAAGAATAGCCTGGGAACTGCTCTAAACTGTATCAGCTGACTACAATCTCGTAGGACTATAAACCACTTGCGCATTGCCGGAGCACTCAGCTGCATGCCCTCCTTGACCCCTCCACCACCCTTGTATCGCAGCTAAGTGGGGGCTGGAGAGGTAGTAAAGGCCAGCACCTGCACCACTTGAGAGCGCCTGGGTGTGAAGGGAATTCTGCCCTGATCCAATCTGGCCGCCTTCCAGCCCATTAGTGATAGTCAGGCTATACTTAGTAGATGCAACTGGGAAAATGACTGATTGCAACAGTTTCTTGCTTGAATACATTTGTCCAGGAGCTCTGTGTGTTTTGCTGTGACGCTGATCTTTTCTCCACTAGAGAAATAAAGAACATGAAGGCAGAGCAGACTGGGAATCGGATTTTTTAGGTCTCTGAAGACTTTCCTGCCCAAGGAGTGATATTCTCCCATGCTCTCAGTTATTGCTCCTGAAATGCAACAGCTGCTCCAACGTCTCTCTTATCCCCTTGTCACTCTCTATCCCATCATCGCAGGATTTCTGCAGCAGAGCCTTCTGATTAGCTGCTGAGCAGTTTGCAGCTTGACTGTTCTCCTGAAGCTGGGTTTTTTTGGCCCATTCTGGCTCCAAGGACTCAGCTGATACAATGCCTCCCTTGTTATTACCACACACAGTCAGTTCATTAGCTTCTCCTTTCTAAGAAAAGTGACCCCAGCCACTTAAAGCGTTAGTGATTTTCCTATGAAGAAAATAGAAGATTATGTTGCCTGTAAGTGAGGAGGAGGAAATGCCTTCCTTCCTTCCTTCCAGGGCAGGCCCTTTTGCTGAGTGGGATGGAAGAAATTAAAAAGATTATTGGTGGCAGCCGCTTTATCCAAGGTCAGTACTCACTCTGCTTTTTAAGGGGATGCAAACAAGACAGGAACTGTAGCTGGGTCTGGGCAGTGACTTTGGAGACTTCATGGTAAATGAGAATGCAGAACAATCAGAAGTCATTTCAGAGGAGCTATGGCAAGCTACCCCAGGCCCTTAAACTGTTGTACTTGGTATGTATTATATGGTCTGTTATGCTGAAGGCAGCATGGTCTGTTCACTACCAGGCATGAAAAAAAATATGTTCATGGTACCTGTTAAGCAGTGGCAGTGCAAAACAGTTCAAAGCTGGCTGAAAATGAAGCCCACATTATGGTTATAGTTCATTATTGGTATTGCTGACTGTGTTTAGGGGATGGACTGC
This sequence comes from Caiman crocodilus, assembly GCA_030014935.1. Lineage (NCBI taxonomy): Eukaryota > Metazoa > Chordata > Crocodylia > Alligatoridae > Caiman > Caiman crocodilus. The sequence goes on from JAGPOW010002149.1 coordinate 14,933,086, forward strand.
ATGACTTTGTGACCCTACTTTCTGATGATCCCAGCTATGGAGGACCATCCCTTTGTGCTGGGTGCTTTACAAAGAGCACGGAGGCAGCCTCTGCCCCGAAGAGCTCTTGGTCTCGGTAAACTGTCCTGCAAACCAGGGACTTTCTGAAGCAATGAGCAACCTAAGTGCCACGTTCCCTCCCTGTTGTCATATGCTCAAGCCTCACCTCCAAGCAGCTCTGGAAAGCACAGCTGCTCTATCCATCAGTTTGTATTCAAAATCCCAGGAGCCAACCCCACTACAGAGAAAGAGAGACCCCATCAAGGCCTGAGGATGCAATGATGAGCTAGTGGCCAATAATGTCACTCCTGACCAGCATCACCGGCTGCTGGAAACTTAAATATGAACCAAGCCACTTGGTTGTCTCTATGTGCTACATGGGTGCACAATGGAGCAAGGAGACAAGAAACTTTTGCCCAATCCTTTTCATTCCCCTCCAACGCCACTTCGCACTGTGACTGACCACTGTCTTGGTCTGTCCCCCTCTAAGGGTTTAGCCCCTCTCGGAAAGGCAGGGGTAGGTTGGCTCCTGAGTCAACCCCTAGCTGGTGGAGCTGGCCTGGTAGAAAGAGGAGAGTGTGCTGTACCTCCGGAAGGGACATAGCAGCCGGTGCAGCTCACCAGCCCGTGTTGCATGGGATTTATGTCTCTAGGTCCTGTGGCTTGAGCTGATGCAGGTTGGCCGGACTTCCCAATGCCACTGAGTGGCTGGAAGCCAGGGCCAAGTCTTACCTAAACCAACACAATTAAACGAACTCTGCCATTGTTGAGGTAGGAGATGGCCAGAAGGGGAAACATCCCCTGTGACAAGCCATAGCAAGACGGCACAGCTCCCTGTCTCAGTGACACTGCTGTGAGCTCACTGGGTCCACGGGAAGTACCTTATGAGGACGGGACCAAGGGAGGTCCTATCATTTCTTCTTGGGACATTGATATGCCATGCATAGAACATAGTGGCTTCGTCCAGGCCAAAATTGTCCCACCAGATGGAGCAAAGGACATGCAAGTGCTAATGGGACGTGGGTGCCTAATGATTCTTCTGGGATGGTGGTGCAGAGTCAGTGCATCACGGGGGGGCTTTGAGGGTTGCTGAGGGAATACCCGTATTTCACCTCTGGAGTTGCAAATGTGACTGTGGTCCTGCCTTGGTGCTGCCATTTGATAGCTATGGTGTATATGGACTGAAGTGCCCTCTGTCCCAACAACTTCCATCCAGTCCAGCAACCACAAGAGAGGTCAAGGACAGTGAATAATGGCTGATCGCTGTACATCACAGAGACATGCAACGGCAGAGCCAGTAGTGGGAAATTTATGCTCCTCTGTGATGTGCTGGGGAATAGTATGGGAGGTCAAGGCACGAGGTGGCCCATCTGGCTCCTTTCACTTGCACTGAATACCCAGCTGCCTACTGGCTCCAGGGTCTAAGCCCTTAAAGAGAAGGCAAGGCATTAGGAAGGGGAATGTTTCCAAAATTATTTGAGAAGCAAGAGTCCCCCGATAAAACGTGGGCCTAGCCAGCTTTAGAAATAAACCATTACAAAACACAATCTTGGGACTATTCCTGCACGACTAAAAGCCAGGACTCCTGGGCATTATTTTTTTGTCTCGTGGACTTTGTCTTGAACCGTTGAGAGATCATTCTGGCCCAATCCTTCCCTATCCGTCCAGCCCAGGTGTCGTAGGCCTGGTTGTCAGAGACACTGAACCCATCATGTTTCAGGCATGGAAGGCATCGGAGGAAGAGAAGGGATAAGCCTTGGGCCTAACTTGTCTCCTGTGTATTTCTGCAGGAGATGCAACCTACCTTGACATCTTCCGGGAGTTTTCGCACATGGCATCCAACAATCCCGAAAAACTCAACCGGCGGAGCTTACACTTCAGCCACTCCTGCAGATAGCGCCTCCCCTCCTCTTGAGGGTCCTTCTGCTGGAGGGTCAGCTTCGAGCTACCAAAGCTCTGCAAGCGTGCACCGCGGGGAGCTGGCTGGCGAGGTGGGCCGGGTCGCTTGGGCTCAGCTGCTGAAGGAAGCTCTGGAAATCTGCCTCCCCGAACCAACCCGCACTTACAGAGCACGCAGCGTTTTCATTCTGGTACTGACTCTTGTATCCACACTCCAGACCAAAGAGCTTGAGCGACACTAAACAGCCAGGATAGCCCTGTAAAGAGCCGAGTTAACCAGGAGAAAGTCATCCCCCTTCTTTTTTGGGTTGGTTTTTTTGCAATTCTTTCCCTCCGAACTCAGTCCTCCAGGCCTCTTCAAACCAAGCACCCACTTCATTCAACAAGATTTGGCTTTTCTCTTATTCGTTTATTAAGAGAAAGATTCCCCCATCTGCAGCTAAAAATACAGTGGGCCCCAGGAGAGTCTTATTAGCCCAGGGGAATCAAAAGCCCTGTTTCTTCCGAACGCATTAATCCCTTCACTGCCAACATCTGCGGTAGCTTTGGGATATCCCTGCTGGTGAAGGAGGCAGGCAGGAGAGCAATAAATGGCTGCAAATTGTCTTTGGCACCAGTGAAAAGATCCATGCTGAGCTGCAAGAAAGTTGGTCATATTTTACATCAGCCCATGGCAAGCCCCAGAGGAAGATAAATAGTCTTCCCCTCCACAAATGGACTCATTCCAGGAATGATATTCCTGCCAGGCGGATAACTGATTTTTGTTCATATTCAAATAGTTTCAGTCTCGAGTCAATGCAGTGCTCCAGTCACTGAGCAACCACGGGATACTGGCTGTCCTGCCAGCAGGCTCCAGAAGGAAGGATAAAGCAGTTGCCAAACGCTAGCAGTTGATGGTTGTGCCTGTTTTGGAGATCGGACATTTCTTATCTGTATTGCTCATGTATTGCATTTCTGCACAAAGGGGTTCTTTGCACTCCCCCCTTGCCTACAGTGTGGGAAGGTTTTCTTGCCTGAAGAAGGAGTGAATGTATCCTCTCAATGCTTCCCCCTTGGGAAATATCCATGTGAATCTCTATGAAACCCATCTGGGAGAGACTTAGGTTGTTACTCCCCCCACCGCCCCAAATGAAGTTAGTAGCAAGGCAGTTTGCAAGCTCACGTGGCAGAGGGTGCTGGGTCGTAGGGTTAAGCTGGCTGTGGTGAAGGTGCATGCCTTCATTTTCATGGTATTAGAGAAATGATCAATCAGGCCAAATAGGAAACCGAATTCCACCCCAACACGGCTTTCTATGCCTACAGGGTAGTGTGGTTAAATGGCTGGAGCATGCGAGGAGGACTCAGTGGCCATGAGATCTCTTCTGGACTCTACCCCCAGGCTGCTGTGTGACCTGGACATGCCACCTCACTTTTTAGTTTGCCATCTCTGTTGCAATACCTCCATTGGAAAGTGCAGTTGGACTATTAATACGATCCTCATCTGAAAACTGCATCTGGGCCTTCATAGTAGCTAGGGTCAGAACAGATTATCTAGCCACAGGCAGGCATGAATGCTGGGTTCACAAGGCCTCGCCTTGCCTTGCCTTCCTTAAAAGGCCTTGCCTTCCTTAAAAAGTTTTATATCCCCTCCTTGATGTGCACCTCCATGTTAGGAGAGCTGTACTTTTTCTGTAAGGCAGGGCTTTCATTACTATTTCTTTACCTGTAATATTATTTCATACTTATGAACAGTTATGTGTGGACTATACCGGTATAGGCACCATGACGTATAAAAGCATAATGTCTGCGCGATGTATATAAACCATGTTTACATGCTGAAATGTAATATATCATATGGCAGAAGAACTGTATTTTTTAAAAAAGGTGGGAATGAAAGAGTCTGGCGTATGAACTGCAAATAAAGGCTTGGGCAGGTCTTTTTCTTTGGAAAACATGCGCCTACCCTCATTCTTTATAACCGTAGACCTTTATCAAAGCCACTGTGTGTTTCAGTCTGAGAAGGGTTATCAAGTGAGATTTATGAGGCATGATTTTATGGCTATGGGAGAGGAGAGCCAAATGAATTCCCCTCTAAGGAAATGCTCAGCTCCCATCTATTTTTGAGTACCTTTTTATCAGCTGAAGTCAAAGGCTAGTTCCACGGAAGTCCAGAGGGGTTTTGCCAATGCTGGAGCGCGGCCAGGACCATCTCGGTCCCTGGAATCCCGTTCAGCAGTAGAAACAAGTCGTGCATGCTCTAGGCAAAAGGAAGACCCTCGGAGAGGGTTGGAGTGCACACAGCTAACCATTAAAAAGGCATTCGGGTCGCAAGCCCTGTGACTCATTATTAAGGGAAGCCAAAAAGAGAAATTTCAAAGCACTGGACCTGGGGAGTGTGCTTCAGGGAGCTGTAGGGTGCTCCCCAGCACTGGTCAAAGCTGGATGGGAGATACCGCTGGACTGGGATGGGCAGGTCTAAGAAATGGGAAGCTCGGGTCATCTGGTCCCAGCGGTCTTTCCTGCCCAAGCACAGGGAAGGCTGGACCCGATGATCTGTAAGGTCCCTTCCAGCCCCGAACAGCTATGGACCTATGAAACTCCCCAAACCGGGCCACCACATCTCTTGGCTCCTAGGGACCCCTTTCCCCACCACACAGCTGTCCCCTCCCCTGCCATTTTGCTGGGTAACTGAATATCCTGTATTAGCTAGAAGCTGGGACAGGACGCATGGGGTCTCTCTTGCATGTCTCTGCGTGCTTTGTAGTCTTAAACCCTTGTAGTGAGCAGTATTATTTTGCTATGTTTATAGCTTTCAGCTGCCAAGGAGCAAATGACACTTGGGCTACGGGAGCCCAGCCTGGGAGCCTTTGGCATTACCCTGAAAAGGGGATTATTCCTAACACAAATGCACCATTTCAGCAGGCAGAAAGTAACCACAGAACAATATTAGTAACAGAACAGTTTATTAGGCAGGCCTGACATGTGGTTTCTCCTAATGGAAAGGTTAAGCTCTGCATTTCCTATGAGTGTTTCACTAACCAGAAACCCGCTTACAGTTTTCATGGATTATAAGGAGCTGCAGGAGCACCAGGGAGACCCAGAGCACTGAGATACAAAGGGAGAAACCCCTTTTCTCATCATCCCTTTGCTATTCGGAGGGGGCATGTCCCTAGCAGAAGGGCCGGGGTCCCCTGCACCTCATAGTGGGGTGGTTCTGAAACATCGGGTTGTAGGAGAAGAGATGCTTGCGGAAGCAGCCGGCCGCCTTCTGGTCACACTCACATACCATCTTCTCGCACTGGTCCCGTGATTTCACTGTGGGAAAGGACCAACAGAGCTGTCGTGACACCTGTACGCCCTGCGAGGTTGGCGGAAGCGGAGCCCGGCACACTGGGGATGTGGCTGTGGCGCGACTCCGACTAGGAGGGAGGTGTCCCTCTGTGCTCAGTGAGACTCAGGGAGACCATATCTTTATCTACCCTTCCCAAAAGAGCAATATGGCAATTGCACCTGCACCAGGAGTGGTGGAGGCTGCAAATGAGACAGGAGCAGTGGAAAAAACCCTGGTCACGCACAGTTCACTCTACCCTGCAGCATCCACCCGCTGCCACCGTGTGACATAGGAGACCAGGCAAGATGGACCGAGGGTCTGACCCAGTAAATGGCAATTCTTACACTCTTATGCCCTAACCTTTGGCTCAATGCAAAAAACCCCAGTTTCCTGGGAGGGGAGGTATGTTGCTTTACCCTATAAGGCAGCCCCAAGGGAAGTGCTGAACAGCCAGGACATAATGCCCTCATCTGCCTCCTTCCAGCCCCACATACCACCTCTTCTTTCACCACCCTGCCCTGCTCCAGGACACCAATGCAGAGCGGGGATAAATAAGGCCTTGTCCCAGATGCCGGTAGGATCAGACTCCTCCTCCCCTAAAGAACAACTGTGCTGTACCGCTTTGCTTGAGTGCCTTCTTGTGGTCAGCCCACAGGCCTGGGGCAAGCTACATGCCTGGGGAGTGGCAAGCCTGCACCTCCAAGCACCGAGCTGAGGCCTCGACACCGTGCACCGCATCAACCCCCTGTGACCTCCGCCCGGTCCTGGGCCAGAAGACCCACGCCTCACTCACTGCATTTGATCTTGTCCCCGTTTGCATAGAACCGGTAGCGGTGAGTGCCTGGAGTGCAGCCAAACATCTGGGCCTTGTTATAGCAGCAGTCATGGCTGTGGCAGCACCTAAGTTTTGCAAAGAAAGGGGTAGAATAACCAGGGGGTCCAACAAGGGTCAGGGTTGAGAATCCAGTTCCAACTTGAGGAGAGCCTAGGCTCCAAGTTAGATGCTGTTGAATTTGCTAATGCCAATGCACGTCTGGTTTTCCTCTATGTTCACAATCCGTTCTGTGCCTGCAAGCACTCTTTCCCACACTTGTGCCTGGAGTCATTTATTTATGAGAAGCAAAGCAAACTATCCCACCTCTTCCTTTCAGCCTATCCCCAATATTTTCCCTTGGGTCCTTCTGGCCTTTTACCACCACGAGTCACCAAACCAACCCCCAGCCTTGACTTGGAGGGAACGAGGCACCAGACGAGATTCGTCATCCCCGCTTACTTGTCAATTGGGTCCACGGGCACCCCTTGTGTCCCTGGCCCACAGTGGCATCCGTAGTTGCTGAAGTTGGCCAGACCGTGAGTGAAGGTGGTCAGCCGAATCAGCTCGTCGAACTGGGTGGCGATGCTGCTCACGAGCGTGACACCTAAAATACCAGCAGGGAGAAGAGGTAAGCGCAGCGTCGCGGCAATGAGAGGACTCGGGGGCATGGATGCACACTACAGTGTGATTACTACTGTGTCATTTAACCCAGATTTTATACCACCGTATATCTATCCTGTAAAGGAGTGCACACATCACCAGCACTTCCAGGGTAGTTGTCTGGAGTCAGTGCATTTCCAGTGTTGAACCAAATTTGCATTGAGAAAATGGCTGTACCATGGTGATGTGGGCTAGAGAGGAGTGCACACGTGGATAGCACACTGGTGTGATTTTACCCTGGTGTACCGAGTTACTCCTTACTTTCCAAGGAGTAGCTCTAGCCCAGAATAGAGTGACTTACTTTGGCTCATTGCTGTGTGTCATGTGTCCATTTTACTTTATCAGGAAAAAAGTCAAATTACTCCAGCGTAAACCTATTTTGTGTCCATTCTTGGAGACATTCAGTCATCATACTCTGCATAAGTTTAGAGTCCTACCTGTGTGCAGAGCTGTATAATCCATACGATGCTCTGTGCCCCAAAGAATTTATCTGTCATTTTATAACCCTGTAACTATTTCTATCTGTGCAATCCAGTCTATCTATACTGAGGTATAATAATCAATACATCCAATACTCCTGAGTACACCTGAGTTTTCATGCCAATGTAATTAAAATGTATATTCTCAGTCTCTTGTATAATAATGGGCTGGACACAGAAAAGAGAATCCAGTTACCACCAAGTATATCATCAAACCACATCCATGCAGCAAACATTATCTAATCACCAAATACCCATCTCCCTGGGTTTTCCTCTGTATTACATACACCAAAGTCAAGGGGGCTTCTCTCTTTTCAAGGCCCTTAGTGTCATAAATCAAGCCTGGTAAATCATTCAGAGACCACAGCGATGGGCATCCAGCGAATGACTCTACAGTGCCAATAGCGATGAATGGGAGAAGCGTGCAGTTGCCTCATCTGGCACGTAGCAGAGAGGATTTTAGCCATAGAGGCTTTTTGGCTTCGACCCCCAGTGCTACCCCAGCTGAGCCATGCACCAGCCCTAGAGGGCTACTTACCGCAAGCAAAAGTCAGCACGAAGATGAGACAGTGGCCCATCCTTGCCATTGTGTGTAACAGCTCTGGGACACCTTGAACACACAGCGTCTCCGGCCTGGGTTTCTGCTGGCTCTCTCAGAGGTCCGTTGTGCCTTTTTATGCAGCTTTGGTCTCTCACGTGGACCTGACTTGCCCCTTTTTTACGATAATTGCACATTTTTTTTTACCTAGGGGCCATAATTACCTAAGAAACGAGCTGGAAACACTAGGCTATTTTCATATGGCCCAACGGGGGATGTGGGCAGCTCCCTGCCATCAACCAGGTCTTTAAAAGCTACTGGGGTTTATTGTTTTAAAAAGCCAGCTTTGCCTCCCATCCACCTCCGAAACTCAAACGAGCTGCATCTTCTGAAGACCTGGAGGCCTGTTATATCAGCAGGAAGTGCTGCTTAAAGTGAGAGGCTGGAAGAAATGTGCAGAGCATTAGTTGGGACTGTACCAGGGAGCCATACACTGAGACGTGTCGCTTGGGACTGCTCCAGTGGGGCGCTCCGCAGGCTGCCTTGCTAATGCACTTCAGCTCCTCTTGACTTGGAGCCCCCCATTCTCTGCCCAAACCAAAAAATCCTTTGTGTTTTGAGATGAAGTTTACGGTGACTTTTCAACTAGTTCGGCCTGTGAGGGTGCAGCAGTATTAAGCTAGCTGATGATTTGAGATGAAAGGAGGAGGCAGCACCGTGCCACAGAGCAGAGAGACAGGAAATCTCGGGAGTCTTGGTGGGACAGCAGTCAGGAGAATATGCAGAAGTGTTAGCTGGTTTTCAAACCAGAATGAACAATATCTTTACCATTAGCAAGGCCACGAATACTTTTGATACATGACTTGCATGGGATTGACATGAAATGTCTATAAAGACAACTGACTGGGTTCTTCTTTATGGCTGCAAGTAAAAAATATGTCTACTGAAACACAGTTGCATTTGTGTCTAAAATATGTGTGACGATGATAGACTATGATCTGTGTATGCAAGTACTCTCTCTCTCTCTCTCTCTCACACACACACACACACACACACACACACACACACACACACACAGAGGATTAATGGTATTTTGGATGCTCATCTATCATTATCTTGCATATAATTCATTACGCATAAGTGTTCTCCTTTGTGTTACATGCACAGGGAACTGTGACTATGTGGCTTCAAGTAATGTTAATGCTTTCACTGGGTATCTCTGGCTTGGGAAAGGAGCCCCTGGCTTGACCTAAATGGTAATAAAATGTAGCCCTCCTGATTGTCTTCATTGTGTGAATATAGGATGTAGATGGACAGGAGTTTTTGCTGTTATTAGAAGCTGACAATTTTACTTTGAACATCCTGTATTTTATATGCACGTGTCTTCTGCATCATGCACATAAAACTTACATGAACAGTACGCATGCATTTTATAAGTAAATAAATATTCACATATAATATACGCTACATATAAATGTTATATTATTTATGTACCATCTAGTTTATAAATTCAATAAAATGTGTATGTATTACATATATACACACATATGTATAATATATATACTTCGAGCTATACTACATAGGCATGGCAGAGAGAAAGGAGAGAAACAAAAGTGTGCAATGATGCAGTATAGTATAATGCTGTAACTGGAATGAGTCCTGGATGACCTCATTGCTCACAAGTGCCAATGCAAACCTCATCAGACCATGGCACTGTCATGTGTTTTGTGTCACACATTTTAGAGAAACAGTAATTTTAGAAAATATTTTGCTTTCAAAAACAAATGCTATTGTGCTGTTTCTCATGTGCTGCTTTTTCTAAATGTGGCACACTCTAGTTACTCCCTAGAGGACGTGTCCACACAAGACACTAACTGTGCAGTAACCTGATACCACTGCACAGTAGTGTGCTGGGCAAAACTCATGCTAATATGCTGTTGTGCGGCAGTATTAGGCTACTGCACAGTTAACATCACTAAAAAGCCGTGCATCGGTACTACTGTGCAGTAGCACCAGTTACAGAGCGCTGATTTAGTACTTAGCAATGCAAGTATTAAACTTAGTGCACAATAACTATAGCACATTAACAAATGTGTAGATGCACCCAGCCACCCAGGAGACTGAAGGACTAGCTGTGATGCATTAAAAAAAATGAAACCATTTTCCCGGTGGATTCTATATAAACCACAGATTCATAGATTTTAAGACCCAAAGGGACACTGTGATGTTAGATCTGAACTCTCACTGTGGAACAGCGGCAAAATAAATGGTCCACGACTCCAGAAGAGCCTCAGTATAGCTCCAGGGACATCACTGGAGACACTGGTTTACAACAGCTGAGAAGAGGTCCAATAGACTTTAATGAAGCTATGACAACCTACACCAGGTCATGGCAACCCACTGTCTCGAGTCTTGTTTTTGACGTACGGGATCTTAAAATCGCCTCTAATCAAGGGCATATTATGCAATATTTAATCCCTGCTTCCATCTAATCCATACGGAAAGGATTTAGAGATATTTCTGGAACCACTTTCTGAAAGAAAATAATAGCTACAGAAATGTTGCTTACAAGTTTGAAGCCTCAGAGAGATCTATTTACAGGCTTTTTAAAGCTGCCATCATCGCAGTACTGGAGCTGTCACGGGAGCACGAATCAATTTACCCTCGCACTGCCCCAGTAAGGGTGAGGTAAGTGTCATTGCCCCCATTTTACAGAGAAGATCCCACTTGACTCTTAAACAGCACTTTTCCTGAGCTCAAGCCATTTGCAAAAGGAGATAGGTATGAATATTGAATAACTTCATTTCTCAAGTGGGAAAATTAAAGTGCAGAACAGTAAAATGACTTGCCCAGGGTCACCCAGCAAGCCTAGGGCAGAGCTAGAGATACAACCAGTTTGCCTAAGTGTCCCTTAAGTGCCTCAGTCGCCTTACCAGCCTTCCTCTCCAGCAGTGCCAGCGATGGGGGGTTTGTGGGCTGAGTGCAGGTGGGATCATCACCAACAACAGGTTGTTTTTTGCAGAGACCACCGTGTTTAATCTATACCGAGGTAGCTCTCTATATAGGTTAGACGGATATACTGCAAACTGGCACGTGGCGAACAAGGACAGATTTTATTTGATGGTGTCTGTGCGGATGACAAGGTAAATCTCAAGACCCTCTTCCGCCAGGGCTCTGGCATGTCAGTAAGGGGTGTTTGTGAGTTCACAGAGCTGAGGTGCTAACAGAAACAGAGACGCCTTACATAAGGCTGAGTTATTTAATCCCACGGTTACTTCACTTTTTGATGCCTCCGTAGGTGTCTCTGAGACGTGAACCGGCACCAGCTTGCTAGTTTAAACCTATGTGTGAGTCATGCCTAGTGCAGCATTGTCTCATCAATAACGCCGTTCTGAACGGTTGGGGCATGCTTGTCATGAGCCGTCTGCTTGCTCCCTTCCTACCTGGGGAGCAAAGGAAAGGGATGGCGGTGGGGTCTCGTCCCTGGAGAAGAGGCCAGGAGCTACAAACGAAGCTGAATGCCTGGATCTGCTGTTGACTGGGTGGCTCCAGACCTCTTAGTTATCTTCACTCCCTGCCTTCCTCCGTCAGATGGGGCTAAGATATCTCACAGTGGGTCTGCATCTGTACTGCTGTTTTTAGCGTGACTAGCTGGACATATATTGGCCGCCAAGCAACTGGAGTATTGAGATAGTTGTCTCCCGCAGTGGGGCAAAATTGCTCCTACAGCATCCCTGGCCACCCGAGTGGGGAAAGGGAAAGGCGCAGCCAGCCCACGGGCTTCGGGCTAGACACTGCTTCTTCTGCTGGCTGCTCAAGCCCCCCGTGGACTGCAATAGTCCCCAGATGAGGAAGGACTGCTACCCCTTGCCTGCAGGGAAGGGGAGTTTGTTTTAATCTATTTGCTTATTTTTGTATTTTATTCTATTTTCATATGGCATTTTGTCTTTTTTGTTGTTGCCCTGAGCCTCTTCGGGAAGGTTGGCAATACATGGAATAAATCATGACACGCCAGGCACATGCTTTCTAGGTGAGACTTGTGTGGGTTATGGATTGGGCTTTCACAGTGGCAGGTTGGCACCTCTGGGATTCCCTCCTGGTAGGAAGACAACTAAGCACGAGCTTACACCTGATCTTGGTGCCCAGCTCATATTCAACTCATTAAATCCTGGTTTTCTGATGTGTGGAGCACAGGGTTTGGCTTTCTTTTTCCAAGGCAGTGATAATCTTAATGCATTTTTCAGATTCTGGAGGTCTCAGCTTAGGTGTTATAAGGCACTTGCATACCATGGAGAGGAAAGGCAAATAAACACTCCTGGAAAGCCCCGAAGATGTCTTCCCAAGCTGAATCTCAGCTGCCTTCATTTCTACGTATGGAAAAATGACGTGTGTATTGAATTTTGGAGAGAGACAGACATGGAGCAAAGCCTGTATTGACTTTCTGGATCTTTAGGACATTTCAGATCCAGATCTAAATCTCATTTACCCTTGGTTTTCATAAAAAGGATCTTCAGTACTTGGGACTGAGACAACCCCACGTCTCATAGCTCAGGCTCACCTCCAGTGTTAGTGCAAAGGGCAGCACAGACCAAGACTAACATAAAGCTTCAGTTCCCAATGGTTTTGTGCCATGACCCCTCTCTGATTCTCGTGACCCACCTTCAGCTCCGCTGCATGAGACCCTAACTTTTGTCTTGACCTTTTCTGAAGTAACTGAACTTCCATAGGGCTCTCAAACCCAGTTGGATTGGGGGTGACCCATATGGGATCCTGACCCCGAGGTAAGAAGCAGCTGATATGAAGGGTGGCACGCACTGAATTCAGTAAAGAGGAGCTGCTTCTGGGTTTGGGTGTCAAAGTACTGGCCTCACTCCTCCAGGACCATTTCTGAGGGATGTTTCCTACATTCCTATGTGTGCTTGAACAGCTTGGCGACCAGACATGGATCCTTTCTAGCAGAAAGGCCACGGTTCACGTTCCGTCGCTGCGCACCACAGATGTCCCCTTTATCATTTTGAGTTTTCCATGAATTTGAGGGTAGATAGTCAGACAGCAGTTAAATGCAGGATGATGATAGGGCTGCCTCTAAGTGCGTTTTGCCCGCCTGGTGACTACAGAGGCCGGAAGGTAAATAGATGACGGTGGAAAATGAGAGGCTTGCTGTGTATTTATCAGATGAGATCATTAGCCCTTGTGGGCTTCCAAAGCCTGGCTGGAGGGAGAAGTTAGATAATGAAACGCTGTGGAGCAAAGGGGCACACCCCTCCCTTACTGTTACAATGAGCAATTATACCTGAGATTTAGAAGACATCACGGGTGTTTGGATCTCAGATTTTGGCTTGGCTCAGGCTGAGTACTGCAGATGCATCCTACAGTGATATCTTTCTTTGGTTTTATCAGTCAGGTCCATGGTGTTCATCTCCTGGTTAGGTCAGGGTATGTCTACACTGCCTTTAGATTGTACTATAGCTTTACTATAGCAGATGGTGCTATAGTAAAGCTCCATGGGGTACTGCCCCCCTAAATGGGATAAGCACAGCTTGAGCAGCACTAGCTCCAAACAGCGACATGCCTTGGCACTCGCTTTCCTGTTCATGCACGCAAGTTGCCTGTTTCTTGCAGTGCCTTGCAAACCGTTTGACCTCTCTTTCCTCAATAGTAATCACAGTGACAGTAGCATCTGCAATACAAGGATGGGGTGAGGCTTCGTTCCTTAGGCTTTGTACAATGCTTTGAGATTGCCAGGTTGAAGCTATTGCAGAAATAAAGAGCCCTGTTCCTACTAACCAGGAAATAAGGCTATTTCTGACTCAAAGTCATGTGTGCAGGTTATGTGGTCATTGCATGATGGTTTACAGTTTGAGATTACCAATAAAGTGTTGAGAACAGCGATGGAGGCAGTCTCCCCCGTTCCGGTCCCATCTGCTGAGTTGCTTTGTCTGTAGGCTTTGGGATCGAATCACTCAGATCCCTTTGCATGCTGCTGTCCATTTTTGTGAAACCTCTTCTAACGGTAGCTGACAAATTCTTCATGGACCCTTCGCAGTACCGTGATTTCAATGACATTTTAGGGGAGGGGAATTAATACAATTGGTTATCATGTTCTTCTTTTGTTTCATTTTTGTCTTGACTTTTATCATACCACATTATACGATATATTTAACATTGTGTACGATATTATAACAACACCAAACGGTCAGATTTTGGACATTGCGAATGTCCCAATTTTTGTCGGGGAATTGTTATTTCGGGAGAAATGTGGGCCTTGCCTTGTGATACAGCATGGAAACTCCATTTGAAATGTTGCAACTTCCTGAAGAATCGAAACTGGGTTCCCAAGGAACTCCAGTTTTTACTAGCCTAACTTTTAAGGCTGTTATAAGAATGCTTTGACAGGGCAATGACTTCTATAATAATTTATTCCTATTGCTGTTACCACTATACGGAGAATGCTATTATAGGGAATTTCAACAGAGATCCAGCATAATTAGGACACGTGAACAAGCACTTATTATCCAGGATCTAGTGTTTGAGGCCCGGGAGCTAGAGCCAATATAATGTTATCTCAACAGCATACTGGGGCAGGTGCCAGGTTTTCCATTTTTTAAAGAAATGTTATCCTTCTAAAACGTTTCCATTTAAAAAATGGAATCAGACCGAGAGAGTAAAAAAAAAATAGAAATAAAAATGTAAAGCTGTTTCAGATTGGAAAAGGAAAGCTCTCTGTCCTGGCAAGGCAGGACCGTTCCTTTCCAAACTCCTCAGGGTGCATCAGTCTGTGTTTTCCCCCAGACTATATATGATCGTGTGCATTTCCACAAAACTTTTTGCTTTCTATGAACTGGCATTTTCTGATGGGTCAGAGAATTTCAGCCCAGCTCTCCCCGGCGGTCACTGTCCCTCTTTGCGATTCAGGAACATGCATGTACACCCTTTGCCTTCTCTTAATGCAGGCTGCCAGTGGGACGTTGCCGCTTTCCGGCTTCTGCCCAGCTACTGCAATTGAAGTTCCCAGCTCCCACCACAAAGCCATCTCTCTTCGTCATGCCCATTAATTATATCAAGACATCGAACATCTGGACTCTAGAGTCTGTCTCAATGGTTTAAAGCGGGGTCTGGGCAGCCTCCACTCCATACTCCTGCCTGGCTGTCTGCATCAAAAGATCCGCTGATCTCTCACGCATACACCGTCATCCAAAAGGATCCACGGTTACCTCCTAGTAATCATTTCTATCAAATGAGAGGCCTGATGGGAAACTCCTAGAGGGAACAGAAAGTTTCAGTGAATGCTCTGGATTCCAGACCAATGGGGTGATGCATTAACGACAATTTAATGCAATCAATGCAGCTTTGACTTCAACGGCTTTGTCCACAAGCAGCAGTCAAGAGCTGCAAAACCTTTTTAAGCAGCAAATACAGGTTTAACAGGAGCTGAGGGTAAAAAAAAAAAAAAGAATTGGGGCCAGGTTGAATAGAGAGATAGGTCGTAGGTGTAATGAATGACTGATTAACTGGCTGGGTGCTTCTCACTGGCAGGCACCGCAGCCCCAGTGAAAGTATAGGGTGGAGCAACCCACTGAGAACCCTGTTAGCGAGGGCTGGAGAAAAAACAGATGTCCTATTCTGCATAATTTTTGGACTTTTTGTCTCAGTTGGGCGCAGGAAGAGTTTTTTCAAGAACGTGAAACTTTCCCCGCAACCAAACACCTGAAAGACAAAGAGAAAAAAAGTTGCAGTCGAACCATTTTGCTTCCATTTCACTCTTTTAAAATGATTTTTTGAAGTATATGTCAACTTAGATTGCAAAACAATAAGTGGCTTCATCCAGAAAAGGGGAACTTCCCACGTAATTCATGTCAAAAGTCCCATCTGACAATGTCTAAATATTTTTCAGCATTTTTTCATAAAGGTAAATCCCTTCAGACGGGACCACGGGATGCTGTAGGGAGTCGCAGGTGGGGTTTTGATACATAGGGAATGTTCTTTAACACGAAACCATTTTACCAAAAAGGCTCTGACCTGCTATGAGTAACTGCCCTTAGCATCAGACGGGAAACCCATCCATCAGGGCAGGACGTGGCCGAAGAGCAGCACAGAAAACACTGGGCAATACCCCAGGAGGTTATAAATAAAGGATATGGCAAGCTTCCAAAAAAGGCAGGGGATTACTATACTAGAGAATATGAGAAATGCTATTTTGCCTCAAAAGCCAGATCTAGGGGACCCTTGTCTTCTTTTATGATACCCCAGAGTTCAAAGGGGATCCAGGTCTGTATCGTTGAATATTGGGTCTCCAAGAGAGGCTAATGGCCAATGCGAGACAGCTCTCGAAGGTGTCTTTTACGGCTGTGATCCGTGAGGTACGACATGGAGGAAGGAGATCTCAAGATGATGATTAGTCTGGGGAGTCTGTGGATGAAATGCTATAAAAACATCGCACCCTTTTTTTGCACTTCCTCACCAGAAACTCACTCGCCTCGTTACACACCTTGTTTCCAGCTCACATGGAACGGACAAGGGAACGCAGCGTGGGATGTATGGTCTGGCGATGAAGTCAGGGCATCGTGGTATAAACACTAGCATGGCATTTGCATGACTTATCGGTCAGGTGCTGCAGGTTGAGAGAACAGTCTGTCACAAGCAGGCAGAGAAAAACCTATGCAATCGGCCGCACCTTCGGAGATGGCTACTCTGGGCCGTCCTCAGATGGAAACTACCTTGTGCAAATGTGCCCCTCCGCCACACCGTCCTTTGCGCTTGGCCCTGTGCTGGGATTTGTGCTTATTCTGTTCAAGTTTGCAGCATGGTCTGGTGCTTCTGTCAGGGGGCGGCAAAATCCCCACGGGAATGCTAGAGCTGGCTGCAGAAGAAAGTCTCCCCAAACTGCCCCATCGCTGTGATCTGCAGCACCCCGTGACAGTCCACACACACACCCACATGTCTGCCAGTGTTATTTCTGTCCTGCTTTGCAACATCCTTATTGCTTCAAGGGTTTCGCCAGAACACAACACTGCCAGTGCCCTGCAAGGGTTACCTGCTTCAGTGTTTACTCATTTTTAATGTGGCTTGTTCACCCAGTGTAGATGAGCTACCGAGCTCTGCGGTCGTTTTGGACCTATGGGGATGAAACCAGACCAGTCAACTGCCTTTCACTTCTTATCTAGTCTGGTGTTTGAAGCTCTGGGGGTAAAAAGTCTGAGCAGCATTAACAGGACTGCTGCACTAGTCCCACAGTTAGGATTTTGCAGAAAGAAAAAGAGCAGAGCGCCAAAGGAGTTTAGATTTCAACACACCTTTTGCTAATGTTGCAAAAGATAATACTACTTAGTAAACACAGTGCATGGTATTTCAAAGCACTGCAAAGAATGAGTTGCCCAACGTAATGTTGAGATAACTAAAGATAATGATTCCAGCTCATACGGACGAAGGGAATGGAGCTACCGAGTGATTAAGGGACGTGCCCAAGGCCACCCACTGAGTCAGTGGGCCCAGACTCAACTGAACAGCCCTGAACTTGGAGAAGAGCTTGAACCTTGGTCTGAACCGCATGGGTCTGAGCCACCTTTGGTTACTGTGCAGCTGCAAGATCCCATCCCAGGCAGCGGGATCAGCGAAATGTTCCTGCTATCATGGCGGCTGGTGGATGGGTGTCCTAGCAAAGCTTCCACGTCTCACTCTGCCTCTGCGTCTACCTCAGAGTCATAGCCTACAGGACGTGGGGCAAGATTCACCTTTTTAGCCAAGCTTTTACCTTGCTATTGGAGGAGCCCTATTCAGCAAGCGCCAGTGGCAGTAGGGATGAATGGCCTGGGGGGTGGGCTTTTTCCTGAGAGTTTGGTATACGGGGGGGTGTGTGTATTTTTAGACATATATATAAAGTACACATACATGCACATATACATACACACATACCTATATACACACACACATGTATGCACACGCACACACACACACACACAGAGAGCAGTGACAGCAATGCATACCAACACTTCCAAGCAGTCCTATATCTTCTGGAGTTTCCTACCCTCTTAGCATATCCAGCAGCTGTGCTTAGGGTCCAGTTTCTCCCTTCTCCCTCTTACCCCGTGCCCTCGGGGCGCTCTTTCATGGTGACCCTTTGCCTTGTGTCAGAAGCCCAGGCACTTGCCCAAGGACATCTCAGTCCTGTGTGGGCAGCTTGGCACCCTGCCTCCTCTGCCAGACCTTGCTGCTCTGGCCCAACCTGAAAGCACAAGGCATTGGTACTGGGCACCTCTGCATTCCCGCAGCAATGACTTTCTCACTGCACACGCTCTCATGGTACCAAGAGGGCAGGGGAGAAATTGCTCCCGCGTTCTTAGTGCCAGCTCCTCCGCTCCTTGCCGGCTGCCCCTGGGAAACGTACTTAAACGCCCTGCCTCTCTCCTCACCTGTCAAACAGGTGTAGTGACACTGCCCAACCTCATCCTGGGTGTTGGGGAGGATTACTTAGATGTTTCCATGGTGTTATCACTGCTCTTCAAAACCTGTCTTGTGTATATTGGAGTCCTAACAAAGAAACCAGCCCATATCAGCTGAGGATTACAGAGGTCCACATGTCACGGGGCAATAATGTGGCTGTAATGGATTTTCCCTTTGGTTCATTAGACTTGAGTATTGTGCAAAGGGCCTGCAGATGATACAAGACCTGTTATTACTATGCCTCCAAACAGAGATGTTTTTCTTCTCGGCTCAGAGCGGTTACCACTTCGGCCTCCCGTGCTACTTCCTATGGAGGAGGTGCTTGAAGTGTGATCTCGCTGGGAATGCTTCTCATCAATATTACAATAATATTCTGTCATTTAGGGTGGTGTAGACACAAGGATCGTGGGGAGTAGGAGCCTATTTTTATGGCATTTAAGGACCTTTTCAAAAGCATCTATCTAGGTGACTAATGCCTATTGCTTTTGATGGCAGCGAGGAACTTTGTCACTTGAATATTTAGCTAGGCAAGTATTTTAGCTCGAATTCTTTTAAAGATCTGGCTCGTGTGAACCAAGGCTATTAGACCAGTCGCCCAGTATTTCAGGATAGAGAGACATTTACAGACATTTCAGTGAAAACATAACAACTGAACATTGCCTTTTCAGTCTCCCGTAAGAGACAGGTGACGATCAACTTTAAACAAAGATGCAACAGGGTCATGCTGTATCCCGAGCATTTTATTACTCAAAAAGTTACAAAACAAAAATCAGTGCAGACTCATTCTAGCGGAGCCCAGAATTAACCAGACTGCGACTGCAAGAGGTATTTTTTATCCCGAACTTCAGCATCAAATATAAATATCTGTATTTTATGCATACATAATTTACCACCACATATGAATATTGCACTGTATAAATATTTCTGTACATTACAAACCTAGTGCAGCAAAAATTGCAGCACTATGTTCAACTTCTAAGCAATTCAAGCACCCCTTATGAGAAGAAAAAAGAAGAGTTGCTCCTTCTCCCTCCTCTGAAACTGAACGCCGCTGCAAAGAATTTAGGGTCAGCCTAATGGTGTCTCTGCAATGGGTTCTTCTGTATCATTCTCAAAATGAAAAAAGCAATATGCTAAGGAGATGAGGGTTGAAAGCTAGAGTGACTGCAGCCTCACGTTATCACATACGTTGCCATCCCAAAGGTGCTATTAATGGAAAGAGCACATGCGTGTTAATGTCTACTGAAGTCATTTTATGTATGGGTAGGTTAACATTTAACTCAAGAATATTTATGAAATGCTGATGGGCCTGTCTGAAGTCAGAAGGTGTCCAGTCGGAGCTGGATTCCTCAAAACAGCATAAGCCAGAAGCTACGAAACTGCCAGCGACACAGAAAAATGCTTCTAAAATGACAGGACCTTGAATGATTCCTAAGACAAGGTCACAGATCAAGTAGATCTAAGCATGGCGCCAACCTAGCTGCAGTACGATGTGCAGCATTTAGAGGCTAAGCTCTGTGCCACTCGAGAAGCAGCAAACTGCAATACGGCCTGCCTCTGCAATTCCCATGGGCCCTCCAAGCCAGGCCTATTGAATATGTACCCTGAATAATACATATGTATTTTTCTGCTCTGCACATGCAGCATTAGCTTTAGGGCTCTAAATCTACACAGTGGTCTTTGATGTATCTAAATCCATTCAGCACAACTTCTGGGTACAGTTCTGGTGTGTGGATCTTGTTAGAAATTGAGTGTAAAGGTAGGTCACCGCTCTTGCTTGCCACGGTGGTCCCAGCACTGGGAAAAGTCTGAGCTGAGCTGCTATCAGTACCAGCGCCCTCAGGCACAGATCTGTAATTTTCCAGTGTCAGACTCACACTGGAGATGACTGGGCTTTGGGCCATCTTCAACGTCTTCTTTGACCTGGACCATTTGTAGCCGAAGATGAGAGAGAAAACTATTGTATCCAAGAGAAACTCGAGCATTTCAACCACGGACAATACAGAAGACCCAAACCATAGGCTCCACTGGCTTCCCATGTTGGACAAAAGTAGATTCAACTGTGAACAGGAAAAGCAGAAATGATTACAATTCGAATATTCATGGTTTAACTCAAGAAGCCTGAAATTATTGTGTTTCGCCAGCTGGTGAATCAGCCTCAGATGGCAGAACGCAGACACTGTGGGCTCGCTAGCTCCAGGCTTCAGCTTCTTAAAATTGTCTTTAATACGGGGGGGAGGGGGGAAAGGGGCGACATTTCTGGATAAATGCACAAAAAACACCCCAACTATTCCTTCTTATTGCATCTCATGCTGGTAACAAAATTATCAAGTCAACATCCTGGAAGAACAGACTCCAGAGAGCAAACACAACACCAGCAACAGCAGTGGAAGCGGCATGTTTCCCTCCCTGCCCTGCCACTTCTTCCTGCATTGGGAAGAGAGGTTTGTGTGACAGGGCTGGACTGTGACTGCAAATTCATTAGACAAGGGATGAAGCACCTTTAGATACTAAGATATTCTCGTGATGGCCAACTCATCTCAGTCTCAGAACAGGGGGCAAAGGCTGATTGCTGCCCACTGCAGCACGTGGTTTTAAATCCCCATATGTTCCCATAGCTATCTCCAAAGCCCCAGAAGTGATGTGATGCTCACTCTGCAAGGTCCTTGCACCCTTGTAATTCAACCTATTGCAACACCCATGCCTACCCCCAGTGCAAATGCTCTGGGTTGGATTCTGCAAACCCATGGGCAATGGATAGCAAGACACGTCCAATTACCACACCACACTACATATGCACACAGAAAGGAGGTGTTAATATTAAGTATCAGCTGTACAGAGTGGCAGTAAATGATAAGGCCTTTGCAGTCCTATCTCCTTCCCTGGGGTTTGGATGGAGAATAGGGAAGTCTGAAAAGACATTAGCCTGTAGCAGGTTCAAAAGCCTCTGCAAGTCAGGCAGTAGATGTTATCAAATCTCATGCTTCAGAGCTGATCTGATCCCATGGCGTGGTTAGGAATAGGAAGCAGTCCTTTCTAGGCCCCAGTGCAGCCCTGCATTATTGGCTAGACACTCCCAGGGTGTTAGCTGCATTTCCTTACTAGGTTCTGATCCTGGCCATTGCCAGGAGCAGGGATGATGATTAAAGCCATGAGCTGATCCAGTGCAACTTACTGTGAGTAATGGAGACTCATTCACAGACTGATAGTTCAGTTGATGGTAGAAGATATTCACCTTGGCAATATCTTTCCTGCAGAGGAGAGTGGAGGTAATTAGCAGAAGCGAGATCCCTATATGGCAGTCTACCCATTGCAGGAGCTTCAGCTGATGGTATGTGGATCTCTCCTCTTCTCTGCCTATGGCCCAGAGTCTAGATTTCTGGGGGCTGGAATGTCATAGCCTAACTAGTTTTGGGGCTCAATATAAGCACGCAAACCTTACTACATATAGCAGATTAGACAAGCTGATCTAATGCTGCCTTCTAAGCTTAAACTCTATGAAACCAAGGAATTCTATGAAACCATTTAGCATTGACATTTAATTTGCTTTTACTAGAGAAACCTTGCTGTGGCCGGGCACTGTTTGTGCCTGTCACTTTAAGGGCCTGAGCTGAGCAGCCAGCAGGTGCCTGATTAGGGCAGCCATTTTAGATTCAGGGCTACCTATATAAGCAGGGCATTTTGCTGCTGGTAGAGCAGGTGGTAACATTGCTTGGCTGTGAGGTTGTATGGAGCAATAGGAGGTAAGGGCAGGAGTTGCAGGGGATAGCTAGGAGGGTCCTGGTCGTGCGTGCGTGTGTACATATATATATATATATATATATATATATATATATACACATACACACACACACACACACACACACACACACA
>JAGPOW010002149.1:14955237-15038875 GCA_030014935.1 Caiman crocodilus
ATATATATATATATATATATATATATATATAGTGCTTCCCCTGGAAGGGGCCAGAGTATGCTTAGACTCAGTTGGGTAATTGGCTGGCCACTACCCTAGTGAGGGTCATGGGAGAGGCCCAACAGATGGTACATCTGCCACCCAAGGAATGGACTAGCTAAGCCTATGGCCAAAGAGGGCCTGCTCCAAGAGGAAGCAAGGTGGCATAAGTTGGTGATGTGTGAAAGAGACCCTGTGAGAAAAGGTGGAGTATGTGAGGCTTGAGAGAGGCAGGCAGTATGGATGCATGTGACTAAGGGCTGACAGCGTAGCCTAAGCTTGCTCTGGTTGTAGGCCAGGAGCACTGTAACATCTGGATGCTGTCTGAGGCTTGGGCTGTAGCATAGGGGAGGTATGGAGCTGCAGACACCCCAAAAATTGGGTTACAATACTGGGTGGCATCCTGCCTTATTTAACAACTTACTAATTACCAACAAGGTGTAGAGGGTGAGATGGGCAGGCAGCGTGCCCAGAGGCAGGTGGGGAGCTAGCTGCAGCTAGCGGAGGTGCTCACCTTGCTAGACTTGCAACTAGGTCTCTTACACTGGACTAAAAGCATAGCCTGGTAATGATTTGAACTGTTAAACTGAAGGAAGACACCAGGCCTGATCCAGTCCTCATGAAGTCAGTGAGAGTCTTTCCAGTGGACATCAGTGGGCTTTTGGTCGGGTCCCCAATACCTATCAATGCCATGTTTTGTAGCTAGATCATTTGTCTGGACAACTAGGATGTCAGAATGAGCGTCTCTATTGGTGTGCAGATGGGCATATTCTACATGCACTGGTGTCTTCAATATTTCCAGTGAAAGGGAAATGTATTAAAAACGGCCCAAGCTAAACAAGTCCATCACTATGGGATGGAAGGAGTATCACTCTATGAAAACAAACTAGTTCAGGGGCTGTTGATCATTTGGCTAGCCCTGGATGAACATCACACCCTATCATCCTCTGTTAGCTACTAACCTGTTGCTAGTAGAGTTGTATCCTTTCTGTTGACTCAGAGCCTGGCGGATCCAGTCCTGAAACACAATATTTCTATATTAATGGTCACTTCCTCTCTTGGAACTGGCACCAGATTATTGCAGCTAGTTAATTTATAGAACTTGAGGCATAATGATCCATATTCCCTGGATCCTGTAGAGGAGGTACAGTAATACTCCTCTCACTGGGTGTGCTTAATATTCTATAGGGCAAAATTTCACACACAGAAAAATGACCATTGTTAAATTTGAAGACCAGCACAGCAGGATCCCAAATCGGCTCCTCCTTTGCAGACCAAGAAATGGCCTGCTGTATGTAGCCAATGTTCTTAAATGGTGACTTTCGAATGGCCACCATGAAGGCAAGTTATTCTTTAAAACCAGTGCACCATTGATGTATAAATATGACAGGCAATGGTTGATCCTGTACGCTGCTTGGTGTTCAATATAGCAGTTCCTAGGGTTATGTGTTTTAATAGTTGGGTGACATTAAAATAAGAGCAACAGGAGACTGTCATCCAGAAAGTCCTGAGGCTCCCATGACAGTCTCTCATCCCCTCATGTCCATAACCTCCTATCCCGTTATTGTTCAACTCCATTCAACTCTGTGCCTCGGTTCCCCATTTGTAGAAGTGACTTGCCCAAGACTTGTAACAGAATTAGAACTTGGATGGAGACACTTGGGAGATTTGGGCTATTAATGCCTTATCTACAAGGCTGTACTTGAGTATCCAGCATCGTAGCTAGGATGGTTTACTTCAATCCAATCTTTCCATCTTAGTTTTGTGCTAGACCCTTCAGATTCCCATCCCTTGAAACCGGTCTCATGGGCCAGTAACCTACATGACTACAGCAAAGACGGCTTCCCCTCCAAACAACGCTGTATTTATGCAGACATTACCTCTGAATTTGGTGATGGCCATTTAGCAGTCCCTGCAGATACCTTGTACCATGATTCGCTGTTAAGGTGAAACAAAAAATGATGGTCATGATGGTTCCAATATTTAAAAATGAACAAATAAAAAAAACTTAGCACCCTCAACTCCTTCCCAACAGAAGTTCTTGAGACTCTGGATGCAAGCATGAGAACAGGACAATTTAATTTTGACAAACGCTAAATTTGCTGGAAAATGGTGTTCTGGGAGGGACCATAAGTAACCATTTGAAAATTGGGATTAAATTTGGTGAATGACTTGGGCTGAAAAAAAATAGGAGGCAAATTTAAGAATCCCCCAAACAGTTCATTTAAACTCTTCGATTCAAAAGGCCATTTTTACATTTAAAATCTGGCCCTTATTCAAACAAAATAAAGGTTAAAAACCGGTCAAATAATCCCAAAATTATAGACAGCATTTTGTTTCGGGCAGAACAAAATGTTTCTGGTTAACCCACTGTAAACCATTTCTCAGTTGGTTTGTTGCTCTGGGGGAAAAAATCTAGTTTGATGTCATCCAAAGCAACTTTTTTTCCCCTATTTCTCTTTTTTGCTACCAAAATGAAAATCCCATGACTTGCTTGGCTCCAAGTATGTATGTGTGAGTGTTTCCTATGTACACCAGAGAACATGACATTTGGTAGCCCTGAAGCAGCAGCATTTTCACAGCCGGCTTAAATGGGTCTTGATGAGCCTTCATCAAGCTAATTATGCGGTTTCTATCCCTATATTATGGACTGACCCCACATGTTGTTACCTGCTAGCCACTCTAAATGAAGCCAGCAAGAGGTAGGTAGATGTCCAAGCAAATGAGACCGATGGACTAGACAATGCACATGCAAGTCTCAAAGCTGAGCTAGCTGCATCCCGTTGGAGCCCTTCCTCTTCTCTGGGCTTAGCAATGTGTCCTCTGAGCTAGTGACTCACCGGCATGGTTTGGGGCACTTGCTGAAACAGCTGAGGTGGTGATCCGCGAGCCGGTTGTACAGCTGGTAGAAGCAGTGACCTGGAGGAGGAAATGGAAAGGGGCATGCTCAGACAGACGGCTCCCCCAGGAAATGCACTCCTCAAACCCCACCGTTTCACCCTCCTAGGCACACAATGTTCTCGCTCAGAGTGGGAGAGAGTGTCCTAATCTCTGCCTCCCACTGTGGAGTGGGTGCAGATGGCTCAAGATTTCATTCAAGAAACTTCAGACAGAGCCACTTGGAGAGGCATCAATCAGAGAAGGAGAGTGTCCTCCTACAGACAGCAACTGCCTTATACAAGTGTTAGTGCTTAAAGTGGTGATGTAAAATTGTGAAGGAGCAGGTTGGGCTCTGGCATGCCCCCCCCCCCCTTTATTTTTTTCATACACTTAATCTCTGCAGAAAGTGGTGTTTAATGGCATCGAGATACTCCCCTACCATCATTGTGTGTGTGGATGGGAGGGTAGTAAAGCACTGGAACAGGCTACCCAGACAGGTTGTAGAGTCTCCACGCTTAGAGGCTGTTAAGATCCTGGTAGCCAAAGCCTTGGCTGGGATGATCTAGTTGGGGATAGTCCTGCTTTGAGCAGAGGGTTGGACCAGATGACCTCCTCAAGTCCCTTCCAGCCCAAATTTTCCATGATTTTATGATGCGTCATTGCAGTTTAGTAGGGTTTGGGCACAAGAATAAGTGATACCAGTCTCTTTGGAAATGGGGCTGCCCACCAAAAGGCTTTTGCAATGTAGAAAAATGTTTGTTAGACTAAACTCTTCTTTTCTCCTCCGAGGTAAACGGCATCAATAGTTATGATGACAAGTTAGTGAATTATTTCACTGGCCTACTTCTAACCAATTTTCTCCAGGCATCTCCCAAATATATGGTAGAAGAGGCATCAATTCAGAAGTCAATTAACAACCTGTTCTTGCAAGCCATGTCTAGGATGGCATTTCCGGTGCCCTTACCCCATGTGGGATGCTTGTTGTAGTTACAATATTCGGCATCAGGAGGCAGTGGGTAGTAATAGTATCCACAGCCACAGTGTTGAATCATGATGTTTTGGAAGCAAGAATGCACACAAGCCTGAAAAAAGCAGAACATCGAGTAAGCGTGAGACCTGGTGTCCTACTTTTTGCCCAGTAACGTGTGAGAAGACTTCTTCTTTGCCAGAAGGCAGTGGCTACAACCATGGCCTGATGGGGGAAGGGTTTTCACAAGCTCTCAATTTACTATTTCAAATATTCGAAGGCTGGATAGGTGCCAAAACCAGAAGAAAACAAGCTTCAGAGGGCACAGGAGCACCAGTTCTGGAATTGGAAGAGACCCACTATCCACCTGACTTGGCATCTACCTGTCTCCAATTCAGTCTAGTCTCACAAGCAAGAGAAAACTCCAGTGTCCCCTGGCCAATACATTAAATTGTAATGCTCACTACTGTATGTGTGTGTAAGCATCTTCAGAAGGGTCCTAACCAATGTATTAGTCACTGCACTGCTAGCATCTAACTCATTGCTTTGGAAAGCATGCAAGAGATTATCTGAGTATGAATGATGCTATGAGAAATCAAGCCCTCTGCTTTGAAATTACCTGCAGCGTGTAGGAACTCTTGTACAGGAGCTTGACGTTCACATCGTCGCCATTAACTGTGCATCTCCCATAATTCCCACCCAAGCGATGTACCTCATCCTGTGGACACGCAGAAAAAGAGCCTCGTCTGATTGGGAAGCATCAATCGCATTCAAGCAGATGCGTAAACAGTTCAAAAGGCATGTTAGGACTAAACAAATAGACCACAAAGACTGGGGAGCAAATGGAATAAAAATAAAGAGACACCAGAAGCTATATTTAGAGGTCAGGCTGAGTTAAACCCTGCAAAGGGAATTAAAACAAACAGCAAAGCTATTTTGGCCACACAAATAAATAGAGAACAAGGGAAGAAGTGGGGCTGGTACGCAGAGATGATGGGGAGGAGATTAGAGATCATCAGGGGGTAGCCCAGAAACTAAACTAATAACTTGCTCCTGTGTCTACCAAAGGGAATTGGGCATGGGAATTGAACATGGGGGTAAAAAGGCAGGATGGTTAATTCCTGGAGGCTACTGAAATAGCAGCAAGTGTCAAGGAGTTCAATGCACTCGTGTTTGGGGGGAAATGGGAGAGAGATCATTTCCATCCCAGAATTTTGAAAGCACTAGCACGTGAAATTGTAGATACAATAGCAAGGATTTTTAATACATCTACAAAATCATGGGTAATGCTATATTACTGGAGAACAGCAAATTTGGTACTTTATATTTAAGGAGGTGAATTCATCCAATTTGGGCAGCTACAAGTCTCCTCATTTGACTTCAGTGGGGAGCAAGTCTTTGATGAAATTTTGAAAGACATAGAGGGGAAATAGGGAATAGGATAAAGCACGACTGTGTTTACTAAAGTAGATTCAACCGCTCTAAACTTATATCTTTCCTTTAATAAGCTATCTGATTTTTAGATCTCGTTTTTCTTCTTATCTTAATCTAGTTGAGCTCCATTAAACATTTGATATGGTGCCACGTGGGAAATTATTAACCTGGAGAAGGTGGGGATTAGTACAAACACAGTAAGGTGGGCCAAAGCCAGCTAATGGATTATGGTGAACGGGGAAGAGTTGGGCCGTAGCGAGGCCATCCCTTTGCTCGTAACCTGCCATTATCACCTGAAAAAGGAACTAAACGGATGCTGATGAGCAAGGTCAGCACACCTGTTGGATCCCTATGGTAGTCGCGATCCCTGGTCTGATGTCAAACCCTTCATGCTCGAGGAACGGCGTCTGATTGTGGTTGTGGATCATCACTTTCACACCAGCCACTGTTGACAGCAGGGCTATGTGATCCTTCTGCTCTGCTTTTAGGATTAGAGAAAGTCCTAGAAACAAAAGGAAAGGAAAGCCTTCACTAAACCTTGACTTTCAACCACAACTCCTTACACCGAGGCTGGGAATTCACATAATCTCTCGTGCTCCCAACATAGCTAGAGAAGTTACATGGGTCGTGCTCTCAGAACAGAGCTTGGTGCAAACTTGGCTAGCGTCCATGCCAAAAAGGATGTGCAGTCCCTTTTGTGGGGAGTGATCTTTGCTTGGACTTTCCTCCCTGCCCCTTCACCAAACCACGTACCATATGCAGCGCCAGGTTTTGTTGCTTTCCAAAAGGGATTCAGTCCGTCTTTGTTAAAAGTGTAGCAGCTTCCATAGACCGGGTGGTGAAAATGATCATAGTCACTGCAAAGAGGAGACACAAATATGAATCATGATGAGCAGAAAAAAATCTCCACTCTGTATTATGTGCATGGTGGTAGTGTCGCAAGGGTCCAGCTAAACTGGACTCCCCCTTCTCCCCCCACTTTGCAAACACAATAAAAAGATGACTCCTGGCCCAAACAGCTTACAATGCAGATAGAGTGACTGCCTTTCTATATTACTTTCCTACTCATAAGGTAGTTTGATGCTAATAGATTATTAGCGAACAGAGCGCTCATAAGTAACAGGGATACTTCAGTCTCCATCTTATAATTAAGTACATGAATATTGTTAAGAACAATTCAGACGGTGATAATCAATCTTGTATTTCTAGGGCACTTGTCATCAGAAGATCTCCAAACCTTGACAACGCTTGGAAAGCATCATGCCCGGGGTCAGAAGGGGAAACTGCGTCGCACGAGGATCGACTTGCACGGTATAACGCAGTGAGTGGCAAAAACAAGAATAGAAGTGAGGAGTCCTGACTTCTGTTTTCGTTGCTGTGACCACTGGACATGTTGCTTTCAAAGGTCAGCATTGATTAGGCATGTTTAGCTGGAACATAAACCAACGCTTTAAAGCAGTGGTTTTCAACCTGTGGCCCACGGAGGTCTGCAGGCTATGTCTAAGGGGCTCACAAAAGCTGACTACAATCAATC
Source organism: Caiman crocodilus (assembly GCA_030014935.1). Taxonomy (NCBI): domain Eukaryota; kingdom Metazoa; phylum Chordata; order Crocodylia; family Alligatoridae; genus Caiman; species Caiman crocodilus. The sequence goes on from JAGPOW010002149.1 coordinate 14,962,092, forward strand.
AGAAGTATATGAATACCCACATTTGCAATTCAAAGGGGTCTGCACCCCCACTGAATTTTTTTAGGGGTTCATAAATGAAAAAAAGTTTGGAAACAACTGCTTTAAAGGTTTAGGCTCCCTTAAATATCCTTCTATATCCTTCTTTTGCCATAAAGATGTGCCAAGTAATGGTGCCTTGTATGATACCTTGCAGAGCAATGCTGAGTAACGATGCTATTTAGGGTATCTTTGATCTCATGCAGTGTGGCTGTATATGGCATTTTTCATATGTGCACAGAAGTTTCAGCTGGGTTGCAAGCATTGGCTGCATTGTAATTGTGACTTTGGATCAAAATCAAATCAACTTATTATACCAAGCCTGAGTTTCAGCCCTTGAGCTCTGGTCCTGTACAAGGTACAAGTGCTTCGACAGCACTTAAGCAAACATTTCTTGGCTCTTTACCATGCTTGCACACAATGTTTTGCAGCTCAAGCATATTTATTTAGTGGAATTGGGCTGAAGTGAGTGCATGCTAGCATCCGCCTCTTTGGTTGCATGAAAGGAACAGTAAAGAAATATATCTAGCATGGCAGAGGACATAAATAGGGGACCGTACAACTATCTCCCTTTCCTGACTGGCCCAGGGCCACAGGACAATTTTAGGGAGATTCTGGTTTGGATTTATGCCTTTCTAGGCTTTGTGCTGGGTTGTGTTCCTTTACCATTAACATAGCCAATCCAGTTCACAATCTAAACATTCAGCGTCCCGGCATTGTCTAATAGTGATACCACCGAACTGAATACCAGGCAACCTGGCCTCTGCTTCTGACAGCCCCTGATTTGCTGCATGGCCTTGCTGGATTCGCTGAAGCTCTTTGTGCCCTCTGTTCCCTCACTCCAAAACGGACCAGATTGCAAACCCCTTTGGCAAATCACTTAGAAAGCCTTAGGTGTAAGGTACAACTAGTCAATGCCTGAGGCACCTCTGTATAAATCATAGAGAGAGTCAAGGTTGGAAGGGACCTCGGGAAGTCGCATCTAGTGCAACCCCCTGCTCAAAGCAAGACTATCCTCAACTAGATCATCCCAGCCAAGGCTTTGTCTAAGCCAGGTCTTCAAATCTTCCAGGGATGGAGAGTCCATCACCACTCTGGGTAACCTGTTCCAGTGCTTCACCACCCTCCTGGTGAGAGAGGTTAGATATTAGGAAAACCTAACTGCCCTTGCTGCAACTTGTGACCATTGCTCCTCCGTCTGCCATCTGCCCCCCTGAGAACAGCCCAGCTCCAACCTCTTCCAAACCCCACTTCAGGGAGTTGAAGGCTGCTATTAAATCCCCCTCAGTCTCCTCTTCTGCAGACTAAATAAGTCCAGTTCCCTCAGCCCCTCTTCAGAAGTCATGTGTCCTAGCCCCCAAATCACTTCACCGCCCTCCACTGGACTTGCTCCAGTTTGTCCACATCTTTTCAGTAGTGGGGAGTTCAAAACTGAAGTCAGTATTCCAGATGTGGCTTCACCGGTGCAGAATAGAGGGACATAATAACTTTCCTTGATCTGCTGGCAACACTCCTACTAATGCAGCCCAGTTGACTTCTTGGCAACACGGGCACACTGCTGGCTCATATTCAGCTTATTGTCCGCTGTCACCCCCAGGTCCTTTTCTGCAGAGCTGCTGCCCATCCAGCCAGTCCCCAGCCTGGCCCGGTGCATGGGATTGTTCTGTCCTAAGTGCAGGACTTTGCACTTCTCCTTATTGAATGTGTCTGCTCCCCTAAAACTGCCCTGTGGAAACACTTTAACATAAGATTTCAGAAGGAAGCGGGGGGGTAGTGGGTTAAACACTGTTAAGCTTTTACTCCTTGGCCAGGGATTTTCTTCTCTGCCTCAAGCCTGAAATGTGATTTCAGTACGCTCCATACTTCAGGGCATACGCCTCCTGTTCTGCCAAGGAACACGCATATCGCCCCACAGAGAAACGCAGAGTTGCTCCTGGGTGGAGGCAGGGGAAGTTATTTTTACCAGGCATGGACAGATTCACATCAGTTGTTCTGGATTATCCTTGCTTTGCTTTGCAGCCCTTCGACTCAAGCATCAGCAGAGGTCACGTGGCGCAGGGGAACGAGTCCCTGTTAGTGTAACCTTCACATGTACAGGGATTATATTCATTTTATGCCACATTTGGGAGGTAAGCTGATGGAGCTGGAGACCCGGGTGTCTCACAAGCCATATGCTTCCAGGGTGATGGTACAGTCCAGTCCATACAGTGCCACCCACAGCCCATGGAAGGCAACATTGGCAATGGAAATCACATTGCTTTTCCAAAACCGTGCAGCAAAAGTGTCCTTCAGAGTGCTGATCTGTTCCCAAGGGTGGCTCTATGCCTGGCCAGACGAAACCGCCCACGTGACAGGCGTTGACACCGAGGCTCCGTCTGCTTGGGCTTCATACCAGCTGCATTCTGGGGAGCACTTTGCTCATTCGTGATAAAGAACCATTCATCGGTATCGTGGCCCTGTTCCGCATCAAAAAAATGACTGCTACCTTCATTAGGAAGGAAGTCCCAGCTTGAACTAATTGGAATCCACCTGCCTTCAGTTTCTTCTTATACTTGAACCCCCCAATAGTCTGGGGCTTAAGGGGCACAGTTTGAGACACACCACTGCTGCATTCCCAAGTAGCAGGGCCAAACCTTCCTTCATCAGGGCGTTCCAGCCGGCTGCAAAACTGCCCTGCTGTTTCTGCTCCACTGAAGCAGAGCTTTCATAAGTGCGCTTGTGCCTCCCCAGTTGCATCTTGATGATCTGGGGGAGACCAGACTCGGAGTTGCATTGATGCAGCTTTTGCAACCCACAACTTTCCAACACAAGCAGAAACTGGATCTTCTCCGACTCCAACAGCATGTGATGGCAAGAGAAGTACTTGTCCCAGCCAGCTTTAATTAAAGTAGCTGGCATTTGCTCCTGTTTTGGACATCGCTGGTTTTGCTCTGACATCAACTACGCCCTTCGCGGTGCTGCAGAAGAATATTTAAGGTTGTTTCCAGGGTTTTTTTACTACAGGTCATGAAGGACCTAGCCCAAATCCACCGAGACAGAAAATAAGAATGATCTTGCATTGTTTTTTTTTAATGCTAAAGGAAGGGGACTTGCACTGCTGCTGAATACACCAAATATGATCCTTCCCCTTTTCTACTTTGCTCCCTTCTTTCATCAGTGCATTTATTAGCTGCAGCAAAATAAATATTCATCCACTCTATGTGCTGTTCATCAAGGAGAAGGCACAGAGTCCTCCAAACACACTCTAAGTAGTGCCACTCAAAAGGATTAATTCCCACAATTTAATACCACCACCAGTGCTAGCTTTCCCTTCTGTACTCCTGTATCAAGGGCCTGGCCTTTTCTGCTGAGGTGTCCTACTGTCAGGTATCTTAACCAGATGAAAGGGTAATGTGCAGTTTTCCTTATGTCATGTAAAGCAGATAATTTAACTAGTTGCAGCTGAGTTTTTAAAAGTGGGCTGGAGACTCCTGAGCACAGAGGAGGTTCTGCAAGGGAAAAGCCGGGATTAGCTAAGCTGAGATCTGTCTCATTGCTGTGATGAGTTATCACAGTACAGCCAATCCCAAGGAAGGGTTGTATTTGGACTGTCCACAGAGTTAGATCCTTCCTTGGGTTGATGTCAGTGGAGCGATGCCAAATTTGCAATAGTTAAGGATCTGCCCTGGAGCGTGTGCAGTTTTTAGGAGGAAGAAGACAACACCCACTACGTGCACATGCTTTTATCCACGAATCAGAAGAGCATGCGATAGGCATTTGTTCCTATTGCTACACAATAGTAGTTCCTTAGTGTGTACTAAGATTCACATTTTCAATGGACAGGCTTTGCCCAGAGAGCGCCAGGCAGATTGATGGGGAATTGGGACTGCAGTTGAGGAGCTGGCTTCCAACTCTGTGCTCTGCCCACTGGGCCAGTTTAAACCACGAGAAGACAATCCCCGGCTGTAGCTGGCAGGCCAGCACCGCCCTCTCTCTTGCTTGTGCTGTCTTTTCATGTGGTGAAACTTCTCTGCTCAACTCAGCCTCTCTGTTTCTACCTGCCTTGTGTGGCTCTGGCTTATTAACAGAGCCAGATGAACACAGCAACATCAAGGCAGCTGATTCATGGTGGTAATTACAAAACATGCATGTGGCGGGATGGTAGGTGCAAGCATCAGCAAGGACTTGCATCAACTTCCAAAACTGTCCATGTGTGGGTTGTAAAGCACCCATGCAAGACCCCTGGCTTCTCTTCTTAAAGACAACTTGGCCAGCAATACTGCAAAGGACCTTTTATCAGCAGGAATTTGGCATCAAGAGAGCTGACTCTGTATCACTAACAACTGCCCTTGCTGGGGCAGGGGGTTGCACCAAGGTGTCCAGCTCACTAGAGTTACATAGGTTTTTCCTTTTTCCCTTTCTTTAATGACATCTAAGAGAAGAACTAGGGGTGGAAACCCCCCTTGAGAGATGAACCCGGGTTATCACCGTGTGCAGGAAACCCAGCCTGCAGAGGACAGACAAACCAGGGAGACTGGACTCCCTGCGGCTTATACTAACGATTGCCAGAACCTGGAGGATCTCGAAGTGCTTTACAAATGGATATCTGCAAAGGGAGGTGGGTGCTATTATCCCCTCATTTTTACAAATGAACAAGCCCCAGAGAACACAGATCCCAGGCCTGGGATTTTCAGAAGAGTCAAAACCCCAATTCCCAGCCTGAGTAGTTTGCTCAAGGTCACAGAGGGAGCTGGGAGTATAATCCAGGCTTCCTGGCATCCAGCCCTGTGCTTTAAGCCTCTCTCTTCACCACGTTTCCAAGATAAGCCCTCACTTATTCTGGCAGCCCATCATGACAGATGCCAGACTTCTTTCAGCCATAAAATTGGCTTCACCCTTGCAAGCTCTGGCATAATTGCAAGCCGCTTGGCCTTTGCTAATTCACCATCGGGAGCTCTTCAAGGATTTTACCTGTTTCTACAGGGCTCCCCATCATACTGGCAGGAGTAGACCAGGTCTTCTATCTGATCTTCGTGAGCAGTAATGTTGATTATCACTGGGACCTGAGACATGATATTCATGTAGTGAAACCTGTACCACTCGAGAATGGCGTCCACCCCAGATGAGTAGGTCTTGTCAAAACAGTTCTCACCTGTAGCGTTGCACTGGAGAGGAAAGACGAGGAGAGAGGAAATGAGACTCCAGGTGTGCAAGGTGAGGATGGGAGGGGAATGATAGCTGTGGGACACAACATCTATCCTGTCCAAAGATGAGCCCTGGGGAAAGTCCACGGTATTGAGTGCGTACACACTTTGGGCACATGGTGGGACCACCTCAGATGTGTTCCCAACTACTGTAATTACTCCTTGGACGGAAAGGGATGGAAGTATTCCTCTCGGTTACCCTGACAAAAGAAAGGCTAAACTCAGTGGAGGGGCTCCATAACCAGCGAAGCACTGGCCAAGTCCTGGAAACCTCTCTCTTCTTACCCGGCGTAAAACCATACTGACTGCCATGGAAGCTGGCTTGACTACAGAGCTGCAGAACTGGTTATGAGAATAACAAGTAAAAACACGATCTGGGCACTTCATACCACGTCATCCTCCTTTCATCATATTTTTTGCTTCTTGTCTAGAGAAGGGCTCTAAAGATCAGCTCTGGGCATCCCCTTACTTTTTTATGGACAAAATAATTAGTGCTGCTACTGTGTTTTCTCTGCCAGAGTCGCGTGTTAGTAAAGGTTTAAGGTGGGGAAGGGATCTTCAGAGGACACTGTTGTTTGACTTCAGATATTTTTCTTTGGGCGTTTATTGGACAGTTCAGCCATGTTTATTGCCACACAGGTGGTGCGGTGTGGCCAACAAGGTGCTGAAGCTTTGTTACACTTACCAACCTGAAGCCCACCATGGAAATGTTCTTCTTGGACACAGGATCAACGACATACGTCCTCACCAGTGGGATGTTGCGATTCAGCTGAAAATCATCAGGACCAAAGTTTTCAGACTCCTTTCTAGCCAAGTCCTTCACTTGGATGATTTTTTCTTCACCGTGGAACATGTTTGCTGTGGCTGAGCTGCCGTACAAACTGGCAATGGTCTCCACGGCCAAGAAGTCCAGTTCAGCCAGATTCTCACTGACTCTGGCAAACCTACAGAAGGCACAAGTAAACAGGAGGCTTGTTACCCAGATTACAGGTAACCTTGTGGATAGGCTACCGATAAAAGAGGCAAAAACAGCTTGACAGTCCACTCTTGTATTCGCTTGCACCTTAAAACATGAAAATAAGCGTTTTATCCCCAAGTCTGTTTGGCTGCACACAACAGATTTTTACCTATACTGGCTGGGGGACTAATGAGGTGGGGAGGTGGGTGGCACACAGATTGGCAGCAGGTCTTTTAATTTGTTGTGTTCTCCAAATTTCCCTCCAGCCTATGTCCAAGGTTTATAGATGGCCTGTGCTAATATTTTAATAAATGACCTCTGATTTGGTTTTATTTAAAAGTCTTTGCTTCACTGAAACTTTTGGAATTGGACTGAACCAGATCTCTTGTGGTGCTGATTAGTTGGGATTTATATTCTTGGGAAAGAGGGAGGGTATTTTTTTATTTCCTTTCCTTCCCCAAAGTGGAATGCTGTTTTTGTTTCTTTACCTCACTTCGTGGTCTGCCCCCACAGGGCTGTTTTTGTTTTTGCATATTTATCTAGGCATTTTAACAAAAATATACCTATTATAGCAAAAGAACATCTCACACATTTGGCTACATTAATCACTACTACTATTTTAAGATAAAGCTATGATGCAGTGTGTATAGAGTATAGGTACTTCTCACTTAATGTCATCCTGTGGTTTGACGCCGCTGATCTATTAGAGAACGTACTCGTTTAAAGTTGTGCAACGTTTGGTTATAACATTGCGTGGCCACCGCCTGCTAGTAGGTAACTGCTATGATGTAACTGGATTCACTTAACATCGTTTCGGTTAAAGTCTCATTTTCCAAGAATGTAACTCCGACATTCAGCAAGGAGTAGCTGTATTTAATGTATGGCCTTTCCTTATCTCCTTTCAGGCCTTGTGCTTGGTTTAATTGTGTTTGATGATTTCTTTTGTTGCTGACCAAATTAGTCGTCACATCTGCAAAAGTTTACGCTATGGTTACTCAGAAACAGGCTTTGGGCCGTATGCTTAGCAACACTTTTGCAGCTCCTTGAAAATGGCTAAGGCTGGCAATAGTCTGCAGTGCTGTTTTTCCTTCAGTTAAAAAAGCACATCTGTAGGAACGCCAATATACACACAATCACTGAAAGGGACTTCAGAGCCATTAAATCCAGCCCCTATTTTCCCTGTCCAAAATTGCATGGCTTTCTTCTAAAGCTGGAAACAATGTTTAATCTCCTGTCCTATTTGGCCTATGGTACCTCTGTACAGAGCCAATAATTCCAACAAATGAATGATCTTACTTCCAAAATGTAGGCTCTTAAATTGAATCCCCAGAATTTGCAGCCATTCTGGCCTTAGCTGCACAAACAGGCAAGCTGCTGGTAGGTAACTCTTCTAGGCAAGTTGAATAATTGCTGACTAAATCATTTGATAAGCACCGAATAAAAATTTGGGGTCCATCCTGTTAGCCCACTTGTACAAAGGTTCCCATGGAAGACCATGTGATTACGCCCATTCCTAAATTCCCACACCTAGATATCAGAAAGGATCAAGGATTCAGCTCGCAGTTAAACAACACGTAGTTTCTCGCTCCAATGGCCTATAGTTCAGATGTGAACGGCTTTGGATGAGATGTGTCGTTTAAGGCAAGAACACTTTTACCAATGTAGAAAATCTGTCAAGTCCAAGAAGGTACTATGGAAAACTCCCCTTACACCTAGAAGGAAAAAGATAATCCATGACTATGCACCTGCTAGTACTCATCCCCAGACCGAGGCCAGAGTTTAACCATCCTGCAGATAAAGATGTTGTACCCTCAGGATCCCAATTGGATCATCCTCAACTCAGAAAAAAGAGTTATCAGACCTTTCTCTGCAACAGTACTGGAACTGTGGCAGCCCTCGGGAAATGCCAGCCTACCTGTATGGGTTGAGACTGCAGAGAGTAATGGCTGGGAACATCTTGGGCTCTGAGTGCATTGACATGGTTGTCACAACAGGATAGGTCCAGTACTGGCTGAATAGCAGTGCAAATTGCCAGTACAGCATCCCAAAGCTGGCAAGGAAGAGCAAGGTCCAGAAAGCTGTTTTCATCTTGTTGCTGTCTGAGCACACCAGACGAATGGTGCCGTGGATGGTGGTATTCTTGCAGAAGAACTCGAACATGTCCCTGTAGGAGTCATAGAACTCAATGAGGCCTTCCTCCTTCTCCTCCTCCTCTCTTGTCAAGTCCTGCTCCATCCTCTCAGGCTGTTTCAGGTTAAAAAAAAAAAAAAAAAAGAAAAAACCCAAATAAATATAATTATCCTCATTTGTTCTCAAGAATGAAGAGGTATGGCCCGTCTCTTTTTATAGGGCATAGTGTAGGCAATGGGTTTCACCGCTCTCTAATGTGGAACGTCTCTGTTTCCAGAACTCGGATACCTGGGAATAGCAGCGCTGTTGGAGGTTTTTGGTGCTGTCATGCAAATGAACTACCCAAGTGGTTTTAACCTTGCTGGAATGCCAGTAGCAAGTTATCGGGAACATCTGCAAAGTCTCTTAGCATGGCTGTGTGTGGTTAGAATGATTAATGTGTATATTACTGACATAAGGGCTTCGGGAGAAAAATGGTGACCACCTTTTCCCCTTCTGTCATAATAATAATTAAAAAAATCAAGGTTTCCCATGTACAAACCAGGGTTAACACAAAAGGAAGGGAGGCAATTCCATTGTTCCAATGAATATTAGTTGGTCAACGTGTAACTATGAAACGCCATATACATTTATGGAACTATATAACAAATGATGAGTAGTACGAACATTAGAGCATCTATTGATTTAAGATCACATCTGACCTTATTTTTTGCTGAATGCAAATGCTCCTGGTCCCCAAAATAAATAAAACCAGGAAGAGGTCAGTCTCATCTAGTGACTTTGGTTGTATTAATGTAGGGCTGGACATAATCCCAATGAAACTTATTTTCTACCAACTGTTTTTTTTTTATTTAGAAAATATTTTAGAGTCAATTTAATGCTGGAAAAGTGCTGGACTGATAGGAATGGAGAAAAAAAAGTCCTTGGTTTACAAACAGAACAGGGGCAACATGGCTTTATTCTGGACTGGAAGGCAGCTCAACCTCTGGTGATAAGAGAGGAGTTTAGTCACCATAAATAATTTAGTCCTTGGCTTCTCTAAGGATGTTGTCTATAAGGGGACTAGTCAATCAGTACTAGCTATGGGGGAGTCTTTTCTCTCCAATCTAAAATAAAGTAACTTTCAATCCCAACCAGGGAGACTCAGCTTGCACTTGTGAGTTATTTCCCATTAGCAACTGCAGCCACTCTTGAGGCAGAACATGGCACCTGTTTCTCAGCACAGTAGCAGACCCAAGCTCTTTAGAAAAGAAGTGACAAAAAAACCCCAAATCATTTTGTTGAGAAACTACAGAGAATATTTTCCGTATCAAAATATAATGATTTAGAGTTTGGCCATGACATGGAAGCGAACTGTTTACGTCTAGAAAAGATTCCTCGGTGCATTTTCAAAACCTGGCACGTCCTTAATAGCATACCATTGATGGCTTTTCTGTAACGCTCATCCAGAGAGGTCAGAATACTTTACAGGTGGGTAAATTAAGGCACAGAGAAGACAATGGTGTGCCCAAGGTCACACGACACACGGTGGCAAAGCTAGGAATAAAGTGCTGACCTTTGGGACCCCGTTCTGGTTCACTAGCTATGCACATTCATCTCTGACCCCCATCCTACCAAACACATTCAAAAAACCACTGGCTGTCTCGCTTAAAAAAGTGGTCATTCCAGGGCTCTTGGCACCAGATTAGAGGTTTATTCTAATACCAACCTAGAGGAATGAAAGCTATTTATTGAATCACCTGCATCAACTCCTGTAGCATCCAACTTTCCAATGTTACAACACCCCTCCCTGAATCACCATCAACGGTGCTATTGAAAGAAGAGTTTGATGAAGTTTATGCTTAGCACGGACTTGGCTATTTTGTACGAAATGATAAACACATCTGCTGATGCACTGAATATTTTGCAAGGAAAAATGCCTGCTGAATGCTTTTTGTTGTTGCTCAGTGCCGTGCCTATAAACAACCTTCATCCAACAAAATACATTGAGAAACGGCCTAATGGAGGTGTTCTTATCTTAGGAGGCTTCAACTTGAAGTGGCTTCTTAACTCAAGAATGCATGAGCAATGAAGATGCCTTAAAGTCCTCTGAGTGATTTCAACAACAGGATCAATGCACAAGCGGTTCAGAGCACACCGAGCTCCTACTGCAGCTGAAGAGTAGAGCATTAAGAAACAGAGAATTTGATTGAAAAGGTAGGTTTAAACAGTGTATTAGTAGACATCTTAAAAAGTGTCACCCCCAGCTATCTTCAAGCATTTTTATTCTCCAGGAAGACCCTAAAGGAAAGTGGAAGTGTCTTACCAAATTTTCTCGAAATGCATAAGAACAAAAAGCAAGCAAGCAAGCAATAAACGTCCCCCCCCCCCCCAAACAAAAATGTTCAAACAGAAATGGAAAACCTGGGTTTCTTTACCTTCCCATCACCATAAAAGGACTGAAATGGGCTTTGCTCTAACTTCTTAAACAACCTTATCTTTGGGCAAGCTGGAAAGCTCTAGCCAAAAAGAATGTAATAAAGCAACTACAAAGAGGGAGGAAAAATGCAGAGGAGGGGAATTAGCATGAAGATGGCAATTCCACTTTTTGCTACAGGCAAGCACTTTGTTCTGTGCTCCGTTTGGATACTGTATCTCTCTCGCATCTACAGGTATAAAAATGCACCCAGCTGCTGCACTATCTTCCAAAGAACGCAGCGGCTACAAAGCCTGATCTACTGACATCACATTAGAAGGTATAATCATTACCACATAGCACATACAGCTCTTTGCAACAAAAAAAGTCACATGGCAAAGATCTGGGAATATTTCATAGACATTAGGGCTGGAAGGGACCTCGGGAGTTCATCGAGTCCAGCCCCCTGCCCAAAGGGGGTTGTACACTTTTACCAGTCCTGGTAAAATAGTTTCCCGAGCTTTGAAACTAAACTTTGTTTTTAACTCCACGCAGATTCAACCCTTCTTCCCCCTTGTTATATATATTATATTAAAATAAATGAAGGCAGCCACATAGCATTAAAGATGGCGTTATTTTGAGAAACCTTAAAAGGCAGTTGAAGGAAGTCCTGCACCTGGTGCATATTTTCAGTAGTACAGAAAAGTTTTACTTGCTCAATGCATAAAATTCTCATGCATTGAGAATTTAATTAGAATTGAATATAATTTTACAGTCTGTGTTGTTCTAATACGTGTTTAAACTCAAATGAGGTAAACACACACTACAAATGCAAACCTAAAACATAGCCCACATATCCTTCTGTTTAACAAACTCACTTCTTACACGCATCATTAAGACCAATGATTTCCAAGGTGAAATCCTTAACAGGTGATCACCGATTATGATGCTTACTTTGCTTTTAAAGATACTTTTCTATGGCTGGTGACTTAAAAACATTTAAATGTGAATTTAAAAGAATGAATGAAAACACCCCAATTCACCCGCAGTGCCAGAAGCTTTCACTACACATGCACAAACACACATGCACATACAGAAGCTGATCCATTGCCTATCATTTCTCCATTTTTTCCTAGGTTACCCTGCCCCATAGAACTAGTTAACGCAGCAATTGTAGCTGGCAACCTTGGAGTCTGTTTAATAAAGCATGATAAATAAATGTCAGTCTTAACAACGGCAACCATCAAAAATGCCAAACTTGGAAGAAGCTCTCAGTTAGTTATAGGAAGAAACCCTGTACTTTGGAAGTTAAAAATTCTGCTGCCATGGCTGACAGATATACGCCCATGTCCTCTTATGACCGCTATATTATATCAACTCAGTGATCAAACATACCCTGAAAGCATGTATATATTATGCCATTGAGCCAAACAGAAAATCATAGACTTATATGCCTTTCAATTACTATATGATACCTTTATACATTTAAAATATTACAACTAAGTGCCAAAGCCTTCCTTACTGTACCTTTGTAGGAGCTCTGTCTCAGTAGAGCTGTATTGGGAGCGGACAACAGATTGCGCCTCCAACTTTGTCCTAAACAGAAGGGCAACTCGTGGTTCAGAGATTTCGGGCTCTCTTTTATAACTGAGCATAAACCGGGAGCTATCCAGCTTATGTAGATAAAGCTGATGACATCAAAAGGGGCTGATACTTCTGAGGAAAGAGTCAATGGAAACTATTTACATTATGATCCAAGGAATAGGAAGCAAATTAATTGGACCGGCCAACTGGGAGCTGTCCAGGTTATGTAGATGAAGCTGATGATGTCAAAAGGGGCTGGTACTTCAGAGGATGATGACAATTATTTAAATGTTTATCCAAAGAGTAGCAAGTGAATGAACTGGATCGGTAAGCAAACACCCAAGTTATCCTGGGCCTAAAGAATACTACATATGCCTCTCACGGTTTGCATTCACTTTTACAGATATTCCTTACAACTACTCATTGATTTATTTGTAACAGGGATGGCGGAGGCTGGAAAGCTCCCTGCTCAAGAAGCCCCTGTCAAGGATCCTCCTTTTCTCCTCTTTCTCCTATGGCCCACTTCAACCATGCAACCTGCTCTGGCCTTCGGGATCATAGGAGGGAGGGAGCATCCCAGCAGCTGAGCCGGATGAATTTCACCCTTAATAACTAATGAAGAGCTTAAGATTTTCATCGGGATGTTGGGTTTCATGGGATTTTTTTTGCGTTAGTCATTGGGGTTTTTAAATGCTGATGGATTTTTTTTCTCCTTTAAGACTAGTGAATTATTTCTCTGCTGTATGGGCACTGTATCAACAATGTCATTAATGTCACAAATAGGGGGGAAAAGTCATTCACAATTTGAGCCTACTAGTCAAGATGCAACCATTTTAATGAATGCCCGTCCTTTTCTGACCCTTCCCCCTTAAGCTCCATTTCTACAGCGAAGGGTCTCTTACAGGGTGCTTAATGCAGAGACAGACTCAACTGTCCTGAATGCATTTATATTGTGAAAAGCTCACGGCAGTGTTACACGCCTGCAGGATACTTGGAGCTTACGTCTGAAAGGGCTTGTCAAGGAAGCAAATTAAAGCATAAAGTGCTGCTTATGAAATGTTATGTTCTCTGGTAGTGAGTAATAAGTAGTGCAAAGAGTTGCAGGTTTGGCCTGCAAAGCTTCGTCTGCCCATCCGTTCGCTGGTGTTTGGATTTGCTGATGCCACGGTCCTGTTTCAAAAATCGAGTCAAACTAACAAAGACCTGGGAAAATTCTGTCAAATTGGGAATGGATGCAATTTGGGTGGGTCCAGGTGTTTCCTTTGGGTTTTGATCTGTTCCCTTTTGTTTGGAGTGTTTTTGACCTTTTTGTGGTTCTTAGAAAAACCTATAATTTTGCTTAGAAAAATAATTGCACGATGAATAATGGCAAAACTATTGGTTCTGAAAATGTCGAAGCAAGGCCGTGTAATATTAACTCATCGTTTAATGCAATCAGATTTCAAAATCAATATGTTTAAAAATGTTTGATTTTGAATACAATGAGCGTGTATGTATTCATCAACATCAGACATTTTTAAGTATATTGATTTTGAAATCTGATTTCATTAAACGATGAGTTAATGTTACACTGCCTTGCTTTGATACTTTGATGAGTTAATATACATTTGCTTTTGAGGGGATGTCTTGGCTCCCTCGCACTGTCTAGGCTTCTCGTGAAATAACTCATAATATCAAAAATGCTATTCCAACATGTGCATGCACGCAGTGTTTTTTGGAGGGTTTCCCCATGAGTGCTGCTGTCTTGCTCACAATATTGTTTTCAGAAAATACACATTGGCGGCTCTTATTTTGGAAAGGCAACCTAGATCAGCTCCAGTATGCTGGGGTGGTTGACAGGTACATGTCTACCCCTGCTGCGAATCACAGGACTTTCTGGATAAATCCTTTGGCTGGCATGAATCAACCAGTCCCAGGGAAGTCATGGGTCGTGGAAGACCATCTGAGACCCCGTCACCCATCCTGCTCTTTATTCTGTATGCATTGTGCTAGCGTAACCGCAATGAGCAACTGCTGAAGGTGACGCATTTTGCACAGTAAAGGTTCTTTTCGCTGCTTTCTTTTGGCCACAATACTCCCTGTAGTGAGGTTTTGGCCCTGTTGCAGCATCTGACCTGTAAACTTCAGAGCTAGCTAGGACACTTGCCTGCACAAAAGCAAAGAGTAGAGCAGGGTTGCTGGTTGTAGCCGCGTTGGTCTAAGGACATAGGCAAGCGAGGTTCTTTGGGTAGATGCGATATCTTTTCTCCAGCTACCCAGTCGGTCTAATAAAAGATACCATATCTACCCAAAGAACCTCGCCTACCAAGAGCAGAACAGCGTACGCAGACAGTGCTGCCCCTTAAGCAAGGGGCTGTTTCCCCACTGCTCAAATACCACCCAGTGTCATGATGGAAGATGACCAAGCCAGTTAGGTCATTAAAACACCTTTGAGTCTCTTTAAACATCTGGGGACAAATTATGGACGTGCTGTGGATTTCTGGAGTACCACCAGGTTGTGGCAGTTGCCAAAGACTAGGCAAGGAGGGGTCATTAGTGCAGTTTGCAGCATGGCATGCCCATGCAGGTGGTATCCGGAGAGTAGAGAAAGTCTCTCAATCCCTGCGCGGTGGTTACTGGACTGCATATTGGCACTGTGTCAGAGCAGCCTCCAGACTCTTTTCAGTGCCGCCTTAACCTCTCTTCAGGAACCCATCTGCCTCCCAGATGGCTAAAACTTGGCCTTCATTTGGTCAGATGGAAACACCCCAGGGCAAAGCACAGCAACAAAGCAAAGGAACCAGCTCAGTTCGCTTTCATAACATTCAAGCCTTGGCACTGCAGCATTGCCAAAAGTTAAGGGAATCATTGCATCCTCCCTCTTGCTTTACACTAGCCTTGATTTATTGTATGTAGTCATCACTGGCTGGCTTGTAAATATAGTTCTGACCCTAATAAAAGTTAGCTGAAGCATAATTACTCGGGTAAAACCATAGCGTAAGGAGGAAGCAGCATTGGATATGTAGTCCTGTGAATACTGGTGTGGACTCGGACCTTGTAATGACACAGCAAAGATGTACAGAGAAAACACTGCATGGCCATGGAGGCTACCCTTGATGGTGAGGACCCCTCTGCCAATAATAGCTATCTATATTAGGGAAATATGCCCCTGAGTTTTCATTGCTCAACCCCTAACTTTCCTTTCTAGCTGCTGTATGTCAAACAGGAGGTGGCTCTGCCCTCCCCAAAGGAAATTATTCTTCTCATGTTCCCAGTTTAGCCACATTTGAGCCAAATAATCTTGAGCTTACCGGATATTTCATTTAGGTAGTCTTAATTGTCATGCGCTGTCAGTGGCCAGCTGGAGCTTAAAGAAGCCACCAGGGAGTCACAGAAATGGAAGCTGGAAACGGTCTTGCCAAACCAGGATATTTTTTACAGCTCCTTGCTAGTGTCTTGTCCAGCTGGGTCTCAAGTGTCCAAATAAAACATTACAGTGATTAGCACCTTTGAAGAATGGAGCTGTGGCAGGGCTGAAAAAGCAGATGAGATGTTTTCCTCCAGGAAGCACGTCGGGCTTGTCCCCGCTGCTCGGTGAAATCAATGCAGACTTCTGCTGTCAACTTCAATGAGACCAGGCTTGGGGCCGTCTTTGTGCTCCCCCCGTCTGTCGGGATCTTCCGGGCATCACAAAGCCTAGAACAAGGCACAAGATGGTGCTCGCACAGTCCAAAACCACATTCACCGGCTTTTCTTGCTGCCATGTCACGCTGCAAACTCCTCTGTTGGCTCTCCGCTGGCCCCACGAGATCTCGTTCAACAATTTCCCCTGCTTTTGCTCCTTCCTACTAAGCCTTTGTTTCATATTATTTCTTCCCAAATTACCTAACATTTAACCCCAAGGATTTTTCTACAGTGGAAAGTCTTAGAGCAGATCTCAAGTCTTCCCCTGATCGGTTTAGCCCCATGAAATAATCCTTGGTCTCATCTTGTGCTTCCATCCGATGGCAGTTTTGTTCTCCAAAATGCCCTGCTATTTGCTCTCTGCAGTTTTCCCAGCGTCTCCTCTCTTTCTGTCCAGGAGGCAGCATATCCCAGTAGGTTTGCCCCATGCTAGATTTCCTCCCTTTGATTTGCCTTCATGCAAATTCCCTTCAAAGCATTTGCTCAGCTCTTAATGGGCCTGTTCCTCTTCCCCCACCAAGGCTGAAAACATTGGGAAGGCAGCTACGATATTTCCTCTCTGCTCTTGCAGCTGGTTACCCCAAGGTGGAATCCAGCCAGCCATGCACCAAGCTGTCAGAGGTTCTCTCTGTTAATGTTAGTTCGAGCCCCTCGCTCTTCTTTTTTCCCCCCCCCGCGAGAGAAAAGAGACTCGTGCTTTTTCTGCTGGTTGCCTTTCTGTTCTTGGAGAGAAAAGAGCATTGCCCAGGCGCGCTGCTGAGAGCGGTGCGAGAGGCAAAGCAAAGACAATCTGCCCAGAAGGAGCTTTCAGGCATTGCACAACCTCCGCATCGTGCTGCCTTTGATCCTTCTCCCACTCTCCCTTTTCCAGATGGATGTTTTCCAGCTGCTTTCCTCAGCTGTGGGAATGTCTCAGTCCTGAAATCCTCTGCAACCCAGCATTTCCCCTTGCCGAACTCCACCGCTTGGTGCTTCCTGAATGCTTGGGCTCCCTGAGAATTGGCTTGGGGCATGGCTACGTTGAAATTGCCGTGAATCACTGCCATGGCTTCAGTAGAGCACTGGAGATAACCTTTCCCGAGCCAGCTCAGGTGCTGGTAGCTGCCGAGCTGGAGCAACACTCAGCTTTGGGCTGCAGAGCCTGTAACCACTCAAGTGGCTTGTCTGTGCTGAGCTCGGAGGCTGGGGACTGGTTATACTTCTTTTGGGATGTGAGCTAGCTCAGATAAATCAATACTGTACTGCAGTCCCAGCAGTGTGGACATGCCTATAGTCACAAAATGCTTGACATGGCTTCAACTATCACCCCTAGTTATCAGCGATAGGTTGCAAACCCTGCCCCTTCACTTGGCCTCGGCACAAAGGTTTACATAGGAGAAATGCAGCCATAGGCAAGCAATACCCTAGTGAAGCCCAGCTCGCTGGCCGCTCAGCTCAGCTCACTTACCTCTCTGATGTCTGCAGCTGCTCCTGTCAGTCCCATGGGACAATACCTATTATTTGCTCCTTTCCTGTTCACTACTTTCCAGGGTCATTTCATCACTGGCTTTTATAGTTGCTTTAGCTCCACCTACACTAATGTACCCGCCGTCACCACCTCCCAGGACAAAGACAGTCACCGCCCTGGTGGAGTACTTCCAATTAACTTGTGTCCAGTCTCACTGGAGAGCTGTCTGTACATGCTGGACTGTTTATGGCTGCTACTCTGCTTTTAGGGGATGCCAATGCTGTTATAGGGTCTGGCAGAGTTAGAAGAGCACTGAACGTGCTCCCTAGGTCTATGGCAAGCCAGACCCAGCTTGCCATTTCTGAGTCACAGGCGGTAGGCTACTTCCTAACGAACGGCTCTGGGGAGGGCAGCATAAATCTATCCCAACAGCTCCTGTCTCTCTCGGCTGGTAGGGCTAGGTAGCAGAGCTCAGTGCAACAACTGGTGGTGATTCACTCGGATTCATCGGGCCAATGCTACTGAATAACCAGTGCCTTGGTTAGGAACCAGAGCAGACGTCGCATCGCCAAGAGGAAAAGATATGACTGTACAGGTACCATGGGGGAGAAGAAGGAAGAAGCCGGGAACAAAAGGTGCAAGGTCAGAACATGCTAATTAGCAAAACACTAATTGACTCTGTTACATAAAGGTGTTTGTTGTCTTCAGTAGCACCGCCGAGTGATGCTGGAAATATGATGGGTGTGACCTGCTCCATCAGAAGGTTAAACTCCCGTCAGAGATGGGAACCTCCAAGATTCCTGTACTACGTAAAGCTTATCCCGTCACAGAGTGTACCCTCTGTATCTGGGGCTGGCATTGTTACATCACAGAGGACAGTAGCAAATGTTGTCTATTTTAGCAGACTAGGGGGCCTCAACCATATGTTAAAAGCATCCTCGCAGTCATCCATTTAATTCAGACAAATTCATTGGGGCTGACCAGATATCTTGAATCAAAGAAGTCACTTTGGAACCTGGACCCCTGTTTAAAACTGAAAGAATACATCAAATCAGTCCAAAACCTGATACACAGACTGATGCAAAGGGCCTGATCCTAGAGCTGTGTGGATTATGTGCAGAATGCATGGGAAGATGCATTCAGTTTCTAAAGGGGTGTTTGGTCCAACCATATCTTTTCCCCTTATTATTTGCATGCATGGGATTGAGTCTGGGGACTGGATTCAAAGGTCTGAAAGGTCTCTTCCAACTTTATAGTCCTATGTTCTCTGGGATGTTTTGGGACTGGTTTTGCAGGTGATTAGCTGGGTATTCATGTGGAAACAAAAGGGCTTGCCATTAATCATGTGTTAGTTTTTCTCATACTTAAAAAATGCTTTATTAATCAGGCATGCAGGAGAAAAACCAGCACGTGACTTGGGAGACCCATCCCACCTCATAAGTAAGTAGTAGTGGATAATCCAACTGAATAGCTGAGGAGCGACTTAACTAGCTGTATAGCCTACTTGATGAGCGTGAGAGAGAAAGATCAGAACTAGAGAACTGGTGTGGCCTGATGATGTTGTCTTTGCATTTCCTCAATCAATGCAATACAGAACCAATAGAAAAAAGAGGTAGGGACCTCACAGCTCTCTGACCCGGCAAATATAGGGCCTGAGTATTGGTTCCAGAATGGGTATTTTCAGTACCAAATAAGAAGACATTTCAATGATGTTTTGTCTGAGCAGATGCACAAGTGAGTAAATTGGGACTTGACAATGATAGATTTGTCCTCATCTACAAGAGTTACATGAGCAGAAGCAACAAGGAAGGTGGGGCAGGGGAATGGATGTCAAAACACTTGATGGCAAACAAAAGGGACCCTGGCAGAGTCCACTGCATGAATGGCAGCATGGTCTAATGAAATAGCCAAGGATCAAAAGCCTTACAAATCCCGGAGCTCTAAATCCTTCCTTACCATGTAAAGTTTGCTACCGCATCACCTTTCTGCCTTTATAACCCCATCTCTAAAATGAGTACAGTGATGCTTACTTTGCAGGGGTATCAAGGATTAATAATCTGGAATATCTACAGAATGCTTTGAAATACATGGCCACAAGCTACCAGACAGCGGATTTAGACTGGCTGTTAGGAGGAACTTGTTAGAGTGGCTAAAACCTGGAACGGGCTCCCAGGGGAGGTGGTGCTCTTCCCTACCCTGGGGGTCTTCAAGAGGAGGTTAGACGGGCATCTGGCTGGGGTCATCTGAACCCAGCACTTTCCTGCCTATGCAGGGGGTTGGAGTCGATGATTTATTGAGGTCCCTTCTGACCTGAACATCTATGAATCTATGAAAGGCTACAGAATACTATTGTAAAGTGCAATAGAAGTATCATGATTTTGATATTACTGGAAATGTTGTGCAAGTGCGCATCTGCCATGATACTCACTTCATATAAATGGGTAGTTTTACAAGATATTGCTACATGTCTTCAGTTATCTACAGATTGTCTGCATTCCCTGATGCAAATGAATGGACCATACAATTCTTGCCTGCATTAATCAGCTGGCTAAAGCTGCTTAGTCCTTTTGATATTAACACATCACGCTTTTCCTATCTTCCACAAAAGCCTCTCTCAGACAAATCTGAAGGATCTGGCACACACTCTATTTTTCAGTCTCATGGACTCTTTTCAAATGCCATGTTTAGAAATGATATGCCTGACTCTCCTCCCACTTCCACTGTTATTAATCGGGGTGATACCCTTTCATTCGTGTGAATAAGACCCTGGGCCTAATTCCACACCAGGGCCATTTTGCACTGCATGAGTGGTGTGAAAAGTACCTTTAAAATAGGCACCAATGGGAGTTATGTGAAAGGCCCTTACATTGCCGAAGTAGGAACTTAGTGCAAGTGAGAGCCTGTGAGCTTGCCTGTCTCACCCATGCTATCTTCATTTCTCCCTGCTTGCACTAGAAAAATTTACCTTTATAGAGGCCCATATGCCTTTCTAGCAACCCTGAGTTCAGGATATTCCTCTCACCACCACCTTGAAACAATGTCCAGCTTCTTCAAAGACCAGTGGTTTTCAACCTTTTTTTCATTTGTGAACAGACCCCTAAACAATTTTGAATGGAGGTGCAAGACCCCTTGGGAAATTTTGAATGGAGGTGCAGACTCCTTCGAACTATAAGTGTGGGTAGTCTCATACTTTTGATTGATCCCAGTCATCTTTCGCAGACCCCTTAGACATAGTCTGTGGTGGGGTTTGCAGAGCGCAGGTTGAAATCCACTACCTTGCACTATGGTTCTTTCGTGATGTCTGTAAAGTTTCAGCACCTCCCAGAACCTGTGCCATCACCTGGGGTGTCATATACATCTGAACTGCTTTGTCTGTGGCATCATAAGATCCCTCGGAGCAGGGACTGTGTGTCTTCTTACGTCCCTGTAGTTCCTAACACTCTTTTGGCATCCAGGACGTTGCCATTTGGTTTAGCAGGTGCGTAGACAATGGTGGCTGAGAGTGCTGTGGGATAGGAAGGGATCACAACTCTATCCACTGTGCATTGTGTGGTCGCCTCTCTCCAACCAAACTGGATTCCCCTGGAGAGCAAAGGTCTCAATGTCCCAGCTTTACCCGCGGTGTCAGTAACCCTAGGTATTTATGATCAGCATAGACTAGTGAGAAAACAGTTCCATCGACTCAAGTTTCCACCCCACTCATGAGTATTAAAGCTCATTCTTGATTAGTTAACGTGTTTTGCATGGCATTAACATGAATACTAGCTTCCTCAAACTTGTTCAGCAATTGCACCATCCGGTTTCACTTCTGCGCTCCCAATTTCATTTAATCTTTCATCTGCAGGCAGCTATCTTCACCCTGTGTAATGAATGTTAGGTCATATTTTTAAGGAAGTACCCAGTCATTGCACATCAATGATCTCCAGCCTGTGAATCATCAGGGTCCTCTGTGTTTGAACTATCTGCTGGCTACATGGTATGGTTTCCCACTTGTGTCACCTGGTAGTGCTTCTTCTCCCTCACCGGGCAGTTCCAAAACAGGAGAGCAACTAATAATGGGTTTCTATTGCAAACAAATGAATGAACCTTCATGCTAACACTGATAACAGTTCTTAAGTTCCACAATTTTTATGGCTGTCTAGAAGTCAACTGTATCAAATACTTTAATTCAGCTCTTAACATTTAGTTTGGACATTGCGTTGCACTTTTGGTTTATCTATGCCTGTGTGCCTGTCTTTTCTTTTATATGTAAGCTTTTTTTGGACAAGACCTGGATTCTGTCCCCAGTAAGACACTATTCAAATGCTATTGTGATGGGTTGGGTAGTAATACGCATGAAATCTATAGATAGGGTGCCCCTCCAAAGCCAGAATATAAAAAGGAAATAAAATGATATGACTATATAAGAGCAAGCCAAGCTGGATGCTATTATATCTTAAATGATTTAAAAATCAGGACTTTTATTTCATTTCTTAAATTATGTGACCAGTTCTACTCATTAGGGCTGTGCCAAGCTTCGGTCCCTGATTCAATTCAGCAGAGGTTTGGCCCAATTTGGTGGCTGAATCCCCAAATCCGAATTGAATCAGAGGACCCTTTAATCTCTCCAAATCGAATCGGAACCCTCCGAATCGATTCAGAGAGAGTCAGAAAGATTCGGACATAGACACAACTTCACATGTTTTTTTCTACATACCTCTAGGTACCAGGCGGCTCATGAGTGCTACAATGCTGGGGCAGCAGCTAACTACTCATGTTAGGACAGTAAACATTGCATGCAAAAAGGATCCACAGTTGCTCAGTAGAGTGTAAAATGTAACATCTCAGAAATAGATAAAAGTGGAAATCTGGGATGAGAAAACCATAGGGCACTGGTAATGGGGTGAAACAGTCTCCTATGCACTTCATCGGTTCAAACTTATGGAGGACAAGTAAGGAAAGTAACTTGATGCCATCAGTGGTTCGCATGAAATGAATGTAGTAGGCTTTGCCAGTCCTCCCCATGAAATGGTATCCACACATCATAAAAGCAAACATTGCACCAATGAACAACACTGCTGAGACCTCAGCAGGGACACAATGAGCTGTGAAGGCTGAAATCCCTTTTCATCACTGGAGACCGTTCCTTCCATTCAACGTGGCAAGGCATTGCTGAAAGAAGCCTGCAGTGTTGCTCACTGTACTTGGCTAATTTGATGTCTAAACAGAGGACCTAAAGCCTGTAGGCATGTCTACCCAACACCTTCCCCAGTGCTAAACTCAGTTTTAAAAGACAGGATTTAGAAGGAAAGGATTTGAACACAAAAGCTTGTCCTGAGACTGCAAATAAACTTACTTGCAGACAATCATCCAGGGGGATCCACATGGAAATAACCTAATTCTTAAAGTGTTAAATAGTAATGAAATCAAGGCCATTACAATGCCGTTGATGGCATATGCCTATAGGCCATGTCAACAGTGTACAATGATCTATTACAGTGTACAGGAGGTGTCAACAAAAGTGTAATCACAGAAATATTGAATAACAAAGAGAAGTATGTGAAGAGTCAATGAAGGAAGGAGCATGTGACCTACTTGAGTATAGGAGATGGAGTCACCCATCACCCTCACCCAGCTGGAATTTCTGCCTTCTCAAACATTCGCCTTCAGTGTCCTGCAGACATTGCAAGTGAGATCAAGCCTAGTTTTCTGGACACACCGCTCTCATTTAATGTCTAACAATTATTGCAAACTGTCCAGGTGAACAGACTGATTTCTCAGCTTCTCATAAGCTGAGAAAGCAAAGTAGGGCAGCACCCTGCAAAAGTACAGGGACAGAGGGTTTGTTTCACTGTATCACACCCTTCTTCAATCTGTCAGGTCCAGGGTGATCTCGGTCTGCAGCTGGAGCTGCGGAGAAAAATGAAGAAAACCTGTAATGGAACAAGCCAATTGTTCAACGGTTGGTGGAAATGTTCCTTGTGATCCCTGCCAATGTTTGAGTTGACACTGGGAAGCATGCCCATGGTGATTTCAGCCTTCAAGGTGAAAGATTGATTTCTCAGCATCTGGGAGACATCTTTGTAGGGTCTCCAAGGGGTGGAGAAGACGAATTCTTAAGTGCCAGGGATGAAATCACATAATGCATTATAGATCACTACCTTGAATTAAAACTGAAAGTGAAAAGAAAATCAATGTGTTTTGGGAAAGGGATTAGGGTTATATGATGTGTTTCTTTGTGAATGCATGCATATGTAGTAATGGCTAACTCAAATGATTTATTTTTCTAGTAAATACAACTCTCCCAGCACTGGTTTCTTTTCTGTTGTTACTGTCATTCCTCAGACTATCTGAGGTGTTTTCTTCCTGATTCATCACAATTTGGAACAGCCTGATATTATCCATTACACTTTTTGTCTTCTTATACTGTAATCTCCTCACATATGGTATTTTATTGTCTTGCATGCACTTGCAATGCCATAGAAATGGCAGTAATAACAATAAGCATATTCAGTTTGGTGTACCTTAACTTTTTTGGAGCAGTAGACTCTGCAGTCATGAGTATGAGTAACTCAGTAGGTAATGCTTGAGCAAATAGATAGCGTTTGAATGGAAGCATGTATGTAGTTAGGAGCTGCCTTATCATGTCAGACAATTGGTTAAGGTAGTTCAGTCCTTGCCTCCAACCAGTGACTGATACATGGTGATTAGGCAGGCATCAATGAATTAAATAAGTACGTGGACAATTGAGCAATATAGGAAGTGGGTAGGACTATTCTTTCTTGGTTTTATAAGTGCTTAGCCTATCCTCAAAAGCATGAAATTCCACTACCTGTACCTATTCTTGGCTCTAGCTGCTGTTTGTACCTGCAGTATTAGTGGGCGTGGGCATTTGGTTGTGAAGCGCCCCGGTTGATCATTCTGAAAACAAAGATGTACCCCAGTCTTGACTGCTACTCAGTTCACGGCTATTTAGGTGAATTCGTTTGCAATGGTTTGCCTCTGGTTGTCACCTTGAGATGTTCCTTCTCCCTTTTGGGGCTAGGCTTCCCCCAGCAACAAATCTGACCCTTTCAAGCAGTGGTGTGAGTAATCCTCAGGACTCACATTCTCTAAGGCTAGGGACAGACATTCAAAAAGCCTGAGCCTGAATTGATTCGATCTTTGAATTGGTTTGTAACCATACAGATATCCCCACTGGACTGAGGAAATTCAGGCACATGCCTGCAGTGGCTCCGGCTAGAAGCCAGGGCTGCTAGAGTAGCCCTCCCTCCCCTTGCACATTGCTGAGCTGAGAGGGGTGTAGCAGGATGCTCTGATTAAGGAGGGGTTTCCCCCCCACTTAATAACTGAGCATTTATCAGCTCTGTTATCAGCATTTAACACCCCTTCAGAAAACAAAGCCTCTCTAACTAATGTTCACGCTCTTCTTAAACAACTTTTTCCGAGAAAGGAAACATTCCAAGGAGGGACATTACCAGCTACCTGCTGATTACCTCCAAAAAGCCATAAGCAGATCTGCCTTTTTCCCCTTTGCTTTGCACAGACACTGCTCAGCATTAGCTAGCAGACCATCTGCTGGCTATGGTCCATGCTGTGGGAGAGAGGAGGGAGGGATCCCTGCTTGAGCAGCAAGCAGCAAGGGGACAGGTAGGGATTCAGGGGAAGCCAGGCAGACGCTGCTGTGCCTGCAAGTCTCTACTGGAGCTCCAGTAAGGGAGCAGAGGGGAAGGGCCAGCCCAGCTCTCTGAAGCAGAGCTCCCAGTCCAGCCCAGAGAGCATGCTGGGATGCTGGGAGACTCTGATTTAACTTAAACCAGGAAGGGGTCTGGGGTAGACATTGCGTAAACTGGTTTGACTCAAATCAGTTAAGTCTACTGCTACATTCAACCAGGTTGATCTCAAACCAGTTTTAGCCATTTTCATACTGGTTTACGTGCACTGAATGTCTGTTCTGTTACAGATTTAAACCAGTTTCTGATCACTTAAACCAGTTTGTGTGTAATGGCTGACCCTAGCCTAAGTCTTGCGAGCTGCTCTTTTGAGCTTGCAAAACTCAGTTCAGTGCACACGCTTTAAAGAGCAAACTGCAACAACACGAGTATACAAAGAGTAGGGGCTGATTCGTTTTCACCATAGCTATTCACAACTGTGAATAGCTGGGTCTCCTCTAAAATCCCCCACTCCTTGTAATGTCTGCCCTACTGCAGAAAAGATAGCTTTCAGGTATGCACAGGTATCTGTTCTTTTGCATCTGAGTACGTGAATGCACAGCAAAACAGCTGATTATCTTCAGTGTTCATCTTCACAATCCTCTTCCTTCACAGCCCAGGTGCAACAAAACATTTAACACTTGTGTAACTTGAAGCGCATGAAGGGTCCTACCGATTTCTCATTTCCTAGTACCTTGAACAATCATGCCTTGCAACCAGCTTTGTGCATTTCCTTTTTGTTAAAGGAAAACAGCTCTCCAGCTGATGCTATTACCAGAATGAGAAATGAAAGAGTGAGCTGACCCAGAATCAAACAGCAGGAACAGAAACTAGGTCAATATTTTTATTTGTCTTTACAGAATGACTCCACTGTGGTGGACTGCAATCGTATGCCAGTTCTCAGTATGCAGCCTGTTAAACCCAATGTCCACATTGTAATTCAAAAGATGTTACCCATTTTATTTTCTTTCCTTGCTGAACCTTTCTAGTCCTTTACACCCACCTTCGTACACAGTCACTGAAAGAAAATACGTTCCCAAGGGACTAAGGGTCAAGCAGAAGGTGACCTGTGATCACTGTGACAAGCAGGAAGCCAAGTAGTTTTCATTGTATTGTCGATGTGAGGTCCCCAGACCTTATGTTGGCAGGGGAATTGGTATGGCCTATTTTACTAAAACCTACTCATAGCCATTTGCTAGGGAATAAGTGAATCTAAAGGTAGAAAAGATGGTTGGAGTCCTCTGATCTATGCCCCCGTCACTGTTGGAGGTGTCTCTAATGCACATTAGAGTTTCGTCCAGTCTACTTTAAATGTGTCTTGCCATCAGCTTCCATCACCCCCAGGGAGAAAAAAAATCAGTGCTCAAGCACATTATGAAAAGTGAACAGATCTTTATCCCCAGAGCACTGGGAAAACTTACCGTCTCCCTCAACATTGCAGTGTACATGATGGAAACGGTCGATCTTGAGCAGTGTGGCAGATCCAGGAAAACGATGAAGAGTGCCTAGAGCTAGGGGAAACTCTTCTGTAAGAATTCAGTCATGTCTGGCCTCCTTAGGTTTGAATCCCTTGTGTTGCACCAGATCTTGAAACATGATCCTATTGCCTCTCAAGTCAAAAAGGCAGATTTTTTTGTGGAAGAAAAGCAGAATGCAGTATCTAGAACTATACTCAGGCTCCTAAATTCAGGCTTCAGCGTGACGGACCAGACCTTTGTGCCTCTTGGTTCAGGTACCATGAAGACATTGCACTGATGGACAACAGGAACACCTGACTCCAGGGCAACACAAGCAACTGACTCCGATATCAACAGCCCTGCTACCACGGCCCTTTATAATGTTGTAGGATGTAGTACTGCCTGAAGCTACTGAATGCGTCAATGTGGGGCCAGAGCTGCTGCGGCTGGTAGTGCTCTTGGTTGACACTATTACTTGCAGAAAAATGACACTTCCCTTTGGCAGAATGAAGTGCCATGCACATGATGCTGCATCTCGACGTGCTCATTTCTGGGACTTGGAAAGGGTTTCCTTGCATTACATTTGCCAGACAATGCAAAGAAAGTGGGTGAGGAGTCATTTTTGCCTGCAAGTCCCACCCCTGAACTTTTTTTCCCCTTCCCTTCTGCAAAAGAAATCCCTTTACCTTCTCTCGTGTGCTAATATGCACATGATAAGCCATCTCTGTACAAAACCATCACGTGACTGGGGAGTAACAGAAGATCATTATCAGTCTACATGATGAAACCTGAATTTAGAGAGCTTTGCAAATCTCTCTTCGCCAGCAATGCCTGCCTGCCAGGCAGTTCAGTGCATCAGGGTTCCCGGGTGAACAAACGACCGGGATGGGCATAGAGGACTTTTGTGCCCGTTAATGACAAGCCCACATGTCTGGGGGATCAAGACCAGGTCTTTTATGCCTCTGTTTAATGAGGCAGCTGTCAGGAATCCAAGCCACAGTAGTCTCAGACACAAGCCATCTCCCAGCAGCCTCGTGCAAGAGATTTCTAAAGCCACAGGCAAATGTGATAAAAGTTTTGAGACCATTTTACTATCAGCTACAGCATTAAATGAGCATGCAAACATACTGCATTCATTCCCCAGCCCCTGATTCAAAGCATAAACCGCAATCTGGGTTACCTCCCTTTTACCCATTGTGCTGATTGCCACCAGTAGTAAATCACCACGCTCAACGCAGAAATCCCCTGACCAGTGCCAGAAGGGTGAGTTTCAGCCGCAAATGTAAGCAAAACCAGCGTGATGATGACACTTGCCAGATATGTAAGGATAAAAATGCATCTCAGTAAGACAAAACAGGGTGAGACACTTCGCCAGCTTCCTTGCTATATGCTCATGTGCAGGGGGATGGTTTGAAGACATCGCTTCCCTGACTGACATACAGGAAGGAAAAATTGCTCTTGCAACGATACAAACTGCACGGTTTAGGAGGGTCAACAAGGTTACCGATCTAGCCATCTCCGGTTCCTGTGATAGTTCAGACTGGCACAGAAATGACATGTGGACTTTGTAACTTAGGCTCTTTTCGTCATAAAGGACCTTTATGAAATCTGTTTTCATGCCTCTCTTTTACACATGCCCAATTTACTTCTGTTTATTGACTATGGAAGGATAAAAGAAAAAAACCCTCATGTATGGCTTCTGTTTGCTGCTTCTAAATGATCCGTCATACGGTACATTCGATTTATGTTTTCATAGGTCTGGAAGAGAAAGTCCAGTTTGAGTATGCAAGAACCTAAAATCACAGTTTGAGAGATGAATATTTCCTGTTCATGGCTTTGGATGCTAGTGCCAAAAGCAGGATCCTGATCTGTGGGGTGGAGTTGCAGGGAGAAAGTAAAACACTTTCATTTGCCTTCTGGAATATAAATGAGAGTAGAGAACCTTAAGGCTCATTTAGAAGCAGCCAGCTCTTGGTATCAGATCTGACATCTCGAAGAAAAACAAGTTTTGCAAAGCTTCTGCCTGTATTGAAGGGCAACGTCTTCTCAAGGTGGCGAGCCTTTAGTCCTATGAGTTCAAAAAGTAGAAAAAACTCCCCAGAAGAAAAAGTCTCTCTTTCTCATGACTAGTAAATGGATTCTATAATATATTATAGTTTTGCAAACATGTATTGAAAGAGGTTCATGCGATCTGCTTAACGAACTCCAGAAGTTCTTCCCTGACCTTTGTGGGCTCCACCAGCCTGATTTATATAAGTCCGGATTGCCATGCAATTGGGCATAGCTGTCCCCTATTACCACTTGCTTTATGACTCTCCAGCACTTGCTGTGCCCAAGTAACAACTTGATGGATTCCCCGCTGGCTTTTTGACTTGCTACAGCAAGGTGCAATTTGACAAGGCACATATTTTTCAGCAGAAGCTAACGGGCCATTAAACACCTTACTAAGGTTTATGGCAGAGTCTCCATCACTGGGAACTTTTAAAGCAAGTTTGGTTATTTTGTGATAAAGGTCAATCAGAATTACGTCAGGGAAGCCCAGTGACCTGTGCCATGCCAGGGGATTGGCAAAATGATCACAATTTTTCTTTCTCGTTTTGTCGATGAAGATGAGCCGTAGTCTCGAAGCACTACGCAGCATCTCAAAGTGGTGCAGTTAAAAGGCTTTGGTTATCTCCCTGTGGCAGATGGGGAAAATGCAGTCCAATAGAGGTGAAACATTCATTGTGAGAGAACCAGGAAGAGAGGCTAAGTCTCCTGGCTCAGTTCTTGTGGAGGAAACACGGAAACAAATTGGCTGATGCGCTTTCAAAGAAAACTGGGACTGGAAAGGACCTTCTAGAAGACCCCTCTGCTCGCAGCAGGATTGCCCCTCTCCAAACCATCCCAGACACATGTTTAAGCTTCATGGGAAAACTCTTCCGTGCTGAAGATGGCACAAGGTAATCTGTCCCAGCGCTCGACTACCCTCATCAATAGAGCGCACCTCCCATTCTCCAAGTGAAACCTGCTTTGTTGCCAATTACAATCATTACTTCTCCTGTCTTTCCCAGTCATCTGAAAGAACAGCTAACTGTTCTCTTCTTTAAAACAAACTTTTCTTGTATTTGAAAACCATTACCAAATCTCCTTTCAGTCTCATCTCCAGACTAAATAAACCCACCTCTCCACAGTTCCTCTGATGTTCCATTTTCTATCTTTGGAGCAAGACCACAACAGTTTGGAAACACCATTCTTAAAGCCCAGTGCCAAACATTGCTACTACAAAGGTCCTTTTCCAAATAATGAGCAATTAGAGACTGATTAAGCTGTGTATGCTCACTGTAATGGCAATTATTAACCCCTTTTTGCAGAGGAGGAGAGAGAGAGGCTCGACAATGCTTCTAACATTATTTTATTAGAAATTTATGATGTCCACCAATGCAGTTCCAGGAAGCGTGGGAACTTCTCCGTGAAAGGCAGTAAGACAGTTTGGTATAGAAGTGCTGTGCATTACTGGCAATTGACCTCTGTGCATTGGGGTGGGAAGGGTCTCAAATGCCTATGATAGTATTTTCCAAATCTTGTGGGTTTATGCCTCACCACCCTTTGCATACAACCCTACTTCCCCTGCCACCGCAATGCCGGCAAAGGGAATCAGTGGTGGTGGCTGAACTAGGGAGCATGAGAATCAGCAGCAAGTGGAGGCAGTACAGTGATTGCAATATAGGGGTGCACGAGAAAACTGGGGGTGAGAGAAGTGCCATCAGCAGTTGAAATACAAGGAATCACAAGAAAATAGGTAATGAGGACAGTGGCAATGGCTGATGTTTGCAGAGGTGCAAGAGTGACTTAAGTAAGTGGGCATGGCCAGTTGCTGCCATGCTTTACACCCCCTCCCCCTCTATGAATCATTCACATTCCTAGGGAGGTATACCTCAGAGTTTGGGAAACTCTGGCTTATGACACACGTTTAAATAGATGCCCATCACTGTCACCCACTGAGCTCCTGTCTTCTCTCTGTTTCAGCACAGAGAGAACTGAAGATAAAGGAGAACTGAAGTCTTCAGAAAGGCTTTGAGGGAAACTAAACAAAACCTGTTAGATTCCTCATCTGAAGCCTGAACTAGTCTTTCTTGGGTACAAATCCAGGCTACAGCTACAAAGAATGACACTGAAATTAAAAAAAAAACGGAAATTTCCCTTTGGTGTGCAATGGGACTATCAGGCTGAAATACAGCAAAGCACTCGGCTCAATACAAGTAGCAACGCTCAGAGCAAAAGCATAATGCTACTCCCTTGGAGATGATAAAATAAAAATAGCACCTCGCACAACTGCAGCTGTGTCTCAGCCAAGGATTTGCAAAAGCTAAGCCAGCCTGACTATGCTTCAGTGGATAGTTAAGGGATACCAACTCCCCCTTCTGAAATGCAGCCCCTTTGGTGCTAGAAAGCAGCAAGCTGTTTTCAAGCAAACAATGTTGCTCACCGTAGACCTGGAAGTGACACATCCTGTGTGTATTTGAATCTGCTCATAAATTTCGGGAGGCAGAACCAATTAGCTGAGCTGGAATCTGGCCGGGGCAGGATTACCCAGGCTAGCATCAATAGTGTCTTGACACTTTTTTGAAGGCAAGGGATGAATTTCTGACCCTAATGTCAGAGTGCTAGCCAGGGCTGCGGAAGACCCCTGCTTTAACCCTGCTCTGGCACAAGCAACCTGTGTGGCTTTGGGCAAGTCAATCTTTTTCCATACTTTAGCATCCAAACTATAGCATGGAAATATCAGCACTGCTCTGCCACCACACCAGGGGTGTCATGAGGATAAGTGCATTAAAGATAGGGAGAAGCAAGGCTTCTGCTTCAGCATAGGCTGATGCCTTTTACTGAGACAACTATGTTGCTGGGATACAGGTTTTGAATGCCACAGACATGCTTCATCAGGTCTCTGATCACAGGAACTCGGCACAGCATCTTAAAGACAGCGAAGCACTCAGATAGTAGAGTGAGGCGGGTCACCTAAGTACGTGGGATAGTATAAGTCAGATATATTTCTTTGAGAGACAGCCTCCAGCTTTTGCACCTGCAATAAAATGAGATCACATGGACATCTGACTTCAAGAAGCGAGGGCACATTCAAGTGCATGGACAAGAACCATGCATGTATATTTACAGCCCCAAACCGCAGCTGGAGCTTAAGTTAAGACCCTTTAGAAAACCCAGGCCCCAGTATGATCAGGATACAAGTCTACAGCTCATCTAAAAGGCATCTCCTCCAGCATAAAAAAGGCCCTGCCAATGCTGAGTTCAGTTTGTAGAGCACCAATAACAGTCAGGCTAATTAAACAGTGCCAGTTTGTCTCTCTTTGACCAAGAGATAAAGAGAGACCCCTGTGACCTGCAACAACATCATGCCAAGGTTATTGGTCAGCCTGGCACTTCTTCCTTGACAAGCTCTCTGGGTTCACTCTTCCCTCCCGATTCCTTCTGCCACCCCCTAGCCTGCTGCCTTGATCACTGTGCTCTCTTCACCTCCTCCTCTTCCTCTGCCAGCCCATCCACAATGCTCTTGCCAGAATCATGGCCCTCTCTCACCACTCAAGTTATTTCTCCCCATTTCTCCAGTCCCATCCCATGATCCCTATTTCCATCCTGTGTTGCATTCAGGCTCCTTACCTTCTCATCCATGCCTCTGTTCAGCTCCACACGCACCTATATGGGCTTCCTTGTCTCAGCCTACACCACTGGCTGCATCCTATGAGCCACTCAAAGCTCCTGTTTCCTCAGTCCCCTGGCAGGTTTTACTCGCACTGGATCTTGATCTCTCTTGATGCCACTTCTTAAAGGCACTGAGCAGCTTCTCAGCACCTTTGGCCTGTGAGGGCCCTAATCCTTAGGGCTACGGAGAGCCGGCTTCTACACTTGCAGCCGTTAAAGCACAGTAACGCTGTGTGTGGATTGACTCGGGCCTAAAGCTAGTCCCAAATCAATCCACACGCACAGTGTTACTATGCAGCAAAGCGTCTATACATGCATTACTGTGCAGTAACTTGTGCATAAAGTTGATACCTGCGTCATGCAGGTATCAACTTTATGCCCAAGTGAGCACAAGTTGCCATAGTTACTGTGCAGCACAGATGTGCATGTGTAGATGCACATCTGTACTGCACAGTCATTTTTTGGGTACTGTGCAGTAACCTAAATTACTAAGTAAATGTACATGTGTAGATGCGCCCAGGATTTGTTTTCATACAGTGCCAGTTACCATGGGGAGTAAGCAGCCAAACACTAGGAGCTAAACTCTTGTCCTTGACAACAGCAGGACAAAAACAGGCTAGAAAAGGCAGTGGAACTGGCCAAGTTGGACTTTCCCTTGGTGTGCAGAATCCCAGCTAGTTTACCAGCCAGCGTCACAGTTAACAATGGATCCA
The DNA here is from genome assembly GCA_030014935.1 of Caiman crocodilus. Lineage (NCBI taxonomy): Eukaryota > Metazoa > Chordata > Crocodylia > Alligatoridae > Caiman > Caiman crocodilus. The sequence goes on from JAGPOW010002149.1 coordinate 14,995,046, forward strand.
TATGATGGGTTGTCTAGGATAGAGGAGAAGAACTTGAACCTCTGCTACCTGAATGAAAAAGACCCAGCCCCATGAAGCATAGACTATAGCAGAATCACCAGCTTTGCAGACCACCCATCCAGCCTGAAAGGAGGGCAGAGCACTACGCGGAGAGGGTATTGATTGCACAATGCGACTCCATGCCACGTTCTCCCAACCCCTGCCATGCCTTATGTGTTGGTGACTTGGCTGGGGACTGCTGTGTTGCAATGGCTTCAGCTAGTAAACCAGCCCCTTCGGGTGAGCTATGGCAGGTTACAGGGCTGGTGAAGAAATGGCCTGAGGACAAAGACACAAGTGGCTCTTTTGTGCCTCCCTCCATGCATGCATTGGACCAGGTAAGGCATGAAGACTTTGAGTTTTAGCATCCTCCTCCTCCTCCTCCCAGCACAGCCCCTGGTTCACCCAGGCAGGGCTGTTTTCTGAAGGCCCTCTTTCTCTGCGGTCAGCACGATGGCTCAACTCATAGGGATGGTGAATCCACACATAGCTCTGAAGAGAGAGAAAGGGAAAGACTATTTCTGGGCATTTATTTCGGGCCATATCCTGCACGTGCACATGTGTGCAGGTTCATGTCAGCAAATAATGTCCACTGATGATTAACTCAAGCATCAGGGATAATGAGAACGAAGAGGCAAGCTGCCTTCTTCCTGGTTACCCACGTATGCAGGACAAGGAAAACCAGTGGCAACAGGCAATTATTATTATTTTTTTTAGTGAAAGAGGTTTGTGTCAGGGAGGTCAACTTCCTCTGGAAAAATACTGTCTCCGTGACGCATGGAGAAGTCTTTGAATTCTGCCTCGCTTACTGAAGTGAGTTTCTTTAAGTGTCGCTCAGGTAGATCTGCTGATGAGCTGATACAATGTTGGGGGTGGAAGGAAATACTACTTCTGCTAACCCCATTAAAGTGCCCAGCTTGTTCCAAAGCACTGGAAGGTCGATGTTCTTCAGCGCTGAAATGTTTTAATCCCACAATTTCATGGAGCTGAAATGCATCTAGAGACATACACTGCGCTTTTCTCCCCATGCTAGAAAAGCAGAGAGACAGTTTTGCAGGTTTGTCTGAGACCCTCCTGTGAATTGAACAAAGCCCAGAGCTCTGGAAATCTCGCCTCTTCGTTACTTGTATCCGACTTGAAAAGTTGCGGTGCTGCTAAATAATTAGTCATAAACCAGAATGCGAATTTTTTTTAAGACTGGAAAGTACGAGAGAGGGAGAGAAATACACTTTTTCAAAACTGATACAAAAGGTCTATGTTCCCTCAAACTTCACGCTGTTGGCAAGGCAACGGGTTACTAAAACCATGAAGCGATGAGTTAAAATTAATAAACTTGTGCTGTTAGCTCCCACATGTTTCTGTCATCTTATTATCTTTAAGTATATCACAGATTGCAAAAATTTTCCTATGCTCTGGAAAAAAAACCCACAGCGCAGACTTATTTTAAAAAACAGCTTGAAGTGTTGATTTTTCTTTACATTGGATTCCAGACATGCTGTACGTTACATAAAAGTGCAGAAGAGACGCTATCAAAATCAGGCTCTTGTTAAAAAATGCCCTGTGCATCCTTCCAGAAATGCCCTTTGTTTGCTGAGTTTCACAATGCCACGGTAAGTAGCCAGGTGGAGCTCCTAAATGGACCTGGACATCCATCTACCATCTTGTAATTCAGGTTTCGTCCACAGACTTGAATTGTCCTCCTGAGAGCATTAATGTGAATGCCTTCCCTGCCATGGCATCAATGCACAATTTGTGGAGGGGGGGAAACTCCAACCAAACAAGCCTCTCGCTCATCTAAATTGTTCTCTTTTAAATTAGCCCAACCTCCAATACGGTTCATGGATAAACTCTGTTGATGAACAAGCACTTGAACAAAAATGATTGACTGCACTCGTGTAGCTCCATAAGATCAGCTCTAGCAGAACAATAGAGAAAGCAAATTCAACAGCCTCTGCTTTGTGAACCTTGCTTCCAGGCCTTGGGCTGAGTATATAGAGATGAGCAATAAAAGTGCTACAGTTGATCTCCATTGTGATGGTCTAGCACAGGGGTAGGCAACCCCTGGCACAGGTGTCAGAGTATGACACTCAAAGGCATTTTGCTTGGCACACACGCCTCTAGGTGGATGGTGAGAAGGGGCCATGGCTACACAGCAACAGCAAGGATTGGGCCCTTCATGGCTCCCCCGTCATCCACCCTTGGCGCACCAACATCTTCCAAGTTGAAGTTGTGGATGTTTTCGGCACTCTGCCCAAAAATGTTGCTGGCCCCCAGTCTAGCACCTACAGAAAGAAGCTTCTCTATCTTGTAACTCCTGTGTGATCTAGATCAGGGACTCACATCACTTGCCAAGTGACTTCAACCTTTATAATAATAGTGTACAAGTACACAAATGAGACATGCAGACACACACACAAACAGTATCCTCCTAGATCCTCATCAATTCTCTACATTCAAAGAGTTCCAGACGTTCCTAAGTCCTCCATTATCTGCCCCTTAAATGCCAAGAGACGTATGTACTTACCATTTAATTGGTGCATTCAATGATTTTGGCCACATTCATGCCCAGGAAAGGACATCTGAGAATCCTAGGGATTTCCCCTGCCTGGATTTAAAACAGCCATCCCAGAAATGACCATGCGAGCCTAAAAACTAATTCCAAAGGAGAAGCAATTCCAGAGCGGCGTGATTCATCTGCACTTTGGAAAACAACTGGGAAGAAACACTGACATTACCATGAGACAAATCTCATTATACACTATCATTAGTGTTTAGCTTAACATACCGGAAAGGTGAGTGGAACATTACCTACAGCATACTTATAATATGCATGAAATACACTGGGTTAGAGAACATCAGCATGGGAAGTGAGAGCTAAATGGGAAGAGCTAAAATAATCCTTCAGCATTACGGACACTTTGCTACAGACTGCTCTGGTTATTCTCCATACTTAGATGCTTATATAGAAATTCCTGTGTAAGAAATATGGGGGGGAAATATAGTGCAATGGGAAACAGTACAGTGTAGTTGTCCTCAGGTATCAAAACAGGTACATAGTAAATCATATGAGCTGTCATTGGGAATGTATTAGTTGAATATACCTAGGTTAAAAGACCATACAGCAGCATTAACGTGATTTATATTTATAGAGCGCCCTTTATCCTGAAGCATTATAACAACAGCTTATGATGAAAAGGTCATTCTAGTCTGAAGATTGCTAAAGCATGCTATAAATTGAGCGTTAAAGTAAGGACGGGTGAGTGTCATGGTGTCTACACTGAAATGGTGGGGAATAATTTGACAAACTGGTTTCCAAATGAACTGTATCACCCCATGAACTCTGAAGCTGTTCACTAGAAATGGTTTGTTTTAAGAAATGTTTCAGCTCCAAAGGCACTGGAGAAAGTGCTCAAGGTCTCAGCATGGATGGTTTCAATTTAAAAAAAAAAAAAAAGGATTTCCCAGCACAACATTGAAATTAAAGCTTGACATAAAAGAAAAAAAAATTAAATCTAAACTTTTTTCAAAATATTGAAAGAAAACATTCTGCTCAAATCTAAACCAATTTTTTTTCAATGTGCTGGTTTGGGGGAAACGTTAGAGGTGTTAACTTTCCATCCTGGTCTAGGATGTGAACATTTCTGGAAACCTCCTGAGGGTGGGAAAACCACTATATATGTATTTCTGGGGTCCTGGCAGTGCAACCCAGCCCACCTCTCCCTTCAGCCCTCTAAATCCAAGTGTTTCTTCCACTTGCTGCTGAAAGGCAGTGGCCCACCGCAGTCACTTGGCATCGACAATACTATCCAGAACAGGACCCCAGCCAAGTACCTATCTAATCTACTCTTGAAGACACCCAAGGTAGGAGCAAGAACAACTTCCCTAGGAAGCTGGTTCCAAATCCTAGCCAGGTTTTTTTAAGAACCCATCATGTTTTGCAATGCCTACCTTGTAATACAACATGGGAGTTTAATGAGCGCAAGCCAGCCAAACTTTGGTTCTCCATCATGTTGTGACATATTCTGAGAAATCATTGGCACTTCCTGGATTTCCTGGGAAATCCCCAACTAGCTTGTGCCTGCACCTGACCTAGCATAGCCCAGGACTGCAGATGAGATCAGCTGAGATCACACCGTGAAGATGGCCAGCCAAAGACAAACCTTCTGTCTACGTTAGGAATACACCTGATGGCAGGCTGAGGAGTTAATCTCTTCTTCGGGTCATTTCATTATCTACATTTATTTATTATCGAAACAGTGGATTTCTGAAACAATAACGTGGTTTAACCTTTTCACAGTTCCCTGGCAAATCTTGATAAGAGTATCATTGCCATTTACTGAGTCAGACCTAGGTCCACCTTGCCCAGTATCCTGTGTCACACTGGCAGGGAGTGGATGCTGAAAGGTGGTGGGACCAGGGGTTTTTCCCACTGTCCATCTCCCATTTCCAGCCTCCAACATTTGAAGTCCAGGAAGTTTTGATTCAGAGGCTGCACCCCTGGCTCCCATGTTCAATAGCTAGTGCTATATCTTCCCTTCGAGAATTTGGCCAATCTTTTTTTGAATTTGGCTACATTGTCAGCTTCCGCAACATCTCCTGGCAATGAGTCCCACACTTTAATTACATATGACGTGAAAAAGAAATTCCTTTTGTTAGTTTTAAAATTAGTTTAATTTTATGACCCCAGTTTCTTGGGGATTCTGTATATTAAATTAAGCTAGCAACTAAATTGTTGCTTTAACATTTCTCCCAATTTCTTGAATTGGGAGAGATGTTAAATAATAAATCCCTATTTCCTTCCTCTTTGCCATTTAGTGTTTTGCAAACTCTGCTCATGTCCCTTTGCAGGCATGTCTTCTAAACTGAATAGGCCTAACCTCTTTAGTCTCTTCTCACATGCAAGCCCCTCCATAATCATCCCTGATGTCCTTCTCTGGACCTTCCCTAGTTCTTCTACATCCTTTTTGAGGTGTGGGGAGTGGACCAAACCTGGGCACGGCATTCAAGGTGTGATCGCACCATAGGTTTATAAAGGGATATAATGTTACTTTCCATTTTGTGTATAATTCTCTTCTTAATAAGCCCTAGCATTTCGTTTGCCTTTTTGTTGGCTGCTGAGCACAGAGCTGATGTTTTTAGCAAACGGTACGCAATGACGCTTTTCTGTGCAATAACATCTAACATAGACCCCATCATAGTGCAGGTAGAGTTTGAGTTATTTTTGCCCATGCCCATCACTTTGCAGTTGTCTATGCTGAATTTCAGCTGTCGTTTAGTTGCCCATTAGCTCAACAGTGCCAGATCCTTCTGTACGTAGTTTTTCTCAGTCCACCTTGGTCTCTAGCTCACTCTCAACACATTTCAGTGAGAAGATTGAACACAATCGAATTGGAAAGCGACCATATCTATGTACCACCACTGCTCCCTGTTGGACATAATTATGTACGTCAGCCTGATTAATGCTACAAATATTAGTTGAAATGGAAGATACCTGTAATTTTTGGAACAGATAAAATAATAATAATAATAATAATAAAAAAGATTCCAGCCCTCATTCTGCTTGCAAAATCCTCCATGATAATGAATCCACTGCAAATTCTTTGGGCAACTGATTCACTTTTGCTTCCATCTCCTAGTCCTATTTTAGTCAAACAAGGTTATCTAGTAGAGAATCATAGAAAATTGAAGACTGCGTAAGAATCACGGCTTTGAGGTCATGCGGTTTTTTCCTACCAATTTTGACCCCAAATGTGTACGGCATGATGGCCACAATTTGATTACCGTGCGCTAGAGAAAGACACCGTGCAATGTATGATTTTGGAGGCAATGGATTTAAAAAAAAAAAAATCCTAAATGAAAATTTGGTCCCTTGAATTCATTCTGAAATGTTATCTGTGGAACAAAGCTCAAGAGCCCAGAAAGAACTGCAAAACCAGCCGGGAGGAGACAGCTTACAAGAACCTGAAATCGTAACAGCGTATGTGGGCGACGCTGAAATGTTAATCCTTTCTCAGAACATCAGCCAAAGTGGTGAAAGATACCAATGGCTTTATTCTACATGCTCACGTAGATTTGATGCTTAGGAAGCGGGCCAGACACAGTGGAGGCGGATCCTGCACAGTGCACTCCACTTAACAGCATGGGCTTTTGTCAGTCTCAAGGCTATGCACTTACCCAAACTCATTGTAATACCTGGGCAATGTTTCTTGCACCTCATTAAAGCTCCCTAACCTATTTTCTTGGACTACCTGATTCATCTAATAGCTGCCATGAAACTCATGGGACTGAATCGGGTCCCAGTTGATTTAGAAGTCTTGATATTGAGTTTCCTACTCAGTTTAATCTAACATACAGTTAAATATGGGCTACAAAATGGACAGTGGGGCAGAGAGTAAATGGGCATTTGCTACAATGCAAGCAACAACAACCTAAAAGACTGATATTGTATCCTGCAACTATCCAGTATGCACAGAAGTACTGGATCATTACATTTCTAATGCACCTTTAAATCTGACCCGCATCAAACTCTTATTGCTTGATCCTATGAAGCCTACTGCTAGGTGATTTCTAGGGTTTTCAGGAGCAGGTGCTCTTAAACCTAAAGTGATTTCATGTGTGAACAAATGGCAACATAGGAGATGGAATGAAACTAAGTTTTGTTATACCTGTTATCTCTTATATCTATAACCAAAGATTTGGTTTTAAAACAAATAGAAATTCCTGTGTAACCTGTGTCCTGCCTCCCCCTCGCCTTCTCTGATAATATATAATTAGGCAATATTAGCAGGAGATATGTTGATTACAGTAAGTAATGGATAGGGACTGGTAAGTGAAAACAGAAATTAGGAGACAGATCTGAGGTATACTTTAGTAAAAATACATTGAGATGTTCAATCCATTCTCTGAAAATAACATTAGCAATAAGTCCTGATAGGAAGCTTATATGACCTTGCAGTTACTCTTACATAGCTTCATGTTCTCAATTTCTACTTTCCTCCTGTTTCTCATTCCAGTAAGGCTTGTGAGGCAAGGAATCTGCTTTCGTGTCTGTACAGAGGATGGTGATTATATCATGCAAATACTAACAACGTGTTTCCAGGAAGGATGTATTTGTTGGATGCAATGTTCGATAAGTAGTAAGTTGGAGAGAAGAGGGGCCACAGTTGGAATGACACATCAAAGGGACTGAATTAGACTAGGAAAGTTATTTTAATGAACTACTCTCTTCCACAAAGTGGGATACATGTAGTAAGACTTTGGCATATGAATGTATGCGGCCACATATGGGCCTCTGAGTTCTGTGACGCAGCATTTACAGAAAAGAGAATTGCATAAACTCATTACTGCATTAGAGGACAGACAGCAAACAGACTCAGCGCCTTCTCAATGACAAGTGTTAGTATCAGAAACAGTTCTTAACACTGGAATTTTTTGCTGCGGAAAAAAACCTGACTTAGGAACATTTGGAAAATATTCAGTGTCATGGCTCCTTGTTTTTCATACATGATGGGTCAGTTTCTCCTACCATCTACTTACTATCGGTGCCCGCCCTTGTCTTTGTTCTTTTAAAGTCTTGTCACCCATGTGGCAGCAGGCATCCAAGGGCATTAGCTTCCTCTCTAAGAGTAATTGGTACGTTGCAATATAGGTCATAGTAGGCCTGGGAAAAAAAGTCTAGGGCTGAGGGCCATGTGGAAAGCAAGAGCGTAGGAGTGTGTCCAGGCTTGTCAACAGTTTATTCACATCTGTTTTCCAAAGAACTGTAACACTACGGTATAACTCTGTTTGGTAGTAATAGGAAGCTTAAAATGATGCAAGTCAACTTATGCAAACCAGCTAAGGAGGAGCATTTATGTGAAATAGTACCGAACAGCAAGGAACAAAGAAACTTGCTTGTGCCTTCCAAAGAACAGAGGCAAATAGCTGTTTATGTTAGAGAAGCTATCTGAGAACATGTAGGATTTTTATCCCCCTACCCTCGATGACTCTGTGTGTCACTATGGGAGATGCGGTATGCTTGCTCATCAAGCCTCAAATGTTAGAGCTACGTGCTGCTACTTATTATATAACATCTTAGAAAGAAACATTTAACATTGCTCATTAGAGATAAGCTGATCTGATGAAACTCAAGCTCTACTGGAGCCTAAGGGGAGCGCTATCATTGATTTCAGTGGAACGAGGGTTTCGCACAAAACGCAACTCATGAAACAATCTCAATGAAGCAAATCCAAGAAGAAAAATGATTTATTTTTGCTCCGATTACTGAAGTTCTCCGAGTGCCGTCTGAGTTCAGGGCAGTCACCTCCCCAACTTGGAACTGATTTTTCTTTCTTTTTTAGAATTGCTTTTTTTTTTTTTTTTTTTTTTAAGCACAAGCAAGCCCCCCCCCAACAAAACAGCAACAACTCCCAAACAAACAAAACCCTAAACCCCAGCCCCTCCTTCTTATGGCCCATTCCCATTTTTTTACCCTGGATGTTTTTTAGGATTTCCTTCTTTATGCAAAGCAAAAATGCCTGAATACAGTTCACAGATTTATTGTGGCATTTTCTTCAAGCTTAATCTGATTTTTAGATAATCCAAATCATGCCAAGTGAGGACACTTTAACCACCGGCTCCATGATACGGCTGATTTGGGAAATCCGCATCAATGCATCCGCCATGCAAGGGAACTGGGTGGCCTACTAAAAATAGACGTAAGTAACTGTGCCTTTTCTTCCCTAGCACATGAATGGGTGTTGCATACATTTTCAGGGGAAAGGCAGAGGGAATCTATCTGGCCTTGAGAACCTAAACCTCTTCGCTTTAGCATCCGAAATGCAAGATCTGTCACATAGCCTCTTCACTCAGGCATACGGGAGGCAAACGGCAAGGACTGAACACCCCTTTTATTTAAGAACATGCAAGAGCAGGAGGAAAACAAAACCACCCCCCACAAGACCCATTTCTACTGGGACGTTTTCTGTTTCTGTGATGCATGTTTCAGGCGCTTCCAGGCTGAACTAGTTTTCCACTTCGCTGGGGCCAGCTCCGTGCAGTGCCGCAATGCAGGCTTCGCCGTCAAAAGCTGGTCGGACTTCACCCCAAACCCTGCAGCTGATCAATAAAAGATACCACCTTCCCCTCCCCCACCAAAAGTGCTCAAACGCAGAAAAACCCAAAACCCAACCCCGAAAAACCAAAAATCTCCCAAGCAAACCCGGAAAATAAAGCCCCCCCCCAAAAAAAAACCCTCAAAAAGCCCCAAACCCTGGCGCGCTTCCGAAGCATCGCAGCAGGGCACACACGTGGAAGCTCCAGCACACGTTACGCATGCGCCCTCCTGAAGGTGGAAGCGGAAGTCAGCTGAGCCAAAAGCGGAAATAGGTTGAAGAGGGCAGGGCCAATCGTCACCTTTCCTGTCGGAAGGCGGAAACGCTGCGTTCCCGCCCTCGCCCTGCCCTGGCGGAAATGAGCGTGGGTTGGACCCCGCGCCCCCTCGTCTCCTTCCGGTTTCCGGGAGGAGACACCGGGCCTGGCCCCGCCTTCCTGGGCGGCCATCTTGGATGGTAGCGACGGCGCCGAGGGGGCCCCGCAGTCGCCGCTCGCCCCTCCCCAGGCCCGGAGCGGCCCGGCCCGCGGCCCAGCGCGGAGAGGTGAGCGAGGCCCGGCTCGGGCGCCCCGTCTGTACCGCGCGGCCTGAGCATGCGGCGCCGCTGCCCGCGCTCCCAGGCCTCGCAGCGTCTCAGCAGCTCCTTCCCCGGGTCGCTGTGGCCGGGGGCCGGGCAGCGCAGGCCGGAGCTGAGGGACGCGCGCGGGCCTGGTTTCGGCACCGCGGAAATTCGTTAATTAAAGAAAAAGGATCCGATTTACCTGGAGGTTCTCGTCTTCTGCCTCAGCCGGCGCCGCCGTTGCGCTCGGAGCAGCCGGGCTAGGAGGAGGACACCCCTCCATAGGTTGAGCTTCGAGCGAAGCTTCGGCTTTAAAAAGCGAGGCGGGAAAGCGCTGGTGCATTGGGAAAGGAAAGCGGCGGCGTTTTAGGCCGAGGGTTTTTCTCCCGGGCGAGTGGAGGAGAGAAGCGGCGTGGCCGCTCCGAGGCGGGCGGGAAAGATACGGGGTTGTACTTCTCATATGCGTGTTAGCTGTTGTTTCTGGCTCTGCCTTCACTCACGGTCTGTAAAGCCTCTGAGCACGGGATGGTTTGAGTCCAGCGTGGCGGGACTGTGTCGCTCCAGGATACGGCGATGTGATTTAGTTTTTACCCGGCAGCGCTTACAATCTACGACTCCATCGCCGCATCGAAGGGCTGGAAGGCGCCGTCGGGCCCAGCCCCCTGCACTAGGCAGGAAAGACAACTTGAAGGGCTGGTGGGAGGATGGGAAGAGGGAGGGAATTTGGGGGTGTTTGTCCCCTTAGTTTTGCGGGGGGGCGGGAAAAAGCAACTCATTGGAAAAGGGTGCAGAGGGTTTAATCTATTAACATCAGGCTGCATGTGGTATTTCTGGTAGCGTGTTCAACCTCGCTTTTCGTATCTGCGTCGATATGTGTAATTTCGTGGAACAGATGAGTTCAGTGGTACTTGATGGGATTTTAGACTTTATTGCACGCACAAAATGCTCGTGTCCAGTCCATGGGCGAGCGTGCATTTGCTTTCATGAGCCGTGGTAACTGCTGCTGTTGTTCTTACACCCAGATCATTCCTGTTTCTTCCTAGATGAGCAACAATACTAATAAGAGAGCACCAACCACAGCAACGCAGAGACTTAAACAGGACTACCTTCGAATTAAAAAAGATCCAGTGCCTTATATTTGTGCTGAACCTCTCCCATCAAATATCCTTGAATGGTAAGAATCGGAGCAAATTAGTCTTCAGACAAGCCTGGAGAGACCCAGGTCATCCAGGGCACAGAGTCTGACGCTCCCTCGCTCTTTGTTTTGTGTTGGTGTTTTCTTTGGGGTGAGAGGTGTGAGCACCTACTCTGGACTTCATTAAGAGTCAATTAAAGGTTTATCTTGCTGGGATCCTGCGACCCTTACTGACTTCCTGTCCCTGGGGTGGGAGACTGGACTCGGTAATCTTCCACGCTCCCTTCCAGTCCTAATGTCTATGAAATTTATGAGAGGTGGTAAAAGGCGGAGGTGTTTTAGCTATGAAGCTGCTTTATTAAAGGAGTAAACACATGCATGATTTGCTCTGTTTTCCTTTGGAAACTTGATGGCTCTCAGTGGGCTGGATTTGCTCTTCTAAAGCAAACTTCTTTTGCTTCCTTTAGGCACTATGTTGTACGAGGACCTGAAATGACTCCGTATGAAGGTGAATATTAGCTCATGGCCAAAGCGCGCACGTGCTGCTTCTGGCTGTAATGGTTGTTATACATCTGTATCTGTCTGCGGACTAAAAAGTGCCTCTCTGTGCAGTGATTTGCTTCACTTTTAAAACTAACCTTGGCTCCTGTCTTTCATGATGCCTCTTGAAATATGATAGTATTAGCATTATCCTCTAATGATTTCTGTTGCACCAAGTGTTTCTAACAAAGACACCAGTTTGTATGTTTGAGGGTGTTAGGATGATTAGTTTTGATGTTTTCATTTTACATATGCACCAAACACCTTTACGTTTCATTTTATGCCTTATAATTGTTTCAGAAAAAAATGTTTCCAAGTTCAAAACAAATCATTGATGTTTTTCTTTATGTAACGCAGGTGGCTATTATCATGGGAAACTAATTTTCCCCAGAGAATTTCCCTTTAAACCTCCTAGTATTTATATGATAACTCCTAATGGAAGGTTTAAGTGTAACACAAGGTAAGGATTTTTTTCTAACACTTGTGCTATTAACACCTTTTTAAAACCTGTTTAAATATGTAAAGTGTTCCTCTTTATTAACGGCAAGGAATTAAATGCATTGGTTGTTTTGTTTTTGAAGGTTATGTCTTTCAATCACTGATTTCCATCCTGATACATGGAATCCAGCTTGGTCAGTCTCCACAATCTTGACAGGCCTCCTTAGTTTTATGGTGGAAAAGGGCCCCACATTGGGGAGCATAGAAACCTCAGAGTTCACAGTAAGCACTTAATAATATTATGTTGGGTTTTTTTTTCAGGTCTGTGTGTTGTTCATGGACCGACGGTTAGAGCAGAAGCCTGGGAACCATTAGTTCTGGGTTCTAAAGCTAGCTCTACCATTGTCTGCTCATAAAGGAGGGGGGCAGAAGAGAGGTTGTTTAAAAGAACCTAGGGTCAAGGATCACAGGTGGAAAATGCATGCAGTGCCTCAGTGCCGCAGTTTCTGGCTGCAAAGTTAAATGTTTCAAATTGGCTATTTTTTTACATTAATAGGTGGATGGAAATTCAGTGGTATCTTGAATAAGTTGAGCCTCAGGTTGCAGGGAGGGATTTCTATAAAGTGTTTTTCTCTTGCATCCTGGATTCTCTGTAAAATGTAGCTACTGCCTGTATTAGCATATTGCTGAGAGCGCCTCCCCAAAATGGCATAGTTGGGTAGATGCAAACTATGGACAAACATTCAGATTAAAATAAGGAGTCCTGAAGAGTTGGGTTAAGAATGCCATTAGTGGTGAATCCATATTCAGAAATATTAGAAACTTAGTAAGTTAGTGCCTTGCAATAGTCTCACTTGAAATAACCCAGTGCTTTAAGGTTTAAAGTGATGTATTTTGAATTTTTTATTTCCAAGCTGATATTTTCTCCTTTGTTGCTTTGACAGAAAAGACAACTTGCTGCACAAAGCTTAGCGTTTAATTTAAAAGATAAAGTCTTCTGTGAGCTGTTCCCTGAAGTGGTGGAGGTAAGAAGGTTCATTTAACTTGCCTCATTTTTATACCCTGTGTTGTACATAAGCATGCAGATAGTGCAAATTAACTGGCCAAAGGCTTGCAGGAGACTAGTAAATCTTGTGGTCTACCTGCTTAGGCCTGAAGATTAGTTCCACTTTCCTTTTACTCCCCAGCTTATTGGGCATACCTTTTGCAGAGCTCCAGCCTTGTGAATATCCTGGTGTCCAGTTTGTCCTCTTCAGGGATGTGTGAATGGTGAAGCAAATGGACCCAGACTTTGTACAGGCTTCCTAAAACAAACATTCTTTAATTTTAGAGAGCATAAGATATTTAAATTTACATGGATCAAGGTAAAAATGATGATAAACTACCTACATATTATATGGCATTTAATTAGTCCTCTTGAATCAAAGTCTCTTTCTCTTCCCTCCTTTCTCTCGCTGGTTAACTTCCTGTTACTTTTCTTGGTCATGCACTGACCCCTGCCCCACCCCTTTGTTCCTCTTTTTTCCTCAGTCTCCAGCTTCCCTTTATCTGAATCTGTAACTGGCATCACTGAAACACAGTTCCTTTGTTTGGCTTTCGGAGAAAATAAATTCCCTCAACTTCCCCAGAAGTATTTGGGGAAAAAATTTGTTTCCCTGGGTTTCATCACCTGCATTGCTGTTGGGTGGTGTCCTGTAACTTTTTAGAGGGAGAGGGGTTGTGACACTTGCTAGTGTCCGTAGTTGAGGGCTGGAGTTATCCATCAAATTCATAATCTCAAATGGAATTCATAAGTTGTACATAGATAGTCTCCCAGTCATCAACCAAATTACTGCCAGTTGATGCAGATGCTGGAGAAGTGGGAAAATATGCAGGAAGCCCTTTTTTTTTACTGTGCTCGTACCAGAGTGTTTCAGAGCATAAAATGAGGCCAGCTAATGCTATTAGCAGCACTCATAGTGCTGGAGGGAATATTTGTGAGCCATAGTAGTAATCAGTGAATTAGTAGCTTTAGGACCTTCATAATAGTTTTTGAAGCAGCACACCAAAGGGATCCTGACTTCAGAAATGGTTTACCTATGGTTTCTATTACATTCATATTCATTCAGACCTAGAATTAGTAGGATTTTGACAGGTAGCTGTCTGAACTCATGGCCTGCCCTATTTAGCTCTCTTCTCTCTACTGAAGAAAACAATGGATCTGTTCCTCTCCAGGGGTCAAAATTCTAAAATTGTCTCTGTGGGTATTGTGATAGCTTAGTTGTCCCAGACACACATACTTTTGGAGCATACATATGTATTTTAACATATAAATAAAATGTTATAGTGTGTATATATAATAAATATATATATTATTATACCCGAGTACGTAGCCCTGAGACGAGGATCTCAGGATTTTGATTTCTTCCATTTTAATCTTTTGAGAATTGCTGGTTTATTCATCATTTTTAAGAGGTACCTAAGTGCACTTTCCCACTCAAGCGTCTATACAGTGAAATTCATCCCATTTAAAAAAAAAAAAAAAAATTAAAATCAGCATTTGACCTGGTGCTCAGCCAATGTACTGCTGAATGCTAAAAGCCAGATATTCTTTTTGTAAATAGCTTGTCAGGTGTTGTAGTTGCTGTCTACAAACACGATTTAAGATGTAGGTTTCCAGCGTTGTGCAAATGGCTTTAATGCAGTTGTATTAAAAAGCAGATTTAGATTGAATGTTTTGCCAGAGTTGTCAGCAGCCAAACTCCTTAGATTAAAGTCATTGCAAGGATATATATTGAAATGGGACACTTTCTGCCCAAATCTGTTCTTTGCAATGATTAGACTTTAGTAACACACAAGGAATCTTTCAGAACCTTTCATCTACTTCATTTACATTGGTTCCTTTTATTTATGTATTTATTTTCATTCCAGGAAATCAAACAAAAACAGAAAGCACAAGAAGAGCTCAATAATAGACCTCCAACCCTCCCGCTACCAGATGTTGTCCCCGATGGGGAAGCACACTATGGTCAAAACGGGGTACCACTTCTTAATGGGCATGTACCACTGGCAGCTGCCAATCATCCAGATCTCCAACAGGCCAACCGTAACCACGGACTCTTAGGAGGAGCTTTGGCGAACTTGTTTGTTATAGTTGGTTTTGCAGCCTTTGCCTACACAGTCAAGTATGTACTGAGAAGCATAGCGCAAGAATGAGGAACATTACAGAAATCCAAGACCAAATTAGTGGTAGTTGCAGAATGAGTGGGACTCTTTGGGCATCAGACTTTGACACTGGGATAAATATTTGTGCTACCAGGATGCAGGTAAAATACTGGTTGGCTCATGGGTTTAGTTTGAAGCACGTGCAGTTTGTCAGAAAGGAAAAAAAAAAAGATGTTCTGCTCTCAATTCCTGTCGTCCTCACTACAGTTTGGTAGTGACTCACTGGCAAGTCAAAGCATTATTGATGAAAAGTGGCATTTTTAGTGCTTTGATTTTTATAGCACTTACCCATTCTCCTTTCAGAAATTAAAAATCTTTTAAGGAAATAAGGCTTTTTATGAGATTGAACAATTTTTAAAATGATATTTGAAGACACATCATATGTTCTACATAAAACTTAGCTGAGAATTTCATTGCAAAAGGTCAGGGTGTGTACGTTTGGAATGAGTAAAAATGCAAGTTTCCTCACTATTTTGGAAGGGCCTGGTTTATTGTGAACATCTGTGCTACAGAAAGTAGCTGGTACATTTTATAAAATAGAATGGACATCATTGCATATCTAGTCGATACTAGTGATTAGATTAATTGGAAAGGAATGCTGAGCGTGTTGGTTAAATGTGTTTTCAAAATCATCACAGTAAAATTTAAGATTCAATTTGGGCAAAGGGAAGTGCAGTTGCCAGCCTTTAAAGGCTGTTGGCCAGCAAAAAGCATTAATTAGTCTTGGTATTTTTTTGCATTTATTTAGTGCAAATTATGGTTTTACATTTTGGAATTTCTTGTCATTTAAGTGAAACAAGCTATTTTATTTTTGACCACAAGGTGCCACTGTTCGGTTTAAGATTAGGCTGCAGAGAATGAAGAGTTTTACGTTTTCAGAAGAAACATCTCTGGATTTCTTGTATTTGGGTTTTTTTGGTAAGTGAAATGGCATTGCCCTGAAGCTGTAAAGAGGCTGACTACCAAACCAGCTTCTTACAAGACAAGTGGATTCTTCTGAAAGGCCACTCACTACAGTAGACTTGTACTCCATACATGCAGTCAGCACTGCTTACCTTGATTGACCCTATTTTCAAACTCCATTACCAAAAAAAAACTGAACTGTAAGAGGCTTTTTGTTTTGTCTGAATTTTATCCTTTTTTTGCTTCTGTTACATTAGTTTTGCTGTTGCCCCCATCAGCTGACTAACAGTTAAATTCCATTGGATGGTAATGAGGTTATGATTATATGAATATGCACTAAAACTACTAGTGTAGTTTGACAATCTGAAATGTTACTTTTACAGCTCATACCTTCTTTTTCCCTTATGACTTAATCCTAAAGCTTTGACTTATCACAGAGACAAACTTCCTGTGCCTTTGAGAATTGGCAGTGGCCACCAAGCAAATGAAATACTTGCTCGTTGTTATGATATCATAAAGACTGTAATAGGTGTTGGCAGGGTAAAAATCTCTGCACTAAACTGCATTTTTTGTCAAATTTTCTAAAGAGCCCAATAAATGTTACCTCATGTATTTAAGAATGTGGATTTTTTTTCTGTGCTGTTTTATTTTCCTTTACTGGTTATTGATGTTTGGTCTCTGCTTCTGCTTGGTACTTTAAAATAACCATTGAATTAGGGGGGTGGGAAATAATGGTAAACCCATGAGCCATGTAGCATAGATAATCAGTATATATGTGCTGTGATCAGTTTTCTGGACTAGGTATGGATTAGCAGAACTAACACAGATAGCTCCATACTAAAGGAATCTTAAAGCAGACCTTAATGTGAGTTGGGGCGGGGGGAGGGAGTGTGGGAAGGTATTGTTTTAAGACACGTATTTATAAACATTTTGGGAAAAAATTGAATTTTGTTTTTGATCAAACTTTTATTTATAATTGGTTTTTAATTTGCCTCTTGTACGTGCTTAAACTGCTCCTGTTAAGAGAAGCGCCAATTGTACCTGTGTCTGGAAATGATTTTGTTCTCTCAGTCTTGGAAAAGTGTTGTGTCTTTTCTGCAGTGATGGAGATTTTAAGATTGTTTTACGGGCTGTCTTTTTTGTGGGGTTTTCTTTTTCTCTCCCCCCAAAGCATACAGGTCTGTAGCAATGGTTGAGCTGCCTCTTAAAATCTTAATATCACCAAACCCCGCTTGAGACATTCTTAGTATGCTGCCTTTGCTATTATTGTCATTCACTACAGGCAGACGTGTAAGGAGCCTGCTATGCAGAATGGGGTATTTTTCTTCTCTCGTGGAACCTTGTTGGGCCTCAGGAATGAAGACCAAGGCTAGGAAAACATGGCTGTCGTACTTGTGAAAAAAAAAAAAGTGCCTCAATTGGGAGTGCAAAATTGATACTAGTTACAAAACCCTGAATATGCTGCATTTTTTGATGATTTGGAGTTTTTGTTTTGTTTTGTTTTGCTTTTTGAAATGGAGCTCGTCTTCCACCAGTGATTTTTCTCTCTGACATCCTGGAGACTGAGAATGGGTTGGTGGTGATTTCAGGTGCTATTTGGGGAAAAAATAGGAGCTGAAGCTGACTTGCTGCCCCCTCCTTGTCCTCCTCCCCATCTTTTTATACATGTCCTTTGCTGTTATGCCTTTGGTAGCAGAGTACTCATCCCTTGCAGTGTAGGTTTATTAAACAACATTTATTACAATATGCAGTTTCTGATCTTTGATTTTGTTACCAAAGTCAGTAGATGAAATAAATTTTGCCATGCAAAAATGTGATATCACGCCCCGAGGCAGTATGTTATCTCAATGACACAATAAAAATGAAAGCTGTCCTTTAGTGTGTTATGCTGGTATCTTTGCCCTTCACTTCCGTGTTGCATTTCCATAGAGTAAGACTGTCACGTGCAGCTGGTGGGGTGGATTTACCACTCGCTTGGAACGTCGCATCTTGACTGTAGCCTTCTAAAAAATACCATTTTTTTTTTTTTTTGAATGACGGTTTTTGGATCTGTATGTAGTTAATGTTTTCCCCTGATCTCCAGTTGACGTCACTTTAAGCATGTTTTGAGGAGTAGAAATGACTGCATTGTAAAGTTATCCATTCATAATAAAAGGAAAAATAAAACTCGTGGTAGAATGCATATTTTCTTTGAGACCAGTTTCTGGGAAAGGGAATTTTGGGAGAAGTCCTAAGCTGGAACAGTGGGATGGACAGAATGTACAGAGACGAGACTGGTGTTACTGAAGAAATAGGTAGTGGCAATAATGGCTCCAATCTGAATATAGCATCTTTTAAATGCTTCTTTTTAAGAAGCAAAGAATTTTAAAATGATACAGCGAGACTTTAAAATGGAGATTGTTTCCATACAGGCTGTTGAGGTACACTACCAGAAAACACAATTCAAAATGCTTAGCAGCTGCTGTAGCTGAATGACTTACCTTCTGTCAAGTCATGGGCATAGTTGGGCTGTCAGATGGTTCATTTGTTATTACTCTCCTTCCTCCATGACACGCAGTTAATCAGTTCTTAAATACCAATTGCACAAGCCAGCAATGGCAGCTCCAGCTTTTGAGTGCCCCCAGTGCAATTGGCCTTGTACAAGATGTGCAAGGAAAGAAGTCTCATTTACACTAGGCAATGGAGAAATAGCATTCCAGCTCTGCTCTTTCAGGTAAGTCCTTAGACTGGTTAAAAAAAAAAAGTGCACGCTCCAAGTCTGGAAAATAACTTGAGACCCATTCTGCCTGAAGGGGTCTTGGCTCCGCTACGAACTAATCCATCAATGTCATTTCATCACTGCAACATAGCTGTTGCTGTGATTGGAGTGCAGCACCCAACCAAATATACCTCTGTCCTCTTGGTCTGAGAAGCGAGTAGAAACTGTCCTCATAAACAAGAGTGCGACCTGATTTGACTTCCTTTGAGGCGTGGAGAGGCAAAGGTTTAAAACTGAATTCGGTCGCCCCTGATCACTGTTACACTCTGATAAACACATCATAATTATGATACTCTTTTCTGAACCAAAAGCGGATGGATATTTCAACTGATGGATTGGCATAGTGTAAAATAGGATAATAGTATCCTGTCATTTACTTGCTCATCTTCATTTCATTGTTTTTAGAATTTGTCATTTTTCTAATAATAGATTCAGAGGCTTCTTTCTATTACTCCAGTGAATTGAGTGGACCTCCATGCAAGTCATGTGCCCCAGTTTCCATTATATAATAGTATTTTCTTCATAATCAGGATATCTGCATTTCTAATTTTCACTTGGATCCAAACTAGGCTTGGAAAGACTGCAGAGCAGTATAGCTGTGTAGTATTGAACCCTTAGTAGGGGATCTCTTTTGAACCTGACTATTTAGAAGGTTAGATGCACCCATCATTGTTTTAAATTGCCGCAAACAATAAGGGTCCATAACCTACTTTTTTTCCCTTTCTTTTCTGTATTGGTGACATAGGTAAAATAGTGCATCTGTGTACTATTAAGAGTGGCCCTTTTGCATAAACTTTTATAATGAAATGAGTATACTCCGGTAACTACCCATGTAAAAGGCGTGGCTTTAAAAAGATAGACCTCTCATTCTTCTTCAAAACCACAGGCCCCTTCCACAGCCAAATCTATAAGAGGAAATACTCTTTTTTCCATGAGGGCTTGTAAGGTTTGCCAGTAGGCAGCACTGGTGAACCGTGCCAGCTAGTACGTTATACAGGAAACTTCACGCACCCAGAAGACCCAGGAGAGAGAAGGTGGAGATGTGAAAGACTAGTTGTCACCTTGACTTGGTGCATAGAGGAGGAAACCCCAAAGGTTAAGGAACCAGCATGCTATGAGCTGTTTCTTTTTCCAAGGAAAACCTCAGCAACTTTAAAAACTGAGGTTTAATTAGGTCACACTGGGAAATCCATCCGTTTTCAGGGGCAGGAGGTAGCCTTTTACCCCTTTGAATTGCTTTTGTCTGTTGGCATCTAGGTGAAACGTCCAATTCGCTACAGAATTTTCAAAGCATTTTTTTAAATGTGTGATCTTTAGGTGGTTGGAGCTGATTTATTTGGCAATATCATGGTTTAATGAGCAAATATGTGTATTTAGGCAGGACATTAAAAATAGTTCCCTTCTCTCCCCACTATTGTGATACTCTTCCAATTTGTTTAGTGCTTCAATGAAATTAATATAAAAGCTTCAACTGGAGTTGGACTGGCCCCAGAATAAGTTACATTTCCACACTGAGCTACCCTTACCTGCTATGCAACTGCATATTTAGCACGCATGTTGACCTTGAATTGGGAGAAATGTTATGGCGTAGTTGGTAAACTGAAAGGACCGGGCTATTTTTCAGTCTCAAAAAATACATGGTGTCAGAATCTTGGCCCTTTACTCCCTGCCAACAATCCTTTATTTATTGGTTTATTTTTGAACAGCTTGTTTTTTAATTACTTGAGACACAAAAATCCCCCCTTGATTGCAATTTGGCTTTCTCTGTTGCTCAGTGAAACGGCTCAAAATGTTCTAACTGATTCTGTTTGTTTCAGACTTCGGGGAAAGGAATCGGGGTCCCCTTATTGAGATCCAGTTGGCATCCTTCCGCCTGGTGAGATCTTCTTTTCGTCCTGCACCTCGCACAGTGTTTTTGGGAGGTTTTTAGATTGTTGTAACACTTCAAAAGACAGGGGAGTTGTGGGAGAAACCCTCGAGGAATGGTAACGTCAAATATTACAAGCCCAAAGCTTGCCTGTGGACATTGATGGGACATTGTTCATTTAGCATGGTGGTGCTCAGTCGCAAGGTGGCACTGCAACATCATCTAGGTGTCAAGTGTGAGACTGAACCAGACTGCTGGAAACTCCCAACCGCTTGGTGTGATTAGGAACGTATAGACAAAGGCTCCATGCAGGGAGTCTGAAATATTATTGGCATACCCTGCCATGCTGAAGTATGTTGCAAAACACAAAGAGAGCAGCACAAGCCTTCCTCCCTCCTCCCATTGCAAGCTGCTGTTTGTTTCTAGCTGTCTGGGATTTATTTTGTGAAGCTGGTTTGACTAGATAACCACTTGAATTGTGGTTGGGTTTAAATAATGGCACATGGGCATGTGTAAATCAAAGACTTGGTCATTTAGGGTTCCACCAGACACACAGCCCACAGAGAACAACACAGCCAGGCAGGTGCAGTAGTGGATAGAAATAAATGCTTGTGGGTTCCCAAGTGCCTTGGCATCCAGAAATCGTGACCTTTGGCACTGGTGCCTAAGCGTCTTTCCCTAAATCTGCAATGGGCAATGCTGGAGAGGCTCCAACCCCCCGCAGACCTTCTGAGATTTGGATCTTGCTATCCGTGCTGTCCTCAGACAAGATAAAGATTCGTCTTGGAAGCCAAGGTAAATCGCAGAGATCGTGACTTATTCTGTGACTCCCGGGTGCGTGGGCGAGGGGTGTGATGTAGTGGTCAGAGCACAAGCCCCGCAGGTTTATATACGAATCAAATCCAGGTCAAAAAATCTCCCTCTCAGCTAGGTTCTGTGGCTCAAAGTCAGTAATTACCTTGCCTAGCAATTCAGTTCCCTTTATATCCCGTGGTTGCGTGCCAGCTCTATTTGGATATGCTGTTTTACGGCATCTGCAGTTGTGCGATATTGGCTTGGCTTGTTCCAAATCCTCGCCATTTTGAAGTGCCGCAAAGGAATGGCTGGGCGCTGGGAGCCAGGACATTTGGCTGTGGTCCCATAAGTCCCAAGGGAATGAAGGGTGGCTTGCTTGACCTTCTGGATGTTGCTTTCTTCCAGCGTAGCCTGACTTTAATGCTGCCGGGCTTGCAGAGTACGATGAAGCTCCATGTTTGAGTGCTTTGAGATCTTTGGATGGAAGGTGTGAGATGGTGCACAAGGGGCCGTTTTGGTTTCAGGCTGGCACGGTGCTGCTTTGGGTGTGACAGGGACACCGACGTGCTGTCCTGTCTCCATGCTCGGGCAGGGCTCAAGTATCTTGGAGCTGCAGCAATGCTGTGTGGATAGGCCTTGCTGGGAGATGCAATGCTGAGCATGCGTCTCCACAACAGCTCAAAGGCCGAGTTTGGGGCCATGGGAGGTGTAACTTTTTCCGCTGACCCACTAATCTGAGCCCATTGCGGAGGGGTCTCTGGATTGAGGTAACGCCTGCCCATGATTTGGCAGGGTGGCAGGGATTTCCCCACGAGCCCTGCGCCGGCCTCAGCATGTGGCTTTTCGGGTGGGAAAGGGGATGTTGCATGACTCGGGCTGTCTGCACCAGTAGACAAAAACGCCGTCGCCCCACTCCAGCCTCGAGAATGTCATTTCTTGCCATGGTGTGTGGATCTGTCAGGGCTGTTTAGCTGCAATATGACAGATTGTCCTATTAATGTGTCATCAAGTGCACTTTTACAAATTCATGGCTTGTCTACAACTAACCTGAAAAGGGGCTTAAGTATGAGAAGGCGCCAAAGAAAGTTAAATATTATTAAGAAATAAAGACTGCCACATAGTTTTGATGGAATGTGAGCTGGGGGGGTTGTTAGCTGTTTTGATGGGGTTGTTAACTGTTTAGTTTCTCTAGTTTTATTGTTTTTTTTTCTTTTCCCCCAAGAGCTGGTTCTGTGATTCTGCGACTGGCTCACGCTGACTTTTTTTTCCCCCCCCCCGGGATGTTGTTTTACCAGTCCATATTTTGGGGGGTTTTTTCATTGGAAACATGGTTGTAATGATCCTATCCCAGCATGATTCTTTAAGATCTGCTAATGAGTTGTGCTGCAAGTGTGCTGAGTATTTACTGCTTGGGAGATAAGTAACAAAAAAAGAAAAGAAAGTGGGGGGACTCATTCCTGGGAACACATTGGTATGATGAACAGAGGAGAGGGTCGATGTTGGAGGACCCTGAGCTCATCAGAGATTGCGGCTGCCTCGCTGTGCCAAGCTGCACTCCTCTGTGCCTCAGTTTCCCCATCTATAAAAACAAGTCTGTTTTTCCTTGTCTCATGAGTCGGTGAAAGCCCTATGATAAATGTTTTAAGGATTTCCCCCGGGACGTGACAAGAAGACAACTTAGCCTCACTCTGAATCTGAGGTGGTCTAGAAATTTTTAAATGATTTATTTTGCATAGAGCAAAGCAGAGGAAAAGACGAGCCCCGATGGGTGTCGTGTTGCTGTGTGCCTATTTCAAGCCACGTACTTCTAACCTTGCCCCATTTTCCTGTGTGGATTTGCAAACTTCCCTAAAAAGGGCTAATTCCCCTGAGAAAATGAAAGGGAGATGGTGGGGAATGGGGCTGGGGGGTGCTGATTATAATATCTCGCCGGTACAAGGGCCAGGTCCACTTATCACTGAGTCTCTAATAGGAATGTGAAGAGAATAGGCTTGACAGCTCATTAGAATATGATCCCTCCCCCTTTTTTTTTTCTTTCTTCAAGTTGATGGAAACTCTTTCAGGAAAGAAGTACTTATTTGCTGAGGTAGAGCAAAGGCTGAGGAGGGCTTTGCCAATTTGCAGCTAGAGAACGGAGCAAGGGGAGAAATTAGAGATGATCAACACTTAGAGAGAGAAAGGGAAAGGTACCTGAAATACTTTTGCACGGGGAGGAAAGGAACTAGGATGAGAGAGGCACAAGACTCCACGTCCCCTGACAGCTGCTTACACCCCCAGGACTGACTGCTCATCCTGCCAGGCACAGGGCTAGACTTAGGGCAACTTGGATCCTAGCGGACCTGGGCGTCTTCACCGTTTCTTTGCTTCTCTCTGCTTTACCTCGTATTGTGTGAGAAAGGATGTTTCTTTCCTCCAAAGACTGAGCACCTCCAGCTTCCCCGCAAGACGAGCAGCGACAACAGTCTTGGGTTTTCATCTTCCAGCATCTATGAAGGCAGAGACAAGTGACGGGAGCTTCTCGTAGAGGAAGAGGGGCCACCCCTGAGCAGACGATGGATGGAGCCCATCGAGTCGCCCTTTGAATTGTGCGGCAGGGTTCAATGACACGAGGCAAAATCTCCCATTGAAAAGGAACAAACCCACGAGCCCCCAAATGGGCTTACGTGTTTTCAGCTCCGGCCTGAGCTACCTTTCTCCTGAATCGCTGGACTTCTTCTAGGTTTCGTAGCCAAGCAAGCTTCAACCGAGTCTGAAGGCTTGTCGGGGCGGGGGGTAAAATTTAAAGACAGAGTGGCGGGGGAATTTCCAGGACCTCTTGTATTGATGATCAACCTAAAAAGCTGAACAGACTTCCTTCCCTTCCCCTTCGCCTTCTTCAACTGCTGCCGTGGATCCGAGTTTGCAAACCGTCCTATCGATGTCATTTCAATGCATCCAACTTGAAGAGAGCTCTCTCCAGAAACAGGCGCGCTGGTGCACGCTGATACTTTGACATCGCCTACCAGAGTGGCTCACCTTCAGCAGCGATACTTTGTCTTTTTAGAGATAAGTCTGTATTTATTATTTAGCTTTCTGCTCCTTTCATCCAGCCAGCTGTCCCCCCACTCCAACATGAGGAGCTGGATCTGGGTATTCGTGGCTACGTTACTCTGCCAACAGCTGTCTCTTTTTAGAGTGATGGCAGCAAAAAAGGAAAGGAAGAAAACGAAAGAACCTAATCAGTATACAGAGCCCTTCAATGCCACCCTGTCCAACAGTGAAGAGCTGCACGGGCAATCTAAGGTATGTCTTCAGCTACGAGAATAGCGACCCTATCTGTCGTCGGTGCACTGCGTACAATAGTCTCTAGCTGTAATGTAATGTCAGACTGTTTTTTTCTTCCCCCTTTGAACAGCCAGTCTTAACAAATTCCCTTCCACTTGCAAGCGAGAGACGTTACAATCGTCTTGCTCTGGCGGGACGCCAAGCTTCCCCAGAAATGACTGGTATACAATAGACAGTGATGACGACTTGCTTTATAATGTGCTCTTATTCATATGCCCATCCCTGCAGGGTCTGAGCTATGAAAGCATCCTGTTTACTAGGAATCCTTAAGTGTGCAAATTACTTTTGCCCCCCAAAAAGGGGTTGCTTAATGAGGGAAATGTGACTGTGTAGTCTTGAGGCAAGTATCACGGTTTCAGTAATGATGCTGGAATATTAGTGAGTCTGTTGCACACGCACATCTGTTGATTATGGACCGCGCTGTCAAAGCTGGCTTGGACAATGCAGAGGTATCAGCACCTGAGTATGCTTAAAACTTTTCCGCACCGACGGCTGCATGTGTTGGGAATTACAGGTCAGAAAAAAAACCTAGCGGAGAGATGTGATCTATAGAGGGGGGAAGAGCAAGTGTGACACATGTCAGTGCCTGCTTGTGCTCTTTTACCAGGTGTAGCAAGTGAACTCTTCAGGGTAGGAGCTCTCTAGTCCGGTGTCAGGGAGAATCGTTCCAGCCTGAAGTTTGCAAAAAGCTGCAGACCAGTTGTCTGGAGCCCTTAAAATGAAGCCACTGAAGACTCCCATTGTGTGCGTCTGGGATGGGGAGGGTGGAGCAAATTTATAAATTGCTGCTGGGATTACAAGCTGGAAAGAATGAAAGAGGACTGAGTGCCACAGCGAGACAGGATGAGTAACCTCCTCCATCACACGGTCCCTTTTGGGCCGTTTCTCACACACGAAAATGTCCCTTATTTCAAATGTAGATGACCTCTAAAATGCGACGTCTTTGATCACGGGCATTGGGGACGGCAGTCGCTATAGCAATGGAGGAACAAACCTGTCAAAAATTGGGGCACGGCCGGGAAGGCAAATTAGAACAATTGGGCTGACATTCTCAATCTCCCATTCAAAGCCATTGTGAGAGTAATTGGTTAAGGTTGGGCAAGTCTGGGAATCTGTCCTCTACATTAAAAAGCTGGCGGCTGCTCTTAAATGATCATTAAGGGGAGTGTAGGCAGCATCTCTTCTGTTAACCTTGTGCTGTTTGCGGGCTTTAGCGTTACAGACTGTGTTACTGGGCACATTCTTGAGGGGCTCAGGCTTCTGATCTCAGTCACTTCTCCTTGTCGCCTCTTTAAACATTTCATTCTCCTTATGCACATTGAGCCAAATCCATCCCAGGCGTAGCTGCTGCAGTCCATCTAGGAACGAATGTGGCCCAGTGAGCAATTCATCTGGCCCTCGTTGGCACCTGTTCTTATTTCAATGCCGGAAGAAAAAAAAAAATCTGGTCCAGGTTTAAATGAACATATTATTGCTAGAAGAAGTCACTTTGCTGTTTAAGGGCAGTGGATGTATATAATAACGTACTTCAGGAGCTGCAGCTTCCCCCACATGGAATTGCTTTGCCTTTGCCAAAATGCACAGCAAACGTTCGACTGCTCAAAGAGGCTAATCGTTCAGTGAAAACTGTTCCTATCAAGTAAAGGGAGGGGATCCAACCCAACTCTAGATGCAAACACTTTTGAGCGCTGGGGATGTTTGAGACCCAGTTCCAAATTTTGCATCTTGAGCTGATTCTTCTAGGAATGCTTCTAAATATGTCACGGATGACAGGCCATGGATGAGTGTGTGTTGTATTTTATATTTATATAGCACTTTTCAAGCCAAGGGGTTTTATCCAAGTTATAAATGTACAGCACCATGGAGCTGCAGCTGTCTCTGGGGTGGACAGCGGCCATTGATCAGTGTACGCCACAACAAGCACTTTGGTCGAGCACCGCAAGGAAGGCAATTAAGTTGCCGTGGGTCCAATAAAGGGCTGGAGTTTTTAAGGTCTCCTTTGAGAAATCCCACGGCAACGGATTCACTCCATTTTATGCATCCATTTGTATCATTGACCCTATCGTATTCTGAATGTGTGGTTTCACATTGCTGCGGGGGCTTATACCTGATCTTGAAGCTGCAAACTGCTTTGCAAGCTCTACGGTGTGGTAGAGGTAAGTATGTCCACCTCTGACTGAATGAAATGTGTTTAAGTTAATGTGCGTGAATTCAGCAGCCAAGCACAATTTGATCTATTTTTATGCATGAGCAGCTTGGTGTGGTTAGAAGTAAGCGCCTATTAGATTAAAATGTTTTAAAAATAGGGTTATATCACCAATGCTTTCGTTCAAATCTGCCTATGTGGTCTGATGGTTGCCTGGGAGTGGCTGATCACAAAGGAGATGTTACTTTTAATGGAGGATTTACATATATGCTGTCCCCTCTTCCTCTCCCCTCAGCCATGAAAGTGCGGAGATCGCCTGCATCTCCCTCCCACTCACTAGACTATGTCAAAATGAAGAAATGAGCCCCTTGTGCTTCCTTTTGGTTTAGAACAACTGAGTGTTGAAAGAGAACTGCTTTAAATGTCTTATAACTATAAAACACCAGATGTGACAGAGGAGTAGCCAGAAATTAGTGGTTTGTACATTACCCGTAAAACGAATAGTAACTGCCATGGTTTGCAGAGGCGATGGCCCTTCTTAGCCAATTGAAGGGAAGAGGAGATTGGGCTGCGGTGTGAAAGACTGCAGGATTTTTTTCTACGAGGTCATTCGATAGATCGAAACTCTTTTCTCTTCAGTTATCCTTCTACCTATTCTTGACGATGATGATGACATATACATCTCATGCGGAGGGCGGAAATCGGAAATTTGTGCTTTCAGCTCTCACCCGTTTCACTCCATCGCTGGCTAGAATGGCTCTCACAAAGATGGAGTTAGATTTGCTAATTTATAGATCTTAAACACCTTTCCTTCTAGACTTCCAGCCTTTTGCAATACAAATTAAGGCTTTGTCAACCCTTAAAAACTCAGCAAACAAATGGAGAATTGGTAGGCTTAGGAAATCACAAGGATCAAAACGCAATTTTTTGCATGGGACGGACTCACTTCTACCCTTTCAAACAGGGGCTGAGCGAGCTCCCTGCTGATGTGAGCAATGTAGGAGCCACCTGGTGAGCCTCTGAGAAGAACGGAGAAGCTGAGGTTTCATAGTGTCATAGTTTCAATCTCTTGTTATCTTTAGGGAAATACTATGCATCATACCTCCAGTGTTCTCCTCTCGTTGCATCACTTTGAAAGTAGCCGGCTTTCCCAGCACATGAAGAGGGTCCTCATCTTTGGTACAAACACAGATGTTCCAAGACAAGGACAGGATAAATTGATGTTGAGGTTCTGGGACATTTGTCTACAATTATGGTTTGATTCCCACATCCTCCGCATGCACTGCTGCTTTTTCCTTTCTGAGCACAGCCTTGGGTGCTCAAAAGGGCTGGAGAATAACCGTGTTAAACTCGGTGCTCGTTGTGAGCCAAGTCCATCCTTGTTGTTTGTCTGTTCATCTCAAGAGAGTGGGGCAACTTGGTGTGGGTGGGAGTGATGATTTACTCTCCTTTTTTTTCCTCTTGAATATTTCCTTTCGTGCAAAATGAATCAAATGTTTTCAGCGATAAAGTGGTTCTAATTTGATAAATATTCTTCTGTTGAGACACAGAAGAGGCAGGTTTCCATGGCTGGCAGCTTGACACCTGCCGTGAGCATTAATCACAGAACAGTCTTAGGGCAGCATCCTCCAAGCCTGGTCTGCAGGGACCTCTTCCATCAACTGGATGGGCATTTGACCTCTGCATCGTACTTAGTCCTTTGCTTCATTGCTGAGTTTGCCGCTATTACCCATAGCCCCTTGGCATCGTGCTTTGACCCTTCCTGATGATGGCTGGCGTGTAGGTAGGGCTGATGTTCCTGCTATATGCTTGGTTACTGGAGTTGGTTGTCTTAGCTCAGGTAGATGAGGCCCGTGCCTCAAGCAACAGAGATCTCGGGTCCATTCCTTGCTGCCAATGACCCAATCAAAGGTAGGGTGTTACACCCAGGAGGAGTCAGCGGCATGCATTTGTCTGCCAGGGAAACTAACCCGATGATGTCTAAACAGACATTGAACAATAACTTTTTGATCAGTGTTGATCTGGGCTAGATCTGAGTTGGCAGCCAGAAGAGGATTAATGCGCTTGATCCTATTGCCAAGCAATTAATCCTTCTCTCACCTCCCCCCACCCCACGTTCCTCTCTCCCTCCCTACAATCTCCCAGCTCAGTTAAGGGCTTTACTGTAATGCAAGGATCTGAGCGTGTTTGTTTTCCCGCTTCCTCTTCAATTGGAAGTTGCTCTGAGAAACGCAAAATGCTTCGACCCATCCCAAGGACACAAATCTCTTCTGGTGCCACAGGTATGTGTTAATCAGTGGAGGAGTTTTTTTATGACAAACCCCAGTTGGGCTTTCATAGCCACCACAAGTGCATACGGCCCACCATTTATTGTTTGGTCTTCTGCATCTTTTTGCCATATGCTATCCATTCCAGAGCGGCTGTCCTGAGATAGGAGAGGATGCGTGTTTCATATCGCCCCTTCACAGTCGGCCTGGAATAGGGATGTCTTCATCAGACATCAGCTAATGATTCATAAAGACTAAACAACAATTCAGTGAGCGCAGTCTCTTGGTCTGCAAGCGGTTTAGAAGATTTTCTTGAATTAACATTGTCCATTTATGTTCCAAATGACTGCTGCTTGCATTGTGCAGTGTCATTTCATGTGTGCTGTCTACTAGTCCCTTTCTCTGAGTGTCGCTTCTCTGGCTGGGATGGGATTGCAGCACTTGCCACTGCAGTGCAGCTATCTATCCCCGGAGATCGCGTCTGCTATCTCCTTTCCCCCCTGAAAAAAATGAGGAGCCCCAGTGATTTCAAAGGGATTCAGCGTGGAGGTGAAGGCCCACCGGAGTCAGGGCATCCTTCTGAGCTACCCAATGGTATTTAAACTGGAAAGTGAAGAGTAATTCTTCCGGTGAAAGGCATTAGCAGGTTTTCAACAGAAATTCCAGTTAGGATTTGGCTAGGACACAAGGCTTAACACCTTCCTCTCTAGTGACAACTCCCAGGAGATCCAAAAAAACACCAGTGGTCAGGACCTCGGTTTTACATCTCATTAATAACCAAGTGTGTGTGTAACCATGAGTTATTAGTAGCTGACAAGGGATATTCCACGCTAAAAAAGAGTGACAGGTCATTTTTAACTGATTCCAACCAAAATATGTTACCGGAGTTAGTCATTTGTTACTCATTATATATTGGGGCTGCTGATGCTGTCTGGTGTAAATTAGGAGCCACGCTATGGATGTCCATTGCTAGGCTGCTGCAGAACTGAGTGCAAGCGAGAGAATGATAATCGGCTCCGATTTGTGTCTAGCCGAAAGTTAGCCAACGCAAGAAAATTTGTTATACACTCTCCAGCAGTTTAGAATAAGAGTGATGCAAAATAACAAGTGTCCAGTGATCTGGGGGCTGATAGAGGACAGCTCAGGAGGCAGAGGACAGACGCAGTAAGGACCACGTGGACCGTAGCAACTGCTCAGAGACTCACACGTTTATTGGAGAAAGCTGAAGGGGCACTGTCGCAATGCAAAATCTCCTGCTCTGCCTCGCCAAATCCTCACTTGTTCTACTAATGGTGCTGGAGATGATCAGGAGGGACAACTTTCTAAAGCTAATTTGCTAAAGTATAATGAATGCAACGTTGGTTTTCTTAATTTCTCATTTCACTCGGTCCAGACCTACGTGGTCAGCAACATTTTGGTTCACGAGCGAGATGGGCTTGAACCAACTCTCTGATCCCGCACTCTTGAACTTCAGAAGAGTTCAGACATTTCTCAGGCTCCAGATTCTTCTGTTTGATACGACAGTAATATCAGCAGTTCGTTGCATGTCAGGAGAGTCCAGGCCAGACCCTCTGTGGTGCCTCTGGGCAGCACACGCTGTGTTCGTCTGGGAGCTGGGGAGCCAGAGGGAACCACAAGGTCTGTCTGCACTCAACAGCTCAATTACAGCCCAGCCAGTTTCTTATCTGCCATTAGAGACGTTCTGGGGCTGGAGCTTCTTGTCAGTTTTGCAAGCTGATTCTTATGCGCGAGCAAAAGTGCTTGGGCTTGAAGGCAATGTTAAAATGCCAGTTCTGACATCCATTCAAAGTCAATGGAAAGAGCCAGACTGGTGTCAGTGGACTTTGGATCAGGTCCACGAACCCAAGCCTGGTCTCATCAATTGATAAGAAAAACTATCCTCTCCAGCCGGGTACCTCCGCACTAAGGAACAGCAAACGCCGATGGAGGGGACCCATCTCCTGCTGTGCCGGGTGCCTGGGAGCGCACTCAGTCCTGGCGATACCTGAGTTGGCTGCAAGCACGCTCTGCTGCTGGAGCCTGCCTCTGCCAAGAAAAATAGAGAGGCTTGCATGCTTATTCCTGGGATTGCTTGTGCATGCCATAGTAATTAAATAATAATACCACAAGGATGGAACATTCATTTTAACCGTCAATCATGCTTGCTCTGGAGAGATCGGGGAGAGCCATGGCTGCCTTGCAGAAGGATTTGTAATTTAAGGAAGCCACAGGAGCGACTGTGTTGAGCTGCAAGAGGATTTCTTTGTCCTTTATTCTGCAGGGATGTGCCACTTTTTTTTCTTTTTGGTTTGCTTCTCCCAAGCTGAGCCGTGGCTGCTGCAAAGGGAGCCATCTTCACACCTAAATAGGTCAGCTCTGCCCAGGGCTCTGCTGGCTCTAGCCCCCAGCCTGCTTGCTTTCCAATTATTTAAGCAGGGAGAGGGCTTCATGCCCATTTCACAGCCCAATGAAACCAAAGGGAGCCTTTGAATGGGACCCCGACTCCTTTGCCCAGCTCATTAGGTTCTGGGCCTATTTATTTGTGCAGCCCACTAGGCAACGTTGCTGAGTCCTCCCATGGGAGCCAGCTGTTTCCACTGGGGCCCAAGGCATTTTGGTTTCCTCTCCTCTGGAATCCAGCTGTTCCCTTGCTTTACTCCCTGCTCCACCTGGGATCATTTCCACCTGCTTTGCGAGCCGCACTGTGGCTTTACCACAGACCCTCCAACCTCACTTCCTTCTGCAGGAGAACAGCACCTGCTTGGCTCGGCCATGCTGTATGAAGACACCTGCCAGTTCTTTAATCGGGAGACTTAAGCTCCCAGGAAATTCATGCATACAAGATAGCGGAGCATGACTTGGGGCAAAGTGTGCCTTCGCTCAGTGTCAGGGATGAGAACCAAAACCAACCTGAAACCTCAGCTCTGAACCTTTTAGCTTTTTCCTGAAATTTCAATGCAGATTTTTGACCTCTGTGCTCAGAAGAAGCTGAACCACATGTTCAGCTCCAAATGCTGCTCCAAACTTCGGGCGGGATCTGCCTCATGCCTTTGCAGCTTGGCCCCGCTGGGGTTTTTGTTCACCTCGATTTTCATAGACACATTTACGCCAACAGCTGCCGATGAAAAAGATTTGCATCCGAAGCCTTCCAGAGGCCACCTTTTTAATGTCCTTCATCCTGTTTTATAAAGCTTTCAGTCTGCGAGTCTGGAAGCAGATGAAATACGATGCGACCGAAGTGACCGATCGCACACCAGGTGGGGTTTTCACAACAGCCGAAGAAACTGAAGTGTCCAATTCTCATTTTTGGTATCTGAATTTCTTGGGCTACTTGGAGACTGCAAGCCACCACGAATAACGACTACCAAAGAGGCAAAGACGGAGCGGAAATGAATAGATTTCTAAGACCACGTAGGCTAAAATGCAGCCTGCAGCTGACTGCAGACCAAGTTACAAAAATCAAACTCTGTTCAGGGATATTTTTGAACAGAAACAGCGGCTTAGTTTTTGGGGGGTTTTTTGAGTTCCTGTGAAATGCTACCCTTTGCTCTTGTTTTAGAGATGTTTGCTGAATCTGAGCTAGTAAGGGAGTGTACCTGACAGCCATAATTCTGACACTAATTACTTAATTATAGTGGAATGTATCAACAATTTGGAAAAATGATTTGGGATACCCTCATGCTGGCTTGTTCTGTAGATGCCAGTTACCTGGAGGGAAGGGGCTGCCTGGGTAGAGCAATTCTGAGGAGTGAATTCTGCCTGCGAGTCATGCCTGAACAGAAAATCACCTGAGATTAACTTCAAGTTTTCTGAGGCTCAAGTTTAACTTCCCCCCCCACGCGGCCAGATGCACAGAACACTTTGGATTGCTTGCTGTCTATCCATTTGAAAACCATCAGTTGACTCGTGCTATAGAAATAAAATAGTTGTGGTCATATCTATCGGTAATCAATGTATTGCTGCATTGCCCTGTGTTCGTGTGCCTGGACTCATGCCAGAGAGGGTGGGTTTTTTGGGCTGTGCGTCAGGTCGGAAACGCTGGCGCTCTTTATAACTGCAATCTGGAATTCCATCAGGCTCCTTCGAACTTCTGAGGGCGATAATTCGGCTCCAGACCACTCTTGCTCTGCATACATCTTGCAGATCAGATCGTGCAAGCTGCAATCTTCTCTCTTTAGGGTGGATGCAAAAGAAAGGGTTTGCCTTGGTATCCTTGGCCAAAAACTCCCGGCCTCTGCCTCCATCCTCTGCTGCTGCTGTGCAGTGTCTTGTCTTCCAGTTACCTGCCTTTCTCCCCCTCAGCCATGACTGCTTTCTAGTTGCGAATCAACTCTCTATAAATGCATGGGGTTGACAAAGTGTTTTGGGTACTTTGGACTGCTGAAGGTGCCCTATGCTGCATATAATATAATTAAAATAGTGCACAGAGTGAGCAACACCAAGCTAATTGCTTTAGCTAGCCACTGCATAGTTGTTTTTGGCAACATTTGGCTTTTTCCCTGATGGAGCAAGGACTCTGCCACTACCAAGATGACTATATCTATTTGTTCAACTCTCCTGTGAAATATGAACTTTCATTTCTACCCAGGAGAACTTTTACAGTCTTTTCTCCGATGCCCGAAAAAGGACGCCTGTGCCCAAAAGCTTGCAATTAAAGAATTTTTTTGGCAAAAATCTAGTTGGTCTAATAAAAGATATCACCTCTACCATGAGTCCTGATTCCTTAGGTAAAGCTGGCACTTTTTGAGCAGTAGCAGTACGGCGTACGTATAGCATGGCGCATGTATGCAGTGCTGAGCAGATGGAGACTAAAGAGAGAGTTTTAAAGCAGACTGCTTAAACTTTGAATTGTCAGTAATGGCTCCTTTTCCTCTCCCTGCTTTTCCCAGTTTTCATTTTGTACCCTCCCTGGACCACGTGAGTTTGTCCGACCTGCTGCTACATAAATTGTTGCTCACTAGTTTCCAACTCAAATGGACTTTTAGTGGTCTAGGAATCTTGTCAAATACCTATTAAATTCTCTGCTGTGTTTTACTGGCTTCCTGTTTGAATGTCTCAATCCATACCCGCCCCACCTTGCTTGGGGAAGCAAAACCACATGCTCCTTGGATGATTTCCAAGGCTTGACAAAAGGCATTTTTTCAGATTTGATGTGTTCATTCCAGTATTTCCTCTCCCCAGCTCTTTCATTAACGAGTCTAAATTTTGAGGCATGATTCATTAAGCTCTGGGCTTGACAGTTCATTCTGACGAGGGCAGAGACGATTCGGGTTGGAGAAGGGCTTGTGTTTTCTTCTCCTCCCTGCAATGGGGATTTTGCAGCCGGATGTGTGAATGGATGGGTACCTTGATGACTGACGCTCAGTTGGTCTTGACGGGGCAGATGGCTGATAACAAAAGGGCCACAGGGCTTTCTGTTCTCCTTGGAGCTGAAAGTTCAGTCCCGGCTCAGATGAATAACAGCCAGCAGGTGTGATGATCTGAGGGCTGTGGCTGAAAGCCTTTGTGAGATGAACGTGGGAATAATCCAGCTTCCAGTACGGCATGGATCCAAATCGTAAAACCCTCCAGAAAAAAGCTATGCATTCTGGATGGCCTTAGCGAGATCCAGAAGTGGGACTGGCAGTAGATGGTTTAACTGGTTTCAGGTATATTCAAGATGAATCCTCTTAGGTCATGACAAGGAGTTTATACTTCCCAAGATGCATCTATTGTGCGCCTATACAGAAGGACTGCCTTCTCCATGGTGACTTTCCCTAGCAGGTGTTTGATTTTTATTTTTTTTTGGTCTTTTAATTAATGACAGAGGCTAAGGGGATCTATGTTTAAGTCTATGGCACAGTTTCCCCTCCCATCACCCTCCGTAGAACCAGCTATGGCATGCCAAATCTTGCAACGAGAAGATAGATGAGCACCTTCTCAGTAGGTTCACTGTATAAATATGTAGTGAGAGCATCGTTGTCCAGCAGGTCAGGAGCCTTGTGTCCACAACTCTTCAGTGCAATGTGGTATGGTCACAGCCTGGCTCATAGTGAAGTCCTGGCCCTAACTCACCACCCTCACTTGCATACTCAAGTCCAGGCAAGCTATCCTCGGCTTTTACAGCACTTCCAAAGCCATGTCAGAGTCTGTCCTATTAGGAGGGGAAGGGCATTGAGATAAAAACTCAGGGGAGAGCCCAGACCAGCAGTGCATGGGAGATATACCCATTCACATATCCATGCCATTATAGTAGTTATTTCTTTGAACTGGTGTTCTACCTCTTCCCACAAGTGTGCACATGTGTGCACGTACACCTGTGCACAATGTAAAAAGAGAATGAAGTGCATGACACAAACCTCATTTTCCCCGTCTGGGAATAACAAATCCTCTTTACGGTGGTTTTGAGAAAATTCGTGTTGGCAAAGCAGATGCATGGCAACCTTACTGGTAGTCATCCTGTTACAGAAAGTCAGACTGAACTTGATAGCCTTAGTTTCTTTTCTCTGCTACTTGCATTGATATTAATGCCCAAGCCAGGTGCCTGAACAATGCTGCTGACAAGCCTGGTAGCATTATTACACCAACAACACGCTCCTTTTGCACAGTTATAAATAGGAGGCGGGGAAGCGGGGAGCTGGAACAGCAATGGATAATCGAGTGCCAGCTGCTTGCTACAAAGGTAGCATGAAGCATTGGCTTAGTACAGATCCTGCCAGAGCAGGAAGGTTTCTCCATGACAGCGATGCATACATGTGCCTGACACTTAAAACTGGGAAGACATTTTAGGCCCAGGAAATGTCATGGTCAAGCGATCAGTCTCGTGGTATCTCTTTGAATCCAGCCTTTTCACTCCTAAAGGAGTGCAGGTGGGTGAGCAGGGTGGTTGCCTGTGGGGGACAGTAGCAGGGGTTTCCCATGAATGTGTTAACTTGTCAGGCAGGTGAAGCCATAAATATTCTGCTCGATCACTGGGTGGAAACTGCAAACTGGTTGCATATTTCTGACCTCCACGATCCCGTCACTGCTGCAGTTTCCCAGCCTAACAAGGAGGGCGAAGTGGCACAGCTGGCTGTAGGCTGTCCCTGCTCTGCATGGTTGTTTTTTCTTCAATGCCTTCAATGCATCAAGGCCATCTTTGGCTCAGTGCAGTTAAGCAGAGCAAATGGGCTTGTACAACTCTATTAGAAATGGGGGTCAAGTCACTCACTCCAGTCGTAACCTTTGGGCTTTTTATAGGTCTCATCTGACTGTTTGCCCGGCAGGTGGCCAGGCCTATCCCATATTGATGCTTTTTAGAAAGTTTCAGGAGATCTCCTTGTGTCTTGTCTGGTAAAACTTCCCTTTGATTACAAGTGCAGCAGTAGCACCTCCTGCTTTGGGATTGGCGCGTGTGGTCTGCACGTGTCTGCAGATGCATAAAGTGCATGTGCATGCACACATGCATGTGAGATTTAGAGATGGATGTGTTTGTGCATGCCAGCATGCATATGTTTGTGCTTGTGTGTACCACGATAGATATTTCCATATAGATACTACTGCTCAGTCAAGCAACCTTTGCTTAGGGGAGACCTGTAGGTACGAGCGAACTGTTTGGGCACAACGGGTGGCAAGGAGGAAAGCATAGTGCATGCAGAGTGCACTTGGGTCCAAAATTTGTTAGCTTTCATTTAGTTATGGAAATGATCAATATGTGCAAGTGGCCTTTTTAGCCTGATACAGTTTGAATTCCATTATCCGTGTGATGTGGATGTGTGAGCTGCACCAGCTGAATGGTTAGGACAGCTGCCCAGGAAGCAGGAGATTTGGGTTAGTGGAAAACCTTCACACGGACGGCACTTCAACTTGTGTGTCTCTGACTTCCCAGCACAGGGATCTGACCACTAGGCAGCATGTTAGGCCTTATCCAGGCTCTTCTCCACTGTCCTTTGAAGCTGGACTGTTGGGCAGCCCAGACAAGGAGATATGTGGGACTAGGAATAAGAGAACAGAAGGTGTGGGACCCATTGAAACAGCTGATGACTCGGAAAAGGACAGGTTTCTAGCTTAGACCTTGGGTCCCAGTGGGGCAAAAAGTACTCACTGCCATCCATGTAATGCCTGTTAAATGCAAAGTGCAGTGGCTCGGCTTCAAAAGGAAAGCACTAGATATTTTAATGTTTAACTTGTAGCGCTAGCATTCTCTGGGCTAGATGCTCACTTGGGTCCATATGACTTTGCCCAGTTGCCTTACCCATTGAACTGCACGACTCTGTCCCTCTGTGGCAGTCTTTGTGTTGTGCTTGACTATTAAATAATGTTGTTGACCCAGCATAGCAACCCAAGCCTGCCGCAGGCTGCAGCCTGCAAGATAGGGTCTAGTTCCTGTAGTTCAGAGCCCTGTCTTCCTATGCAGAGGATGACTGCTCTGACCTCCACAGTCGCGCTCCATGTCCTTACATGACAAAAACTACCCTTCCACACCCCAGATCCCAATCCCAACTGATCTTTATTGGAGGCTGTGCTGGCACTTGCCATCTCTGAAGCGCGCGTCCCTCGGAGGTCAGTGTGTTTTGGATGGAGGGGTCTGGTTCAGATCTGTCCTGCTGCAGAGGTTCATCTGAGAGATGCCCAGACAGTGGCGAGGGCTGGGAGCGCCAGCCTGCTGTACCCAAGGTTGGGATTCTGGTCAGTGGCCAAAGAGACGCAATGACGTCCCTTCTGTGTTCTTGTTTCTCTTTAGATGCTAGAATCTCCGGACCCTCGAATCACAGATCCACGGCGCACCTGGATCTCATTCGTGCACCGCCCGGATGATGGCAACACCTCCAAAAGGAGATGCAAAGGGAAAGACAAGAAATTAGTAGGTTACCACTAGACTCTGATGCCAACTACTGAATATCTATGTCCCGGGCCAAAATTTTTTCTCCTGTTGGTATTGTAGAAGGCGCTTTGTGGGTGACTTGGTGCCTTCCCACCCCAGGGAGGGCTGCATTTTTCCCTGTGCTGTGTGCATATATAGTTTGTAAAGCATCTGAGGAAACTTTATGAGAAAATGTGCTATATAAATGGAGAATGAGGTACGTGTGCGTGTATGAAGCGGTGTGTGCTTGTGCATAAAGGCTGTCTAATAAAGTGGGTGTTTTTATATTCTACTTCTGTTGACAAGTATTGAAAAAAGCAGCCATTTCTTCTACTGAGTTTTTCTCCTTAACTGCTAATACTAAAGTACAAAGGTGTTTTCAGTTAAACCAAGTTCTATGCTTCTTACAGGCTAATAATCATTTTAGGGCCCAAGTCACACATGGTGACCAATTTCTAGGAGTACACAGTAGGTATTTCACCTTCCTGCCCTGCCTCTGTGTTCCCCCATTGCTGTTCTTCTGAGTTGCACCTAACCCATTTTGTTCAAGATGACCATCAGATGTCAGTGCAGATCGTGGGGTCTGATCCTCATCGTTTTCTTTTGGCTCTTTCCACAGCGTGGCCTTGTTGGACCCCCAGGACCGCCAGGACCTCAGGGACCTCCAGGTGCACCGGGAGCTGAAATCACCCGGGAAGTCCTGATGCAGGAGTTTAAGGAGATACTAAAAGGTAAAAACTCTTGGAGCTATACGTCTCTCTGCATCTTTCTCAGATACGGCCAAGTTTCGTGGCAGGAACACCTTCATTGAGGTGCAGCAAAGTGCTTGTGTTGTATGTCCTTAAACCCCATTGACTTGAGTTCACACAAAGCCAGTGGGGCTCTGGGTTTGTGGAGATCAGTTTCCAGGTTCTGGGCCTAAGTGCGTTAATCTTCTCCTTCCCTCCCACCCATGGTATTAGAGGGAAGTGTGGCTTCAGGTGCAGCTGAGCTTAGCAAAATGGCATTAACAGGATTGCCAGTGATGACATCCCATGTCAGACTTGATAGGGGTCGGATTCAATGATCTGTTGAGGTCCCTTCCGACCCTGGCATCTATGCATCTCTGAACATCGTGAATCTGGCCTTGCAAAATCAAGAGACTGATATAACAATCAAGACAAGGGTAGAAAGAGTCAATGGGGGATGTTTGCTTATCTTCTGGCGCTTGTGGGGTGCACCTGGGGACCATGTTAACATTTGTTTCTCCTCTGTCCTAGGAGGAATTATTGAAAAAAAGGACGCTGAGATTCATAGGAAGTGGACTGTCAGGGGTCGGGAGTAGGGAACCCTACTGTGAACCGGGCTAAAATCAGGATTGTTGGCCACAGCGTGTTAAGCAAAGGATGATGTTAGACAGAGTCTGGAGAGCAGCTTTCCAAAATGTGGGATCTGTTAAACTGAAATGCTCTTTTTCCAGAGGAGTGGTGGGAGGGGTAGGGTGGAGTAGAAAATGGGCTTGGTCTACTCAGACTGGCTTGATTAGGGATGCCGTGCGGTCTCTTATTATTCAAGATTTGTCTTACGGTAGTGCCTAGGAGAGTCAGTCATGGGACTGGAAGCCTACTGTCCTAGACACTGAGCAGACACCGAACAAACTGGTGGTTGTTGCCCCAAAGAGCTTTCAATTAAGATGAAAGGCAACCACAGGACTCAGAGACAGAGAGGGAAGCAGACAGAAACAATGACCGCATGTGAGACTGCACCCGTTCTCTGTCCATTATGAATTTTTTTGGTATGCATCATAGCCAAGGAGCATTTTAAGGAAGGAGTTGATAGATAACGCTGCGGAGGCTTTGCACTTGCGTTTGATAACTATGGGCTGCTAGTGTAAAAATGACTCTGATCTAGTTGATTTAGTTTAAGTCCAAGACGGTGGCCTATACGATTTCTTTTCTTTTCAGAAGCCATTGAACGGCGGGCGTCTCTGGCAATCTCGCCCCCCCCCAGCCAACTGCCCCCACTGCTGCTGTCCCTGGAGGAGATCTCGCCGCACAAACGAGTGGAGGAAGCATTTCACTGCAAACTGAAAGGGCAGGTCATCGTGGACAAGAAGACCCTGGTGGAGCTTCAAAACTTCCAGTCGGTAAGCGGGGGTCTCGATCTGGGCTTGCGCTGGCCTGAAGAACAGATCTTTTACATGATGGCTTTTGCTTGCAGTGCTCCCATGTAGATCTGTAGACCAGGATTTCTCCTGAAAGGGTCCTAGAAGCCCAAGTCTCATATGCTGGGAATATGGCGCTCATTGTTGGGGAAAATGTCACCACTTTATTCCATGTGGCCTCAGTTCTGTACTCGTTGAAATTTGGGGTTTTGCCCTGACTCCAAAGAAAGTGAGAGTGGGATGAACTCAGTCCAACCTCCAGTGCCAACCTCAGTCCTAAAACTCTGCTTCAATGGGACAAGGATTTAACTCTGAATCCTTTCCGGTCCATATACTAGCAAAACCACAGGCACGTAGTGCTCCCACTGGATCCCAAAAGGTGCAAAACGAGCCCGAATCCGGCCAGAATGAGCTCCTGCATCTGCTGGCAGCACCAGAGAGCTAACAGCCCCGGGTCAGAAAGGAAAGACCTTCTGGCTCCAAACCATGGTCAGCACGGTTCTGACGATGGCATCTTTCTTACAATTCATGCTACCAGGGCTTGTCTGCACATGTGGTTACTCGGGAATAGCCCTTCCACTTCGAATACGCACATCGTCCTATTCCAGAATAACTTCTATGTGTGGACGAAATGTTGGCTCAGGGGGGTCTCCATTTCCTTGACATGAATTTGTGGCTCTCACAATTAGGAGGACCCTTTCATACCACAATTCTGTTTATTTTGGCTTATAAAGGGTTGACAAATCACTGGTATTATAAGGGCGTTCCAGACATGCTGACCATTGCCTTTCTGATGGTTATAAAATTCTTCAGTCAAAAATGTTAGGGTTGATTATAAAATGGAGTTAAAAGGTTCAAGTGAACTTGTTATACTCTATAATATT
This sequence comes from Caiman crocodilus, assembly GCA_030014935.1. Lineage (NCBI taxonomy): Eukaryota > Metazoa > Chordata > Crocodylia > Alligatoridae > Caiman > Caiman crocodilus. The sequence goes on from JAGPOW010002149.1 coordinate 15,035,960, forward strand.
CAGATAGTAAAAGACCTATCTCATTCTTTGCTCATCCTTTGGAGGCCGTTTGTAAATTGAATTCTAATGTTCTGTTATGGGGAAGGGGCATCTAGGTGCTAATTATCTTTGCTCTGTTGGCAAGACTCGATCTGAAGACTTCAAGGAAACAGATATGCAGCTCTACATCTTTTACAAAGTTATTTTCAGAGCCCGACTGAGGACATTTAAAATCTTTTAATTGGCAATTAGTTCTCTTGCTAATCGCCAGTAGTCCTTAGTTAGAAGTGGCTGCATTTCCCTGGCATTTGCACAAAGCCCTGTCTTGGAAAGGTCCTGTTCTGCGTGCCTTACTCTGCAAAGCTGTCTTACAGCTAATGGGACCCCTCAGATCTGCAGATGTTGATCGAGACATTGCCTGCAGACGCCGAGCAGGGTTCTCTGCGGCAGGGAATTACTGCCTACATTGTGCCAACCTGGTTAGACGGCACTGCAGGTGCTGTCTCGGGAGCAAGTTTGTACTTGAAATGCAGGCAGGGCCAAGGAGAGCGCGCCTGAGCTCCTCGTTAGGAGGGAGAATGTGAATAAAGACATCTTGGCAATTGGTGCGTGGGCTGATGCTTCCCATGCCTCGTTATCATGCCCGTCAGTCCCTTCTAATTGCTTCTGGCCCCTGCGCTGGGGCGGGAGGGCCTGGCAGGTTATCTTTTCCTCTGGGTGCCAGAACTTCGTTTTTAGCTTTTGGACAAGAAGGACCTGGTTTTAGCTTGTGCTGGTTTTAGCAGACTGTGCTTGCTGAGACTAGGTGCTTCTGGTGGGACAAGAGCATCCTCTCTTGGGCATCCAGGGGAAGGGAAGTGAATCTTCCCCCTCTGGTTCAGCCGTGCTAAATCGGAAAGGATCTGCTAGCTGGAAGTAGGAAGGGACCCAACCTAACTCCTTTCAGCTGACTTGGGGCACGGTTCAAAGCTCACCAAGATCATTGGAACAACTTCCACTGGGTTTGGGGTCAGGATTTTGTTGTCCCAAAGTGTCAAACACTGAAGTGTGGCATCTTCACTGTCCTGACCTGCGATGTATCCAAAGAGTAGCAGGGCTTTCATTCCCCTCCTTCTGGGCTAGTTATTCCCTTGCCCTACCTCCCACCCTGTCTTTCTCCCTATTACTTTAGCTGCTCTCACAAGTGTCTTCAGCATCTGAACTTAAGTGGGTAGTTTTTCTCCCCCTCCCACTGACCTGGTCCACCATGGTCCAAGCATGCTGCTGCCTCAAGCATTTACCTCTTGAACGCTCGAAGTAATGGACTTTGCACAGGGAAGCTTCGACGGGCCACTGTCTCGAGAGCGCAGTGAGATTCTGGCTGTTCTCTCTGGATTGACTGATGTCCAGGGAACATGATGGGAGCGATGCCAGACCCACCAGGGCTCAGAGGCAGCCCAGGTGCTTCTTGTGATGAGCAGACCTTGGGAGTTTTCCAAGGAAGAGTCCCGGTATCTCTGTTTGGAGGTCAAGCTAAACTTCTAGATCCAGCAGCTGAATTTTAACACTGTCGGGGAGGTCAGAGGGCTCCCTACTCATTGCAGAGGCTGCCACACAGGCTGGCTTCTTGATTTTTGTTCTATCCACTGATTTAATTCAATGAGAGTTTAACTAAATCGATGCATAAGTTTGCCAGGTCTCAGCTTTGGGAGTCTCTATCTTAAACCTTCAGTGAAGGATTCCTAGTCCCCATCAACAGGTAGAGTGTGCTGCACGGTGGGGAGGTAAGCTGTGTTCAGAGAGCAAAGGAGGGCTGGGGATTTACCTGCCTCGGGGATGCCTGTGGAAATTGCCTGAGAGCAGGTTGCCAGTGTCTTGGGGATGTTTCTCTGCAGCAGAGGAATGACTGGGGCTAGGGTCAGGCAGGGACTCCAGCAGGGAGCTCTCGAGGCTGTCGGGTTACTGGAGTACGGTGCCCGGTGATTCCTCTCCCTTCCCAAAGCCGACACTTTGCATTATTGACTTCCACTCACAGAAGAATAACAAAGGGCATGAAGAAACAGGAATGTTTTACCAGTGATAATTTACTGGTGCCTGAAATTACTTTCCACATTCAGCTGGTGGTTTTGGAATTAAGTTGCTGCTGTTAATTTAATTGCTGCAAGGAGACAGGAATGGAGGAACTCCCAGGCACTGTTCTGCTTATGCACGTGGGGCCTGGTTTTCTTGTGCCTTAGAGAGGTGTAAATCAGGAATAACACAGTCAATGCCCAGCAGTATATTGATGTCAAGTTAGACAGTGATTTTCTTCTCTTTTGACTCCTGCTACCTGTATCTTGTAGACTACAGCTGACAAGAGTTTGTAGCAGGGATGGCACTCTACACACATGCACCCACATGCACACTGTCTGTGTGTGTGTGTGTTCATGTGCTTATTATACATTATTGCAATGGGGGCCAACCTTTTTAGCAGACCTGCCACTGATGTAATCCAATGAGAGTTTAAGTAGATCAATGCATAAGTTTGTCAGCTCTCAGCTTTGGGGGTGCCTACCTCAAACCTTCAGTCAAGGGTTCCCAGCCCCCATCAATGGGTAGAGTGTGCAGCAAGGTGGGGAGGTAGCCTGTGTTTGGAGACATGCCACTAATTAGCCCCGTACGCTCCCCGAGTGCTGCTCTGGTCCCCTTCCCCTGCCTGATCTGCTGCTCTGCTTTCTGCTCCCTGCCCTATCTGCTGCTCTGCTGCCTGTCCCTTTGCTGCTCTGCTGTGTGCCGCACACAGAGGCCTCCCATGTCACTTGTGACACGTGTACAACAGGTAGGCCACCCCTGAATTATTGTATATAATGTATACAGATAGGATATTAACAGCTGCCTGTCATATATATATGTGTGTGTGTGTGTGTGTGTGTGTGTGTGTGTGTGTGTGTGTGTGTGTGTGTGTGTGTGTGTGTGTGT
>JAGPOW010002149.1:15038975-15085875 GCA_030014935.1 Caiman crocodilus
TGTGTGTGTGTGTGTGTGTGTGTGTGTGTGTGTGTGTGTGTGTGTGTGTGTGTGTGTGTGTGTGTGTGTATATAATAGAGTGAAGTGCATTTGAGATCTAGGAATTACAACCGGCTCATTCTGGATGATGGCCAAGGCTTATTTTTACTCATTGTTTTTCCCCTTGCAGCGTAGAGGCGCACTGAGGAGCTTGCTTGCAGGCTGCGGGTGCCCTGCCAAGGGTTGAAAAGTACCAAGTCAACTGCATGTTTCAGTCAGCTCAGCCCTTCTACCAGACAGCACCCCCTGCAAACAAATACTAGCATGCCCAGAGATCGGCAGTCCTTATCCCTCCTAAAAGACCAAGGCAAAGAAATTGGTCTTGGAAGTTGGCGCTGCCAGGCTTTTTCGGATGGGAGGACATCCTAGATTCCTTCAGGGCCTTAAGAGTCAATCCTGTGTCAGATGTCTCCTTTCTTCTCACAGCCAGAGGGGATCCAGCGATTCGGTGTCCCTGTCTCGGCCGGTGGCCTCTCTGAGAGGGTGCATCCATTCCCCGTTCTCAGAGAGGGAGGCTTCTGAGCCTGCTTGTCATGTCCGCGTGCTCCCAGCCCTGGGTGGCAAAACCAGAAATGTCGTGGTCAAGCTGCTCCAGGCACCCTGCTGCTGTCTCTGACATGCTGGAGAGCAGCCGCAGGAGGCAGCCCCGGGCTGCCGTGTCTCCAGGTTTGGTGCATGCGAGCAAGGAGCAGGGGCACTTTGGGGAACCTCTCTCCTCGAGGACGCCAGGGAGATGGTGTACACATACCCATGACACTGGGTCAGAGGTAGGCTTATTGAGGGAAAGGTACAGGCACACGCGCCACACTATTCATTTCTATCAAGGCTCCAAAGCTGCGTGTTGCATGCATCATCAGATGGAAATGTGGTGTGCATCAGAGGGAAACGTGGCTTCAGGTGCAGCTGAGCTTAGCAAAAGGGCATTAACAGGGTTGCCAGTGACAACATTGTGAATCCGGCCTTGCAGCAGATGTTGTGTATGTGTGTGTGTACGTGTGCACCTGTAGGTGCGTGGATACACATCCTCTAGTGCTGTCCTGTGTGTTAAATCAGTGCAGCATGAACCCCGCAAGGGCATTTTATGGCTGTGTTTGTCCCAGTACACTGATACGGCACAAAATGCCCTCACGGTAGAGACTGTCTCTCTGAGTAACAAGCTCTTTTGGCCCATTGAAGTTATTCCTGCTTTTCCCTAACTCTAGCCAAACCCATACTGAGCAGGCCAAAGCTAACAATAAACACACCACGCCGAGTTTATATTAGGCTAAGTCAGATAATCTGCTGCGAGTCTGACTTGAGATCGCGCCCTTGCGTGGGGAGATGCCGCGTGTCGCTTTGCTCGAGTCCTGCCTGCTGTTTTCAAAGAGAATTCATGCTGAGAGGACAGCGAAGCTAAATATAGATACAAGGATCAGCAAGATCGTGCAGGGTTGAGAAATCACACATGTCATCCTGAAGCCCGGAGTGAGTAGAAAACCTGTGGAGGCCCGTAACGTAGTCTCCGCTGTGTCTGCATCGCAAAGCCAACACGCAGCTTGGCACGGGGGAGAGCCAGGACTGTAATAATAACACGAGGGCATGGCTGGTACTGCCTGAAGTACTTTGGGAGGGCTAGGGAGATGCAGGACTGGAAGAGTGTGTGTCGGGGAGGACTGCAAGTTGAGGCATCAGAGCAAAGGGGTCCCCAGAGCTGGCAGAGTCAGGGGGTAAGGCTTGAGATGCACTAGCATTGGGGGATGCTGGACCAGGGTAGCAAAGGGCTACTGACAGTCAGGACTAAGGTGCATTGGTAGACTAGGGCATGGGGCAGCTGTAGAGCACTAAGCCATGCTCTGTCTCTAATATTGGCCAGTGCTGTGAAATCGTTCCCTTTCATGGGCATTAAATCTACTCAAAGAAAGAGCTCACACATGAGATGTGTCTCCCGGGAGGTAGAAGAGGCCTTTCCTACCTCCCTATACACACTCACTCATCCACGTTCGCTTGGTCTGTCCATGATGGACAGAGATCCTGTTGTTCAGATTGCTGAGGGATTTGTTCAAGGCCTTTTGTTCTTTCCTCCACAGCCTTTGGCCAAAGGAGCCTTCCTCCGGGGATCGGGATTAAACCTGGCAACGGGGCGCTTCACAGCACCTGTGTCTGGCATCTACCAGTTTTCAGCCAATGTCCACATTGGTGAGTGTTGCTCTCTGCCGTGGCACTGTCTGACAAAGGGACACTGCTTTTTGGCTCTCTGTCTTAACACTTGACTGTTAGGGACTGCTGCATCGGACTTTGAAATGGCTTTTGGGCCAAGGTTAGGGCTGACTGAATTATTCATAGTGAACACATTTCTTGGTTGACTTCAGAGAGCAAAATGTTCATAAACAGATCACACTGTTGACTCACATATTTGTTAGTTGGAATTTGTTGGCAGGCGACCGGCGGGAATATGTTGCAGCCTTGGAAGCGCTTGGGATCTGCTCTCTGAGAACTGCAGCATAAATCTGCTATTTGAGCAGCACGAGGCCTCTCTTCTAAGCATGAACTTTGTGTCTTCATCAACAAATCTCGGTTACGAACCCTGAATTCCCTTCCCAAACACATTCCTGTGTGGGAAAACGTGCCCTCCGCGAATGATTAAGGAAAGTTGGGGAGAGACAAGGGGGGAAATAGCTGCAAATTGAGCTGAAAGGCAAGGTGATTCAGAACCCGCAGACCTAGTCGCTTTGTGCTTTTCCTCCTGTTTGGCCCTCCCTGACATAGCCTGTTTCAATCAACCCCCAGAAGTGTGTTTCTCTGATGGAGCCATGAGGGGCAGGTTGGTTGTATGTCGTGCTTCAGCGTGAGTTTATTTTTATGGTTTGCTTCTTTTCCAAGACCACAGCGAGCTGAAGAGTAAAGTGCAGCTCCGAGCCAGAGACAACGTCCGTGTGCTGATCTGCATCGAGTCCCTCTGTCACCGATACACGTGAGTCGCAGCAGTCTTACCAACCTACGCGGCATGAGCAGCTGCTTGCTCCGTCGCTTAGTGGATGCCCTGCATCACCTCAGTACACGGTGGACACTCAAACAGCTTTTGAATTCAATAAGAGGCAGTGGGATGCGAACGTACTATTATCTCTGCCCCTCCTTCGTGACATTAGGGTTCAAGGCTAACCTGCGCTCTGACAATGCAGGTTCGTCAGGAGGCTCGGGGCTTGGATCCACTCCTCCTTTTCATTCCACCAAAGTCGATAGTTATGTTCTTTATGTGTGGTCTGTATTTTATCCTTGGGTGTTTGCTAGGTTTGCATCTAGGCAAATAGTTTAACTCTGCAGGCTTGAGGTCCTGCTTTGCACGGGGAGGAAGAACAGTATTTCTCTGCTTCGCTACAGTGCGGCGAGCTGTAATTGTCTAGTTAATGAATGAGACTGCTAGGAAGCTCTGAACAAAATCCTGGCCTCATTTAAGTCCACCAGAGTTTGCCATTCACTTTAATAGGATCGGGCTGTATTATTCTAATTATTATGGGAGATGACCTCAGAGAACTCCTTAGTTCAAACCCTCCTCAACAGGAATCCACTTCCCTGAGCTGCTCAGCCATGCTTATTATAATTGATTTCCTTTGCACAAGTCCTTGGGCTGAGCCAGCAAAGGAAACTACTCTTCCCCGTACCCCTAAAGCACCTGGTCCCTCTTGAGATCTGGGAGGACATCCATCCATGTGGAGCTGCCTGATGGCCAGAACAAGGCAGACCTTGTTCTTGGTTGCTGCTTTCATAAAATTCACTGCGAAACGTTTCAGACCCTTATTTAAAAAAAAACCCAAGAGGAACATTTGACTTGAATCTAATAAAAGACATGACTGGAAACTTAACAGGGTACTTCTGCGCAGATCCATTTAGCAAGGACATTGTAATGTATTTTGCACTTGCCTGTGCAAAGCAGCAGCTTTACTGCCCAACCAGATGAGGTCGTGGATAGAAAATGCTGCCTTTAGTACCAGGTGGCTAGCTCACTACGACTAAGGTGTGCATTATCGAGGCTTGAAAACTAGCTCGCTGGCCTCGCTTAGGCGGGAAGGCTACGCAAATCTAGGCCTCTGGACCCCTGCTGCAGAGAGGCAGAGTAAACCCATCAGGCTTACTGTTAATTTTATAGTGCCAGAGTTGCCATTTTTGCAAAGCTCAGTAAATCCACAGCCACCCAGTCATTTCTGTCCCAAATGCAGAAAGCCCTACCATTTGAGCTGGAGGAGCGCCTTTGTTAGCAGTGTGAGGTCTGTGCCATGCAGTCAGGCACTACTGAGTCCATCCAGCCTTCAGCAATAAGAACTCGAACCTCTTCAGCCGTTGAGCCACGAGCTGGTAACTATAGAAGGCTTTTATCTTCTTCTTCGAACCGATCATGGGGTCCAAGAGCCGTGCTCTTCTGGGGTGCGTTACCTAAGAGACCATGTGAATACACACTCTAGTTAGCACATTTTGTTGGCTTTCCTTCTTGTTTTTGGGGAACGTATTCTCAAAACTGATCATCGAACGGAATTGGTTTTCTTTTTCCTCAATGACATTTTACCAGCTGTAGGAAGCCTTTCTGCTGTCCCATAATCGCCACACTAACGTACCTTTCCTCACAAAAAAAAAAAAGATTTTTTTTCTGGTTGTGTTGCTCAGAAACTTTTGTCCTGTTGAATTTCAGCGACCTGAATAGGCCAGTAAATTGAAATCTTGCTTTTTGAACTTGAAGACCTACCACTAAGTGTGACCGATTTAAGTGCTGGTCCGCACAAGGGCGATCTGTGCTGTACGTACGCTCCATTCTGAGCACTAGCTGTCTGCTGAAGGGTAAATCTGACATGCATCTAATCCGCTGCAATGCAAACAGAGGTCATATGCTTGACACAGGAGCCCCCAGATGCATTCTGCAGCTCATGTTATGTAGAAAGCCGGACGGGTGATGGTCATGGCTTCTTCTCCCTTGAAAATTTTCAGGGCTTGGATGGTCAGCTGGCCTGAAGGAATTCTTCTTCTTCCCCCACCATACACAGCATGGCACAGTTGGATATGTCCATTTATCAGTATAGCATAGACTTAACCCTGCTGGCTGACGTGCAGGGAGTCTACCCATCGCAGCACGGGGCGAAGCACAGGCTGGATTAATACTTGGGTGTTTCTCTGTGCTCTGCTCCACGCCTGGCACTGCCAGCAGTGCCGCACCCAGCTCATTCAGGCATGCTGGTACTCTGCTACGGCTGCGGCATTGACTGCAGGGAAGGTATCTACCATAGGTCTTCAGGCGTTTGGCACTCCTGGAGGCAGGTTGGTGAGTTTGAAGGACTAGTGGTTTGAGCTTGTCTGGGAAACCTTGTGGACTCAACTTCATCAACCAGGAACTCTCTGCCCAAGGAAGTTGGGGGGGAATAGGACCTTGCTAAGAAAGAAACCTCTGGTCCTTGAGCTTTGTGTGAGGCTTGCTGTGAGCCCCGACTCCTTGGGAATGAACGGTGCTATCTACTGGGTGTAGGTATGTAAATAATCTGTACCTAGAGAGAGATAGAGGCATGGTCCCACAGGGGCCAGAATTGAACTTGGTGGACTGGGCTGAGTTGAGAAAGCAACACAGAAGTGTCAGAAAGGAAAGACTGGATCTTTCATTTTGCTTCCAGGAGGAAAGAACAAGAATGTGGTTCGGAAATACAGGAGCTGTTGGGGTTTTTACAAGTTTTATTAGCTGTGAATGGAGTTTCTCCCTTGCCCTGACTTCAGACAGCCCACACCCATCAACTGCTTCCTCTGCTTAATAACATAAGAGCCCTGCTAAATCCCGGAGATGTACAAGTTGTCATTATGGCAACCTTTCCGACCCAGCGGCCTATCAATCTTCCTGAGGAGAGGCTCCCACAAACCCACCCCTTAGATGTCATTGCAGAGAGATATCAACATGTTAATTCAGCATTGGGCGGATTAAGTTAGCGTGGCGTTTGTTATTTCAGCTGCAACCCATCTGGCTGGAGCTTAGCATCTCGTTGATACTGCCCTCCAAAACGTTGAGCTGATTGAGATGATAGCCACCGCTAAGTCTAGGAGTGTTTGACTAAAGTATGCTGATACTGCTACCCGTACTAGAAACCCAGAAGTTCCCGGCTGGAGGGTCTTGTTTTTCTGCTTAGCATCACAGCGATCACTCTAGGTCTGAATGGCATGGACTCCATGGATTGTAGTGTGCAGCATGGCCCTCTCTCTTCTGTCTTTGTATTAATAGATTACTTCCCCGTCTTTGTAGTGTCAGGGCAAGGGCCCTAGGTCTCCTAGGCTGTTGCCTGGGGTATGTTATAGCATGTTCTAGCTGCTTTGGATATTGTTCCTTGTAGTTTTTCTTGTGGGCATGAAGTTGATTTGGGAACTTCCTTGCATTAATGGTTGTCTGTGAATGCAACCATTGGGCTTGACAGCCTGTGAAATAAGGCGTTCCTATGTAGATGGATGGTCTGCGACTCCTGGTGCTGAATGTGCCAAGAACTATAAGGCTCTTCTCCCCCATCACCTGGTGCCCATGAAATCTGTGAAAGAGCTGCTCATCACTCCACGATGGCATCCATAAATCATGGTGAGCATTTGCATTCAAGGCACAGGTTATTGAGTTCATTGGCCTCTTACTAGAGTTTGGGGCATTCAGGAGAGGCATCAAGGCAGCACTGTGCCGTTACCAAGTTTGTTCTGAATGCAGCAGTCCTAGCAGGGAAGTGGTATAGCCATGTTAGCACGGCACAGGGTCTGGAATAATTATGTTGATTTTGGTATGAGAACTAGCTCATACATACCTAGCTCAGGGGGCCTCTGCATGGCACAGCATGGAGCCATGTTATTTCTCAAGGGAGAGAAGGAAGAGCCATGAAAGTACAAGACTGCAGGGAAACTTTCCAAAGGCATCTGAGCAGCTTAGGATCTTGCAGCCCATATTCTGAACGGACTTTGGCACGGAGGAATCTGATTTTCGCTTGTAGACCAACGCTTCGGGTCTAGAGGGGCAAGCTCGGCCCTCGTCAGCTTTTCCTAGCTCGTGCAGGCCCGGCGTTTCCCCCAGCAGAGGGCGGTGCTGCTCACGTATAGCAGCCAGCTCCTCGTCGGAGAACTCCCGGAGGAACCGTCGGGACGAAGACGATCTGTCCCTCCTGCCCTGCGCGCCAGCCAGGCTAGAGCAAGGCCCACCACCGAAAACATGTCCACGAACCAGCTTTACAGAAGTGACCTCAGCCCACAAAACCCATTAAGTGCGCTGCCATGCTAGCCTCTCCACCCACCGCTTTTCCCCGCTCGGCGATGCGGGGCATCCCCGGTGGAATCGACCTCGCCGCAGCCGTCCTAAACGCGAGACTTTTATTGGAGGAAAGAGATCGAAATAAGACCTCGCACAATAAATACCATGTGCCGCTCTGGTGTTTCGTTGGCCTGTGGAAAAGACTCGGTCGGGGCCAAAGTACCCATTAGGAACCAGGGTGATGGGGAGTGCCAGGTGCCCGTTGACCTGTGGGGAACAGGAGAAACTTGCTGGCCAAAAAAGCTGGCGCCCACTTGGTTTTGCTGACTCCTTTTTATACTGTTGGTGCCCGGTGAAGTGAGGGCTCGATGAGACTAGCTGTGGGGAACTGAAGAGGTGGACGTGTCTCCTTCGCATTTTTGCTGTCGTAGGATAGCCTCACTGGTCGCCTTCCATTCCTGGTCCTTGCTGTGTGGGAGCAGGTCGAATCGACCATCTGGGGACGCTCCCTTCATGCAGTATAGCTCTGCCGTCCTGCACCAAACCTCTGTCATCTTCACAGTCTTGTCCTTCCTGATTTCCCTGGGAACGGGTTGTAGATCGCTGGCCCTGGGCCTCTGGTTGGCAGAGCCTGCCAGATGCATCATGTCTATCATACTTTTGGGCTGTGGAAAAATGTTCCCAGTGGAAGAAGCTGGTCATTTTTAGTGAAGACCTTAGCCAGTGTGGGTCAATGGCAGAGGTTTTCAAAATCACCTGAGGGATTTGAAAATCATAGGCTATTCGTATAGCTTGCCAAGGAAAACGGCCTGCTTTTATTTTCAGCCAAGGGCCATCTTGTTCCCCTGATTTCCTTCATTAGTAGCACAGCCGAAAAACTGCGTTCCATTCTGCAGTGCAAACAGGGCGTACGTTGACTTCCTAATCCTGCTACAGCTGTAGACGGTTTTGTGGAAGGACATTTCAGGTTTGCAGAAAGTAAGTACCTAAGTAGGAGCGAGCGGGGCTGGTCCGGCAGTCCTTCTGGGGGCAGGCGTTATAAAAAAGGCACGCCGTTCCTCCTTCCTTACGACTCGCCATCAGCAAACTATTTTCTGGGTTGTTTTGAAGTTGGGCTCTCGTTCCTCAGAAGCACATTTTTAACTCGTAAGGCCCGTGATGCCATTACGGCTTGGCTTGGGACGTGTTTATTTAAAAGTCCTAATATTTTTAGAGCTGTAGGCACTTGGGCCTGATTGTCACTTCATGCCTCTAGGAGAGGAGAAGAGAGAGAAACCATTTGTGAAAATAAACAGAGCTGGGTGCGGGGAGAGGTCCTCCCTTAGCAGATCCTCCAAACTCCCCACTGCTTTGCTGAAGGCACTTCAGGGAAGACAAAGTGCTTTTCATCAGGGACCAGCAGGGACTCCCTAGACCCGACGGCACCCGAAAGCTTGCTGAGCACTTTTTTTCCAACTACTCAGTTGGTCTAACAAAAGATACCACGTCTACCTAAAGGACCTCGCCTGCCTTTCATCAGGGAAGTTCTTTCATCTCAATCAAAGAAGAGATGGGAAGGTGTGTCGGTCTGTCTGTCTCCCCACCCGACAGCTTAAACCAGGCTAGGAGCAACAGTACTGAAAAATGGCTGCTAACCCCACATCTTTTCTGCTGCGGCTGTAACCCGTCTTCCTTGTTTTCTTGAGCGCAGGGCTAAGATCTAAGCTAAAGCAGACTGGACTGACCCATTCCCCACCGACTAGGAGCTGCTCTGTGGGTTATCAGTGGCGCTGTAAGTGCCTCCTGGGGTCCGCTGGAGTTGTCTTCAGCCAGACAGGTGTAGTCAGAGGCCTTGATCCTATGAAAGGGTCCATTTAAACAGAGCATCTCCCGCACGTGCAGACCCGCTGAGGCCGGCAGGACTCTCTGCGTGGTATAACAGTCTGCCCCATGCATCCTTTCTGTGGGACTGGAGCCATCATAAGGCCAGGGACTCTAGCATCACGAAGCAGCAGCCACGGCCTCTACCATGTCCTTGCTCAGTCAAAACTAGTTTAAGAAGTAGCTTGACTCAATTAAGCTCCTTTAGGTCAGTCTTCATGAGGAAACATGTCTACATTGGCTGTCCAATGTGTCTACATTGGCTGTTGATGGTCTTATGGGGCTAACTAGGGTGTCCTGTGAGTTCAACAGTCATAGCGGCTAAGCACAGTCCATGCTTGCTTTTGACAGACATTGCTCTTGCTTTTGTACGGTGGGTGAAGACCTTACAGGTCCTTGGGTGGTGGGAGGAAGGGCGGAGGGGCAGGGAGCCTGCCTGGACAGGCGTGCTGTTGGCACCGGCTGCACTGCGATAGGAGCCGGTGGAATTTGCTGGGGATGCCTATATGCACAGTCATTAGTTTTAGGGAGCTGAAAAAGCCCTTGGGCCTTTCAGCTGAGGCTGGGAGTGAGAGGGGGAAGGAGACGGTGAAAGAGAGATTAATGATAGGAAGTCCCCACCCAGGCTGGGCTTCGGGCAGGATATGACACATGTATTCGGCTTCTCAGTTCACGCTTGGTGCCAAGTGGTTTGTTCTCTATGGGCCAAACAGTCCCCCCACGCAAGTTATTTCCATGCAAGGGGGCTGGAAACCCTACACGTTTGCACTTGTCGTGTGTTTCTTCACACTCCTTCCATGGAAGGGAGGTAGGGTGGGGTTGGTTTCCCAGGGGCAGAGGCTAGAGGTAGTACCTGTTGACATGATAGATCTTGGAGGATCCCAGTCAGACAAAAGTCCTGGGCCTTTATGCAGCTTTCTTCCTCTTTAGCATGCTGTTGGCTTGGAGCTCTGTTCCAGTGGCTTGACCTGATGGTCTCTGCCCCACCAGCTCCATTTTTTTTGCAGAGACAGAGGATCTCCCTTGCTTCACATCCTGCCAGTCTCGGCTCCTTGCCCCGAGGGTAGCCTCTGCAGGGTAGGAGAGGAGACGGGAACCTTGCGAGAGCCCCCAGTTAGGTTCTGGCTGCGTGGAGCGCCGGGGTGAGCTGCCCCATGAAAACGATTCTCTGTGCATTTCAAATGACCCTGAATGAATACGGTAGAGCATTTGCTTGACCAAAATTTGGGTAAGAGAAGAAGAGGCAAAGAATAGGGTTGGGTTAGAGGATGCCGCAAGACGTGAAGCATTTTAGAAAGTACGAGGAAGATGGAATGAAAAAAAAAATTAGGCTATCAGGTGCCTAGAGTGCATTTAGTGATTTGATGCTAGGCAAGGCTAATTCTAGATGAGATACAACTCAGATATGGAATAAAAATAGGTATATGAATATTCATTAGAATAACACCTATTAGAAATGCTTATATAAGTATCTCCATACAGCTACGTATCTAGATATAGATCTATATAGATATCTTTATCTATATCTAAATATATAGCTATAGAGAGACTATGTATAGATTTTTTTTTTTTAACTTTCTTAGATTTTTACACTCTATTGCCTGACTTGATATACAAAAAAATTACTGAGTTAATCTCATTTAATCTCAGAAATATGGTTCATTCTGAATAGCTCATCTCTGGTGCACTAAGATAAATGCTTTTTTAAAACGTAATTTGAAACCTAGGTGAGAAGGCCTTTTCCCTAGTTAGAGGCTCTGACTATTAGAGGCTTTTTTTCAAATTTAGGAGTTAGAAAAATGAATTTAAAACCCTCTCAAATGTTACCAAGGCTGTTATTTCTTTGGATAAATGCACATTTTTATATATTTTAATCATTTGCTTGATATGCCTCATCTGTACGGTTTAGTCCTTGATATCTTTTCCATATTCTATTATTGAATTGGCTATTAAAAATTAGGTGTCATTATGTTTGTATTTAATTTTGGTAGAGCTGGCTCTTCGAACCTTTCCTGGTTCTCAGAATATATCTGAGGGTCAACACGCTTCTTCCGAACAAATTGTGGCACGATGTGCAGAAATGCAATTGAAAAAAAGACGTAGAGCTGGCTATTTGGAGAGCGGCTACTGTACGCTGACCACAAGCTCTGAATCTTCTGGGGGCGTCCTTTGAAATCTGGGATGAGCGTGATTTATAATTGCGAGAAAAATGTACTGAAAGCAGAGGCCTGGCTTTCGGCAGAGTTGAGCACCCAGGTAAAGTCAGTGGGAGCTGTGGGAATTCAGGTCCTCTAAAAATGCAGGTCTCTTTTGTTCTGCTCCTGCTTTTTACGCGTGTTCTGCTGAACCCTTATAGGCCTTCGAGGAGTTTCTTGGACAGTAGATTTCCCTAGGGATGGAGTATCCCATAGCTGTTACCGCAGGGGTTTGTACGGCTTCCTCTGAAGCACCTGCTACTGACCGCTGCCAGGGCCAGTTGAGAGGACTAGAGGAGCCAACATGGCCACGTTTATGGTGACACCGGGACATCCCCAGAGCAGAAATGCTCTGTGAGAAAGGAAGGCTACAAAGCAATCTGGTGACTTGCCGCTTTAATGCTTCTGTTCTGTTTTTTTCTCCCCTCTGTGTAGGTCTTTGGAGGTTATTGCTGGCCTGGAAAGTAACAGCAAAATCTTCACAGTCTACGTGCATGGGTTGCTGCAGCTACAGGTAAGGGTTTGGCATGGAAATTGCAGCGAAGGCACCATTGAATGATTTGCCTAAGGTGACAAAGGGGTAGGGGAGGGGTCTGTGTCAGGGCTGGGAGCACAAGTCAGATCTCTCGGCTCCTAGTCTTCAGGTTCATCCACCAAAATTCATCTTCCTTCGATGACGTGAAAATAACAACTCCGTATTTTGCACTGAGAACACGTCATCCTCACGTGGACAGCACGCTGAAGAGATGGGAAAGCATCACCAATGATCTCCATCTCACAGAAGGGAAACTGAGGCACAGAGAATCACATGCCTAAAAGTGACAGAGTAGGGAATGTCCTCTGATCAGTGCTTGACTGCTCTGACCCCTTGAGCAATTCTCCCTCTTCCATCACCAGACCCTCTCAAGACAGACGCAACACTGCCGTGAAAAATCCCATCTCCTGCAGCCGCAGTATCTTCTATGACTCTGGGGAGGGATCCCCATGTTCAGCCTGGCCCTACTCTTGCTGCAGTTCACCCTCCTTTTTACACTGGGCATCCCCGTCAAATTCCTTTCTCTCCTTCTGTTTTGCATGTGCAGGCTGGACAATACACCTCCATATTTGTGGATAACAGTGCGGGAGCTCCTGTCTCCATTCAGAACGGATCCGATTTCATGGGGATGTTCATGGGCGCGTAACCTGGATAGGCTGCCTGGGGTTAGGGGAACGAAGATGAATGGAGGAGCCTCACAACGTATATTGGAGTGAAGAAACCTTTCCTTTGCCCCTCATCAACTGCTTCTTGTTAGCCATCCTTTGCAACACAGCAAAGCAAGCAGCCTTTTTCCCTTTGCCGACACTACAACTTGCTTTTCAGAGGTGGCCACTTTTCCAGGTTCAGATCAGTTCTGCCTAAAGTATCCTTCAGTCGTTATTAGCAAAGAGAAGTAACTGTATATTACTGAAATGGTCTGTGCTTCACTCAAAGCTCACTGCACAATACACCAAGGTCTGGAAGTGCTGCATTGTAAATGGTTGTCTAACACACTAGCTCTCGTATCCAGCATGTCTCTGGTATAGATGGGTTTGGCTTGAGCTCCTTTGCAAATTAACTGACAAAGCAGACGTAAAAGAATGGATGTATTCTGTGTGTTTGGGAGGAAGGAACTGGGACTTTGCCAGCAAACTCTTCTCATGTCATGCCTGAGAGGAGGTGAAAATGCCATCTCCTGTTGGATAACTGATCCGCGGCCTGTCGACTGCTTTATCTAATACCATGCTCAAGCGACGCTCGGTGTAATTGCAGGAGCCAGAGGACTGAAGCCACACCATTCCTTTGTGTTCAAGTAGTTCCTTAATCTCTTGATGAAGCTGAATATTTTGTGTTGGCTACAGGGTTATATTTTTCTACTAGGGTAAGACAGACAAGCAACAACAGTTCTAGCCAACTCTCCGCTTCCCTTAGTCTTATGTTTTAGTAAGATTATACGTATGTATTTTTGGTCACATCACATATCCAGTATTCCCTCGGGCACCCCACAGCAAGTTGTAAACGTCAGACGTGCGGCGCTAGTGCCAATAGGTCTGGCAAAGTTCGGGGAACAGCGGCACCAGACCGGCAATGAGAGCGCTGTCATCTTTTTATGGTGTGAGCTTGGCAATGGAAGAGCTGAAAGTATGAATAACAACATGGGGTGAAAGTCGCTTCTGTGTAAAGGATGTTGCACCTTATCCCCACGTGATGGTCTAAAATGATGCAGAACTCTCTTGGATGGCACCCTGAAAACACTGAGCAGGTCCAGACTTCTGCAGAACCAATAAAATGGGTGGTTTAGTGGGTGCTACCAGTCCCAAATTCACCCCAAGATGTGAAATTCTGACCCAAGCGGAGGTCTTGGGAGCTGTGGCTTCGGTGGGGTCAGAATTTGAATCAGGATCTGCAAATTCAAATAGCCTTTGAGGCACATTGTATGGATCCTCGGTGTTAAATTCAGCCACCATAGATAGGACTTGGATGTTTCGTAATGCAACCACATCAGAAACCCTGCCTTGCAGGATGATGCTAAAAAGGCACTGGTAAGGCAAAAAAGGAACTGCGAGTACTTTTAACACGGGTTTTAACTGATGAGGAAAATTCAACAGATCCAAAATGCCTGGGGTTTCTGTGTGTGTGTGTATGTGTGTATTGTCTTTTTTCTAATCAGCCATGCTGTCTCTTCGCAATACAAGCTAAGGGCCCTAGTACACCATTTTTATGGCACCTGTGCAAACATGGTCCTCAGATGGATTTATAGAAAAGGACAATCAACATGCCTGGGTATTCAGTGTTCGAGACATACTTGTCTTGAGTCTTGTGAACAAAGATGTTGAAGTTAAAGCACTGGGGAGAGTAGATGGTTTTAAACCAGAAATTGCTACCTTCATTTCAGCTCATTCTAAATGCATGGAGAAAAACATCAAGATGGGAGCAAAAAGCTATTTGCGGTTTGCTGAGAATGTATTAAAATAGCATTGATTGGAAAACCTGGCCCTTTTTGTTCTCCTAAACGCAATAAACTTATTCAGCGCTGATGGATCAGTCCTAGATTCACAGAATCATAGAAATGAGGGTGGGAAAGGACTTCAGGAGGTCACATCTAGTCCAACCCCCTGCTCAAAGCAGGACCGGCCCCAACTAGATCATCCCAGCCACGGCTTTGTCTAGCTGGGTCTTGTGGAGTCTCCATCCTTGGAGATGTTTAACATCTCTGGGTAGCCTGGTCCAGTGCTCGACTACCCTCCTAGTGAGAAAGTTCTTCCTAATAGCCAACCTAAATTTCTCTTGCTGCAACTTGAGCCCATTGCTCCTTGTTCGGTCATCTGTCACCACTGAGAACAGCCCAGCTCCATCCTCTTTGGATCCCCCCTTCAGGGTGTTGAAGGTTGCTATGAAATCCCTCCTTAGTCTTCTTTTCTGCAGACTAAATAAGCCCATTTCCCTCAGCCTCTTCTCACTAGTCAAGTCCCCGGCCCCCGAACCAGTTTTGTTGCCCTCCACTGGACTGTCTCCTCTTCCCTACAGACTAGTGTGACCGTCGAGCATCCAGCAGCAGTACCAAGGTATGTATTACACTGAGTTAGCTACCCACTGCATCATATATACTAATGTCTCCCATGAAGCTTTTGACTAGTGTGCTTGGTTGCTGGAATCGGGCAATCAGTGGTGGCCCATCCACTAATGGAAATGGCTTGTGGCTTCTTCTACCAAAGGGAAGAGGCAGTAGCCACAGGTTACGGTTTCTGGTCTCAAGAGAGCACATGCACGCACGCACATAAACGCACTCGGTTGTCAGCTAAATCCAAGCAGTGGAAACTGACCATTCACACTGAGGTTCTTACAGAGTAGATGTAGCCAGGGCGAGTAGCTTATAACCCAACATATATTTCTATACCATTTTATATTGTGTGAATATTTGTACTATACAGGGCTGTTTCATGCATGTCTTGCAGTGACATAATCACAGAGTGTTGTGCCAATCAACGTGTATTGTTATACGTATGGATTTTTGAACAAAGTTTCACTGTTCTTGGCAAATTGGAGTTGAAATATTTATTTTATCATAGAACTAAACCAGTTGTCCGACTCTGCCTTGTTTTTTTGTGCGTCTTTGAGCGACTGCTTTCTCCCGCTCATAAACTCCCTCGGTTGGGTCTGCACCATACGAGGTACCTGGAAGGACACAGCCCTCCTTGTTGTTATTTGTATTAGCATAATGCCCGAAAGACCCAGCCATGATCATTGCCACCATTGAGCTACATGCTGCATAAACATGGAGCAAAATACAGCTCCGTCTCTGAAAACGCTCTAGACTAGGAGCCAGGCCCTATCTCACTGCCCAGCTATGTAAGTGGTACTCAGGCATCTCAGTGGGATCCTATTCTGCCCTGCCTGAGACCCTGAGAAACCATCAGTGCAACAGGCAAGTGAGAGATATTTTCTCCTCCACCTCATCCCTTTGAGAGACTTAGTCATAAGCTTGTTATAAAAGTTGGTGCTTTACCCACTCTAAAAGGACTCCCCTTCACTGCCCAGTAGGATCTGGCCCTTGCTAGATATAGGGGTGCGGTTGCACAGGAAGGGACCTTCCCAAATTTATGCAGGACGTCATCGTTAGAGCCAGGTACAGAACACAGGCCTCTTGTCTTCGGGGCCGGTGCTCTATTGACTACACAACACTGCCTCTCCAACATGGCCAACAAACAAATGTGCAGTGGCATACTCTTGGTGCAGAGAAAAGGGTCACATTAAGGGTCCCCACACTAAGGGCTATGTTGTGGCCATCCATCAAATGAAATGTGGGAAAGAGACTGGGCCTCCCACTGGTAGGACCAGGGGGAGGAAGATAAAAGGAGGGCGTCTTGGGAGGGAAGCTAGCGGGCAGCTTGGCAAGGGAAGGCGGCGAAGAGCGGATGCAAGGTGTCTGTTTCTGGATGCAGTGCGGAGAGTGCACAGAGCTCCTAAAGTGAAAACAGGAGACTCCAAAGCAGGACATGCGTGCAATGAATGCATTGAAAGGCCTGAATGCTGTTCGGAGGCAGAAGAGATTGATGGTGTGAGAAGCAAAGTCTCAATGCTCCGCTGTTTGTAGCCGTAAAATTTATGGTCCAAGGGACTGCAAAAGCTTGGGAGAATGGGAGTTCAGTGCGAAGGAGAGGCTGTTTATAACCAGACAAAGCCAGAGCGCCTGAGCCTTGTGGATCAATGGCTGAGGGTGTAGATCCTGCAGCAGCAAGACCCAGAGGCAAGGGGGGAGAGGATGGGTGACGGCTCTTCCAGGGGCCAAAGCAGAAAGAGGCACAACCTTGAATGGCGCTTTCTACTTCCCCAACCCAGCGAGATGCTGATGTTTGCAGGCTGACCGTAAGAGTCGTTCGTCTGCCGCCCATACAGCCACACATCTCAAAAGGTGGTTTATTTTACACTTCCGCTTCCCTGCTCACCGTGCCAACCTCGTTTGAATACTTCTGGTCTTTTATGCTTGAAATGCTCCATTCTGAAATTGTCCCCTAGAAAGCTATCGCAGTCCATATTTCACATTAATTGTTTCAAGCCCTGCAGTATGCTGTGGCGATCATCCAGTTTTTGGGGCCATTACTGAAGGCTACTATATGTTGTACGGGGGGATAGTTCTAAGCAAATGGTTTGGCAAAAAGCCTGTCTATTATGCTAAAGAAATTGCTGCCAGTGCCATTCAGATCAGCTTTAATCACCTCTGATCCTATCGTTAGCGGTCCCCTGGCACTTGCCATGTGAATCAGGATTCGTCCTGATGTCTGTGGGCAGCATTTCCCATGTTGATCAGCATGGATCATTCAGCTGGCTTCTCTGCCCCGCTGCAGAGCTGGCTGGATTTCAGTGCCGCGTGGCACCTTCTTAAGGCTCCTACGAGATGAGAAGCCCTATGTAAAATATAAGGCAGGATTATTTGAGCTCCCTGTCCCTGCTTCGTTTCTTATGCATGCGTGCATGCATTTTTTTCTCTCTCTGGCTAGGTACAGAAGCTCAAAAACCTGAGGCAGAATCGAGCTAAGCTGTGCGCTTTCCTGTAAGCGGCATAGTTTAGATCGGCAGCGAACACAGCGCACGTTTGCCCTTTGGTGCAGGGAGGGGCAAAGCTTAGACTGGGCGCCACCATTTTTAAACCAGTCTGTGCGTGCCAAACTTCTGTTCTGTTACAGGTATAGACTGGTTTCTGGTCAGTCCTACTGGTAAAAGTGCAATGTCTCTCTCTCTCATTCTGGATCTTTGTTCTGCGCGCCCTACCTTTGAACTCCATCGATCTGAAAGGGAGGAGCATGCCGCAGCATCGCCGCCACGGTGCACTATGAGCAGAAGGAGAAACATGCAAGCATTCACTGCATTTTTTTCCAAACCTCTGAAAAGTTTTGGTTTGAATCGTGGACACAATTTCAGGCAGGGGAGGGAACGGCGGTGTTTTAGCTCAACGTGTCTTATTAAGGAGTGTGCGCTTCCCCCTGCAAGAGGCATCATCTCCATCCCAGCTCTGACGCAGACTTCTTCATGGTCCTTGGGAGATTTTTGCAGCTGGGCTGTGCCTCGGTTCCCCCAGCTGTAAAACGGGGTTAAGATTACTAACTGCTCCACCAAGGGGCTTGGGAAAGTGAATTAGATAGTGTTTGGAAATGCCTCAGATCATTTACCTTGTCTGCTCTACCAAGCAGCAAAGCCAATGGCATCACATGCAGCGTCATGTATGTGCACAGCGTGCAGGGACTCATTCCTGTGTGGCCGGGTACGTGTAGAAGCACACGCAGCCAATGGCACCAGATACTCATTTAAGATATTTTTTGTACAGGATACCCCAGGGCGGGCAATTATTTTGGGTGGAGGGCTGCTTACTGAGTTTTGGCAAGCCATCGAGGGCGACGTGACAGCCAGCCCAGGGCAGATAAATAGTAATTTTCTAAATTTTTTAGGGGCCCCGCGGGCTGGGTAGAATGGCTTGGCAGGCCGCATCCAGCCTCCGGGCCACATTTTGCCCACCCCTGGGAAACCCCTATCTCTTGCATCGGTTAGCTTTTTAGTGGAGATTTTCCCCTCCCCTCGTGCTCCCCTTCTCCCCTTGCAGTTTTTTCCTCTTCCATCCGGTGACCGGTCCAGTGTTTGCAGTAACATGCATCATTCCTTGTGCCCTCAATACAATATGATGCGTAAAAGCTAAGAGCCAGATACTAAACTGGTGTAAACCAGCCAGATATGGCTGAAGTCAATAGCTCTTGGCTGAGTAATGCCAGCTGAGAGGCTGGGGAGCCGTCCTTTGTGGCCGGCATGCCACAAATCAGCCCTGCACCCTCCCGAGGTGCCACTCTGATTCCTTCCCCCTTCCCAGTCCTTTGCCTTGCTTTGTGCTCTCAGCCCTGTGCTCCCTGCCTGCTCTGCTGCTCTGCTTTCTTCTTCCTTCCCTGTGCTCCCTGCCTAATTTGCTGCTTTGCTTTCTGCTCCTGCCCTATCCGCTGCTGTGCTGCCTGTCCCCTCTCCGACCTGCCGTATGCCACGTACAGAACCTGCCATGCCACTTCTGGCACTCGTGACGCAGGTGGCAGCCCATTGTACTGTGTAAAGTACAGGGGCTTTGAACTGGATTTTTTAAAATAAACTTCAGGGAAGTGAAAATTCCTCTCCCTGTGCCAGTATACAATGCATGCCTGTGCTTTCCCTGGCGAATACCCTTCTCACTCTTCCTCAGGCACTCACATAAACAGAGACCACCTTACTATATAGCCTCGATTTCAAGAACAATAAACGGAGCTGTCCCAGGATGAGCACTGATGCCTAATTTCAGCTCTATTATACTCATTATCTTTGCTAATAAGTCCTTATTATACGCAGGGACCAGCTAAAAGTTTCCAGCTTGGAGCTCAGGTTCCAAAAAAACCTTCCTGCAGCGTTTCGGTGGAGACGCCGCTGTTGAGGCTATTGCTTTCTGGGCCTTCTCAAGCCAACAGAAACCTGATGATGTGAGCTTTTTGCACCCTGTTCATCCCAGCAAAGGGACGGAGCTTAAGCACAGTTTGTGCTTCTGGTAGCCGGGGCTGCCATTGCTGCTGGCACCGGGCAGAGCATGCTTCAGGGCTGTCTTTATGTAGCGCTCCTGCTGGCCTAGCTCCTATGAGCCGTCCCTGGGATGCAGTATAGGTGGGACTCTATTTGCCACCAGCTTGCACCTAGGGGTCCTGCAGAAATGATCCTGTCCTGGTGTAGGAGTGTGAGGACCCAACTGCGGTCCCACTGTCCCTTTGTCTCAGAGCCTGCTGTCACCGAGACACCACGTCAGTCTAGGCCCTTTGCTTTCGGGGAGCTGCGCTGAGCCCCTCCAGCTGATGTCTTATAGGGCTACCAAGCAGGGCCACTCCCCGAGCTCAGCTCCATTTGGCCTGGTAGCTTAGCAGAGGAAGCCTCCCAAACTCCCAAGTTATCCAGTCCCCGATCCTTCCCCCTCCTTTGCTCACTGCTTAAGAGAAAGAAAAGCAATCTTCCTGGCACCTAGACAGCGCACGACTCCAATCTCAGGCAGCCTGTGAATATTTTCCCTGGCTGGGAGCTGACAGGTTATGGGGTTTTAAACCCTATTCAAATTTCAGGTTTTGTAAATGATTTCGATGCCACACTCCAGACTGACTCCAGGGGTATTTATGTTGGATTAGCAGCAGATTGCCTGCCTTTCTTCACTTGATAGAAGAAAGCGCGGTGTATGTAAACTCTCCTTGAATGGCGTGCTATTAAGCTTGAAGCAAAATGATTAGTTTGTCTTATAAAACTCCGTTATAAATAGGGACAGGTTGTAAATCACTCCTGCGGACGATGATGAAATGGCACAGCGATGGAGAGGGTTCCCCAGCCTCTCGACTTGCAAGCAAGAGCAGGAGGAGACTGCTAGTTAAACAGTTAGTTAGTCAGCCTTCAAGGAACGCTGCTGGGAAAGAGGAAAACTACCCTGAGGCAATGGTGGCCATGAAGAAAAGGAGGTGAAGCGAGTCCAGGCTGTGTTTTGGGCCTCTCATACTGCAGGACACTAGAATGATGCAGGGTCTATAATTAAATTTGTGTTATGTATGTCGGTGCATGGAGAAGGGCCTCTGGAGAGAGTTTTGTGGGACAGAGGCGCTCTGGAAATCACACAGGAGTTATTTCTCTGAAAAACGAGGCTGTCATCTTTGCAGCTTCAGGTCCTTTGCACCCCTGCAAAGGAGGGGGTGAGCTCTTCTGTTGGGATAGGGTCACAGTCTTTGCATAACGTGCAGGTCACAGGTGTAAATGGGCACCGATGCCATGAGATAGGTGTATTCAATAGGGAATCATTTCCTGGCAAGGAAAGGATTAAAGCCATTCGATAAGGACACCCCTCTCTCCACACCCCAGCACTCAGCTAGATAGCTAGATGGCAGGGCAGATGTTTCCAATAATCATATCTACTCCTGGCACCTGAGGCCCTGTGGGGTGGGAGATGTCAGTCTGCAGGGTGAGCGCCTCTGGTCTTCCTTCGTGCTTGGAGAAGCCCCCTCCCCAGGTACGGAGGCTGCAATGAACTTCCCCCCATGGCTTAGATGGTGAATTCTTTTTTAAAATGCCCTACCCCGGCAGGTAGAGCAGGGCTGCGAGGGGTGTCCTTTCGTATCCTTTCCCTGGGCAGCTGTGTTTGTTCATAAACCCCGCTTCCCAAGAGAAGCGCCCTGGGTACCTCCAGCTATGCCCCAGTAGCAATCCAGGGGCATGGTACGGGGGGTGCCAGCTGGGTGAGCAGCCTCAGCAGCTGTTCACTAGAAGCAGGGTTTCCTGGCAGCTCAGGGTGTTGGGAGGGCCCAAGGGCTGGGTGCTCGGAGGAGCTCAGCCCTTTCCAAAGCAGATGACCCCTTAAGATGTCATAAGCTGGAGACTTCGGATTGCGAGGTTGAAATACTTGAGCACCTGGGCTGGGGCTTGAGCTCACACCAGCTCAAGGATTGATGAGGGATTTCTCATGGCCCCAGTGCAAAGTCCTCCGCCAAGCCTGTCTCTGGGATGGGTTCACGGCGTCCTGAGATTAGCATCACAGCGGTGTCTGGTGTGCTGTTCAAACCACTGTTGTATATGGTACTATCTCTGCTCAGTGGCCCTGGGATCCAGCTGCTTTGTGATCACAGAGAGAAAATACTCCTGTGCCCAAGCCCTGTCCTCTGGCCTACCCTGCAGGTGTCCCCTGCTCCTCATGGCAAAAGCCCCTTTTGCTCCAGTGCCACAAGCTCCAGTTTCCTTCATAAAATTGTTTGCTTAGGTAATGATTTGCAGAGAGAGAAATGCAAGGGCATGTACAGTCAAGCGTGCGTGAGTGCAGGTAGCATATATGGCTTTGTATCTATGCAGATGCATGCGTCTGGATGGGACTGGGTGTGTTAATGGAGCTGTGCATTTTGCACTATCCTGTGGGGTTGTGTGTGCCTGTTATGGACGTAGCCAGGCAAGGCTCTTTGGGTAGAAGTGATGTCTCGTATTAGACCAACTAAATAGTTGGAAAAAAGTTGCAAGCTTTTGGGCACAAGCACCCTTCATCAGGCATAGGGAGAGTCTGCTGGTGTTATGTTATAGATGTAATCGTATGGGTGTCTCTGTATGATGGTGAGCCTAGTAACACGCGTGTTCACGCATCATGGAAGCATACTGTATGTGCATGGAAGTGTGAGCTCACCTGCGCAGTCCCATTGTGGCTGCATTGGTTTTATGTGTGTGGCGTGTTTGCAGTTGAGTGCAGGTGGTGGATGCGTGCGCGTCTACGTGTACCCGGCCACACAGGAATGAGTCCCTGCACGCTGTGCATGTACGTGACGCTGCATAACCGCATGTCTCTTGGACACATGTGCCTCTCATTGTATGCAGTGGGGGAGGACAGTTGAATGCTGGATGTTGGTAGGGAAAGGAAAATTCCTGACATAAGTGGAATAAAACCAACATAAATCTCACAACAAAGCGTTCAAAAAGGCAATTTGGAACATGCCACAATGGCAACACAGATTCCTTCCCCGCTAACTTGCTCCCAGACAGGAACCAGCCTGTTGTAAATAATGTGGAGGCAAAGCCCAGGATGCATTTATCACTGTCCCATGCGCCTGCTCCAGTGTCATAAATCCCCCACTTTAAAAAGATCAGGGTGATATATTCTACTCCAAGCCTATTCTTTCCCTCACTTGGCTTCCACCTTGCCAAACCTCCCTCCACCTCCTTCCTTCAGTCTCTGCAGATATAGACATTGCTTCAATGACACTATTTTTTTGTACAAGAGCTCAAAAAGTTGAAAGTTGCTGGAAATCCAGCAACTCTGTGAAAAGCATCTTCTACCATCAGTTCCCAAGTGCTGAAGGGAGCTCTCCTCGGGATGCTGACCAGCAAGGAGAGGAAACTGGGTCACTTTTTGAACAAGAGCTGCCCTGAAGACCCGTAGAGTCTATGGAGGGTTTGTACAGCGCCTAGCACAACGGAGTCCTAGGAGTGCTCTCCTGTGGGCCTACAATTGGGATCTCGGGGGGCTCCCACCATGTAAGTGATACGTCAAAGTAGGCGTGCATCTGCAAAAAAGGATCGATGCATTAACTAGCATCTCTGAGATCCCTGAAAGGAAATTCAGACCCTGCAGGAGCTTCTTAATTCTCTTGTGCAGCAAAGTCCACAGACACGATCCAAACGGAGACCCCTTTCAGCAAAGCAATGAAGCTCATGATCATATCCAGACCTAGGGTTCAGATTGAGAGCGAGACTGCAATGTCTCTTCTGGGAGCAGAGCTCCAAGCTGCAAGGGCTGTTTGCCCTGCGGTTGGAAGTGCAGCCGTTGCACAAGCAGGCCTGCTACACTTACACCAACAGGATGCCCACCATTGCCACTTCAGCCCATCGCCCCAGCTACCAGGAGCAATAGCCAAAGTGCCAACACCGCCCTCAACGTACGACTAGAAAAGGGTTCCTTGCAGGCCATCAATCCCAGTTTTATGCCTTTGCGGGGTCCTGAGAAATATCTGCTCTCTGTAAGCACCAGGTTTAGGGAAATCCGGCCAAAGCATTTCAAGACTTTTGTGTGGTTTTAAGTCCATATAGCATAAGTCAATCACACCCCTTCATCCCACGCTAGGGCTGAAGCATAAGCACATTTAGACATCACCGTAACCACATAATAACTTGGTTTCTCACACACGCAGTTAAGCTTGCCCATGCAGTTCCCATGGCCCATAATTGCCTGGATCTATACATCTGCTGAAAAATAAGTTGTGAAATGTCTATTGCACCTTTCCTTCACCTGTGAAATTGCTCATGTAATTAACACAGGGAGTTCATGGAGATAAAAGTGGAGAGGCTTAAATGTCAGTGTAAAAATAAAATACTGAATGGTGAGATGTTCCCAGTGGCTTTTAAGATTTTTGAGCATTTTTTGGCTAATACCTCTCAAAAATCCTCTCTCTCTCCTGACCTCTGTTAGCCATCTTTCCTCTTTCAACCCTGTCCCTACTTGTTACCCTCATGCACCTTTCTTGCAAGACATCCAGCAAAATGTTGGAGTGCTCTAATTGACGATCCTTCGTTACTAGCACCTAGTAATAATGGGCTAGGTTTTTAATCCCTTACATAACAGTTCTTCACATGAGCAATCGCATGCTTTTCAAATGAATAGTCCTAGCGTCAATAAGGACCCCACAGTGTTCCATGATATAACGCCGGAAGAGCTTGTTCCAGTCTCATAATTAAGGCTGATTTCGGCTTTGTCTCTTTAAATGCATCCTTAGTCGCTTATGAAGGATGCTGCTTATGCTCTTTCAAATGCAATAAGCATCCCCGGTGCCAAATCCCATGTCCCAAATGCCGTACATATCCCAAAAGCTGTAACATTCATTCTCTGAGTACCAAATGCATTTCCTGAAAGCAGTGATGATTAGGACTGGGTGAAAAATTTTGGCCAGCAGTGATTTGACCCAAACATGCTGTCTTGTGGGGGAACTACATTATTACAGAATTTGAGTCAAATTCAATGCCCACCTACAAAAAAATAGTGGTGGTGGGGCGGATAATTTCAGAAAATGGAAGCATTTTGTCTTGACTTTTTTTTTTTAAATGAAAAGTTTCAGTTGGGGGGGGGTTATAAATGGCTTTTCATTTTAAAACTGATACATTTCAAAGAAAATTATTAAGGCAAGGATTTTTTTTGGCGGGTGACGTGTTTTATTGGGCCGACTGCGGGGTTGGGGTATAGTCAGATGAGCTACGGCACGCAATGCGTGCACAACCTGGTGAAGAATACCTTGCATTCAAAGGCTTGCCCAACTATATCCCAACCCTGCGGTTGGTCCAGTGAAAGATTTCACCCACAAAACTCCTTGCCCCTTGCATAATTCCTGGCCCAGCATGGCGACACCATCACTCCAATGGCACTACAAAGTGTTACCGTTCTCATTGTTTTTATAAATGATTAAATAACCCAAATACTGCCTGTTGGAAGCAGTGACTTTTCAGTTCAGTCCCCTGTGGTGGTGGTGGTGGTGATACGAGACTCCATCGATGATAGAGAGATCCAGTTAAAGTTACCCTCAAATTGTCTGTTACCAAGAAGATGCGCTTCTGTTTTTAACTAATCACTCAAACCCCACCTAAGTAACAAGCTTCTCCCTGACTTCTTGGACAAAACTGTCCCGAGATGGATCCCCAGGTACCCTCAGGAGGCGTTGTGAGGGCATAGGGCTTAATTTGTGGCATGCCTGCCCAAAAAGGCTGGCTCCCACTGCTGCAGAAGATGTTTCATCCTACTTTGCACCAGCAGTAATGACAATATTAATTAAAAAAACCCAGAACAAGTCAGCTGCAACCAGAGTTCGGTTTAACGCAAGAATAAGTTTGCCTTTGTGAGAAACAGCCCTGATCTTGCCTTCTTGCCGAAGAACTCATCTGGTTATCTCCCAGGTTAACACTCAAACCTGAAACTTATTCATCAATAGAGAAGGACCCTGACTGGATGGAGTTACCGGGGTGTGACTTAATGCCTCTCAAGCAGTGACTGCAAGCTCTTTAATAGAAAAGGACTTGCTTGTTGGTCTTTGTCCAGCGCCCAGCACAGGGGTGCTACCTTCATGCAAAGAAACGCTGCTTCTTCTGGAGAGGTAGCATGCAGACATGGCTGTCCTCTGTTTTCTATCTTCTATATACTTGGCTCCATCACTCATCTCCTACGTGCCCTTTTGTCGTCTCTCTTTGCCCTCTAGTTATCTGGTGAGTTCTCCGAGGCAGGGACTGTGCCTCATTGCACTTACAAACAGTGCCAGGCCCTGACCTTGGTTGGGACTGGCAGGAAATATCATAACGCAGATATTAAGTAGGAACAAAGTCCAAGCTTTTCTTGGACTTTAATTCACAGTCCTGTGAAAAACAAGGGGGGGGAAAAAATAGCACCATGTTTTTAAGCTAAGCACAGAGCTAAGTCCAGGTTTTGCCACTCGGTGTTTATGCAGCCTTTGTGGGCAATAAGTCAGGATCTTTAATTCTTTTATAAGGCACCTGCTTCCTTGTTTGCCTTGCTTCTTTCTCCTTTTAGTTCTGTTTCTTTGGCAAATAAAATACTTTCTCTTCTAGTTCAGCAATCTGTCTTCGTACCTGCTCATCTCCCATTTGCTCCCCGCCTTAGAGGTGGCTGCATTTCAATGACGCTGCATGCATGGCTTGCAAAGTCCTTTAGGAATAAACGTCCTATTGAGATGTAAAATATTATCATGCCAATGACCCCAGCCTATTGGGGAGAGACAGAGTGACCGCTTG
Organism: Caiman crocodilus; assembly: GCA_030014935.1. Lineage (NCBI taxonomy): Eukaryota > Metazoa > Chordata > Crocodylia > Alligatoridae > Caiman > Caiman crocodilus. The sequence continues at coordinate 15,065,092 of JAGPOW010002149.1, forward strand.
ATTATATCTGGAGGAGAATCTGGTTCTACAAATCAGGACGCGAGGTTGCTGGCTCCCGCTCCCTTTTACAAAATTGTTCTTTGCAGCGTGCTTTCTTGGAACTTCTTTTCCTGAACGAGATGAGAGAAGAGACATTTAGGACGTGCTGACATGGGTAAGCTAGACCCAGGCTGGGTTACTGGAAGGTAATAAAATAAAAGTATTTGTCAGGGAAGGAAGGGGAGTGAGTCAGGGCTGAAAGAAGGAGCAGAACTTGGCCCTGAATTCTAACTCAGTCTCTCCTTCCATGGGCAACGATGTGCCGCTTTGTTTATAAATGCATAGCGCCACCGTCTAGCATCTTTCTGACAGCAGCTTTGGGAGGATCTTCCTCTGAGAGGCACCAGAAAGCCCGAGGAGTAGGGATCCAACCAGCCACATCAAACTGCGTCTAAAGCAGAGTGGATAAATCTGTCCGAGTCCCAGAATCAGGGGTCTGCACAGGATTCTGTTACTGCTAGAGCCGCTGCCTGTGGGTCAGTCACTTAACCACCCTGTGCCTCAGTTGGCCCTCCTGGAGAATGGGTACAACACCCACCCACGTCACAGAAACATTTTGAGGCTGTGTAATTGAATGTGAGCAATACTTTATTCTGGATGGCATGACAAGCAGCGTTAGTGCAGGAGATAGCACTCCTCCTCTGGCAGAAATTAGTAGGCTCCACAGTAAGTAGGGCGATAGGTGCAGGCTAAGAGCTTCTCCCTTGCAGCTGTTTCATCTGCCGCCTTTTTGACAGCTAGGTGGATGTAGGCCTGGCGGGGAGGGAGGCGAGTGTGCGTGTGTGAGTGCGACTTACACTTGGAGTCTAACGAAACTTTACAGCCCGATGGAATCATTTTTTTTAAATCAAAGTTCTCGTGGACTGTTGTAATTCTCAAGCGCTCTCCTTCCCAGCAAAGGGCGCCGGCGGCTGCCAGTAATCTAAAAACCAGGAGCAGGCCGTCCACCTCAGGGAAGTGATTTCAAATGGTATAAATATCCCCAAATGGGTTTCGGTCCTGTGGGTTTGCTCACTAATGGAAACTCTGGAGGAGGTGCAAGCTGGGGGTGAGGCGTGGGGTGCCGGCAGGTCAATGGGTGGTGGGCCGGGGGCGTTTCATCCCGAAGCTCTGCAGTGAAGGGTGGTGTTGCTGGGGCGGTGACGTCCTCCGGGGCCAGCTGTCTGCTCATGCGCAGTTTGGGGCATTCCCCGGGGAATGGCGCTGATGGAGAGTCCGAAAACCTGGGTGCTGCTCCCAGCTCTGCCGCTGACCCACATGGTGGCCTTGAGCACATACCTTCGTGTCTGCTTCCCGTCTCACCCATTGCCCGTCTGGTTTCTTTAGACTGGGACTATCTTCCTGTGTGCTTGTACAGCACCTAGGATGAAGCAGCCACAATCTCGGTGGGGGGGGGCCTCCAGGCGTGATCAAAAGAAAAATACATTTGAGACCTACGTCTACCAGCTGATGTAGCTAAGAGATGCAGCGGAGGCTGGTGTTAGTAGAGTTTTACTTCAACAGCAGAGTTCAGCATAACACGAGGTCTCACTCAGGCCTCACTTACCCAGTGTGTCTCCATTATGTATTTACAGGGGGTCTATTCAATTCTCAATTTGCAGAAACTGAGAAATCTGGGATTGTCCATAAAATCAACTGGGAAAAAAAAAATGCAGGCTTCTCAATGGGAGCCAGAGGTCCTCACTACCATGGCCCAGCCTCACCGGGCAGGGTGGAGGGGAGGAGAGGCGCTAGCTGGCAGGGCAGTGTGAAGGGCAGCAGACAAAACGGTAGCTACCCCTTCATCCCTCCTCCTCCTCCCCTCTGATCAGCACCGAGGGCTGGGACCGGCAGAGTGCATCAGGGAAATATCCGTGGGATTTGCCCCTTGTGCCGCGACCAGCCTGCAAAAATTGTTTAGCCTTGTGCAAACAGTCACGCAGTTGCAGCGCAGGAGAGGGCAAAACCGGTTATGTGCACAAACGCTCGCTGTGATTTCAGTTGGTGCTTCCCGCACATTTACAGCGAGACGAGACTCAGTCTTCAGGTCTCAAAACTCTTCTCCCAAGTAAAGACGCTGGTAATGACAAAGAGAATAATTGGAAGTAGAGAGGCATTAGGACGCAGGAGCCATGGAGAAAAGAGGGCTTCTTTCTCCAAATGGCATTACATTGCTCTCAGGCTGCATTTATATGAAGGAGTGAATTGTATCAAAAGGCCTCTTGGGCTGAGAACAAAGGGTGGGATAGATCAGCGCCCTGCAGCTCGTGTCATCATAGATGCCGATGCAATGTGCTGTTTGATCAGACTGGGGCAATGGGCATACGGGCAAGTTACTGCAAGGTAAGCCAGCCTAGCATTTACAAAACATTAGCTAGTCTGCAGTCAATAACTGTGTGCAATGCATGCTCTTTCCGTAGGATGAATGCAAGGTGGCTGACCACACTTTCAGGGAGTAATTAGGTACCTGGTATTTAGTAGGAATATGTATGTGGACAGGTACTGCAGCATAGGTGCAAGAAGAGACCTTGCGGCAATCTGTTTGTCCCCTTTTCCGCTAGTTCAATTGCTCAAGGGGAAGATAGCACCACCCCATGATCTTCAGGGCTTGCATGGGATCTAAAACCACCAAAAACATGATTTCCCAAGCAGCCACTTGGCTTGTTTCTGAGCATGGCTGTTGCCCCTGAAGATCCATCGGAGGGTCTCTCAGGGCTTTACCAGCATCAGTCAACGCTCCCAGTGGCTCTGTGAGAACCGAAAGCAGCAACCTCATTTTACAGATGGGGAACACATTTTATTGCAGGGGGAACACAGCACCGAAGTTAAATGACTTGCCCCACATCCCACAGACGGCGCGAGGAATAGATCCCAGGAGTCCCGCGTCTTGGTTAGGTGCACCGACACCAAAAAACCATCCTTCTGTGTTGCCTCAGGCAAAATGAGGGCTTCTTCTTCCTCCAGGAGGACCACACGCACCAACTGCAGATGCTTCCTCAGCCTGACGAAGGGTTTTTAAACCCGAAAGCTTATTAAGAAGAACTTTTCCAACTACTGAGTTGGTCTAATAAAAGATATCAGATTTACCCCAAAAAGCTCATTTGCCTTCTTCCTCCAGAAGCTCCAAACACAAAATGAACCTTTTTTGGGAAGAGGAGAGAGCTGAGGGTGAAAGCCTTTCAGTTAGCTTTCCTCTCACTGGTCTTCATTCTCATGCTGCCTTTGCATTTCCAGATGTGTGTTGCAAGCAGACGTGATGAAATACTTCAGGAAAGACTGACCTTTGAGATTGGCATTTCCAGCCCCAACCACAGGAGGGACTGGAAATACCAGCCTTTGATATTTCCAGGCCTCCTTTGCTGACTCTCATGGTTTGGATAAGACCCTGTGGCTAAACCCTGCTTGGGACGAACCAGCATCGCTCCGTTAAGGTCTATGGAGCAGGGTGGATTTATTCCACCCACCAGCCTGGCCCTTGTAGCAGCGGACACCTATTTGGACGGACCACTAGAGAGTCATCGGTCTTTCCCTGGTGATCCCATTGTCAACTTCAATGGCAGTGAATCTAGATGAAGGACTGGAATTTAAAAAATCCTAGTTCTGAGCCTGTCGTGGCCTTATTCTTCCCCGCTTACATGTGCATGATTAAAGCCAAAGACTATTTAAAAAATGTGTTGGTGTCTGGCTAATGAAATCTGAGAGGTATAGTGAGTTTTTTATTTCCCCTCCACTCCACACCCTGATAGATGACTGGAGGGTTTGATTGCTAACCAATTTTGTCAGGGTTTTCGAGCGCCTGTGGCAAAGCGGGGTTAACATTTTCTGCTGTGCTAAAAGCAGTTAGTTTTTATCAATCAAGTTAATTTCTTCCATAAATAAAAGCGTATATGACATCCAAATCCTGCACATTTAAATCCCGTCTTATAATAATAAAATAGCTCGGGTTACTTTTCTGGAGGCAATTCCCTGGCAATCATGAAAGCAGCTTAATTAGCAAGTGTCTCATTTTCTCAGCTCAGCCGGGTGACTTGTTCATATCCGAAATCATCTAAGGGGATCCAGGAACTGTGAAGTTTTCCCCAGTCAAACTGTGCCCTGACGAGGCTGCTTCAAACCGTTCGCCAGCAGTGTGAAGTGGAGCGCAGCAAGGGCAGCGTGGATGCACAACCCCCTGTCGCTTCTTAGCTTATTCATCTTGCTCCTGGTAGCCTCCGTTTGGGAGTCTCAGAAAAAGAAACGGTGTTTCACGCTGGGCGAGTGTCTTTGGTCTCCTGCAAATGGTAATATTTAAAGACGTGCTGCTATTCTGCGCGCTGCGATGTTTTCAGACCCGGAGCCTGAAGCAGAGGTTTATGCAGGGCCAGGGGTTGCATAGACAGCCCAATCCCAATGACTTCCTTGGGTACGGTGGGGCGTTCGATCGAATCTGTCATAGGCAGCACTTCAGGGATCATCTGATCCAATCCCCTGCACAAATGGAGGATGGAATTGGGACAACAGATTAGGATTATGGGTAGGATTATGACAGCGCGTTTGACTTTGTGGCTGACTGAAAGGACAATGCAACTCCAATACTGAACAAGAGCAAAATGCTCTTAACGTGAATTGCCAGCAATGGGGAAAATATGCCAAAGTTTGCGGGACCCGGGGGAGGAAATTAGGAGAGCAGCCGTCTACGGAGCTGCTATTCTTCGCAGACCAGCGTGGAAAATAGATATGCTCTGACCTTTATCAGTGTCTTTAAAGGTCTGTTGTCCATCCTGATGCTGAGGTCCTGCTGACACTTGTGAGTGAGGCTTGTTTCGAATGGGAAAGACAGAGAAGGGCAAGACGACCTACCTACCCATCCCTAAGAAGTGGTGCGGCAGTTTTATAGTCCCCATCCCAGGAAAGAGGGATAGTGTTTGGTAAAAGCATCCACCTGTGTATTGTCAGGGCTCATTGCTGCTTTGCTTCTCAGTTGGACCCCAGCGAGGAGGATCATGGGTATAATGGTCTCAGGCTTCTTTTGTTTTATTCCCTCTTACTAAACTGCATGCGTGTGTGTCCGTGCCCGCGACGGTGCGCTGAAGAGATTATCCCATCAGCCTATCTAGCAATGCTAATAGGATTCTTGACAGACGGGGAGCTTGCCCCCCCCTTTCATAAACCAGCCCCGCCGCACTATTTCTTTGATGCAGCTTGTGGCCCGTTCATCGCATCTTAAAGGTGGCCGGCTTGTCTTCCTCCCAAGTAAGGGCCCTCTGAACTAGCGGTGGCAGCTGTCCCGTTCGTCTCGTCCCATCTGGGTAAACCCTTGTGCAAACGAGCTGGCCAGGTCACTGCCACGCTCACCCACACGCAGCGTTGCGTCACAGCGCAAGTAGCCGGCTCGGTTGTGCCCAGTGTTCCTCATAGTGATTTTTTTACACACACTAGGTGATGCTCACTGAATTTTCTCTTTACACCCCGGTGGCTCTCAGCTTACCCAGGGGTCCCAGCTGTGAAGCCATTGCGGATAGCCGAGGCCGATGGGCAAAATAGAGGATCGCAGCCTGGCCGGCGTCCCAAAAGCAGGTATTCATGGAATCGCGTTGTACTTATATCCTTGCTCTGTTTCCTTTCAAGAAAAATGCCAGGGGAAGAGGGAGAGGGAGAGACTGTCAGACAGTCCCGCTAGACATCTCAGTGCCAGATCTCCAGCCATTACCACTCGCCTCCCTCCATCTCAATGGGTTACATTCTTCTGCCCTTTCCCTACCCTCTTTTAACAAATAGGAGCTGGAGCCTTAAGGTATATTAAGGAGCGATATGGATCTGCGCTGATAACACCATTCGGGGATATACATGAGGAAGCCATTAGCTTAAAACTCACAACGAACACAATCTGATAACTAATGGAAGAGGTAGAAGGTCGGGAGCGGGGAGGGAGAGGAAGACTTTGTGTCTGTGCCAGGGAATGGGAAGCAACAGCCCAGATATTCATTCCACCTCAGAGCCACATAGACAGAGTGGGTGCCTCGGGCCTGGGTAAGTGGTGATGGCAGCAGAAAGTTTTCCATGAGCTCAGCAGGAATGTATGAACCCTTGTCCACAAGAAGCCTGTGTGTGTGCATGTGTGACAGAGAGAGAGAGAGAGTGGAAGAGAATGAGTCTAGTGTGTGTTCGGCTGTGTACATCGCAGGGTACGGACAGGTGAGCAAGTTATACCGAGTTAAGAGGAAGGGGGGCACCTTTGGTGCTCAGCTGTTTTACGGTAACTGCTTCATGCATCCCTCGTATCCCCAAAGAAGTGAAAGCTAAACTGTGGTCATTTTAGCCTTGTTTCATCTGGGATTAAATTGGCCCGGGTTATCTTTCACGTACCACGGGACCGGAGCTGACACATGAAACAGCAATTGCAGAGCAGCTAAATTCCCACTCCCTCCCTGTGCCACCTCCTGGTTTAACTGCAGTTTATTTCTTCATCTTAATTATAAGATGGAGACTGAAGTATCCCTGTTACTTATGAATGGGCTCAGTTTGCTAATAATCAATTAGCATCAAACTACCTTGGTATGAAGGTAATAGAGAGCTTCGCACAGCCCTGCTGTCCACACTCTTGCCTTACACACACACACACACACACACACACACACACACACGGGATTCCTGCAACGTAGAACCTCATTAGGCTTGTCCATGCTTGAGTTGTCAGTGGAGACTTTCAGACTAATTAAAAAGCATGAGCTCACTTAATGAACGTGTGGGGGTTTATTTTCTTTCAATAGTCACCTTTAGGCACTCTGAGAGAGGCAGCCATGCCAAACCTTCCTGCATCAGGCTACCGAGTCATCGCCTCTGTTTCTCCCTGTTTCTCTTTCCTCCTTTGGAGATGGAGAGAGGAAGAAGGAGCTGAATGACACAGGCCCGGATTAATAGTGGAGCCCTGGGTGCTTGGTGCTGCATAATCATATAGTGAGAAACATGCCTATGATTTAAATAAACAAGACGAGACCGAATGGAGGGGAACCAGTGGTTCAAAGAGGTGAAGAGACTCAACTAAGGTCATTCAGCAGATGGTGGTGGGACTGAGGGTCCCCTGACACGACCCACTGAACATAATTATTTAAAAATATGATGATCCATGCTGCTTTATTTTATGAAGCTTGTTTCATATTAGCATCTCGCCAATGGCTTTAAAAGGTAGCACTGAGATATGGGGAAAGGTAAGGCACTATTCATGGAGCGGTGCCCGGGGCCAATACAAAATAATGTGATTCTTGCTGTGTCGTCAGTGCGTAGACCACAAACATGGTGTGACGAGACCACACATAGGTAGAGAGAACCCGGTCCCGAAGGCACGCATCGTGCAAGACCTAGCTGCTGCTGCTCCCACGGGGGTCTCACATCTCCTACAACACAGACACGGTATGCACCTATAGAGGCTTCCCAAACTCTTTAAAGGGATTCTACCTTCTTCCTACAAATACTCACCATAGTATTTTTGCACTTCTCCGCCTCCTGTCACTATTCCCAAATGCACAGAGACTGACAATACATTTGGGAGAGCAATATTACTCTCATTTGTAGTTGGAGAAATGGGAAGCTACAGAAATCTAAGGCTTGGTCTCCCCATAGTTATTGTACTTAGGTATTTAACTTGGTTCAGAAAGGCAAATAGTTCAATTAGTAGGCTAGTAACAGAATCTTATACCCATATAGGTTGGTTCGAGACATTTCCTGTTTCATTCCCCTTTAGTAGATGCTCTTTGGGCATGTGTACATGGCCACATGAACTGGGGTCTTGGTTCTGGGGGCTTTGCTGCAGCATTTGTTTTGCACCTTGCTAAATCTCCACAATACCCCTTAATGAAGCCAGACACAGCCAAGTTTAATGCTGACGTCCAGTGAGGGCATGGTGCAAACGCTGGTAGGGTAGCCCTGAGTAAAAGTGTTTCCTGGGCTACTGTGAACTTCTTTCATCGTTGCATGATCTCCCCCGTAAACCCAGAACGTGACTACTCGTGGTAAGTCACTGATGTGATTTTCTGAACCACAAGTATTCACGTGGAGTCTTAAATTGAAACAGGATCACTATTCTGGAACATCTGATTCAGAAAGTGGCCGACCCTTGGTGCTATCTTTCCAGGCTGAGAGGAAAGGATGAAGCAAGCACTCGTGCAATGCATGCAGCAAGTGTCTGTGCGTGTGCAAGCATGTCTGTGGGGTGGGTAGGGAAAGCAGGGCAAGGTGGAAGGAGCTCTGCACATCTTCCCACCGCTTGTCTGGAGATGAATGGACCCCGACATCAGAGTAGCACAGACTGGGATCCTCAGGAACCATTTTATTGTATCTAATCTGGAAATCACTACATACATAGCTAGTTTCTCTTTCCAACAGGACCCGACACTCCTTTGATGTCTCGGGGGCACCTGCAGACAAGCATGGCCATCCCTCTGCTCCTGGACCACAAACGCCTGACCCAGAAATGAAGCTGCGAAGCCATCTGGAGTGCCTCTGTCCTAATCCCTGTTTCAGTCGTGCTTGGAAGAAGTGGTGGGGGCACCCTCAGAGCATCTTCACTGCCTCATTTCTGGGTGCATGTGCAGAGCAGGAGAGGGTAGGTGGGGTGTACTTCTTGTGGGCACCCTGTGGTAGCGGCAGACACGTAGCTCCTCTCCCCCTTCTCCTTTTCCAAGCTGTAGAGTAAATCTGCCCAAATGTTTGTGTTGTGATTTTCACTGCGGATGGCGAGTGGGTAAAACTAGAGCAAGCCAAGAATTCCTCTCGAAGTCGCGATGCACGCTAGCCGTGTGAAAACAAGGCTGTATTCAACATCAGTCTCCCTGCCACAAGTTGTCTTTGCAAAGCAATCGGGTAATCCAGGAGACATTCGTGGACGATGCCTAGAAGGAACCGAGGAAGGGGCAGAATCAGTTGCCGATGGGCCGGCTGCCTTTCCTCGACAGACGCAGCCCGCTGCGAGCGAGATGCAGCTGCTGCACATTGTGTACTACAGAAGCAATGCTTGGGATTGTGGTTTCCACGAGGGATGGCTTGGAAGCCATTGCCGAGATCATCTCCAAGAGGGGCAGTTCCAAACCGGCTCCGATTTCGCTGGACCAGAGAGACCCACTTCCTCCCTACGGCTGGCGCAGCTAACCTCAAGCATTAGTCTTGCTTTGCTTCCTCGTCTCATAGCTCTCCTGTCTTGCTCGGTGGGATCACACAGGCATTTGGGGTCACGAGGAATGCTCTGTTTTGACTCTGAAAGCTCAGCAGGGACTGTGAGCTTTTTTAAAAGCCACGGCGTCACAGTTCTCGGCGTCGGTTGTGTAAGAACCAAAAAAGCCCGTGGAAAGTATACGCAAGTTTGCTGTTTCCAATTATAAAGATTCCAGTTTGCTGCGTCCCCGGACAGGAGATAGCCTCACGCAGTAAACACCACCGAGGGTTAATCACAGCAGTGAATCCGCGGCTTGTGCAGGTGTGCGTTGCACGGCCGCGTCCTGTATGAAACTGGAATCCTTCCATTGTGTATCATAGATAACCTTGCTAAGGGCTAAAAAGGCCTCTCCTTTAGCTTGGGTGGCAGGTCCTGGGCTGCAGGAAGGTCCCGAGTACACTTCTTGCTGAACCTCTGCATGCATGTGGATGGGGTGACGGTGAGGAGATGAGTCCTGGACCTCCCTTGCGGGAACAGAGACCATGGTAGGACTGTGGCAGTGAAGGTCTTTGCTGGGCTGCACAGGAACCCATTTTTCCTGTTTCCCTTTGCATGGGCTTCGTGCTTGAACCATTGAAGACCAGTAAACCCCCCCCGCTCTGCTGCATCCAGCTCAAAACCCTGGATCCAGGGCGCCTGGGTCCTACCCCCAGCTGTCAGGATGTTTAAAGAAAGGGGAATAGTTGTGCAAATAAAACATGGTGGATTTTTGATGAAAACCCCAACAGCTTTCATAGAAAAGGTCTGACGGCAACAGAGAAGGTTGGCTTTTTGTCCAAAATATCCACGGGACAAAAAATATATATAATTTCTCAGCTGATTTTACCTGCAACTCCGGGTGTCAGTTCCTTTTAACTCTGTATCTGAACACTAATTGAATGGAGAAGGAGAATTGAGGTCTTGCTGTAATGTTTAAACCATATAAGTCCCTCTGGGAAGTATTTAATTTCTCCATACAGAGGCTGGGACCCTTCAAACAGCTGAGCATCTCCAGTTTGTTGCTGGGTACTCTTTATTTCCATGGAAACCAAGGGCTTCTGACCAATAAGATTTTTCGTTGGCTTTTGTGGCTATGCCTATAAAAGAAATATGCCTTTGCAAGCATAGTCCAAAAACTATTATGCAAATAGATTAGCTGTTATCTAACGCATCAAATACCCTCAGGTTTTCCTGGACTTGGTAGGATGGTGTAAAGATACGAAAAGACACTCCCTGATTATTCAAAGGCGGCATGATTGAAGCTGCGTAAAGAGAAATCTGGAGCGTGATAACCAGCTGTCTGGCCTCTTGAGCAGAGCAGCTCTACTTCCTCCATTTCTTGGAAGAGCCGTGGCTCATTTCACAGCCACCAGTCGAACTTGCACCCTGGCCTTCCTCCTCATTTCCTAGCGCCTTCTGGACCTCTCAGACAGGGGATGACTCTAATCACGAGTATGCGAAGAGGCTAAGACACTCATAGGTCTGCGGAAAGGCAATGCAAACCAGATGAAATGTGCTTTCGTATAGCACCTCTCTGCCTCTGGTGCCAACAGACACAGACCGGGACTGTGCGGGCAAAGGAAGCAGCCGCGCTGCTCGCCGCAGCAGCTCTCACACAGCTTGAGCATGTAGTGCCCAGCACTTTATCGCATAGCACTTGGATGCGCCCAGGCCTTCACATAGAAATCAAGGGGTTCCTGGACGCCAGGTTCTCAGCAGATGCAAGATGGAGTAACTCCTAATTAACTTTGGTGGAGTTGTGGCACTTTTTACCAGATGGCAGACTGGCTCATTGATTCAAAATCCTTAACATGAGCTAAAAATCTAGCTAACGAGCTAAAACGAGCTGAAAATCAGCTTCACTCCGTGGAAAACTTTAGGCCAGATCTTCAAGCCATCCCAACTCCACTCATGATTTGCAGCAGCTGAAGATGTGGTCCATTGTGCTGTGCCGGTTAACACCAGCTGGGTCACGTAAGGAAAGGAAGAGAGCCTGGGGGGGCAGGTGGATGAAGGAAGGTATTTAAGATGGCTTGAGGGAGTGAGCTTTAAGAAGAGCTGTGATGGAGGTGGGAGAAGCTTAGGTGATGAAGTGGACAGGAATAAGTTGCAGCATAACAACCAAAATCAGAAGCGGTGACAGAGCAAAGAGTAATGTGCAAGGATGAAGGGGGATGCAGTGAGGAATGGTTGCTGGAATAGGAGTAGGTCTTTGGAGCAAGGCTTTTCAAATGAGCTCGCTTGGTGTGGTTTTCCTGTGAGGGGTCATGCCATGCAGTATGCACCCTTTCTGAAAATGGGGATTTTTTTCCCCCCACAGAGTAAGGGGAGAGGCGGGGGGCTCTGGGCTTCTCTCTGCCTGCTTTCCTCTATATTGCAAGGGCAGTACAGCACACATTATCTTTGCTGCACCTCAGAGCACCGGCCTGACTTTCAATATGAGGATTAAACCCTCTGCGAATCGCTACCTCCTGTACTCAGAGCTCAGCCACATGGACATCACTCTAAAAAATACATCTATTTAGAAACCTTAACGCTCAAGGGAATCTCAGCTTTGCTTTCCTTTAAAAGTGGTCTGAACTGGAAGGAGCTATGGGTCAAGACCGGCTTGTGCTATCATCTTAGCAGCAATAACAGGGGAAGGATGCAGGGAGGGATAAAACCAACGCTGTTCAGAGCCACGTGGGTTTTGATTCCTGCATCAACCTGCTTCATGAGTTGTCCTGTTAGATGTCAGGGCAGTTACTTCTGGAGTAAGGTGCTGTTCTTTGGGAGCAAATTGTACTGAAAACTGGCCTACAGCAAGGATCGTGGTGTAGAAATGAGAGCAAGAGATGCAGTCTGGTTGTGGGTGCACTTGATCTGTTCACAGAGCCATGCTAACTCACATCCCATCCATCCCTTCACTCAGTTTAGGCCTCTTGCAACCCCTGGCTACACAAGCGTGTGCTTACCCTTGTTGCCACTACGGCATCACTCATATCAACTGGGAGGCTGCATCCACCCCGGTTCCTACAGGAGGATACGGATAAGAATGGGTAGTCAAACCTGCAATTTGGAGACCACAGGCTCGGAGACAGCCCTTGTTCTTGATTTGAAATCGTGCCCTACCCCACCTCCTTCCTCAAAGACAGTGCTCCTTGGACATATGATGACACTGAAGATGGGCCCTATGAGGATCCCATGCGAGTCCCAGGGAAGAGTTTGCACTGCTGTAGAGTCTCCTCCCTGCAGCCATAGTCCAGGAATCCCGTATCCCCCCGCATCGTGAATCTTTTCAGCTTCCTTTCTAATCACCTTCTTTCGTGCGTTCCTCGGCGACGCCTCTGACAATCCCCATAGTTCTGCATGGTTTCACTTCAAGCCAAGATACCATTGGCAGGTTGGGGTGCTGCATAGCAAACCTTTTACTCTGTGGGCCAGGCCCAGGCACTGAAAAGTGTAATCCGCTTACAGCGTGGAAGAAATCCTCCAGGCGTTTTGATTTCGTGCAGTCTTCAAACCCCCGCATGTCAGTGGAGGCTGTTGCAACCCACAGCTTTTCCTCTCCTATAGCTAGGGGGAGCGTTTCTCCCTGGGATGCGTTCAGGGCCATGGTTGTGGTGCACGCACGAGCCAGCGTACAGGCACGTCACCTGGGGTAACACCGTGCGCAAGTACGTACTTACCCACTCAGTTAGTCAGCTCTGGTCGGGGATTTTATGGGTGTCCCAGGTGCGATTTGTGGGTGTACCAATGGACATTGAAAATAATCACGCTCCCTTTCTGCAAGTCTTGATGTTGCTTGCTCTAAAACCTCTGTTCCTGATAAATGTTTAATCATTTTCTTGTATTTGTCTCATGAGACCCCCTTTGCCCCCATTGCATTGTCGAAGCTTAGGTGCATGAAGGTACAGTTTGTACCATAGCGATGCGTGTGCCTAGGGACCTACGTAGGCACTAAGCATTTCTGTGTGAATCAGACCCGCAAGACATCATCATGTGCTCCAAACTGCTCACACACACACACACACACACGCACATGTTTTTTCTGCATGACTAGCATTTAATCAACACTTTCCTTAATAAGCTGTTACATAATTAGATGTTACTTTTTGGTATACACTGTGAGTGCTGGGGTTTTGCCCGGAGGCTGTACCTTTCCTTCCATCGACTTTATTGCAACACACATACAAATCCTCCTTGGAATTCATGAGCACTTAAATGGGCAATTTAATATGTGCTGGAATCACAACTTTTTAGCTGCAGAGAAAACCCCCCTTTGCTGGGGAACGGAGGAATCAATCAGTGGGGAAAAAAAATCAGAAATTGGAAAATGTCTTTGGTGGGTGTGTGGTTGGGGGAGGGGAGGGATTAAAAGAGAAAATAGACTGTAAAAAGTTATGGTCTAAAGGAGTCTGGCGGAGGGGAGCGAAAAAAAAATACCCACAGTGCCTATAAAAATACGCGAACAGGAAAATACTCCCAGAACCACAAAAGTACCCACAGTGCCATGAAATAATAGAGCTGTGTAAACATCCAGAGTACCATAAAAATACTGTCTGGAGCATGAAAATACTCCCACAGAGTACTTTGAACATGGAGCACCCCAAAGCACCCTGATGAAAATCCCCCAAGTACAATGAAAATAGCCCAAAGTATCCAGATGAGCGGGGAAAATACTCACAGAACCACAAAAATATTTAGTCTACTGTGGAAACACCCACCCTGTTTAAAAAAATAGCCAAAAGTATCTGAACATCATATGAAAAGTATCAGGGATGAGTATTTTTAGTCATTAGCAGGGATCCTGGTTTTCTCTGATTTAAAAGTATCAGGGGTGAGTATTTTTAGCCATTAGCAGAGATCCTGTTTTTTCTGCTTTAAAAAAATCCCCAATTTTGGATTAAAAAGATCTACCTTGTGCCATGATTTAAATGAAACACCGCCATACATATCTATAGCTATAATTGAGTAGTGTTTCATTTAAATCATGGCACAAGGTAGATTGGGGGTTATCTTTTTTAACCCCAAACTGGGGATTTTTTTCAAATCCGAGAAAAGCAAGACCCTCGGTCATTAGGAAATAACACTGGAAAGTTAATGACTGCTAGGATACCACATCTCTCCTTTCCTCTCAGCTTTGTGGTGGGCTACGGTGTTTGCTCACCCTGGGAAGAAATGCAGACGTCTCTGGGGTGGAGGATGGCCAGCTGTTGACATCAGACCACGCAAGATAGAGGAGGATGTGAAGTCTTCTGTGCCCGTTTAGGAGGGAGGCAGAGTGCCATTAGCAAGACTGAAGTTTGCCAGGGGCACCCTAAAAAGAGCCCACGTGGTCAGAAAAGTGTGTCTATGTCCCGTTCCAAACATTGGCCTTGCAATGCCTGACCCATGCTGAGAAGCTGGGTTTGAAGGTAAAGGGTAGCACCCCACCTTCAATAAAGAGCCACAATAAAGAGCCTGTGAATGACCCTGTTTTATTAGCACAAAGATACTCCCAGGAAGGAGAGGAGAGTATATAGCGCTGCCACGCGGATGCAGAGGAAACTGCTAGTCCCTGTAAATCTCCAGGTGAAAGGATGCTTGCTTTCGTGGCTGGAGCCGGGGGATGGACGGACCTGGAAGGTCCCGGGTAAGAGGACATGTATGAGCCCGGCGCACTCCAAGGGAGTGTCTAAGGCAGCACGGAAGTGATCTCTCACCACTAATACCTAAATTATTGCTGACCCTAGGAGGGCTTGGGGGTCATCTGAGAAAAATATACGTAAAATGATCCCTCCTGCTAAAGCGCCTTTGATGGGTCCTTGATAACAGAGGCCAGGGTCAGGGAGGGAAATCCAGTTTCCAGGGCTGGTATTTACCTTGGGCTGCTTTCCCCCTTGGGTTGCTGAACGTCCTTCCCAGTGACACGTATCCCCTCGAATGCCTCATCCCAGAAAACAGAGGTCAATTCAGTCCAGGTCCTAAATCTCCCCCGGCAGGCATTTGTCAAGGACTCGTGCTGAACTGGGAAGTGGGCTCTTGTAGTGGGGTGTGAATGGGGGAAAGAAGGAAGATGCAGGGGAAACCCAGGCTGCTGAAGTGGAGAAACGCTGTCTGGGGAAGCTGCTTCTGCCTTTTCTTTTCATGTTCAAAGGCAGGAAAGATTAGAAGTAGGAGGGGGAAAGATGTCTCCTAATTCCACTGGGTGCAGAAGAGCGAAGGGACGGATGGAGATGTAATACCATACGACACAGGAAAGCCAGGGGCCTGAGCACAGAAGGAGATGCAAAAATAAGGGTCTCCTGTAATGCTGACAGGCACAGGTGAGCTGGTGAGTTGAGTAACTCACGTCATGACACTGGAGGCTCCGATGCCGAAACGCCCTCCGAGCCACCAAGTAGCCCATATAAAAACCATGCTCATGTGAACTCCTACCTCTGAGCACGACAACTAAGCGCCTCTCCTACAAAGTACTGGCCTTGGGAGTGTGGTTTGGATAGCCCGGTCACACTAGTGTGCACAGAGGTAAAGGGAACCCCTATTTAATCCCTGAGGTTACAATGTTTCTGCTCAAGACGGTCTCTTTTTCGGCTGAGCTTGCTCATGCTTCAGGTTTATTTAGCGCTAATCCTAAAAGCCAATTGTTTTAAAACTGTGACTAAGTTGGGGAGTGAAAAGTTAAGCACCTTGAAGTCTCCAGGGTGGGACAAGAGCTGCAATAGTTTTCCCTTGTTTTGGGGTCTTTTTGTGGGGGGAGGGAAGGGGTTGGGGTTTTTTGCTGTTTGCTGCCTTTTGCAGGACGGCCTTTGTGTTTGGACAGTCTCTCACGCATGGCTGACAGGAGCAAACGCACCACTTCAACCCAGCCATTGCACTGCTTCTGAGTGCTTTTAAAAAAGGCACTTAAGAAACCCAACTGCCCGTAAAGATTAGCTTCGTGAGGCTAAGAATAGCTCCAAAAAACTTTGGCTCTGAAAAGGCCTTTCCACTGTAAATGTGACACTTACGGCTTAATTTCGCTGCACGGTTAACTCACGCTATAACTCAAGTGTTGCCCCTAACCCGTGTCCCGTCTGCATACAAGAACACTTAACTTGAGTACTTTTGACTGAAGTTGGCTGGCTTGACTATAGCTCGAGGCAGCATAACTTAGCTCTGACATGACCATTGCAGGTGGATGCAAGCTCAATGCCTCTCAAGCGTTCCAAGTCCTCCAGGGCCTTCCCACAATTTCCCCCGCCCTGTGCCCAGAAAGGACTGACAAATTCTCTTATCATTCACTGGCAATGCATTCACAGAGTGGCTCGCTCTATGGCAGTACAGGGAACCAGGGAATATGCCCCCAGAAACTTATTCCAGCACAGTCCTTCTCATCCAAGTTCAGCTACCTCAAGAGGAGTAACTCAAGTGTAGATAAGGTGATTGATTTACCAGCTGTGACGATGTAGCATCAGATTACCGACAAGACTAGTACCACATCTTTCTACCCAAGAACCCAACCCACCAGTCTTGGAACAGATCTATCTGATACAATAATAGTGTACATTTAAAGACCACGTCACAATTTTAACCGAGCCCTGCTGCAAGTAAAGTATTTGCACAAGCAAAGTAGTGTCACAGATTCTGGGCAGTCTACAGGAGCTCCTCTATTGCCATGGATTACTACTTGCCACGGGAAGATGCAGAGCTACCAACATGATTGGTGGTACCATGAAATGGTAACATGGCTAGAATACCAGCAAATGAAATGTGACCTATTTATTCCCCAGTATAGTTGCAAAATGTGCGTTGTGCAAAGTTACTCAGTTCTAAATGCAAAATAAAATAACCCACCCATCCTGCCAATAGTTAAGCTAACCACACTACTTATGCGCTTAAATGAACTATGGGCATCGGTAATTGCAGTGAAGAGCATAAATAGTGAAAAGAAACCCCCCCAAACAAACAACCCCAACAAATCCCGAAGGTGTCATTTTTGTTTAAATGAGTTTTCAATGTTACAGTAACCTCCTGGTACATTACTAATAAAGATGGTGCCATGAAAAAAAGAAGGCGGGATTGTTACCTTGACTCCTACGTAATGTTTAAGCTTATGCGTGTTTGCTTTGGGCAGCAACTACAGTGCTCAAGGGTGAGCTTTTAAAAACTTAATTTCAAGAGACTCTCTTTGGCTGCTTTTGGCCTACATGAGGTCCAGTAAAAACAGAAGTCTGATTTCTTAAGCACCTTTTTAAAAGCTTGTACAACTCCCAAAGAGCAGAGCAGAGCGGATTAGTACTATTAGGCTGATGCTTGGTTAAAACCTCGCTGGCGCTGATGGAGTAAGACCTGCCCCTCCTTTCAGAGACATGTGCAAAGTTATTAAGCTTCTGTAGGGAACAAAGGAGCTGAAACGCTTGAAGCCACTAAAGTATGGACTGCATGCAAGGGGGGTCAGGGCTGAGCTCTGGGAGTGGAGTTGTGTGTGTGTGTGTGTGTGTAGACACAGCTGGGTGCCACCAAGACAGAGACAGTCAGAGATGTGCTAGTAGTATGACCCCAAGGAGAAGCTAGTGGAGAGCTCTTGGACCGGGTAGTGGCTGGAAAGCAGGTGGGGCTGGAGCAATGCAATGCTTCCCCATCAGCTTTAGGCCAGAGCTCCTAATGTTGTACATATACACAGGGGATCACAGGGAAAATCCATCACCTTCTCTTCCTGATGTGAACAACCCACAATCCCCCAGATATTGGCTAACTGCCGGGTGAAAAGGGCTACCGGCTTGAAGTGTGTGACAAATCTCCATTGAGGGCCACCGAGGTAGGAAGAACTCCCTAGACAACTTCCCCAAGGGTCTTTAAGGTGGGTGTCTCGTGGCCTAGGCTCTCTTGGCCAAGCTCTGCAGCCACTGCAGGGTCTAGCACTTCTGAAATGCTTGTGTGGGAATCATCAGAAATGGGATAGGAGCAGAAGC
Source organism: Caiman crocodilus (assembly GCA_030014935.1). Taxonomy (NCBI): domain Eukaryota; kingdom Metazoa; phylum Chordata; order Crocodylia; family Alligatoridae; genus Caiman; species Caiman crocodilus. Next base: position 15,083,191 of record JAGPOW010002149.1, read on the forward strand.
ACGCAGTTTTGGCTTTGGTCCGTGTTGAGTCCCTGAGAGAGGCGCAGGCTCCAGTACTGTGCCTTGGGACGGGGGGCTGGGCTATTGTTTCTGCCAAAAGCATGGTCTGTGCAGTGTCTGGAGCCACTTCTGTTGGAAAACAGATGCAGAATGAGTGGAAGAGGTCGGAGTTTGTCCGTAGCATTGTCACCGTGTGCGGGAAACAAAATAAGGCTCCCCCAAGGCTGCAAATAATTCAGCTCACGTGCTTAAAGCTAAGCTTGTGCATAAGTATTTGCAAAAGCAGAGGCTTCACAAAGAGCACAAATAACATAAAGTTGTTTAGAATAAAGGAGTCTTTATTCAGAATAAAGTCAGGGCTAATAATCACCTGTCATATTACTCATAAGGCTGATGGGATTTAATTTAAAATAAATAATGCATGCCAAACATACTCAGAGTCAATACTCTGATGCCAGGTCACTGATTTCTACTCCCACCTGTAGGGTCCTCCCAATTTTCCTACCATTTGCAGACAAATCAGCTGGGGCTGCGGGTGCTCGATCTCAAATTCTGCAGCCGAAAGATCGCCCCTGGAGACTCACTGGGCCCTCTTCAAGTGTCCGATGACAGGTGGCCAACAGGGGTGAAGAATGATGTTCACAGTCACTCACTTGGGAGGTGTTTCATACAAGTGTGACTGATGAGATATAAAACACTCAGGCCTAGAATGTGCTAATCTGGCTCTTTGTCCCGTGGCCCATTCAGCCCGTTCCACCAGCAAAGCGGATGCTAATAAACGGAATTGCTCAAAGCCGTGTTTAGGGATGGCTGGAACAGCACATCAGCCAGCGTGAATAGAAGCGGCTCTGTTTGAATTCAGCAGAACGCAGATGATTTATACCACTGAAGATCTGGCTCTGTGTGTGCATGCCTGCGTTCTTTAGCAGCATTTGGGGAGGGGGGAGCTGATATGGGTTGGGAAGGGTGGAGAATAAAAGAGGTGTCTCTTGTTCAAACCAACATTTTTTTTTGAAAGGCGAGAGCAAATCACCCTGTCTGAGACGAAGCCCTTCGGGACAAAGATGGGAACGGGGTTGAGCAATAGAGGGATAGAGGTAATAGAATCACTTTTCATCACAGTCTCATAACTGCTGTCTTGTAGCCATCCTGCTCTTGCGATAGACTTTGCAATGCCTACTAGAGATCCTTCTAGGATACAGCCCTGGGAGCCAGAACCTCATTTGAGTTTAATGCCAGTGAGACTACGCTAGGCACACTGGAGCCAGATTTGGATCCAACGCACATTTTTTTTGGCTCCCAACGCCCAGAGCGAGGAATGTAAATTGGCTTTGCAGAAGTATGCTGATTTTGGTGCCAAAACTTCATTCGATATCATCTCTGTCTGGCACTTCAACAGCAGGTGCTTCCCGAGGTGACCTGAAGCACATAGGCACAACGCAAACACGTATCGGCCGGGCTGCTCTAACCAAAGCGCGTGGCTTGTGTGTCTTTAGGCATCACTGCAATCTGTCGCCTTCAGCTTGGATGCTAGCTCAGATAGTCCTCTTCCATAAAGGCTGGAAAGATGCATGTTGTAGCAAAAGCAGGTGTTTTCCCCTGCCCCACTCTCATCCGTTTTGAGCTGAATAAGTCAACATTTATCCGTTAGAAAATATTATTCTTTTATCACTAAGGGCAATTCTGCAAGCCTTGCATATCCCAAGTAGGGCTCAGGGTTGTGAGCAATCCACTAGCCTTGGGGGGATTACTCAGGCAGAGGAAGGGCTGCAGGACGGAGCCCTAGACTATTAGGGTTAGATTGCTCTGCCTTTACTCACAGTGAATCATGACTTTCCTTGGAAACAGTTTCACTTAAATCAATGGCTGTGTCTGTGGGCTGTGCTGGAGCAGCACGATGAGCACTAGTCCCATGACTTCACAAGGAGCTTTGCAAGCAGTTGGAAAAAACCAAAATAAAATGGGTTTATTCTCCAGTGCTCTCAAATTAGTGTGCTCTGGGTCTGCTGGAGGCCAACAGTGTGCAACCGCAGAGGAATCGCCAGCTGACAAGATCGGTGCCCAGTGGGAGGGCTGCTAAATAGAAGCTCTTTGGTCTGGCTGGAGAACCAGGGAGCTGGGAGTGAGAATTTTTGCCCCTATTTTCTTTTTCACCGGCCTTCGAGCCACTTAAGTCACTTCTGTTTCTCCATCATTCAAGTGGAGATAACGTCACATCCCAACCATATTAGATATTCCGGTGCTCGTTTCCATTTAGTGAGCGGAGAGCATTCATAGCCTGGGAAGAAAGAGCCATTCGGACAATGTAGCAGGAGGCGTTTGGCACCAAAGTCAAAATAATAACGGAAACCTGTGCATGGAAAGGTAATGTGACAATGAAGGGTAGGGGCAGGCGAAATGGTTCTACTTTCAGTAAGAACCGGCCACTAAATCTGTAGCAAATCCAAAAAATACTTCTCGAAGGGGCCCATTTTTCACCTGCTAAAAATCCACTGGAGTACAGAGATCGGTAACACTTTCTCATCCATGGGCTTAGTCCATTGCCCATTTCAGGATAATGTATGCTGGTAGTTTCTTTTAATTTTGCTCTCCTTCCATCCTCAGCCTGTCTTGCCTCTTCAAACTGCAAACACTTTGGAGGAAGGGACTGTGTCTTCTTATGTGGCTTCTTTAAGGGCCTTTACT
>JAGPOW010002149.1:15085975-15209462 GCA_030014935.1 Caiman crocodilus
GAGATTTGGGCTACAAGGTCCTACCCTCGTACAAATAATCACGTAGGCACCTAAATAAAAAGGATGCTTTTCCCATGGGATTTAAAACTGGGAACACTGGGTGCTCTCTCACCTGGCATCAGCAGGAGCTGTGGGTGTTTTACCATTTGTCGGGATACGGCTAGTTCTAAGATATCAATGTCTCCATTTAGACATTGATGTTTGACAACTTTTACCCTAACTTTCTATGATTCTATAGAGGTTTTTAAGACCTTGGCTGGGATGATCTAGCTGGGGCTTTGAGCAGGGGGTTGGACTAGATGTGACCTCCTGAACTGCCTTCCAATCCTAATTACCTCTGATTGCTTTGACTTAGGGGTGTATAGGGTAAGAATCCATTATATGCATGTAGCAAAGCATCTGCAGCTCTGTCCCGGGAATCTGTGGCTGTGTCTACATGAGATGCTGCCTGCATAGTAGGGCTGTGCGAAATTTCACCAGCGGTTTCGCTTCGAAGCTGTTTTGACCCGGTTTGAGCTCAAAACAGCGAAATTGAAATGAAACAAAAGGCTTTGAAACCGCTTCAAAATGAAAGAAGAGCATTCGAAACCTTTCGAAAGTTTCAAAAGTATTGCGCAGTAGCATCGCACGGCAGGAAGCGTGATGCAACGCTACTGTGCCGTAGTCGTGAAAAAGCCATTCCTTGACACGTGTAACGACTGCACAGTCAGCGTCTCGTGTGGACACAGCCTGTATTTGCTATTTAGCATGCTGTAGATACCATCCTATCCATCATCAAGGTATATGAGCCCCCTTTCTTATAAAATCCATAGCAAATGAATGAAACAAAGAAAGCTGGCGGGAAATGCCCATTGTGTTCTTGCAGGACGATTTGAGGGCCAAAGCTTAAAAAATTTCTCATGGTAAAAAGGTCCGTATGGTAAATAGGAACTTAATTTTGCAGAGTTTATTTATTTATTTATTTATTTTGGAGAAACTGGGGACCGGCAAGCCAGAGTTTTCTGAGAAAATGTGTGTCGTGGTTGAAAAGCATTTTTGCGTTTGGAAAAAATGCTTTGATTTAAGAAAAAAAGAAAATCCACTGGTTCTAGCAATGAACTTTCTTGCTGCAGTATCTTCTGACATCCCCTTTCTATGGGTATAAGACAGAAGGCGTAAATGAACTAGATCTGACAATACAACAATAATGGTGTGGTGTCGTATTTTTGGCTGCGGTAAAGCATTTTCTTCTGCGGAGCATCAGCGTCTGTCAATCATTTTAATGATGTGCCAATGTATTGAGGGAAAGTTGCAGCTTGACATTTCCAGCTGAACACGTCTACTCTACCCCCGTTTAATGGAAAGTCCCCTGCAGACTGTGAGTATATATATAAGCTCATGGAAAATCGCGGTATCGCTCTCCTCCGTACAGGTATAATGTGTTCTTAGTCACTGCCTTGGAACCATGATTTTCAATGTGATGGAAAGGTATTGGTGAGATCATATTATAGGAATGTTTGTTTAAGCCAAGAGCGATTCCTGTTTTATTTTGTTTTGGCAGGGCCCTGAGTGAGACCCCTTAATGTGAAGTAGCATGCAGAATTAGACACGTATATTAATAATAAAAAAAAAAAATGTAACCTGGCAGCAATCATGACAAGGCTGATACGGGCATAAACACATGGTATATAGAGAGGCTGGTGAATAATTTTACAATTATTGCATACCCTATAATATAGTAATGAATCTGTAGCCAGCTAGGACTGCGCAGTTGTCATGAACACATGGGATAGTATAACGACTGCTGGGAGATCAGGCAGATTTGCACACTAAAACCACAGGTCCTGCTCACCCACGTGAGGAAGGGACTGTGTCTTCTTATGTGGCTTCTTTAAGGGCCTTTACTTGAGATTTGGGCTACAAGGTCCTACCCTCGTACAAATAATCACGTAGGCACACTACTGGGCAGAAGATGAAGATAGCTGAGGGACCAATAACACAGCTCAGCCTCTATGATATGTTCAGACTTCAGTGTATTCCTGATTTAGTGCTTACAGAAAAATGTTGAGGGCTCAGTTGATGGAGGGTCCACGCAACTTCAGGCATCTGATCCCCTTTTATCACCCGGAGGCAAGTTATAAGGATTTTATAGTTCCTTGCTCGATCCTAGTGGAAATCTGAGTGCAAAGCGAGAAACTTGGTGGAGCTGTTTCTTGCAAAGCCAGTGGCACTATATCATTTTACAGCAGCTATGTACGGCAGGACTCCGAGCACCAAACTACTCCCACTTGGACCTCCGCAGACACGGGCTAGGAGTAATTCCACCACCTTCGGCGAAGTCGAAGTTTGGTTGCGTCGGCCCTGTTGGGATGAATTTTGGAACGACTTGAACGTTGCACTTTCTCTTCTGCTACAACAAGGAGATGGCGAGGAACCGCGGGAAAACAAGCGGAGAAATGAAGTGGGTTTTGGGATGGGGCGAAAACGAACTATGGAGAGAGTGTAACTAAAAGAGCGGGGAACTGAGAAGCGAAGAACATCTTTGTGAAAGGGGCATCCCCTACATACAGCAACATCTGCCCGCTTGAACCAGCTTTTGGGACTCAGCTATTTGTAGGACATAGAATAGAGCTCCTGCCCGTCTCTCCTGCCGACCTCGGTGAGCTAGTGAGTAAGGACATGCATGGGATTGTGGCTATGATCTTGGCTAAGGCCCTTCGTGGCGTGATGACCACCTGCCTGGGGAGCTCCCTTCAACCACTTGCTCTCGACATGGTTCACCCATGACAGCGTGTGAACCACGGCCTTGTTGACTGCAGACTTGCTAGCCAAGCCCAGCCCATGCGAAGTTGGCAGAGACTTTTCCCAGCAGAGGTAAGACCCTGACGGTGGAAGAGAGGAAGGAGTTAAAAGAGAAATAGGAAGGCCTGAACAAGGTGGGAGAAAACTGTTGCTTCCTTGCACGTGATTTTCTATCTCGTCCCAAAGCTTTTGCTCCATGCGCTTGGTTTTCCTCCAGGACACATCCCATAGCAGGTTCCCAGCGCCTCCTCCCTTGTGCAGCCAGACAAATTGGGCCTTGTTAAGCATCCTCTTGCCGTTGCCTAGGCGCCAGGGCTGACAGTGTTGTGACGGCTAAAGAGCAGGCTGACAAGGGGTCTGTTGATGCTGAGTGACAGCTCTGGCCCATCGCCAGCGGGGCAGGGCAGGAGCTCTGCAGCGCCGCGGCTGCAGGAGCCGGGGACGGCTGCGGTGGAAGGGAAATATCTAAACCTTGTCAACATGGTGCCTAATGTTAACAAAACTGCAGCCAGGCAGTGCGGTGGGACGGGCAGACCGTGCCGACCTGAGCACGCGGCCCTGCCTACGTAGTGCTCTCACTCTAGGGACAGAGGAAAGAACCCAATGCTTTGCTTTTATGCAAAGCCATGGCACAGCCTTGGGATGTGTGCATGGCAGCGCCGTATCGTTTTGCACTGGGTGATGCAGATGTTGCAATGCAATGCAGTTTCCCATAGCTCTGCGGCGTCTGGGGGATTTCTTTGGCTTTCCCGTGGGATGGTGCGGTTCGTCATCTTTGTAAAGCGGAGCATAACTTGTAGGATAATCAAATACCTAGGTTTGCGCTAGTTAGATTATCATATAATAGTTAGCTCTTCAGTCCCCTGTGATTTGCTGCTGACTGACCATCTGCCTTGCTTTCCGGTGCTGAATGACTGGCTGACTCTGATGGAAGGTGCTGACAGCTGACGCAAATTAGCCATCCTTGTTTTTTCAGTGTGCATTAACCTAGTCCTCCTCTAATTTATTTTCCTCTGTTGGAAATCGTTGGGTTGCTAGAAACAAAGCTTGGGGCTGGTGTCCTAGAAGGCCTGCAGATGTGCACGTGTTCCCTAGTCCATCTCTGCAACCTACCTGCCCCCTCACCTGGGGCAACTGTGCCTAGGATGAGGAAGGAGCAGTCATTGACCCATTTGGTGGCACCAGAGAGTCACTGGCCTTTCTGGTGGGAAAATGGGTATTTGTCAGTGCCAGTTGGGTGGGTTAATGAGCGAGGCAAACATCTATTGCTTGCTGGAGAATAAGACCCAAACCTTTCTACATATCCACCAAACAGCCATGTGGGTCAACTCTACTGGACTGTGTATACCGTTGGGGAGCAGCTCTTCCATAGGAAGTCATGACTTTGTTTGCCCTCCTAAGTTAAGCACAGTCAGGACTGACCCGTACCTATATAGGAGACTTGTATGGGAAAATCCCAGGGCTCTGCAGGAAGGAAAACTAAGGGCTTAGCTTGCGGAGCTCTTCCCTTTAAATCAGCACTGCTGCCAGGACACACTTGGGTATCACAAGCACCTGGATTTGTCATCTCTTATAGGCGTAGTGAACTATGGAGCTGCTGGTAGTATCACTGGCAACAGACGTCCCTTTCTCATAGACACAGCTCTGCTGGCAGAAGGGGCTTTTCTACCTCCAGAGTTTCACCAGATCCCCCTAAATAGCAGATCTGCATTCACCCCAAGGGTTGTGGTGACATGGGTGTGCTAACCAGGAGACATGATCTTTTCTTCCTTCGAACCAACTTAGCTGTGCTGGCAGTTTTGCAACGTAGACATGGCCTGAGGAAAACTGATAGGGCTGGAGCCCTGCTGCAGAACGCGATGCTAATAGGATTGATCATCTGTGGAACAGGAGAATCGGCGTGTCTCTGCACCCGGGAACCGTCCAAATGAAGCATCTCAACAGTTGTCTCTCGATACCCTTAGCCAATGACATTTGTCCGTCCGGTTTGTTTTTCTTCTCCGAGGCTGATTGTTGGGGAAATCTAATATTCTGTGACCAGCTCGTACCCCACCCTATTGCTCTTTGATCTGAAGATCAAAGTGCGAAAAGAGCTCGGGCTGATGACAGTCGGAAAGTCAACGCACGCCTCGGAGAAAAAGAAAACACCTCGTTATTATGAATGAATAATAATAACCGTGCTTCCTCTCCTGACATCCTTCCAGATTCAGATCTGTTTGTTTCTCAGATTCCTTGAGCTTATCAGCACAATCCATCAAAATCTGGAATTGCTGATGTTCGCAGGCAAGTTGAGCCCTTTGGTTACCTACAAGGCATTTGCGAGGTCCTAAGAGCTGCTCGCAGACCAGGGGTGGGCAAAATGCGGCCCAGGGGCCAGGTGCGGCCCGCCAGGCTATTCCATCCGGCTCGTGGGGCCCCTAAAAAATTTAGAAAATTAATATTTATCTTCTCCTGGCTGCCTATCATGCGGCCCTTGATGGCTTGCCAAAACGCAGTAAGCGGCCCTCCTCCTGAAATAAGTGCCCACCCCTATTATAGACCGTAGGGCTGCCCAATGGGCAATGTACAGTGTGTCCTCTTAAGGGGCCATTGAGTACGAGAGAAATTTCTTACAAGCTTCAGGAAAGTGGGAATGATTGGTGGGCACAAAGAGGCCTTTGTCCACATATGCACACCTAAGGTAGCGACGTACAAATCGCTGTGCCTACAGGGTCCTGAGAACATCTGGATGATATGGGTTTGGTTTATTTTATATCAATCTAAGGATCAATTTCCTTATGTTCTCCATGATGGAGGAGAGGCACTTTGATGAGGTTTATGTGAAAACCCGAACGATCTTTCTCTCCGATTTTAATACCTGAGTGGGGTGTACTTGGTCGCGCTACCATCGCCATGCTCAAGCGGACTCGGCCTTCAGAAGCAGTGAAAGAGATGGCCACTGCTGCGCAAACAGATGCAAATGAAGCGGCGGCTTTAAATGTCAAGGGGAAAAAGAAAGAAAATCTCTGCAAGGAGAAGCGAGGGAGACTGATGGCACTTGATGTCCCGGCGCCGTGTCTCCGCGCTCAGATCAAACCGGGGAGGCTTACGAGATCACTGAGCTTGCACTAGTTCCAGTCTGCTGCCTGTAATTCATACGGAGCCTCCAACACAGCCAGACCACATTCAGAGCTGCAGCGGGGTCGCAGGGGGTCAGCTCTGTCACATGGCGGGCAGCACCCATCCCAGCGTTTGAAGGGAGTCCCCAGCTTGATGCCGCATCGATAACTCAGCTGGGAGTCAATGCAAAAGTCCCCGCAAGTAGCATGTTGAACAATGAGGGCTGGCAATGAGTGTCAATGAATTTATTGCCGGGGTTATTTATGCGCGTAGAAGAGAAGCGGTAAGTGGTGGGAAAGGCTTCTCTCTAAGCCTCTCAAGGAAGATGTGTATCCAGTCCCTCCTGTATTGGCAGTTTCTCTTTTAGCTTTCCCAGCGAACCAGTGTTTCCTTCCTGTCTCGGGCCGTGGAAAAATGAGAAACTTTGCACTGGTAGGACAAGATGACCTGGCTCTTGAGTTACCATCTCTGCTCTACCAGCCACTCCCATGTGTCCCAACTTCACATACTTTCCCTTTGTAGTATGCTGGTATAATGCAGGGATCATCAGTTAAAACAAGGGACAAAACCTGTACCCTGCTGCAAGGGGATAAAAATGGGATGAATTTAAGGAAGAGTGAATCCATTTGGAAGTCAGGCTTGGGAAATTAGACCGGTGTTTCTCAACCTTTTAAGTAGCAAGTACCCGCTAACTTCTGAAAATTATAATAAGTACCCCAACACTCAATTTTCCAGAGGACTTTATATTTACAAGCTAACATGTGCCATATATTGGAAGAAGGGCTGTGTATATAAGGCTAGGATATGACAGAGATCTGATCTGGTGGGGGTAGGGTTGCCACCTTTTACCCCAGGGGTGCACAACTCGAGTATGTACCTGGGCTAGACGTGATGTTGGCCAAAGTTAGGAGGGCTGAACCAAATTATTACTGGGGAATTTGAAGTGTCGTGCAATGTGCGGCACACCAAATTTTTGCCATAGTTTTGAGAGGAGGAAGGGGCGAGAGAGAGGAAAAGAGGGCCAGAGAGAGAGAGTGCTGGGGTACCCGCGTACCCCCTGCCTGAGTCTCGCATACCCCCAGGGGTACGTGTACCACAGGTTGAGAAACTATGAATTAAACTATGGTGACCAGTTCCTTTCAGCTGCAGAATGGTCTTCTGCGGGAGGCAATAGAAGCACCATTTCCTGGCTGATTTAAAAATGGAGAAAAAGTCCCTGGGTTTTGTAGCTACCTTGCATGTTATGCTGTACGCAACAATTTAAAACCGAAGATCGGCCGAGTGGTTGCATCTCGGAGGTCTCTGATTTTGGGTACGAGACAGGTGTTTTGCAGGAAATCGTCTCATCCCTTTCAGTGGGGTTTCAAGCAGCAAGCGCGTACCAGTTCTTTCTGCAAGATCTTGCCGAGCACCCCTGTTTTCCTGCGTGCCCATTTGAAATGCTAGGAAGGCTTGGCAGCATTGCAGATGGAGCTCTGTGTCTGGGGTGTGCTCGTTGCCATGTAGTCATGCCCTTCCGCACCATTTTACTACCTCTTTGAAGCTTTCATCACAGAACGAAGCGTATACGTGCGTGCAATGCACGCACACGACACGTTTTTGCTCCGCACCCCGGATTCTCTCCGTCTTGTGCTCCGACACGTTGCTCCCCGCTGAAGTGGCAGTAGTAGGAAAGGCAAGCAGGCTTCGCTGAGCTGTTGTGAAAGCAAGGTTGAGGGGGTTTTTTAATGGCTCTTCAATAACGGCGGTGTCCTTCCCAAACCTGATCAACGGCACGGAGCCTGGACATATCATGAATAACAATAATAATAAAAAACATGCTAAGAGAGTTTGTTCCCCTTCTTAACATCCTATAAATCCCTCTCTGTGCTTGTAAATAGCTTTAATACACCCTAGGCGCCAAATCACTTGACCTGGGTTCGCCTGCGAGCTAGGATGCTTTCTGCTCGGCTGAGTAGGCCGGAGCCAGGATTTTTCCTCCCATTCTCTGGCTGTCAATCCAGGTAATAGTCAAAGGCCTTATCTGAAACACATTAGACTTTCAGCGAATTGTCTGGGCTCCAGGCCCTTGCTGCTGAAGGCACTCGTGCGTGTAATGTGTATGAAGAGGCGAGACAGTAGCTTTTAACACCCCCCTGCCTCTTCTCTTTTCTTGGCTCGAGTTCAGCAAATCTCCATAGTCTGCCAGCGAGACACATACCCCGTTTGGTTCGAGTATGCGTGCAGAGTTAACCGATTGGCTGCAAGACATTTCAGCTAGGGCTACAACCATTTTTATCTAGCTTAGGAAAATCATTTTGGAGCACCGGTGGCGGTAGGGGGGAGCGGGAAGGCAGCGGGCATGGGCAGCAACACGTGCACCAGGCAGCGTAAGACTTAGTTCGGGGAAGAAACTTAGGTGGGTAGCTATTCAAGTATACTGCAGAGCTCCACTCCGGAGAATGTGTGTGATTATTTCTTCATAGCTTTCAAGGAGAGAGGGACTATTAGCTTACCTAATATAACCTCCCGTTGAACATTGCCCATAGGACTTCACCCAGTTACCCTTGTACCGAGTCCAATAGCTTGCATTTGATTAAAGCGTCTCTTCCAGCATGGCATCCAGCCTTGATGCAAAGACCGCAAAGGGAGGAGAATCCACCACTCCCTTCGGTGATTTGTTCCAGCCAAGTCTCACTGTTAATTTATTAATCTGGGCAGTAAATCACATAGCGCTTTTCATCAGCAGGTCTCAGAACAGCAGAGTCACATCTCACTGCTGCCTGAAGCAACTCCTCCTTATATTCAATCTTTCAAATAAGCCTGAGTGAAAAACATGGACAACATTTCACATGGACTATTTCTCATCTTGTCAGAATTCGAGCGTTTGAAACGTCAAAGAGGCAAGATTTGACCTATTTTACCTGGCTCTGGAGTTGGTTCCAAAGAGATCAGATGGGAAATTCCTGACATTTCTTTGAAAATATCCCTCTTTTCCCCGGACTTAGTCAGAATTTCAAAATTTGACAAATTTGGACCAACTTTGTGATGGTTGGGAGCGGAAAGCAGTAGGCAGCTGGCATGCTAGGATGACAACTTGTTATGCTGATCTGTATAGTCTTTGTTTGGCTTCATTTGGACTTAAATATGTTGTATAAACGTTGCTCTTGAAGATTTTCGTCCTTATTTTATAGTGATCCACTGTGAATTATTGGCTCAGCTGTAATTAGAAAGAATCTACAGGTACTCCAGAAGGAGCATTTTATATGTTTGCCTTTCTTTCCTTCAGAGTCTTGTAAAAAAGAAATAATCTCAGCAATTCCTGCTTCCCTTCACCTGAGACGCTCCAAATTCTTCCAAAATGAACATTTTATTTTCAAAGGAAGACGTGTCCCTGAAGATCATCAACAGCAGAGAGGGCAACTGTGAATATCTTAGCAAGTAGCACTGGGTGTCATGCAGTTTAGACAAGTCTAGCCAAAACTCACATGCCTGGCTTACTAGGAGCTGTTCTCTGCTATAGGCTAACCCGCATCCTGGCATTCTGGAAAAGCTACCCTACTGCTTTTTCAATAACTACATGGTTCTTTGTTGGAAACCTCAAAGCATCTCACTGGCAAACTGAATGGATGAGGGACTGCTATTAGGATGCAAGGCCTTCCAATGGAAGGTCAACAGTCTCCCTGGTGAACATCCCCGGTGGTGGGATGTGAAAGTTGCTTGGTGGCCTGCTGCATATGAAGCAGGTCGGTAGTTTCTCTCCTGGCCCCAGAGGATTATCATCCTCATTTCAACTGCATGCCCATTTGTAAGGAGCCCCAGGATTATGTTGCACGCAAGTCCAAGTAGCGAAATGACCATGGAGGCTGAATTGCCCATTGCTTCCAGGTGGTTCACAACTTAAGTGAAAGTCCTTTGTGAAGAAACCCTGTCTTGCTGCTATCCTTTACACCAGAGATAAAGAGACTTTCAGTCTCTCTAGCTGTCAATCTGACACCTCTCTGGACAATAAATTGCAAAAGCAAAACACAGCTATTTTGCTCTTCAAAAGAGAGCGCAAAAGCAATAAAGGGTGGCTTATAAATTCTGTGCACCCCGTGACTGTCGTAAACTGTGACAAGCCTTTGAAACAAACCGGTATCTCCTTACTGAACTGATATAAAATCAGCTTCCTTAGTGACCATCAGACGCGGTCTTTAATTCTGAAAATACTGGTTTGATACTCCTTAGCATGTGTATTGTGTGCAGAAGATGTCTCCTTAAAAGGAAAAGAGAAGAAGAAGGGAAAAAAGGTGGGTATGAGCTGGGCTAATAGATTGAGGAAGAAAAATCAGAATCCCATTGCCAAGGTTGGAGGTCTCCTGGCTCCATCTACTGGCCACGAGGCCACCAGTGCCAGAGTGAATGTGAGATTGAAAGACTAGAGTCTTACAAATGGCACCCAGCAAACTATGCTTGTAAACCACCATGCTTGGTATGCACAGAAAAGAGTAGCTATATGACAACTATTAATTGAAATGCCATATATAGCTGGAGATGCATTATTAGGGTCTTACACTGATGAAATTTAAGCCACATTAACACGCATCATCCCATTGACTTCTGTGGAGTTCTCCTAGTTTACACCAATGTGAAGGAGACAAGAGTTGGGTATTTTGGTTGGGATTTTCAAGGATGCCTACAGGACTTGGCTATCTAATTTACATGGGCATCTATCGCTCTTGGTCGCTAGCTAGCTATTATGCTATTTTGAATATAAGGCTTGCTTTTTTAAACCAGAAAGGGCTGCATCTTTCATCCAAATAAAATCAAAAACTAAAAAGCTCCTTTTCACGCCAAAGAGGTTGTCTCCTTGTAAATGTGTCTTTAATTGTTTGGTTTTGTTTTTTTTTTACTCTTTTCTTAAACTGAGAATCAGAAAGTCTGAGTGCGTCTTACATCGAAGGGCAGTTTATATTGAGGGAACATGGTATGTGTCTGTCTGTGGGTAATAGAGAAAGAGATGTGACACCCAGTAAAACACACTTCTGAGCTCTACAAACAATGTTGCCTTGTAGCACTTGAATTTATCAGTTGATCTTGGAAAAAAGTCATCCTCAAAAGTGCTTCTTTGTACAAATGGCCCAAGACATAAGTACTTGGCCTGTGATCAGGAAAAGCATCCACCGCAGGTCCAAGGCAGCTGTGTTTCAATCAGGATTTGCTGGCCTACTTGGCAGCAGCAATGACTTTAGGGGTCAGTCATGACCTGGAGAGACAAGTGGCCCGTGGATCACTTCCTAGAGGAGCTTTGTTCTGCATGAGACAAGGGATCATGGGATCCATGCCACGCAGTGCTCATGTCATACCAGTCAGGCTCTAAAACACTTGCTATAGCTGGAAAGGGAGTGGATCTGGATGCATGTGATACTTGAGGTGAACACTAGCTTGAGTCTATATCCTACCGATATAGGCATACCCTGTGTTTCTGAGTTCCCCACGTGTGAGATAGAAATCGTAGTATTTTAGTCTGTCTTGTTTGTACGTGTTTGGGGGCCAGGACTGTCATTTGGTGCAGCTTTGCCCAACGTCTAGCAAAATGGAGCTCCAATCTAGCTGATCTGTAGATGCCGAAATATTCCTAGGGCTAATAATAAGACATCTCCAGAGACAGACTCTCCTACCTGCGCATTGACCCAACAGCACCGTGCAGTAGCATGTCACGACAAAAACCGTGCTAATATCCTGCTACGAAGTGCTATTAGCTTATTGTGTAGTAAGTATCACTAATGTGCCGGTGTGCACGGTAACTTTAGGTACTGCGCATTTAGTTAGTGCTTTCTTAAGGAAGTTGTAAACTAAATGCGCACTATCTAAGGTGCATTAATGAATGTGTAGACGCAGCCAGTGTCTGTACAGTACCAAGCACGGCAGGGCCTTGAACTGGGATTATTAGTGAGTCAGCCCCCATGAGTGGGAAGCCATGATTCAATGATGAGTAAAACTAGGAGCCAGGAGAAGGGAATGAAACGGGGTGAAAAGGAAAGCACATCAAAATATCAGTGCGGTAGGATCTGGACCAGCTAAATCAATGTGGTTTAGGCAGCAAATTCCTAATTCGCAACAGCAGGCTGAGGAATTTTAAAGGAATCTAGAGGTTTGTCACTCAATTCCCATTTCAGGCGTTTGGAAAATGCTATAAACCAGCTGTCAAAATGGTTTATGTTATTTGTTGTCACCATGCTATTGTTTGACCCGTCCAAGTAGTTCTGCCTCCTCCACCCCCACACCAGCCTTGTGTTTCGTGGTGAACGACTTTTATAGTGTCATCCGTACTGACAGTAATGATGACTTCTCATTCATAAAATGGGCTTTGAAAAAAGGGAAAAGTTGGGTCTCTGACTTACGGTTAAAAAAAAAAAATGATGACATCTTACAGGCCATGTCCTCAGCTGGTCTCAACTTTGCTCTGTTGAAGACAGTGAGGCTGCAGCAGTTGGCATGGATTTGGCTCCAGGCCCTAGCTCTGACAAGGCAGACTGGAGCTTGCTATTTAATCCACACGAGATGCATTGGATGACTCTGGGGTAGATAGACTCAAGAAGGACCTTGTCTGCTTCCCTACCCTGTGCCCTTCCTCTTCTTGCAGTTGAGCCCAAAGAAACTTTGCCAGGGAACATGGGTCGGGGTAGAAAAGGGAGCATGACTCAATGACGTTTCTTTCTATACCTGCAACTGGGGGTCTCAGGAAAACCTTCAAAGAGAAGCAACCTCCGTTTGTTATCTATTTTTGTTAAGCACGAGCATCTTGACCCCAGCTGTGATCACAAGCCCACTGTGCTGCTGGGCACTACAATGACCCATGCCTCAAAGAGTCTCAATAAATGCAAGATGGGAAAAGGACACGTCGTTCTGTTCTGCCGCAGGCATCCTGGGTGTCTTTGGGAAAGTCAGATAGTCTTTTGATGCCTTCCTTTGCTGAAGAACTGAAAGATTTAGCTGTTTAGGGTCAGCCTGTGGGCATGCCGCTCAGTTGTACAGTATCTAGCACAAGGAAGCCCTTGTAATAAACATAAAAAATAATAATGATGCTGGCCCCCAGAGACTGGGGAGGCACTCGGTGGCAGGTACAAAGCATTTTAGGGAGTAAGAAGTCAGCTGTCTCGTGCCCCTTGCACCTGGTTTTGAGTGGGAGAAGAATTGACCAGCAAAACAAAATGATGCAATTGCCTGAATTCAGTCGAAAGCCTTGTTCTACGGGCTCCGAACAGACAGAGCGATTTCATCGGGCTTTTGCCTTTATTACTTTGGAAACCTCAAAGGCGCACGAGACGGAGCGGCCCATTTCTGTGAATTTTCTGCAAGCCTTGCTTGATTTATATGATCAATGCTCTTGTCAACTGCAAAGAGTAAAATAAAAAATAGCATGTATCCTTGTAAGCAATGAAACTTGATGACTATTGTGCAAGCCCTTAGGCAAACTGAAGCCTGTATTCCCAAGGCTCAAAACCACATGTTTTGCAATAAAATTCACTTTTATCAAATAGCAAGCCTCATGACATCCCAGATTGCTTCCTGGGTACAGTAAAGGAGCTGACTTAAAGGGATGCGGGCAGCTAGCTTGGGCCAAAGAGGGATCTGACTGTGAAAAACTAGAACATACAGAAATCTAATAGAGACAGGAATATCATTGTCATGAAGAGTTTATATTTTCAAAGAATATGACAATTTTAAATCAAAACAGTAATGCAGGGAGATGCTTTCAACAGTTCTAGGCAATACTGTGCTCATTATAAATTACTTCTATTCTGGTTGAACCTACAAGCTCCAGAATAAGGACTCTGAACCTGGTTTGCACTAGCTGCTGTATAAAACTGAACAAAGAGATGGTCCTTATCCTAGACAGCTTACAACTGATTTATTAGACAAGGGACAATAGGTAGAGGTGAGAGGAAGGGGAATTCACAGAGACATCAAGGCACGAAATGCAAAGATATGTAAACCCGCTGCAGATTGGGACCTATGAAGTTAAGCTCTTGGGTTAAAGGCACTGAAGTACGGAGGGGTTGTGAAAGTATCAGCGGGCACATCAACACACGCACTTGAGTACAGAGCTGACTAATTCTTTCCGCGGCAATTTGTCACTGTCCACATGTGCACCCATATAAGGATGCGATAAATTAATTAACTCCACTGTAGGATAGTACTGCTTGGTACAAGTACTATCCTATGGCGGAGTCATTTAGTGAGCTAAAATGCACGTGTAGATGGTGACCGGGGCTGGCTGGGGCATGACGGTGCTATACCATGGGGGCTGCATGCCGGTTAGCCCTACACTGTAGCACCCTTGTGCCCCATCCAACCCCTCCATCATTCGACACCACCACCCAGAGCCTGGGGCTGACCCCCAAGCCCCTGCCAGCTCAGATCTGCTTGGTCCTGGCTCAAACAGTCCTGAGTCCACACGTATGTGCTTTCCCCGGGAGCAGCTGACTCCGGGGCAAATTGCAACAGAGTTTATTGAGCCCTGATCATTGCATGTGTAAATGCGCCCAGTATGTCTTAATGGAGGGACAAGACGAGCTGCCATGGAGCTGCACTGGCAGGCTTCACGTGGATATGAAAGTTACAGAGCGTGCAATGTAGGACTGTGCTCTCCCTCTCTTCTGCCTGAAGAACAGCATGTCTAGGGGAGCCAGTTGGCCCACACGACAGCCCTACATCCAAGCCCCATGGCAGCTGGCCATTTCTCCTTGTTCTTCTTAAATAGGAACGCACCTTGGAGCCGTTCCATGTGGCCAGGCACGTACGTCTGGGTTGGGAAGTTGCTTGTGGCTGTCATTAGCATAAGGCTGTGGCCATTTCAGAGAGGTGGAGGACTCCTTTTTCAGGGCATAAAGAGGAGGTAGCATCTGGGCAAGGTTTCTCTTCCTTTGATTTGGGGATGGCCTGCATGGGATTGCTGTGAAAGCGTTGGAAATGAGCATAACCCTTACACTTAGAGGGATTGGAAAATGCAGGGAGTTGGCAACATTTTTATGGCATTTCAAATGGTCGACTAATGGTGGCTGCTCAACGGCAGACTCCATAAGATCATGGAGCCGGAGCCAGCTTGCTATTTTTCTTTGCAGATTGCAGAAATCCTCATCAGAGGTTATTAACCACTTAGCCAAAATCCCACCGGAATGTCCCTTTCTCCCCAGCCAGTTCCCAAAAGGGCCCCAGGGGCTGAATCTTAAACCATTTAGTTTATTCAAGGGCATCCCAGGATGTCAGCTGCCATGAGAGAGGCAGACGGAGGGGGTTGTGGTATTTTCTAGTTCGTGCGGACACAGTCTAAATCAGCAGTGGAGTTTGGAGGCATAACTTATTTATGGGCAGGATATGATAACAGGCACAATTAATTCTTGTCCAGAAGAACGGTGTGTGTGTGTGTGTTATTTAGTATGAGTGTTTCAAACAGAGGTTTGGACCGGGGGGGAAATGGAGATTTTAGGTTGCAGTGAGAGAACAGGGGCTCGGACATGTGGGAGTTTTGCTACAGAGCAAATTTTTTTCTTTCCCAATATCTCTCCCTTTAACACTTTGTTATGTAAATAAGCATGCAAGGATTTCAGCCTGGAGACCCATGGCGGGACTTCAAAGCCAACCAGGGAGCCACGGGCCAGCAGCGAGGCAGTGACCCTCACGATTGCAGTCTCCGAGTGAGGCCTGCCAGCATTGAGTCACGCATGGCCCAGCCTCAGAGGGGACGGAGAGAAAGGCAACGAGCATGATCAAAAGGCACCGGAGGGTCTGATTTATAAGGGGAAAATTAAAAAAGTATGTCTAGCTAATGGCAGTGGTGGAGGGTTAGAAATGTCAGAGTGGGCACAATGGAGGCAGAGGCATTGCCGAAGGTGGCAGTCGTGCAAAGAGCAAGGCAAATTGCTCACGACCCTTCTCACAAAGCAGCTGTGGGTCCATGGAGAGGTCCCCTGAGGCTGCAGAGACAGCTCGAGACACTTAAAGAAAAGTAGGAGACACAGACTTGAGCTTGTGCTACTTAGGATGATCTGGGCTGGACCAGGGGCTGGACGAGATGCTCAGTGGGTCTTCTGTGTTTCATTTTCCTGTGGTTCTCCATCTGCAGTCATGCAGGAGCAGGGATAAGATTAGCCTTTGTCTCCTGGATTGCACTCTCCAGAGAAAAGTCTTCAGGAAGGAGCAGCTCTTTGAGACACTTCTCACCGATAGCATAAAGTAAAGCCTGCGGGCACAGATGGGGGTCTTTCCATCCCATGCTGACCCTGGGTTTCCCTAGGTTTCCCCTGCTTGCGGTTATACATGCACCTCCCTCTTGCCCTGGAAGGAAAAGGAGGGCCAGCTCCTGAACCACGTGGAAACCCTGAGAGTTGTGCTGATCTCCAGTGGTAGCCCACGGTACCTGCACAGACACAAATCCTTCAGTCCCAAATGCATCTCCCCACCTGCTGCCACCAGCGCCCGGCTTAGAAGCAGAGGGGACAAGATTGTCCTCCCAGCAGAGTGGGGTGGTTTGTCTGATTCATGACCCCTCCATGGTCTTCTATGGCTGGCATTACAATTCAAGCAGGGTATTTTAAGAGTCCATTTCTGACTTTTTTGCACTTAAACCTCTTATCACTTCAGATGTGCATTTTGCAGGGTGGTTTACACGTGACCACTGGCCACCAATAATTTAGCTGTGCCTCTTATCGATATACCTCCAGAAGGTGCTTTAGAGTATCCGCAAAGCAGCAGATGCAGCATCATATTTCTACTTAATAGCAGGGGGAAAAAATCAATTCGATTCAATTAAAATGAGGACTCCAAATCCTCTGATCCTCCACAATACAAAAAGACCGACATAGGGCACTAAAAGGATTTCTTACCAGTAGACATGACAAGATACTTATAATAGGAAGTTAGCTAAACTTTCCTGCTGTGGATTGATGGCTATTGGGAAGGTATAGTGCAATCTTATACATATATCTATATATAGATATAAAACGCAGGGAACTGGAAACATTTTTTATGGCATTTTCTCACACACACACACACACACACACACACACGTGTGTGTGTGTATACATACATACATATATATGCATAGATATATCTATAATATATATATCTATATAAAAATCTATTTATATCTATATATACACACACACACATATGTACACACATATACATGCACATATATAAATAAATATAATTGCACTACACCTTTCCATATATATATAACTCTGTCTGGCCAGTACTTACTTAAGTATAATTACAGCACTGGACAGAACAGCTTTGCCTCCAGGTTATTGTTTTAATTGTCAGAGTGACCTTCGCTTGCAGCAGGTCAACTGGTTCAGAGCTAAAAAATATCACCAGAATAATTTGTTTCCCACAGCTTACTTTATTCTGCCTTCTGTTAACTCTCTCCCCATCCATTGCCCAACACAACCAGACAATCCTAAATTGTGCCACGAAAAGCAATTAATTTTTTTGGCCATATCAAAGAAGCCTGAGAGCCAAGGTCTAACATGTGAAGGGAGAAACTTTTGCAGTAACATATCTACCAGCTGAGCTGTCACAGAATGGGCTAATGATTTCTTGGAAAATAAATGGGTGATGCTGGCCAGCAGCCAGACCTTTAAACCTGGAGAGGGCAGAGAATGAGGGAGAAAACAGGAAATTTTTGGAGTTTCACAATGCCTGTGCTGAAAAAACAAGAGTTGATGGCAGCAAGTCCCAGCCCCTGACTGGAAATCCACAGGCAGAATTAATTTATGGTTTGCTAGGTGATCTTTATGAGATTGCAGTAGTGAAGTGACATCAAAGGACAGGTCCTCAGACTGTGCTCCCTGCAAATTCAGCCCCGGTGCTTGGACAATGAACGAGCGAGTGTCCTTGGAGAAGTTCTCCCTTGGAAATCTGGGCTCAGATCCAGCTGTGGCCAAAAAAGAAGGGAGCTTGTTGTTCTCAGCCAATTCTCCCCAGGGAAGGAAGATTGCACGAACACCGCAAAAGATACCAAGTAGCGAGGTACAACTTGCTACAACTGGCAGCGTCTGCCCAGGACTGGAATGGTGGAAGGCATCACTTATCATCAGGAAGGTACGTGCATGGAGCTGCCAGTGCACCTGGTGTGTTGGCAGAGCTCTGAGCAGGCAGCTTGCACAGCACCTGCCAGCACACTGCCTGGCTCAAACCAGTGCTGTCAGCCCCAGAAGCAGCCATTGCCTATTGATATATATCATAAGAGAACTTCCTCTCTTGGATCTCTGACACCCCAGCAAACACTGACATCCAGCACTCTAAAACATACCTAGCTTTCCCTACCACACAACTCTAGCACAACTAAAGCCCAAAGGAGTCTGCTGTTTTTATTGCCTACACGGTACGACAAGAAAGCATTGAGTGTGTGTTGGTCTGCTTAGCCCCAGCTTAGAGCTTGGAAGACACCAGTTAGTGACCACTGGAGAACCAGAAGGAAACAGGACATCTTGAGTGTGTTCAACAACCTTGGCAAAGAGCCTTCCTTTATGGTCCTCACCCTGAAGTATAAGAGCGTATCAGATCAATAGGTGATTGTGGAGTTTACCAACTGTTCTGGAGCAATACTGTGGGTCTAGGGCAGTCTAATGGATCAGGCACTGGTGGGACCTGGGTTGGATTCCTTGCTTGGCCATTGACATGTTGCATGACTCCCTGCAAGTTACGCCATCTCTCTTTACCCTCCCACCCTTTATCTCTCTCTACTGGTCCATTATTCATAGATTCATAGATGTTAGGATCGGAAGGGACCTCAGTAGATCATTTGAGACCAACCCCCTGCACAGGCAGGAAAGTGCTGGGTTCAGATGACCCCAGCCAGATGCCCATCTAACTGCCTCTTGAAGACCTCCAGGGCAGGGAAGAGCACCACCTCCCTTGGGAGCCCATTCCAGATTCTGGCCACTTTAACTGTATTGGATGCTGTACAAAGAGGAAGACCCTGCTCCAAAGAGATAGAAGCCAACTTCCTCTCGATTTCTCTTTGTACAGCGTCCAATACAATGGGGCCCTGATTTTAGCTGGGCACTGCCATCATACTCCTTGAGAATAGTCTTCCCTACAATAAGTGGAAGGCTTCTGTCTGGAGCAGTTGACACAGCAATGTTAACAATAAAGCCACAACATGCAAAGCAGGGGTCTTTTTGACGGCCAACCTCTTTCTTTACATGAAACTTAATAGGTGAAAGGGGATGCTGAAGCCAAAGAAGCCCCTGTTGAGCAAGGGAGTGCAGTTCCACCTCCATCCTATTGACTAGCAGCTAAATGGTGTGCTGATATTCTCTAGATAGTGTTATCTAAAACTTCTCAGCCGGATGTGTAGACAGGCCTTGGCTGTGGTTAGTAACAAACAACCATCTGCATCTATAAACTCAACACTCACTTGGCACTGCTGGGCTTCCCTTTCTGCCCACGGGTTTTTGGGGTTTTGTTTTAAGTGCATGTATTTCCTTTCCTGCCTTTCTGTTTGCCTTCAGTGCTGATGACAGTGCCAGTAGCCATATTTTTGCTTGGCATACCTGGAAGGTAGAAGTGCCAAACAGGGGAAGCTGTTGTTGAGAAGCAGGAGGTTTCTTTTTTTTCCCCACCACCTTTTTTAATTTTTCCCAAGCATTTGACACCTGCCAGAGACTCGCTGTTGGCACTGGCTTAGCAAAAATCAGATGGCTTGTGCTGATGGTTTTTGACCATCACTAATTGGTGGTTCCTGCCTTCTCCTACATGCATACAGGGTCGAAATGGGTCAGAAAGCAGGGCCTTGACTACATGCCCCTTTGGTTTTGTGCAGGTGCTTAAGTTTTAACAGCCCAGAATTTGTCTTTGTAGTCTTGTTTCTCACTTGGACCCAGACCCAACAACCAGTATGCAGTGCCCATTCGGACACAACCAAAGCATGATGAGGACTACAGCACATGGCGCCTGAAATTTTTTGCAATCAGTCCATAGCATGTCAATGAAGTTGAACATAAAAGTCATCTGGCCACGACACAGCTTCAAACCTGAACCCTAAAGTTGAGTCTCAAGCTAATCGAGACCCAAACTCTTCCTCTAGATCAAGATGAGGAGGAGAATAGGGCACTGGTGTAGTACTCGGGGGATTTCAGTCCTATTCCCAGCCTTCATACTGGCATGCTGTGAGTGATCTTGGACATACTACACCCCTTCTGCATTTCACCTCCAATGGTTTGTCTTGTCTGTTTCTAATTTGACCTCTTTGGAGCCAGGACTATTTCTCACTGTGTTTATACAGTACCTAGCACAACGAATCTGTGTGGAAACTGGAGCTTCTCTCGGCATTGGTGCAACAAGCACACGAGCAACATAAGCAGCAGCAGGCCTACAACGTATGTGCCTGGATATAGCAGGGCAACATAGTCATGAACAGGGCAAGACAGCGTCCATGGGGCAACTTCATTGAAATAAAGGGCAAAACTCAGCCTGTAACGTTTAAGCACATACCACAGGAAGGGCTTTCTGTCTGCAGAAAGGAAGGGCTCGCATCAAGGGAGCATGTGAACCCCAGTGAGGCGAATGGGATGTTCTTACCTGCTAGAGATGGAGACTAGACTAGAACAGAAAGACATCAGAAGTATTAGTAGTAGGAGACAAGGCATTTCTACAGCGATCTGTTTCTTCGGATGGAGATGTGTCGTGGAATTTCCATCCTTGGAGGTTTTTAAGACCCGGCTCCTGGCTGGGATGATGTATCTGGGGAGGGTCCTGCTTTGAGCAGGGGGCTGGACTAGACATGACCTCCTGAGGTCCCATCCCACCCTCCTTGTCTATGATTCTGCGGTTCTCCTCTCACCTTCTTCTCTGCCCATTCCCTGACTCACAGTTCCCATGTCTCCTACCTTCCCAACCCACGGCTCCTCTTGACTTCTCGCATTGTGACACTCTGACTTCTGCTAATCTTTGCTCAGAGCTGTGAGGCTGGCCTCCCGCAGACTGGCAATACATCCCTAAGTCTGGGACCGGGAGAGTAAGAACGGCATCCTGCCATTCCAGCTGAGAACCAGGCCTGTATCCCCATGAGAAGACCTTGTAACCTTGCTCAGAGTTTGTCAGCGAAGGGCTAACGCTCTCCGTTGTGCCAGAGGAGAGTCCCTGGTTGCACACCAGGAGTGCAGAGAGATCCTGAGCAGCAGGACGGAGCCACTTACGGGAAACTTGTTAAATCCTCTCCTCTCTCTCATTCTTCCCAGGACAAGGTACAAGGAAGACGCTGTGGTGAGTTAGTCCAAGGGTCACATTAAGCACTTTGCACAGGTCAAAATGACAGGGCAAGAAGGAGTCAGGCTCTTCACATTTACATTCCAGTAAGTCCATCGGCAGACCCCAACCCCCCTTTCTTGCTCCGCTTGGCTTGGCATATCTTCCTTCTGATTTCCAAATGCCCCCCCTGCTGCTCCCCAGCCCCTCTGGGGGGATATAGGGTTAATACAGTACATGGGACCTTGTTTAAGAATTGGAGTGATGCTCCCCTGGAAAAAAAAATGGTGTTTTGGGGGGAAACCAGGAAGGAAAGGCCAGGCAGCAAACTGCTCTTTTCAACTGATCCTGTTAATTCCTCTCCTCCTCCCACAACTGATCGTGGGCTTTGTGTCGAGAGAAGAAGTTGCAGACCGCTAACAGGCTAACCAAGGGGTTGGCAGGTAGAGCCCCAACCCTAGCACAGCTCTTCCCTCTTGAGCAAGGTGCTTGATTTCTTTGCGTCCCTACTGCCCCATCTGTGAAATGAATGGTAGGTTGATTTTTATCTACTTCAGAGAGGGCAGAGGATGGGGATTAATTAGCAAATGTTTCCAGTGTACTTTGAAGATGAAAAGAATAAAAGCAGCTTTGGAAAGACGCATTACACAACAAGTCTATACCTCCAGCCTGTCTTCTTCCATCTGTCCTTCTTTCTGTAAAAGCCCGCTGCTGCCCCTTGCTGTAAAGACAGAAAGAAACCATATAGGAGGCGGCTAGAGCAGAGCTCTCACTCAGACTGCAAATCTTCCAAAGGATTAGGGTTTTACTTCAAATAGAGGAATGTAAATGTGTCTGGCTCCATAGTGGCTGGAAATTTCTCGTCGGAGCCAACGCTGGTCCATACTTGGCGGTGACAAGACGTTTGTTTGCCCACCCTGGTTGGACGACAGCTCTTGGGCTGGAAAATGTTAAAATGGGCTGTGCATGCTTGTGGCGTCATCAGGCCGGATCGGGGCTGCCTGACACAAAGGAGGAGACTTCAAAAAGAGAACTGGATTTAGGTGATTATTCTCTTGGGCTCCCAGTCGCCCGATGGAGCGATGTGAGTCTAGGGGTAAGCAGCTCAGCGCTTCCTGAGTTTCGGTGCAAAGCACTGAGCTTTAGCTCGCAGAATCACCCCCCGCCCTGCGATTTTAGCAACTGGTGGCTGCTGGCATCTTTTTCCCTTGTATCAGTAGGTGCGTCTACACATGTGCTTGACTGCAGAGTCGACTAATTAACTCCACAGTAAAGTGCTACCATCTAGACATGTACCAGTATTAGGGTGCCGTGAATTAATTAATTCCGCTATAAGATAGTACCGTTGAGGACAGTACTATCTTACGGCAGAGTCGCTTACTGAGCAGAAACACATGTGGATGGTAACCAGGACCACAGCACCTTGGACCAGCAGCGGGCTCAGGGGGCTAGCCACATGGCTTTGCAATTTCGGCGCTCTCGTGTCCCAGCCATCCCCTCTGCCACCTGCCGCCACCAGCTGCAGCATGGGGCTGACCCTCCAAGCCTGCTGCCAGTCCAGAGCTGCTCTGCCCCGGCCCAAACTGCTGCGGTCCTGGGCGCACATGAAGATGCTGCACCCAGGAGCAGCTGTCTCGGACACAAACTGCACCAAAGTTTATTGAGCTGCATTAATAGTTCACGTAGATGCGCCCAGTTTGAATAAAAATGAAGGGCTCCAATTCTGCCTGAATGGGGCAAAGGCAATACTGCAAGCAGGAAAGTGATCCTCATATACCTGGTACACAGGTGAGATACCCGGTACACAAGAGAGCCTCGTATACCTGGTACACAGGTGGGATAGCCGGTACACAAGAGATCCTCGTATACCTGGTATGCAGGTGAGCAGGTTTCACACACCTCGGAGGTCTGCACCAGTCTGCGGTGGGTGAGATGAATGCAGTGGTGAAGGCGAAGCCCAGCTAGCTCAGGACCCAACTTACACCATATGCCTGAGCGGTTATGAAGCCCCGCCACCTCACCCTTGGCTGCGCCGATTCACGGCAGCAGGGAAAGAAAGGACCCCGCGGCATTTTCCTTCTCCAGTGAATAAATGGCTCGTGCTGGGTTAGTGGGCGAGCAGGATTTTGCAGGGCTGGGTTCACCCGCTGCTGCCACCCATCACACCATGCCAGCTGCTGTCAGGACTCATGTGGGAAGACTGCTCAGTTGGAAAGGCTTGGATGTGCTCTCTGCTGGGTCAACGTGCTGAATTCAGCCCAGTTTACCTGGAGCAATGCTGGGACTTGCTGCTTGGCTTTTGGCTCTCGTTCCCTCAAAAAACCTTGCAGTGAGGCTCCTGCTGTGCTACCATGTAAAAGATGCAGGTATCAGGCAGGATCCTCACTGTACTCCTGAAGCCGGTGGAATGAAGTTCACTTTGATCCATTAGCCCTGGCTGGATTATTCAGGGGCAGCAGCATCAACAGGCTCTGGCAGAAATCCGTGAGACAAACAAAACCATGCAAACCCCTTCCTTTGAACTGTTAGCAGTTCGAAAGTCAGCCTGGTTCAAAGGAAGGTCCTCATACCTGAGAAAAACCAGGGTGATGTACAGTTTTCCTTTCAAATCCTCCCCTTCCCATAGTTTTGGTCCCTCCCAAAGCACTCAGAGACATTTATGACTTGCATTGGGACCTTTCGGGGACAGGGACTGATGTCTTGTTCCCTCTGTGCGCACTAGCACCTAGTGTATTCACTCTCGGTGCAGGATGGGGGCTTCCAGGTACCAGAACCATGCAAATAAGGAGCAAATACAAATAAGCTAGAATATTTTTGGGGATACTGGAACCTAAAAACCTTGGCAAAACTCAGGGTAAGTACCATGAGCCCCGTGGAAAGTGATGCCTGAGCAATGTCCACACAGCTCCTTGCAAGGCAAAACCCTTCAGGGCCGAACAGCTCTAAAGACGCACTTCAGGTAGAAGCATGGGGGTGCACCTCTCAGTCATGCAGCCAGAAGCAAAGACGATGGGAGCTGGGATGGTCTGCAGGCCTTGGGGGAAAATTAACTATGTGCAAATAGGATAGAGGCACAAACCAAAACAATTATGAACCAAGCAGCCCATATTTTGGGTTCCCACTCATTGCTCTCGGTGTGTGGGCCTGCAGACAGAAGACCCCAGCCCTGGTGCAGATCCTCCTCCTCCTCCTCCTCATCACTGTTAAGGTAGCACTTCCAGTCCCCAGCTAAGGTCAGGGCACTCTCAAAGTTCATGTCAGCGCCCAGGGTGCAGCAGTCATGAAACGGCAGGAACCCGGTTTGGAGCAGGGGAGTGAAATGAAGGTGTCGGGCACAAGGAAGAGTCTTTCTTGAAGAAAAAAAATAGAGGACATACAGGCATCCAGTTTCATGTCAATAGAGCAATGTTTCTCAGCCTTTTAAGTAGCAAGTACCCCCCAACTTGTGAAAATGTTAATAAGTACCCCAACACCCCATTTTCCAGGGGATTTTATATTTACAGACTAATATGTGCCATAGGTTGCAAGAAGGGTTGTGTATATAAGGCTGTGATATGACAGATGTCTGATCTGGTGCGGGTACGGTTGCCATCTTTTACACCAGGGGTGCACAACTCAAATATGTACGGGGGCTAGAGGTGATGTTGCCCAAAGCTAGGAGAGCTGAACCCAGTGCCGTGCCAAGTGTGGCAGGCCAGATTGTTACTGGGGAATTTAAAGCACCATGCAATGTGCCACGCACCAAATTTTTTGCCATAGTTTTGAGAGGAAAAGAGGGTGAGAGAGAGAGTGCTGGGGTACTCGCATACGCCCTGCTTGTGTCTCATGTACCCCCAGAGGTACCCGTACCACAGGTTGAGAAACTATGCAATAGCGGACAGAGTAGCAGCAAACAGGGATGTCCTCTATGATGGCCACCCTAGTGAGGGTCCAAGCCACAGTCAAGAGAAGACAGCTGTAGGACTCCTACTAACTTCTAGTATCTTGCCCCTCAAAAGAACCGGTGGTCAAGCTGGGTCGCAGGCTGGCTTTTGCCCCTTATGGAAAAGTCCTATAGTTTAAACAAAGATACTGAGCTACTCCATAGATTACAATAAAGAATCGCAGCCTTGCAAAGATCTCCGGCGTGTCATTCTGAGTGCATTTTCCTTGTTAAACGCTGAGATTTTTCCCTATAGAAGAAGCTTTTTGCAATCGAAACAGCCTCGTCGGTTCTCACCGAAGCATTGTTTGGCACCTACTTATAGATGTGAGTGAGACAGCGCTGCCACCCTTTGTCGACCTGAAGCCAGCCTACAGCTGTGAGCACCGGGCAAGAGCCTGTTTACAGAGCAAACACAAGGTCAGTGAAGTATGCGGGGGTGACTCCACGAGCAAGGTCTTGCTGAGACTGTCTGGCTGCGGCAGAACCTCCAGCGTTTGGCTATAGGACATGGGGATCAAGGGTCACTGTGCTTGATGAGTATCAGTCTGCAGCTGGGGGCAGACAGGTTAGGGGCTGGAGTTCTCCTTCCAGAGCCTGTGCCATTTGCGTTGGGATTTTCTACGCCAAAAGGAGACTATAAAACTGTCTGAGGAGCTAGAATAATGCTCAACAAAATGAGATATTTATCTTTCACGCTGAAGAAACTGTGATGAATGCTTGGCTAAACAAGCTCAGTGGACAGCTTGTTTCAGATGGCTAGAGATACAGATGGTATCAAATCTTTTTTGCACATGCCTTTGGTATCTCATTGAGGGAAAGAAATCCATTAGCTGCATTATTCAGGAAAACAACAAAAAACCCCAACCCATGGGGGAATGGTTCGATGGTGCAGCTTGAAGAGGACTTGGCTTGACTTACGCTGTTTGGAAATTTTATATCACTTAGTTAAGGGTAGAATTTTCCAAAGTGATTAAGTGATTTACAAACCCCAAAGCCAAAGGGGTGGATTTATATTCTTTTTAAAATCCCAGTCTAAATCAGTTAATTGCAACGAGTTTGCAACTCATTAAAGACGCTGGATCGAAGGGGGCTGAGGAAGGTACAGCACAGGCAGTAGCACACACCTTCACCTGCACACAGTCAGTAGCACACTTGCTGAACTAGCCCAGGATGCCTGTCGCAAGCATCTCCTGTTGGTCTGTCAATATGAAGTACCGTTTACAAGCCCTTGGCTCTCCTCCGGTAACTGAAATGAAGCCACTAATTCAAGCAACCCATCTTCTGAAAATTAACTCCAGACACCGCCACCCTATGGCTTCAAGCTGGCAAAAAGGCAGCAAGTGGCACCTTGCACTCTTGTCAGTCATGAGTCAACAGACATTTTTCAGTAGCATTAATCTACATGCTAGTATTTCTACCCGGCCGTGGCTACAGCTGCTAATTGCAGAGGACAGGGGACATGCATGTGATCAGCTGTGTGTCTTTTCTATTAAAGTGTATTCGTTCTGGGAACAAGCCTTCACCTCCAACAGTGAATCTTCCTTTCCAGATGTGGGGTATAGGATAAATGGGCACTTGACAAGAGACTGCATGCTGTAGGGCCATAGCAAAAATATACATCCCAGCCAGCACTCAGTACTCATGTGCTATAAACCCCCTGACAAATGACCAATGAAACCTGCATTGCAGGTCCCACTTTTGAGGCCAGATTTCCTTCTTGCTGGGGTGACTTTTTGTCAGTCCCACTTTTTTTTTTTCCAACCTGTTTCCCATATGGAAATCTCTTTCCAGTTAAGAAGAAAAAACAGGGCTAGTTTGGGTGTTGGTTTGCAGTGCACAAATATTCAGAGCTCACCCGTTTCATTCTCATTTGCGACCTGAGCTGCATTCAGTTCTTCTGCTGGGAAAGGAATCTGTCCCAGATGCCAATAAATACTCTGTACTGCGTAGTGCAGTACTACAGAAATGCCCACGTTAGCGCCGTGTGACCACAGTAGCATTCAGCAACTCATGGGTTAATTTATTGTGTTGAGAAGAAGTGCTGCTGATGCATCTTATAACAGCCCACTCTTTCTTTCTTCAACGGGGTGTGGAGATCCTGGGCTCACTCCCCGCTCCAGAGATAACCGGGGGATATGCCAACATAGCTTGTTATGGCAGCATAGAAGGGGGATCGGGTCCAACCCCTTGCACAAATGCAGGAGGGCCAGTCCTGAAAGCATGCCCACTGGGCTATTAGAAATGGGGCAGAAGGAGAGCAAACAAACCTGCTTATAAGCAAGAAAGCTTCAGTCAGAGCACCGTGTCCTTTCCAAACATCCCGAGTGCTCCGTGATGAGTTCTTGCCTCGTCCTTTCACTCTCCAGCAGAACATTTCCCCTAGCTTAATTGCAAACATCAAAATGTCTTTCGCTCCTGACCTTTGCCATCCTTTCCAAAGAAATATTTTCGGCCGGGGGTTTTGAAAGGCTCAGCGCTATAGCCCTCGTCTGCAGTTTGTATTTACATAAGCAGAATGTTAATATTTACTTAAGATTATATTGTATTTTTCATGACTGAAGGGAAGATTATTGCGGCATGCCTTTTCTATTTAAGAGATGGGGAGGAGGGGATGGTCCAGTCGCTCGCCTAAAGGACCAGGAGACCGGTCTGTGTTGCATTAAGTATGAAAATCAGAGATGAAGGGTGATCGTTGAGGCTAGAGGGAAAATCGCAAGAAGGAGGTGGAAACACACGCTAAGGAGATTTCTCATGAGATCTGGCAGGGTGGGAGCAGGGGTTGCGGAGGGGAAGGCCTGGTGAGCCAAGAGCTATGAATTTGGTTTGGAGGCCCAGTTTACATTT
The DNA here is from genome assembly GCA_030014935.1 of Caiman crocodilus. Classification (NCBI taxonomy): domain Eukaryota; kingdom Metazoa; phylum Chordata; order Crocodylia; family Alligatoridae; genus Caiman; species Caiman crocodilus. Next base: position 15,113,844 of record JAGPOW010002149.1, read on the forward strand.
GCGGATGTTCTTGCACAAAGCAATTTCTAGGAAACCCTTCCCTGCGTCCTCCTTCCGCCCGCTCTGCATTATTCTTGTGCTGAGCCAGGTGAATGGTCCCGCCGCGGGCAGAGGCTGACTGCTACAGGGTTTCCCCCTTGAGCTCGTCAGCCGTGGTCCGGGATTTTTCCATCTCTGTGAGTCTGGCCCAAATGCCACTGAAGTGAGTAGAAGTCATTCTTGCTTCCAACAGGCTTTGGATCAGGTCATACAGGTAGGGGCGTGCCAGGTCATACAGGTAGGGGTGTGCGTATGTATGCGCACTCACGGTAGACGGGGTTTTCTTCTCTCTTTCCATAATGTTAACTTCGATTGAGCATCCCAGATGTGTCTGTCTGAGGTGAGTGCTTACAGGGCTCGCGCCGCACCCCACTTCTTTGAGGTAGGGCAGTGCCGCTACCCCCATTATACAGAGCGAAAACTGAGGCACCGCAAGGCTGAGTGACTTGGACCAGATCACCGAGGAACTCGACGGCATAGCCTGAGACCCATGCATCTGGGCCGTCCTTTCAGTGCCCTTTTCAGAGGCTTACATGGGAACATCCGGCCATCGCAGGATCTTGGTAGTGGAATACGCTTCCTGGCATTGAGCCGGTGTTTACAGTGTGCAAACTGTGTGCAGGGCAGTGAATATGTTGTAAATTCATAGGATGCACTAACTATCCTGTACAGAGCAGCTGTGACGAAAGAACTGAGTTTCCCCAAGGCAGGTGCCTATGTTTGAAGAGGTTCTCCATTCGCCTCTACTTACTGAAAAGAGATTTCTCTTTGCAACTTTTCAGACCCGAATACAGGCAGCTGCACTCATGATAAGAGCTTAGTCTTTTTTTTAGCTTTAAAAGAAAAATGAGTCCTCATTTGAGTACCTCCCTTCCTGTTTCAAGGTATATTGCTCTGATTTTTTACTAAAATCAACCTGCCTTTCTGTCCTTAACAGTGTAATATTCCCCGAGCGTCCTACATTTCATGGCCTCCTGCTTTGCTGTGAAATCTACCCCTTGCTGCAAATTGGCAAAACAAAAATACTCCCAAATTGGGTGTGATTCGTAACATTTACATCTGTAGCCAAAGGACCCGTCACTCCAAGCTGCCTGGCAGGCCAATAGGTTTCCATCAGCACTGTGTTGACACAAATATTTTAGAGGGGAATTTAAAAGCGTGTCGTCAGATTTTTAGCTGCTGCATCTTGGCATACTTCCATTGACTTCCAGCTATGTTGATGTATATTCAGTGAAGATCTCGCTCCATTTTGTTGCAGAGAATATATAATTAGTAATTAAATACAAACAGGGGGGAAAAAAAAGAGCTACAGAAAACCACTGATTGGCTAGAATAATAAGTATTCCTACCTAGGAAAAATGTATCTTGGTAACCACATCGTCACAAAACAAATAGCAATCTTTTTGTTTTAAATGAATAGCACAACACCTGCCCTAAATTGTAATCTATTTTTGAAAGCCCTTGTCCGTATTCCTCCAAACTAGCATTAAAAATATTTCAGGGAGGAAGTGCATGCATACCAAGTGATGCTGAAATTACATGGCTTCAGGCAAAGGCAGGAAATTCAGAGGTAATCCTGAAATGGCATACTTAGTCATTTATATTATATTATACCTACAAGTTACGTATCCCTCAGTGCAACCCACAGGTCTACGTGCAATGCATTTCTGTTCTGCCTGATGCATAGACAGGATGAATGCTAGACCTCCCGGCCTCCGGGGCTTCAGACCCGACCCAAAGGCAAAAAAGGTCAATAAGACTGGATAGACCATCAAGCCCTTGGGCTCAGCTCCACAAAGCTGCCTAGCTGCCTTGATTTCAGCCCCAACCCAGAAACAAAATGAAGGAAGGTCCATATTCTCAAAGAGAGGTGGGTGCTTCATTCCCTTTGATCAACATCAGGGACTAAATTAAGCGATTGCAAAGTGCTAGCCGGGGCATGGGTACAACAGACCAGGGAGAAACCTTTAGACACCTCAATTTTGCCTTTTGCTTGCTATTGCTGCTTTAAAGTACATGACCAAAAGGGCCTTCTTTGAATTTTTTTGCAGCCATATTTAACAGCCAGGGGAGGTGCTGGCATTATGCATCAAACCACTTCAGCACTGTCGCCAATCAGCGATCGGACAGTTCAAAGCCAGCATTGACATCTGCAAACTTGACTGCAGGCTCAAAACCGCTGCCATGAATAAACGTGCTTTGGCAAGAACAAAAAAAAGGGAGACTGGCTGGCTTGGTGTCCCTTCAAAAGCAAGGCTCGTACCGTCATCCCAGGGGGACTGTTTTCTTTCCCTGCATGGATCCATTAAATGCATTACCACCAGGTATTAGCAATGCCTTAAAGTGGTTGGGAAGAGAGCGAGAGATGTCAGAGAACAGACTGGCATGTTCCTCTGGAGACCACACACGTGCTCTATTTATGAACTAAGGAAACAAAAATGAAGTTGTCTCCTGTTTTAAAAATACCTGACTAACAGAACTGTGTGGTCTGGCAGGGCTTCCCACTCCTCCGCGTAGCTTCCAGGGAAACAAACACAACCGCCGTCGTCGTCGTCGTCGTCGTCTTTTTATTTTTATCGCACCCTTGACATTTCTGTGTGCTTGGCGCTTCAGCGCGCCGTGCTCAGTGGGAGCCTCCCAATGAAGCCCCCCAGGTATTAATATATTGCAAGCTTCAAACAGAGCTGAGCCTGGCGGCCCCTTTATTTCTGCAGGATTCAGAATTCGGGGTAAAAATTGAAAGAAGACGCACATTCCTGCCCTTGGCCCCTGCAAGGTTCCTTCCAGCCTCCAGTCTCTCCAAAAGATCCTCCTAAATGTGATTCACAGCAACCCTGGGAGGACAGGTCAGAGATGTGTGACCAGTCTCTGTTGGCTTTCAGCCATGAACTTTATCGATGGGTGTGTACCTGCTTCTCCTTCCTTGTTCGGCCTTCGGGAGCTCTCCTTTTCTATTAGCAGCCAACCACGAAGCAGTCAAAGCCCAGAGGCCGCAGCCACCTTAAAGTTTCTTTAAACCGCCTGTGCTTTGTTGCTACCTGTGTTTATCACCTTCTACAGGGAGGGAGCAGCGTCCCTGTAGCCAGAATGGGTGATCCAGTCGGCGTGACCCCAAGGAAGAGAGACCTGAGCCAAATCCCAGCACAGAAAGGCCTTGTGTCCATCCTACCCTACTCCAGTCCCCTTGTCCAGAGACAATACGAAAGCAAACTCCCCAGCTCATGGATCAGAGCTGGGCCATCCCCGGCTTCATGGATTGAACAGCAGTTCCAGAGAACATATTGCAAATGCATGTCCTGGCCGGGACCATGCTTTGCTCAGGTGGTTCTCATTAGGCCTGCGCGGCTAATAAGCACCTGTGCGGGCTAACTCCTGCCGCCGCAGAACAAGGTAACGAACCTGGGTGGCTGTGAGGTGCCAGCCAACTTGCTGCAGTGCTCGCTAAATGAGCTGCTTAAGCCAGCACTGGCGCCTCTACAAAGTAAGCCCGCTCTCTTTGAGGTCCAAGTCTATCTGCTTTTTTACCACTCTACAGACTTGTGGGCCTAACTCCCTGGCATGCTCTTGTTTGATACTTCCCTAAATCAACTATGCAGGACAGAAAGGGAGGGAACTGGTTTCTCGTATGCCAGTGGCCGTCAAAAAGGCTGAACTGAGGAGCTGGAGATGGCAGAGTTGCAAGGGTGTGAAGAAGCACCCCGATATCGAGATGCTGCTTGAATCTGCAAAATCAAGCCACAAACTTGACTTAACTTTCCCCTCGTCCCTCCTTCCCTGTAAGATGGCCAGGATTTCTCCTTCCGGTCCCAGCTGGAAATACCCCAAGAAGACCTGAACCCAGGCCTCCACCGACCTCAAGAAAAATGAGTCAAAACCAAAAAAAATGGTCAATTCTTCAAAAGAGGCGGACTCCAAAATGGATGAAAATAGGAGAGAGTTGCTGTGGGGAGAGCGTCCGAGGACTCGGGGACATTTCAGATCCTCCTGCCTGTCCTTTCTGACGGTGGTTGGTTACGCGGTAGGGTTGGGGTGAATGCTGTTCCTTTCAAACCCCAGTAGAGCTGAGAAGAGCTCTTGAAAGTCCCAGCCAATGCATAAAGGGTGTGAGCAAGAGAGAAACCATGCCCCCAACCTACATGCGTGCAGCTGAGATGTGCACTCCAGGTTCCCGTTGGGTGTGTATGCACACATGCACCTTATGCTGTACATGCAGAGATGTATTTGCAGCCCCCTGACTCATGTGCACAATTTGGGCCTCTTTGTTTCCCATGCATGCGCCTGGATTTGTGTGCAGCACTGCGAGACGGGAGCAGCTGTAGCCGATACCCAATTAACTCAAGCTGCCTCTTGTGAGCTTCTCTGCCCTGCCTTTCATCCTTCCCTTTGCTCCTACCTGAATACCACCAGGAAAACGCTGCCTTGCCCCTGTGCCGCTCTGGTGTCCTGTGGGACTGAACACATCCTGCAGTGCTTTAGAAACACTTTACTTGTTCTGCGCATTTCACCCTTTGATACCCGGGGGGATTTCTCAGCTTTACCGGTTCAATACTCGTCTCTGAGGTTTAATTTATGTGGGTTTTGTTGACAGGAGGTTTAATATGGAAAGAAAATGAAGACAGCATTTAGAGCTTGGAACATTTTTTCCATGGAGATGAGAGCTCAGACTCTCCTTAGCAGATCCCCTGGCTTGGAGCTGACTGCCACGCTGCATTACATTTGCCATCCTCTTCTTCCCTGTTACAAAGCACCCTTGGTTGCCAGTGCCATACAATTAAGTTAGCAACCTAATAAAGTCCTTAGGAGCAGAGAGGTCTAGAGCAGTAGGCAAAGACTCAAAGAACCTGAGTCCCATCCTTATTTTTACTGCTGGCCTTGCAGCCTGCCTTTGCCACGTTATGCCTCGCTTTCCCCATGTGTAAAATGGGAACAATGAGACAAGCTTCCTTGTAAAGCATCTGGAGATCTACTTGTGAACAGAGCTACGTATGTAAGAGCTTGGTACATGCACTGAGACACCTGCTCATCCATGGCTTGGTCTGAGATAAGCACAAGGCTCCTCCTCAGTGTGTAACTTCGCTTAATGAGAAGGAGCACGACTGACATTTGTCACGTTTGCACGTCCCCGGGAGCTTGCACAGGGGTCATGCAGCAGCATTTTTTATCTTTGTTACGTTCAACCCCTTGGAAGAAATGATCCCATCAGGGAAACTCAGCTGAAACACCACAATCCTAAAGCAAATTCAGGCAACAACAACCTTTTTGGCTCAGCTTCGGATGGCACATTGCAATCTGGCCTGGGAGCTGCCCTCTCAGGGAGCTGCACCATTAAGTTGGGCACGAAGCTGTCCAGGTGCCTAGTCCTCATCAGGCCTTCATCACCATAACTGCCAGGTATCACACGCGCGTGCTTGTGAAGCCATCCTGGGAAGGCAGGGAGGTTTCCCGGCTGAGAGCTCATGCTCACAATGCAAACCCGTAGCCAAGTTCTCATCCGAACCAGAGGCTGTGAGACGCAATTCCAGGTCCTTAGGCATGAAACAATGATCCCTTCTAGGGAGAGGCTCAGTCTAACTTTGTGGGCCACGTCTAACCCGCGAGCTTTTCCTTGGCTAACCCGTTTAACGCCTCCGCGCTATTCGTCTCATGGCTCCCATCCGGCTCAAAGGAACGAAGGCTGCGCCCGTGCCCAGGAAGAGCGCTGACTCCAGCGAGGAGGCACGGCTCGCCTTCCTCCTGCTCGTCTCTTTGTTGTGCAGCTGGCTCTTGCCAGGCTGCGTGGCGCCCCGTGCCAAGTTGTATTTGGGCAGGATGGGGTTTCAGGATCTCACAAAGATTTGTTCTGCTTAATCTTTCTATCTCCTGACAGGATGTGGGCAATGCAGCCGCACAATAAATTGCTTTATGACCTGGTTTGCTGCAGGCATTGTAGCCAAAGTATGGACAAGGCTCATCAGAGGGTTTTTTTTCTTTTCAGCTCAGGTGACAATATAGTTTCCTTTATGTACTTTGACCTGCCGAGGTGGTTGCTCGCTATTTAAAAAAAAACCCCAAAACACAAGAACGTTTCCTCGCTGACAATGAGCTTGCTGAATTGTTTCTGTGTTTTTCCAGAGGAAACAAAATACCTGGAAAAAAAAATCAATTGTTTGTCATTGTTGAAAAAAATAGAAGAAAATCAAATTTGGAGAGGGGCTCGTTGTCAAAATACTTCTGAGCCAACCTTTTTTGTACTGTATGCACTATGTATTTGTAACATAAAGGACACATCGGCATAAAACTGTGCATTTTGTGTCTTGATGTTTTCTTTTTAGAGAGAGAGTCTCAACTCCAAATACATTGCAGGCAGTTAGTAGTAACCGGCATACTGAGGTCTGAGAGCATCGTAAAATATAATTGAGAGGCATGACCATTTCATTGTTGAAGCCTGATCTGAGGTCCTGGAGGACAGATGGGCGATTTGTTTAATGGCCCCGTTGAAATATTTTTTTGTGGGGGGGGAATCCAGTGCAGAGTGCAATCAAGTTTTTGTTTTTAAGGATTTTTTGGTGAGTCAACTGACAGAAAAGTATTCATTGTAGGGCAACCGAAATAGTTTGTTTGGCTATTGCCTGCAAGTCAGTAAAGGCAAAAGAAATTTCTAAATGGTGAACCATTTCAAGTAGGACATTCGAAACGCTTCACACAAAAACTGTCCCATCTTGCCCCTTCCAAATTTTCAGACTGTTGTTTTAAAGGAGACCAAATCAGTAAAATCAGCACGTTAGTGAAATCTTCTCCCATTGCCAAATCTTTGCAATTTTCACCAAGTCAAAAATTCAGGCCACCAGGTCTACTCAGGACCCCTGAGATCCCTGCCTGACTAAGCTATAGATCTGCCATAGGGCCTTGGGTAAATGCCATAAGCTTTCTACACTTCACACTCCCATCTATAAAATGGGGATGCCAGGCCTTCCTTTCCCTTGTCCACATCTATTTTGTTCCGGATCAGGGGCTGTCTCTTAGCAGAAGATTGGGCAATACTTAGGATAAAAGACATTGATCTTGGTTGGGTTCCCTAGGAACTTGCTACAGTCATACAAATACAGGATTGATGGCTTTTAATCTCTTTTTGACAGACTGTGAGGCAAAGAAAATAAAGTGACCTGCCCATGGATATAGGGCTAACCAGTGGCAGGGCTGGGGAGACGGTCTGGAATCCCAATCTCCTGTTTTGACGTGTGTCCACAACGCGAAACTGGGTTTGGCTCAACACGGGTAGCGAGCTGGACAGTTCTCCTTGCATGTCAGACCCTCCCGAGATAACACATGCGGAGGGGAGGGGGGGAGCTGATCCTCCAGGGAGAGTGCCTGCAGCCGGCAGCAAATCCATGGGAGGCAGGATTACGAGTGCACCGTTACGAGATGGTGTCATGTCTGGCCCATGCCCAAGACTCCCGATTCCTCGAGTGCTGGAGTCAAGCTGCCAGCAATGCAAGTGTCTGGAATGTGCATTAAAATAAATATTTCCTCTCAGGTACTTCTTTCATCTAAGAGTTGCCAGCAAGGCCAGCAGGCCTACGATGCAGCCCCATGGCCTGGCTTGGGATCTGCCTCCTGATCCAGAACCCGCTGTCAATTCCTCCAGAAATAGGACTGCAGCAACCCCGGCCCCTCGGCCCACGGATATCCAGTCCATGGGACGAGGGCTCACTCCTGCCTTCCTGTGTGGTGCTCGTGACTCCAGAAGATGCATCCCGCTGAATGCGGCACTTTGGCTCGGCTTCCACACTGAGAACCATATGGTTGGGTGCCTGATACATACCTGTATTATTTACTTGAGTTAATTTAGAAGGTGCAAAGCTACTTTGCCTTCTGCTTACGACTAACGGAGCTAATTACTTCTCTCTGATTAGGCCCATTCTCTACTGCACTGCCAGCGCTCAACGCATTACTCCTGCCAAGATGCTCTGATCAAAGAGCAACGTCTGGTTATTTGGATCCCTTATTAAAAATAGTACGGTGGCCTAATTAGGCACAACTGGTGCATAGCTGGTGTGAGCACTCTAAGGCGGTTACTGTACCGTTCTGCAGCATATATTGTTGCCTCCTGACTGCCCGAGTTCATTTGTCCGCGGTGATATCTGGTTATTGCTACTGCTTTTGGTCTCTGTCACCCGCCCTGTATGTGATAGAGTTGTAGATGCCGCTGTGTTGACATGGCCACAATGTCTGCAGCCATCCAAGATGCTGCAATTGTATTTTCCATGCACACATCTAGATCTTCTAGTCAGACTTGAATTCAAGTCCCTCCACCAGCACAGACCCTTGCTATTTGAGCTAAGGGAGGCTCTTCTTTAACTCTCAGCAGTCTAGGGTTGATGGTATACAGTTAAGTCTCGTTCTATCTTGATAGCTGTGGCATGCACACATGCCATCAGGTTATTGCAGTGGTCCTCATGAGTCTTTCTTCTTAGGTAACCAGCAGTAGTGAGGACTAAATGACATGACGGTCTGATGGTCATGGCATTAGTTAGGATTTCTTGATGGGGAACGATGTGTTGCGGTACGCGGTGCAGAGACAGCCAGTCACCAGCCCTGTGCTGCATTTGGACGGAAGCCATCTGGCATTTTCAGCTCTCTCTCTCTCTGCTGCTTCACAGCACTCATCTTGCAGAAACACTGCATTGCTGGCAAAGATTGATCGTTGTACCTCGCCACACAAATACGGGTAGGAGATCTACAAATATCATGTGGCTGAATAAGCGACAGGGCGGTTTGTGCCCCAGCACCCTGGGGCCAAGGAGCTACCTTGCGACCTTGGAACTGCAGGAGGAATAGCAGACTTGAAATGCAATGCTCCAAAATTGAACGGCTCGATGAACTGTACTCGTCAATATTTCTCACGCGATTGCTAACACATTCGTTTGACAGGCCACATGGCTCGTTTTACAAACAATGCTCAAGCGTTTTGCTTTTTTCCCCCACCCCACTTTAGGCTGTTTGTCAGACACTACGTTAATGTTTTACTCTTTGTTGTGCCCTGTGGTTAGCTCGCATCTAGCTCCAGGGCCCGTGAGCTGCATAAGGAGACGGAGCTTTGCTTCTGGTGGGCTCGTCTCACCCTTCCAGGATTTCAAATAGGCTGGCACTGCACTAATATTAAATGCAACAAATGCGGAACACAGTTTCTGATCATATACTGCAGCATGCATACGATGCCTAGCACAATGTGCTCTGGTAACTGGGTTTGGCAGGTTCTCACCCCAGCACAAAGGGTGATTAAGAAAACGATACTAAGACTTAAAAAAACCATGCGAGGTCAACAACGCTCACATCCCTCCAGTGCTTCCTTCCACTGCCCCGTTCTTCTGTAGGTAAGAATTTGCTTTCTTGCACAATGGTACAGCGAATGCCTCCACTATAAACCTGTTTCACCAGCCTTTTGGTCACGACTGGCAGGTACGTGCAGCTGGTGGGGAGGAAGAGATTACCTTTCGCTAGCTAGCCTAGGTGCGAATTCCCAGGAGCTAGCACAAGCAGTAGGTGCTCTCTGTGCTGCTGCAGCGTCCCTGTCCTCATTACCTGAGCTAAACAGTGTCAGTCTAGTCGCGGTGTGCTTCCACACGCTGCAGTCGCACCGGCTGACCCAAGCTTACGGCCTCTCTCGGTTGGAGGCTCTCCAGAGTTTGCAGCCTTGATTACAAACAGCTCTTTGTAACCAATGCTCTGAACCCGGTGGCCGGCATGAATCTCAGCAGCGCTTACTTACGAGAACATGGATTCCCAAAGTATGTTGGTTTATAAAACAAAGTGGCTGGGCATGCTGGCGGCCCTGGGGTTGATTTATATTCAGCAATCCAAAGTATATAAAAATGTCTCGCACTTATGGATGTGCTGAGGATGTGCCTGGTTGGGAGGCTGCTGAATGAAAAGGACCCTGGCGGCGGTTAGGTGCAGGCTCTGCATTGACTGCAAAGGAGCTGCCAGGTGTTTTACGGTTAAGCACGTGCTTCAGCGGTAGGTTGGATGGGGACCAGAGTTCTCAGTGTTACCCCGGACGGAGAAGCGATGTGGAAGGAGCGGTTGTATCCTCAGCGGGCTGTGAATGAATACAAGGGAAGGGTGATCTGATTCCACCTAGTTGGTACCTACCTAGGTGTCCAAGTGTTGTCTTCTTCCTCCCTCCTCTCAGGTTAACAACTTTTCAGGGGTTTGACCAGGGTGAAATAACTCCCCTTTGCTGCTGAAGGCTGCCCTCTTTCCCACTGCTGTCCGAGGCGCTGAAATAAAATGAAGAAAGATGGTTATTTATCATTTATATATTGCAGCACCCCTGGGATCCAGGCAGGGACCCGCTGTGCCAGATGCTGTACCCACGCCCCACCCGTAGTCCAGCAAAAAAGAGAAGTTCTGCGGATGCTTTTATTTCTATGTTAGCCCGTCTCTCAGCTTGAGCATTAGGCCAATGTCCAAATCAATTCTTATTTCATCCAAGCAAATCAGTCTGTCTCAAGCTGGATGCTTGCTGTGTTTGACACACCCAGGGGAGCTGAGCCTACCACAGCCTCCTATTTGCTTTCTAAAGCCTCTTGTTCGTTCTATAGCTTGTGTTGGCCCAAGGTGAGTTGTTTCAGCTAGTAGTGGCCGCACCAATGTTTCACTTTGGCTACTCAAGTTAAAAAAACAGAGACTAAAAACACAGCCTGAGACTCTGATGGACAAGTGTGGGATGACATAGTGGTTACTATTCCCAATATATAGTGACCAGGCATTTTAGGGCCTTGTCTATAAGTACTGGGCTCACAATGGCATGGGAAAAGAAGGGAGCTGTAGAGCACAAAAAAGGTTGTCAGTCATTAAGAAATGGGCTGCTGTGTTGTGTTCCTGCTATGGTACCAGTCAGAAGCGAGCTCCAGTTCCCAGTGATGTTGGTTGCTGCTGTGTCGGATGCAGCTCTGAGCTGCATCTGAATCTCTGCAGGGTGAGATAAACTGACCACATAGTGACCCTTTGCTAGCTTACAGACCTGGAGACCCCTGCCCGCAAGGGTCCATAGAAGCACACAGATGTATTAATAATAAACAGGAAAAAATGGTTTCTTTCTATGATCAGGAAAATTTCAAGTCGATAAAGGAAAATGCATGATAAACACGTGCTCCCAGCTCCCTGTTTCGGGATGCCGAATTCAGAGCATCTTCCGAGGAAGCATGTGAGCACCTGCTAGCAGTATCAAGAAATAAATCATAAGGGACTTGCAACAGACTTGCAAGGGAATGGTAAATGCATTCCTAGAAGATCTTTATAAAGCGGATCCTATTTGCACCAGTCCCTTGCTCTGCTTAAAGATGCTCTGAGCTCTGCAGGCTGAAATGGAGGCGTACGAGCAACTTCTGAATAAAGCTCGTGTGTTTTTTCTCGGTGCTGGCGCCACCCTCCAGCAGTGAGAGCTTAGTCTGAGGATGCAACAGATGCAAATTCTGCTCCTGGGTCTGCTACTGACTTGTTTCCATGACTTTGGCAAGTCCCCTAGTTTCTTGGTGCCTCAGTTTCCCCATCAGTACGATATGCCTAATGATACGTACCCAGCCTCAGGATACCTTTTGCAGTCTTTACCATATAAGCATCAACGATTCTTACTCCCCAAGGACAGAACGCGGCTGATCAGCCGTTAGGATACCAACCCCTTCCCTTCCTCTTGTAATAATTTCTGGCTTTAAAACCGAACCCAAGTCATTTAGGGCTAATACAGCTGGGATTGGAGTCAAACCAGGTCACAGGCAAGCCCATAATCCAGAGCAAGGCTATTTAGGGCTAGTACAGTCTGCCTGTGCCTCTGCCCACTTGCTTGCAGGCTGCCTATGTGGTTCTGCGGTAGTGTGAGTTATGGCTTCGGAAGATTGGGAGGGAGCAGAGACTAAGTAGCTGAGGATGAATAGCATTTTTTTCCGCAGCTTATTAAGCCGGTAATAAGCACCTTGCTGTGTTACTTTTGGGAGCGTGTTCTGCGGCTGCAGAGGAAAAGATTGCTAATGCGCTTATTCGCACGTTGCAGCTTGGAAAACTGCTTCATTTCTACTTCTTGCCGTTCCGCTCGGGGGCTTTTGTATTGTCAGAGCGGAGCCCGCTGAAAGCTGGCAAGGAGAGAAGCACTTTCCTCCCCGTGCCTATCGTACATGATCCGCTCCCCAACTTGCAGACAGCTTCCCCACCCCTTCCCTCAAATAACAGAGACCTCATCTCCACGGCAGCTTTCCCAGATCTAACTTGGGGAACCAGAGAGAAATTGGGCTGACCCGCATGGCCTGGCTAGAAGATTAATTCACAGTCTCACCTTGTAGCCAGGAACGGTGCCATTCAGACCATCAGGACCATAATCTTGACCTGGGAAGGGCTTGACATCAGTGACATATCCCTCTTGCCTCCGCTTTTGCAGGTTCCAGATATTTTCTAAGCTTGGAAATGCACGTATAGATTGTCAAGTCATTTCCCACGTGGCCACATGCAGTATTTTTGCCTTTGCACCTTTCCAGATCACAGCAAACTCAGGCAGGAGTCTAGGTCAATGCCCCATACTACTCTGCACATGCACAGGTGGGCGCAAGGGCTTTGGGGTCGCTCGTTCCCTACCCTATGGAGACGAGTGAGCCTGAGCAGGCAGTGGAGCAGCGCCAGGGCAGGGAGAGCAGTAATCTGTGCCAGGAACAGGGAGGAATCAAGCATGGCATTGGGACCCTCTTGGATGAAATCTGGTCCCTACTCTGGCTTTAGGCCAATTCAACTCTGGGCTGCCCTTCTAACTCTGATCTAGTCCCAAGCCAGGCAAGATTTGTAAAACTTTGCATTGAGACGCAGAATTTGATCTCATCTTGCGTTCCCCCATCACCAAATTATTGCATCACCAATGGGATTTTGGCAGGTAGCCTTCATTCAGAGCTGGGCTTGCTTAATGAGGAGGCCTATAGCCAACTCTTGAGCTACCATTTCAGGAAAAAAAAGTTTGATACCATGATCTCCAGGCAATTTTACTTTAGGAATTTCCAATCACTCGTGGGAAAAATCCACGAGGAAGTGACTGCGTCTTCCAGCGTTGATTTACATGCTGCACCATTAGATGAACGAGGAAAGAGAGAAAACCATATTGTCATGGGGGAAATGGTATTTTGTGCAACATGTTGAAGTCCTTCCCATCTCAAAATATGACTAACATGAAATCTGCCATTTGAGATTCCCATGTACTTCTCTACAGAGACTTTTGCATTTGAAACATGAGTGGCCATTTGAGTTATTCTGTTTATACTAAACTGTGGTCCCTCCCTTTACCTGTACCTATGTGTAAAAGATTTTTTTGTATGTTTAAAGAGTATTGTAGTATTAGTTGTATACTTAAACATAAAGATGACTGCATCAAGGTTTAGGTTTTTAAACACGGAAAACAAGCATCTCAAGCATTTTTTCACAAATACGTTGCTTGAATAAAAATCCAAGTCCATTTGGCGTTTGTTCATACCCTCTAATGAAGCAACGGTCAGCTGATGGCAAAGTGAATGAGTCCAGTAGTTTTCAAAGAAGTCACTTTTTTTTTCAGGTTGCAAAATGTTGAGAGACTGAATTTTAATTAAAAAAAACATAACAATTGGTATTATTCTTACAATAACATGACGCTACCTCCACAAGCCGCATATTTTTACCAACTCTCCTTTGCAGCAAACTGCAAATATTAGAAAAGATGCATGGAAGACAGATAGTGGATTTACAAATGTGTTATGATAGATCTTACGAACAGAGAGAGCTAGTTAGCTTATAAGGTGCATCTCTCCCCTGCCTGCTAGATGTTCATTCAACTGAAGTATGTGAATCACATCTGATAAGCCAAGTGCCCTTTCAAAATGAGCCAGTACCGTATCCTTCACATTCGCATGTTCACCAGGAAAGATGGAGGAAGATAGCTTGAAAGGTCTCAGGACAGTAAGGCATATTTAGAAAACTTTTCGGTTTCCAGAAAACTTCTTCCAGGAGCTGTGCATTTCAGGCTCCATCGAGTCAGCTGCTGGTCGCAACACAGTTCATACCCACCTGCAAAGGAGTACTTGGTCTAGGCGGTGGTTCTCAACCTTTTTTGTCCCAGGATCCATTTGAAAACATCAATGGCCAGTCCCAACCCAGTGCCGCTCACTCCTGACCCGCTGCCTTCCACTCGCCGGCCCTAGCCCCCCAGTGTGCGGGGCAGGGGGTGGATGTGTGGGGCAGAGCGAGGTGTGCGCAGAGCCTGGGGGGCTGGGACCCTGCCAGCCTGCCAGGGAAAAGGCATTGGTTTCCCCCATTTCTCTGCTTTAAAGGAGAATCCATTTTAAAAGCTTGTTGATCCACGTTTAAAATTTGCTCGTGACCCTTCTGTATGTTCTTGCCACCCACGGATGGGCCGCAACCCGCGGGTTGAGAACCACTTGTCTGGAGCATGCAGAATAATTGAGCACTAGAGGGAGGTTCAAAATAGCTATTTCAGAGACAAAGTTAATGCAAAGGCCCTTTTCTGCCTTTTTTTTTTCCTAGCGCCCACCCGGAGAGAAATCAAAACCGATAATGCAGGTGCCCTAGCCAACATCTCAGCCACAGGGTCTCAGATGAAGCCAGGCTGTGCGCAACCTATTGCTAGGTGCGTAACGGTGGCCACGTGCACTCGCAAATCCCAGTGCTGCCAACACCTACATCATTACCTGCCACAGCAACTCCACACCCAAAGCTCGTCCAATTTTCATGAGAAGGCTGAGAGCTCCTGGAAACTTTGGGAGCGGAGGTCTTGCCAGGCTGTGGTGGAGAAGAGCCAAGAAAGCTGCTGACCGTGGGGTCTACGCACTGCTGCTGGGGACGGCGAGGCCGGGGGTGGGAGGAAGGGGTGGGCTACTATCGGCAGAAGGCGAAGTGATGATATTACAGCTACTGCCTTTGTGAGCTGCAGTTTCTCCCCCTCCTCTCTTGCCTGGCAGGCTAGACTCCTGATCCACAAGGCTCTTCGTCTTTCTGTCTGCTCAGGATGAGTAATGTTTACGCTCATTTATTTAATCCCTGCTACCTTAAAATGTCCTCAGGCCAACAGTAATGTCGGATCAGAGATTAATAGGGGGCTTAAGAGCAATAAAAACAGAGGGCACAATGCAGGGCCATTCACCCTCAGTAGAGCCAGCGCAAGAAACCCCGTAGCATCGAAGAGCCCAAACACACTGGCTTGTTTATTCATTTCGAGGCTGCTCCAAAGCAAATCGAAGTCAGTGGCTCGGGGCCTAGGAGGGGAGCCATCTCTTTTCTAGTGCGCTGCCTTCAGCGGCTGAAAATAAATTGGGGAAATTCCACCAGTGCCTTGCCCCTGCTCTATTTTCCTTACCTGACCCGGCCTCGGACTCTCCTCCAAGGGATTATTACCAGGTACAAGGGTGCTGAGCTTGTCCCAAGCCATCAAGCAGGTGTTTTTGCCCCTGCTTAATAGCAATGTGGGCTTTTCCCTACAGCGGCAGTAAGAGTAGGGTTCTGGTGTCCTATTTCAGAAGAGCCTGCAGTGGTATTGCTTCGGTTTAGGCAGATAGATCAAAAAGGAGTAGGTGTAGAAGTGAAGGGTGAATGCAGGGATAGCTATGGAGACTCAGAAGCCCATATGAAGATGGGTGCCTTCATATAAGACCACGTGGCAGGATAGATGGCTAGGCGTATTCGAGGATGGATGGGCAGGGTTAAGAGTTGCCGATTGCCCATCCTGCGCCCAGACCACGAGGACAAAGGCTATGAGCCACTGCAAACCAGGCTTTACTCAGAAGTAAATACAGACCACCTGGGCCTAAATGTGCCGACTTCCCCCGTCTCGCGGCACGTTATTCTTCAGCATCTTGTTTTGAGAACCAGCCTCTGCTCAGGACTGGCTTCATCGGATGAAAATTTCCATCTCCCCTCAAGCTCCGTAGCACGCGGTGCTGAGACGGGGCGTGAGCGTGGCGAGTGGCGCCTGGGCACGGCGTCGCTGAGGCTGCGCTGCCGATGGGCTGCTGGCTCGCCAGGCACGTTGGCGCTTCGTCAAAGGCCTCACACTGAGAGTGGGTACGGCTCCCGCGCCAGCTGTTTGTTTATCCATTTCTCCAAGGTGCGTCTGGGTAAACTCCACGGGCCTGCGCGTGCGTGCTCGCACACACGCACGCACGCACACTGCACGTTCCTCCAGGCTCAGGGGATTTGTGAGGCCACCTCGTGGCCAGGCAGCCCAGCGTGGCAAGCACAGCTGGAGGCACCAGCTGTGTCCTGGAGCTGGTAGGCCTGCTGGTGGTGCCCCAGTGTCATGATTAAGATGCCAGACGGTCCTGTGGGCTTCTCCGTGTAGTCCTTCCTTGGGACACTCGCGTGTCAATCCTCAACACAATGCGGCTTTGAGCATCCCCTTGTCCCTTAGCTTCGCTCTCCCCTTTGCCTCCCCTGGCTCCATCCATCACGACATGGGTGGCAATACCCTATCCAAGCAGACTTATGCCTTCCTGTTGTGAGATTATTCTTGGCAGTCCCGGCGCTCCTCATAATTAGCTCTCTAAGAGGGCTAAGAAAGATCAACACACGTTATGCCATTTTGTCTGCGAGGCAGGAGGCAGAGGGGAGGTACAAAGGGAAAGGCGCAGTGGCCTGTGGAAGTTTAGGGAAAGGAGCCCCCTTGCATTTCAGTCCGCACTGGAGCTGATAGGGGGTTATCACTGTCAGGGCAGCAAAAGTGTGAACGCCGTTAGGGGAGACCTGCCCAAAGCAGCGAACTGGAGTACAGTAGGAGCAACATCGCAGTGCTCTGCTGCTACGTTGTTCCTAAGTGACTGTTGCTGCTATAGGGAGTGATGTGGGAATAGATGGTATGTTGAAGGAACGTCGATCAGAGGGTGTTGCTGCGAACAAGCATCGGCTGTACAAGTCACAGCGTAGCCACTGCCGCTGGGAGCTCAGCGTGGTGTAGCCAACCAGGTATTCACCCAGCTTCTGAGATGGGTTTTGTAGCCAGGCTGGAGCTCCTGCCTCGCACGGCCGCGCAGAAACCAAGCTCGGCAGCTTAAATCCAGCTTTAATTAGGTGTGTCCAAGCTGCGGTCACATTTCTTTGGGTTCAGCGTAGCCTTGAAGCAGAGCTGGGGGAGCAGGGGTTAATGTAGCTGCATGGAGGCTCTAGGGTGCTCCGTGAAGCTGCCGCCACAGCTGTTCTGCGCTCTGGAGGAAATAAGGTGGATTATAACGTGTATTAGCTGGCAGTATCCAGTAGGTCACCCTGACTCCAGAAGGGCTTATCTGGCCTAAAAGAAAATCATGATCAAGCTCTAATAATAAGATTCATAGAAAGATATTAAAGGACCCGGCAAAAAAACAGTGTGCTCACCATTGCAAAGCCACATCTGTGCCCTCGCCACGGAGGCCAGCCCAGCATCAGCACCATTTACACTCCACTTCAGCACCCTTAAATCCTAAAGTGGCATCTAGTATGTCTTGTGCTGCACGTGTTTTCCCCCTAGCTCTTGTCGTGATTATGTTCGTCATTGCCACGGCAAACCCTCTGCCCCCAACGCTTTCAGTGGCCTTGGACAAGTCTCTTGGCCTTCTTGTTCCATAAATTCTAGGGTTCAAGACGAGGATTATAAAACAAACCTACTTTTAGGCTGCATCCAGGATGGAGAGGGTTCCTGCTTGGTCTTCTGTTGACTTCTGTTGCAGTCTAGCTTTGCTTTTTTTCTTAATATGCATAACATTTGTATAGAAAGTCCTATAGAAATGAATAGGCAATAGGAGCTTTCTATTTCAACCTAATTTCTGGGCTCAGCAGCAAATTACAACACCTCTCCTGTTGGTCTGGATGCGCTGGTTGCATGCACCTGCTCCTGCGCTTGGGCTGGGTGGGACTGGGGGACCCACCACTGGCCAGACAAAATCCCTCGGTGGGCCAGAACCACTTCATTGTTCATATTTTGCCCACCCCTGACACAGACCGCATTACCCTTTTCCCCTACAAATTGTGTGTCTAAGGCCCAGAACATGCTAGTGGGTGATCATCAGAAAGCATAAGCCAAAGCTCGACCTGAAGAAGCCACAGGGCAAAGCCGCAATCATTGCTAACGGAGTAAATCAAATGCAGAGTGATGTTCTGTACTACTTTTCATCGGCTGCTCTCTCCAAACATCGAGTCACGCGACATTCTTGGGCGAGTGTTTGGAAACAGTATGCCCATTTTCCAGATGGGGAAAATAAGGCACAAAAAGAGAGAGAGGGAGCCATCAAACAGCATGCCCAAAGCCTACATCAGTGGTAGATCAGGGCTGGGACTCTCCTGGCTCTCAGTCCTCTGGGGTCTTCTGCCCTCGTATTGGAGGAGATGCATTCGCTAACCTCTTGGCAAAACCAGGTGATGCATGAAATCATCGTTTCGCTGTCAGTATCTCCGATATGTCATAGCGTCATGCAGTTAATTGGCTTGGCCGACTTGCAGTTTCACACATAGCAGCTCACACGTTACTAAGCAAACAAGTGTAATCCAGTAGCTACAGTTCTCTCAAAAGTGAGATCATGTCCCTTCTGACTCTTAACACAGCATTTCTGTTCTGTACTGGCCTGACCCCTGGGTGAAAACCGTCTACTTGTCTTACGCCATTGAGTGGCGAGGGGGGAAGAGCTGGAAGGAACCAGAGCTGAGCTCTGCAAGTGAAATAATCCCAAGTAAACGCAGGGCCGAAGAGTTTAACCCTAGAACTTAACCCACTTTCCATGCCGTGCCTTCAAAATCAAGATGAAATTAGCCAGCTGGCCTAATACCTAAGCAAAGGCATCACCTTGAATCTTCAAACTAGACCACGTTGCTGCCTGCTCTCATGATTTCATAACAAGATCCGGGGTTTCTCTTCAGGGTCCAGCGTCTAGATGTAGGAGGACAATGAAGCATCCACTGAAAGACAAGGAAACCAATACATTCCTCGTGGTTGCAGACAACAGAGTGACAATATGAATCCCAAAGCTTCCAAGGCTGGACTGAAATTCCTCCCTGCCCTGCATTTTATTAACTTGAAAAATCTATAGGGCATATAAAAATCTATAGGTCTATGTTCATGCAGGGAGTAATAGGGCATATATGTCTGTGAGACGGAGAAAGAAAGCAAGCTAGTATATTTAACCTTCAAATGTATTGGCAACAAAACCATACCAATGAGTGACCTGATAGCCTAACATCCCTCCGATTGCTTGAGTTGTATATTGTAACCCTTTCGCTCACTTTTTGGGTTTCTAAATCATGAGCTTTCTAGACCGGGAGCTTGCTGGGCCAGAGAGTATGTGTTTGAAAAGTGCCCTATTACATTTTAGATCCAGCCTCGGTAGCCCTTTCACTAGGATAGCTCAAAGTCTGGACTCTTTTACATGGAAAAAAGAAGGATTACTGCATATAAGCATCCATGTAAAAAATACGAGGTTTTGGAGAAAGGGACAGTGAAAGGCAGTCCGCTGTTGTAAACTAATCTGGCTGCTAGTTCCCTTTCTGGCTGTGAACTCATTTGTCATTTTGGTCTGTTCTGTTGCTATATCAATATGGCAACGTGGTCAAAGGACACGTGGTATATATAAGGGTGAAACAGATGACACGAGACATATCTCGGTGACAACCCTGGGATGTGGTGAATGATGTCAACCAGCTGATTGATTACCTTGCAGTTGCTCCAGTAATGGGCTGAGCAGCGTTTCCTCCCCTAATGTTTCTTGTGTCCCCGGTGCCTCCAGGCCCTCAGTTTAACACATCAAATGAGTGAAAGCTCTGCTTGTGGCCTGTCCTGATGGCTGGAAGTCCTCTCTGCCTGTCTGCCAAGAGTGTATAGATGGGCTCCGGGTGGGAAATGCCCCGTGGCTGAGAGAATGACGCTTTGTTAATGGTCACATCAGAAGAATATAGGACAGCCCTCAGGTAAGGCATGTTAGATGAAATGAGTCAGTGCGAGTACCCGCCTAGAGCAGGGGCTGTTGGCTTCGAATGCAATGCAGCATGGAGCGATGACAGTGATTTTGTAACAGCAAATGTGTCGCATCTTTCCCACGGGCCATGGTACCAGTTGTGAGGAAGTAACGCATTCGGACAAGGGAAGGCCTGCCTCTTCACTGTGTTTGCTCAGAGCAGAAAATGCCCAGGGAGGCCTGGCAAGCTCATCTTATCACTAGCAGTCACCTGTGTTTGCAAGACAGCCTTTGTAGGCAGGGCATGTACTTGAGCGAAACAGTGTCAGCTGCATTCAAAGCACAATGCACAGGGTACAAGATACTTTGGCAAGATAATGTAGAGCAAAATAGACCCAGGTGTAGAGCTAGGCTCAAAGTCATTGGCATCCAAGTGGCTCCTGAGCCCTCCCAGGCCCAGCTGGACAATTCTCTTGTGTTCCCTTCTGACGAAAGTCGGGGATGGATGACTTGTCTCGACCCGCTGGTGGTGGATGGCACCGGAGACTGACTCTGCTTCCAAGGGCCCATCCACACAGGACGCTTTACAGGCACTTCTCTGCCCTGATGGCAGCTGGCAAACAGATAAGTGATCTGGCCAGGATCGCTTGACTTGGGGAGGAAGAAGATGGCATCCCATCTCCCAGTTTAAGAGCTAAAAAAAAATCCTGACCATTTTTCTTGCCCTAGTCAGGGCTTTGTGGCCTAGTTACTTGCAAATGGGGCCACTTCTTCCATCTTGCCACCGCACCCAATACAGAAGGACGATTGGATGCACAGGAGCACTGGGCAGAGGCTAACACATCAGCTCCTTTCACTTCCCACCCACCCACATAGTGAGTGATGCACACTAACCTAGTCTACTGGGACCCCTTCACAGCCTGGGACCGGGCAAAACTGCTTTGCCCCTAGAATTGGCTAAAACATACAGAGCATCACAGTACCAGGATCACTCTCAGTCACTAATTGTGCACCTGGGACATGGCCTAAAAACCTGCAGTGAATGATACCTGGTGAAAAGCAGCAAGGGGTGGAAGGACCTGGAACTCAGCATAGCTTTAACGTGGAATATATCTTTGTCTGTCCTGTCTGGAAGGATTCCTGCTGAGCGTCTGTAGGAGTATGGACAGAGCGCGTGGGGGCAGGAAGGAGGAAAGGGATCCTCCTTGGAAGTCGATTTGTACCAGGGTTACTGTTATATCCCATTGGCTCCTTGGCTTGCATCACCCAGGTATGGGAACACAGCTGGAAGCTGTTACGATTTGGATACCAGCTATTGCTTAAGTCCTCCTCATGTCACAGTTCTCGCATATCAAGGCCAAACTATCCATGGGAGCAGCACAGATGGAACAAGAAATGATCAAACTCGTGATCACATTCCTCACAGCAATTACTCATTCCTCCATTCTCTTTCCGCATGTACCAGAACTCACTGGAACTTGATCCCAAAATTTTCCCCATGAGCAAAGCCATTGAACCACCGCAACCCCAACCTCCCCTGAGTCTCTTCCGCAGCACAGTATCCCAAGTAGCCTGTAAGGTAGTTAAATCACTCAGGATACATCTACCCCCAAGTTTCCTTCAAGCAAACTCACACTGCTTCCCTAACAAGTGAGCGAGGTCAGTCTCTACTGCATTGTGCAGTGTGGATGTGCCCATAGTCCTCTGAGGCCATAACCTGCTTTGGATCAGTTTTGAAGGGGTGCTTTATTTTGGGTTTGTCCTCCACCGCATGGACAGAGGGAACAATGTTAAAACCAGCTGAGAGAAGGCTGAGCAGGAATCATGTCTCAGTGTGAAGCTTTCCAGCGCATGAGGGAACATGATGGTATTTACCACTGGGAAAGGATGGGAGGCAAATTGCCGACAAGCACTAAAATGTCAAAAGATGATGAAGAGCTTTGTGCCATTTATGGAGGCTCGGAGTGGAGTAAACAGGAAAGTGAACGTCAGACAGAGAAAGAATCTGCCTTGGCAGTGGATTGCCTCCAAAGGCCTCTGCTCACATTCTCCCAATGAGGATGATTGATTGCATACTCCCTGCTGACTTTGAGCCCAGTTTCCTACAAAGGACACAGCACAAGCCTACCTTGCCCCAAGAGCATAGTGCATAGGACAGGCTCACAGCCTAGAGGACAGCAGGTAGATCAGGCTATGAGTGCATGACCAAGTTACTGCAAACTATACTTGGATAGGAAGGGACAGAGCACCAGGCACCCTATACTAATTGCCTAGGTACAGGCTCCTAATCTGTGATAAATGCAAAATAGCTCCCTCCACTTTTACTGGGGGGGGTTAGCCATGAACATAGTTATCAAGGAGGAACTGATGCATCTCAGTGACTTCACTGAGTAGGCTTCATGGCAAACTTCTATTATAGCCCTCTTCCTTGGGTGATAGTATTGATATAGCATGTATCTCTGACTGGATACCAGTGAGTTGCTAACTAAAATCCACACATGCAACTCAGGGAATAGAAGTAAGGACCTTCTGCTGAAGTTATGCAAATCTTTGCCAGTTGAATTAAGGGAACCAGTTTGCCGTGTGTTGCTACAAAAAAAGTCAGTAGTATCTTGGGATACATATTAGTCGCAGGGATGGATGCTTCCACTCTGCTCAGCACTGGTGAGGCCTCACCTAGAGTACTAGACACTGTAGTTTGAGAAAGATGTGGACAAGCTGGAAAGAGTCTAGCAGAGAGCAGCAACAATGAGTACAGGTCTAGGAACCATGACTAACAAGAAATGGTTGGATGAACTTGGAGTCTTTGGTCTGCAAAAGAGAGACTGGGGCGGGGTGGGGGGTCGATAACAACTTTCAAATTCATGAAGAGTGGGTATAGAGGATGTGTCTGTGGCAAGCATTGTCTTAAACTGCAACAAGGTTGGCGTCTAGGAAGAACTTCCTAAGTATGATGGTGGTTAAGAACTAGAGCGGATTTCATAGATTTCATAGACATCAGGGCTCGAAGGGACCTTGCAAGATCATCGGGTCCAGGAAGTCAGCTGGGGTCACATCACCCCAGCAAGATAAGATTCAAGTGTTTCTTGAAGGTATCCAGAGTAGGAGCTTGCACCACTTCTGGGGGAAGACTATTTCAGACTCTGGAGACTCGGAGGGTAAAGAAGTTTGTCCTCATGTCCAGTCTAAAACAGTCTTCCACCAGTTTGTGCCCATTAGAAGATACCCGCTATAAAAGTTGTTTAAAGCAGGTTAGACCAATACCTGGGACGGCTTACACAGGGCTGACTCTGCCTTGAGCAGAGGTTGGACTAGACCACTTCTTAAGGTCCCTTACAGACCTCTTTTTCTTGGTGACATCATCCCATTCATACCAGATTAAGCCTGATTGCAAGCAGTAAAGGGCAGCCGTCTAGTCTACAGGCACTTACCACTCATATAAGACTGTGTGTATGGACAAGCGGCTTAACAATGTACTCAATGCCCAGAGCAGGAGGGGAAGATGCAAAAGAACTTGGCTTTGCCCAAAGTAAATCAAGATGAAGTTTGTTCCAGGAAATATGTTTTCATTCATTGGAGAATGTAATTAGCCATGGAAGGAACTCTAATTACCCTTTAAAAACGTCCTAGAGTTCACATGACTGACAACCAGATTCTTCTTTTGTTGTTTCTAAAGTAAACAGTAAAGGTTGAGGCAATTTTTAGATCGTCAGAGTAACAAACTGAAGAACAAAGAAGGACGAAGTTGATTTAAACTTTTGCTTTTTTTTTTTTCTGAACAAGGTATGTCCCATGCGCATGTTCTGGACTCTTCAGCAAGTCTCCACTTGCTAACCAAGCTCCACAACTCCTTGGTGTTTTTGAAAAACCCAACCTAGTCTGTGCTGGTTTCTTGCTAGTGGTTTCCCAGGGGAGTCCTTGAAGACGTGCCAGTTGTTTTTTTGTCTTCCTGCTTTTTTTCGTACAAGGCCGGTATTCTGCATGCTGGTAAACCAGCCGCATCACAAGGCATGCTGTTTATTCATGGAAACCAGGGAGTGGAGAGCTCACCCCGTGCAGTAACACATCTTGTACCTCCTCATAAAGGCAGCTGAATGGAGGGATGACACAGGGTCCTACACATTTTTCCTAGCCCTGATATTATCACTCAAAGTTAAGCCTTCAGAAATTCAAAGTTGAGTCTTTTAATCGTGAGATTAGCTTCAAAACCATTAGATTTTTTTCAAATTAATACAGACTCCTAGTTTATATACATATTATATAGGTCTTTATGGCATACTTCTTGTTTTCAAGTGCTTTTTCTTCAAGTGTGAGGACTAGGAATGCACTTTTTCAGAACCAAAAAGTTGAGATGCTCGCATAATCTGAAGCCAACAGAATACAAGGTCCTAAGGAAAAAATGTTGGATAATAGCATGCCACTTGTGATCACGTTGCGAGAGCTGGCAAGACCACGCTGAGCAAATGACTTCCTCCTGTCACTCCCTTTTGCAAAAGAGGCAAAAATAAATACTCACCTGCATCACAAGGGCGTGCATGTGAGGTTTAATGAAACTTAATGAAGCTTAATTGATGTTGTCAAAGCACTTGGAGATCTGGGATGGGATAAGATGCTTCCAAGCTGCAGAATGCTGCGATTTCCAGCTGAGACAAGTCTAGCACAACCCCTTTGTGACTGGACAGATAGAGATTTTCTGGGTAACTCTGCTGACTCTTGGCTACGAGCATCGCTGTTTGAGTCTTGGCTACAACACTGTCTAAGACAAACATCCTGAAGCTGGTGACCACATGGAGAACTCAGATCAGTGTTCACATCTGCCTTTAGTTGCGAAAACTACCTATGTTAGACATAAAGAGCTATTTGAGTTCCTACGGATAAGTATCCAGGCAGGGATGGATCTTGGGATTTCTGGTGCCCTCTGGAGCTGGAGTTTTGACAGCAATTGAAGCAGACTTTTTAGATCTATTGATTTTACTGTGTACAGTACAGGGTCCCACAAATGGCTGAAACAGCACCCCAGGCGAATACCTGTTATGTGTGGGAGTTGGGATCATTAGCATGTTATCTTCCCTTCCTTTCAACACAGCCCTGGGAAGGCCAGATGCAAAACTGCTGCTCAAGGATGCAGATAGGGATAGTATGGGCAGCACTTGAGGGCTACGAAGCATGCCAAATTCAGGAGCCCATCATTTCAACTCGAACATCTGTTCCCAGCCTTGCTGAGTTCCTCGGGAGACGTTTTGCAGAGCGATAATTGTGCCTGTATCTGGAGCCAGTGAACATCTGGTAAGCTCTGATTTATCCTAGCAAAGCCAGTGAGGGATAAGAAAAGACTGAGCCTGTGTAGCCAATGTGGTATCTTTCAAACCAGTGAAATAAAGAAGCTGTAAGGGAAAAATTACAGCTGAGGCATACAACCCAGGTGTCGAGTGCTTGCATTCATTGCAGAAACCGAGGCACACTTCGCCCAGTTCAAGGCGTTAACTCCAGAGTCCTGGATAATTTCTACTCTGGGTAATTTTGCAATCATTGCATTTAAATTCTTTCTACAATACCTTCTACGCCTCTCCTCCCATCTAGCGGGCTGCATGTCAATGGTGGGTGACATGAATCTTGTGTCCGTGCTGTTAGATTCTGGTACTGGTCTTCTGCTAAATTCTGAGCTATTTGAGGAAACACCCAAGCGTCATTATTTCATCGTGCTAACGGGGCTGATTTTGAGGACACCCTTGTACAGAGGGTTGCTATCTACTTTCATCTCTGTAACTAGAGTCGGTTCTCAGTTCAGGGTTGCTTCCTGTGAGCCAGGCATTGGTCTGTGGCTGAGATCTCTGAGAGGTGGGACTGCTTCTTGCTTGCAGCAACTTATGTTGAAGGGCAAGTGCATGTATGCAGGCTGCCTCAAGCAAGTTGCACTAAGAAAATGCTTTGACTCCACATCCTTGATTTTTCACCTCCCAGGTCTTGACATCTGCAACTTGTTGGGTCCTTCTTTCCTTTTCATGTCCTCGTGTAGCAGAATTCGCAGATTCATAGGAATCTGATAGGGCCATGCCACGAGCACTTCTGCTATGGTCTGACATCCCGGGCGAGTAGAGGTAATATTGCTTACAGCCCCAAAAGTGCCGAGACATAAGACAGCGAGGTTGTGATGGCTTCCATCGAGCAAACATTGGGCTTGATTTCACCAAAGCCTGGGCTAAAAGTGGATAAAGGGCCATTACACAATGCCAGTGAGGACTGAACAAATAGCTGTTTTTAGTCTTTGTGCAGTCATCCCCAGACAGGTAAGCTCAGTTTGTCTTGAGCACTGGAGATACCTCAGTCTGCAAATTAATATCCTTTTGTTCACACTTAAGATGGAAAGTCCCAGTTTTCAGACTCAACCCAGGTATCAGACAATTTGGGGCAACTAATTCTAATTTAAATTCCTGACGACGTGAGCGCTTATCCTACATCTCATACTTAACATCGGACGGAGCCTAAGGTAATTCTAGCAGAGGTGCAGTGTGTCTACATGAGGATATTCGGGAGGATGAACCTGAATAATAAATCTGTGTGTAAACACTCTCGTTCAAAATTAGTGACCATAATTCAATTTAGCTTATTTCACTTGCATTTACCTTGTAGACTGTTCAGGTCACCGGCTGTCTCTTACCACATTTCTGTATGGAGCCAAGTGCAAGGGGCTTTTTGGTGAAGCCTGCGATTGCCATGCGAAGAAAAGACGAGAAGCCTGGAGGGTAATGCAAAGGCTATGTAATCTCCCGTGAACAAGAGGGTTGGTATTAATGGGTAATCTTTGCAGAGACCCTATGGAGTGAACCGAGCTTCCAGACTCAGATGTGGCGTGAGTCGAGGTTCATGAGCGAGGGGCAACAAGCAGCCTCTACACAGCCGGGGCCACGCGCATGCCGTGGCTAGGCGGAGAGCTCTCCAGCTACCCCTGCTGTCGACCCGACACCTTTCAAAAGCGTTTGGAAAAACAAATCCAACCTTTCCTGTTCGTTTTGTTCTCGTGTTGATGAGCAGACGCCTCCTTCGGGGGCGGCAGGGTTTTCAGCGTGACGTGACACGTCATGGGTGTCTGGGCCGCTGGTTTGTAAGGGGCCCTGAAGATTTGTTCACTTGTTTGAAGTCTGTTCAGGCAAGAGAGTGTGATCCCGGATGAAAAGAAGCAAAGGCTTACTGCCTTGCTTCAAATCCTCCCCTAAAGCTCCCCTTGATGCCTACCAAAACCACTGGTTTAGAGCCCGGTGCAAAAAGCCCCTGTCTGGTGCTGACCAGTATTGTCTGATCATCCCTTGAGCTCTCTTATCTGTCTCCATCCACCTGTTGTCGCTTGTCTTTAGATTTTGATTGCAAGCACTTTGGGGCAGGAAACAAGGTCTTTTTCTTTTCTGTTTGTTCTGGTCCATGATGTGGGCTCCTAACTGCTGCTTTGATCACAAAAATAATGTTCAAAAGTCTTGAGAGAATGCAGTGCATACGGCGCGTGGGAGTGGTGTTGGAGCCGTGATGGTCCAGGAAGTAGAGGAGGAAGGGCACTTGATGCCTGAAAGCTTGTCTAACAGCTCTCCCAACTATAGAGCTGGGCCAGGAAATGATACCACAATGAATCCTTGTCTCTCAAGAATATTTTGCAAAGCTATTTAAAGGAGTGCACTAGAATCTACCACGCACCTTTACAGTGACCTTTCAAAATCCAATAATAAGCCTTTAGGGCCTGATCGAAAGCTCAATGAAGTCACAAGTTGGGATCTAACTTCCATGGCATTGAAGGAGGAGGCAAAAATAAACGCACAAGAACTGCTGGTGGCAACAGGAATCCCTGGGAGTGGTGGATATCCATGAGTTACGCATTAGCTCCAACACTAAGAGCCCTCCACTCAGACCAACAAGAGTAGGGTTTACCCAGGCCCCTAGTTTTCATGCTTTATAATGGATTGCGTGATATCTGGCCACCCACCTTCACTACACTGTATTTATCCACGTACAATCATCCCGATTGCTTCTGCAGGGAGGCTGGCGGAATATAGTTGGTGGCTTTCTGCTCTAGTTAGTTAACCTCCTGGCTGCTGCTGCTGGAATGAACCTGTATCCTGGTCCCAGATGGTTCATCAAAGTGCAAACGTGGTAGACCTGCCAACCTAGCAAGCAAATCCCAGCTGCATTTTGCATGGCTTCTTTGCATGATCATCATACCTACCTCTGAAGTGTAGGTATGATGAGCATACCTGCACACACGGAGCCTCTCCCAGGCATGGTTTGGCCACAACACACCTTCCAAACGTGCAAGACTTTGCATTACCAGCTCAGTTGTGGAGAGTCTTCCTGTCTGGGCCCTGGGTCTAGATTGGGACAGTATCATTCTCCTCCCCCTGGAAATTAAAAACAGAAGATACTGAATAGGGATTTAATAGCAGCCTTCAATGCCCTGCAGGGGGGTTGCAGAGAGGATGGAGCTGGACTGTTCTCAGTGATGGCAGGTGGCAGAACAAGGAGCAATGGGCTCCAGTTGCAGCAAGGGAGGTTGAGGTTAGATATTAGGAAAAACTCTCTCACTAGGAGGGCAGTAAAGTACTGGAGCAGGTTACCCAGAGAGGTGGTGGACTCTCCATCCTTGGAGGTTTTTAAGAACCAGCTAGATGCATAATCCTTGGCTGGGATGATCGAGTTGGGGCTGGTCCTGCTTTGAGGAAGGGGTTGGACTCGATGTGACCTCCTGAAGTCCCTTCCAACCCTCATTTTCTATGATTTGAATTCCAGGTTTTGCTGTCTTGCACGGCCAACCCTCACGCCCCACGTACAAATATCAACATTTGGTCTATGTGGGCAAAGGAGTAAGAACAACAGTTTATTTAACACGCGTCTCTTAGATGCATCGGATTCGGTTCTTCTAGAGACATCTCAACCCCCTCGGCAAACTCTGGGCTGCATCTCCTATTTCTTACTCAGGGCAAAGCTCCCATTGAAGACATGAGGGGATTTAGCTGAGATCCATGGTGTGTCCCTGAATAAGGATGGCAGAATGTGTCTGTGCCTGTCCCTGAGAAGTAGCTGGCAGCAGACAGATGATGCAGAGCCCACTGACTGCAATGAGAGAGACACCCAGGGTGTTATCAAGAACAACTGAGCAAGCCCCTCTGCTTTGGGAAAGGTGCCAGGGGTCCAAGACCTGGCAACACCTCAGTTGCTCTGGCTTTGTCCATCGGCCCCATGCAAAGAGTGGAGTGGACCCATGCAGTGGGTCTCGGATGTCTCCGTCCCATTTGTTTTGGCCAGGAGCACATCACCCTCTGGTGCACGAGCCCTGAATAGCAGATGCCAGCTGGAAGTGAGGTTGGTGCGTACAAGGTGCCAGGGGCCAGAGCAGGGCTCTGCAAAAATATCCAACAAGCTTTTGAGTCCAGGAGAAGCAGGAATGCAAAGAAATGGATCCAAAGGGGATGGCAGAATCATATCCATCAGCAAAGTCTAGTCTGTCCTCTCTCACGTCCAGCCTCCCTGATTTCTCTGCATCTTTGGCACCACGTATGCTAGGTCTGAAACTAATCATAAAAGGTTTGGGGATAAAAAATGGTCGTTTTCTTCAAAATGAAGCTTGATGTTTGCTTCTTAATTTTTCCCCCTTCATTGTCCCCCCCTTCTGAAATGATATGGATTTCTGTTCATGAAGGGAAGCTGAGTATTTTGGAGAAAAAAGTTTGAAACATGAACCGGAAAGTACCGCATTTCTTTAATTTTTTTTCATGGAAAATGTTTCCCAATTTTCCAACTCGTTCTTGTACCTAATTCCACCTTCTTATCGTTCTGGGGATTACGTACAGGTGCATAAATCAGCCTTGCCTGGGGAACCATCTGTCCTTTATCCTCCAAGGTCACAACCCAGCTCCAGTGACCTGTTGTGTATGCAAGAGGGCCTTGCATCACTTCCAGTGGCCAGCCTTCCTGCATCCAGACGCTCATGCTGTGTCGAGCAGCCCTGGCTGACTTGCTCAGGACCCCACAGAAGTGACGCGAGGCCCTCTCGCACGCACAACAGATCACTGGAGCTGGGTTGTGACCTTGGAGGATAAAGGACAGATGGTTCCCCAGGCAAGGCTGATTTATGCACCTGTACGTAATCCCCAGAACGTCACTGTCCATTGTGAAACTAGCCTTGCACAATCGTACACGGGTGACTAGCATTACCACTGGGTGACTCAGCATGTGTGGCCAGGTATTATTGCCTGCCCCAAAGCAGTCTGCTTTGCTGGGCCCTGCTACATGCACTTGCCTTATCTGTGAAAATTTAGCTTGCAGAATTTATGTGGGAAAAAGCTAAGTTAAAATAATCAGTATTTTTATCCAAGTAAGAAAGGGACCTTTCCTTGGATTCAAATCTAAATGCTACTTTTGAGGCAGTTTCTGATACAGCTTCCTGGGGCTTATAGTTTTTGGCCATCAAACGGCAGAAGGGGTTTTCTAGTTCAGGTTCAGAGAAGGAGGTTTCAGCCCATGGGTGGTGAACATCTCATCCAAACAATGGATCTCGCTATATTTGTGGTGCTCGGTGTGGCAGAAACCCCACGAGAACAGTAATTTTGTGCCACTCGTGTCATTCGGAGGCTGAGACCCTCCCATATAAAAGCCTGCACATTTCCACACAGACAAACTGGAATCAAAACTAGATGCGGACACAAACCCAACCCAAGCTCAGTCTGGATCCCACTCAAGAGCAGCATGCTCTTTTGGTCCTACCTCTGCCCAAAAGGTTGACCTGATTCGACTCGTAGCAACATCAGCGGGAATCTGAAACAGCTCCATGGGCTTGGGTTGAATCCTTCCAGCTTTATGTGGATGAGCTTGGATTCAGAAGCTAATCCTTCAGCTCCACTTTAGAAGTTAAAAGCTGTCCCCCTCTGCTGAAAAAATACAATCCCTCTGCTTGAACTTCGTGTGTGTAACGAGGGGTGGCTTTGCAAACATAATTTATGTCCTGTGGTCAAGTTTAAGCCTCAGAATTTTTTATTCCTTCATATTTAGTTATGAGCTGGAACCGACTTGATCAGGCTGTGGCTGGGGAACATGTGTTTCCAATTAAAAACACGCTAGCGCCCTCTTTTGCACAGAGCTTGCACTCTTCCCACAGAAGGGGAGGCAACTCAGTAGCTCTCTGGACAATGCCGGTGCCAGCTCCCCGAGCACCTCTCCTTTGCCAGCCAGCTGCCCTCCGAGCTGCCTCGGTCACGTGCTTGGAGCCCGATATTCTTGATTTGGCCTTGTCTCCTTTTCCCCAAGATTGAAGGATCTTGCTTCTGCTCACTGCGGGGTTGTTTCCTGTAAAAGGAGCGTGTTAGAGTGTAACCACGAGACACTTAAATGCACTTCCTTCCTGCCCATTGGCTTTTAAGGCAGTTGTCTTTATAGAGATGGCGCCTCATTTGTCATCAGTGGAATGGGTGGAAGTGCAGCCTTCTGGAGCGGAGCGGAGGCACGGGCGACTTTGGGTTTCAGTGCAACTGGTCTCAGGTCTCCTGTGGATATTTGGCTTTGGGATCTTCTGCTGAGACGAGCCTAGGCACTGGTTTGAAACCTAGTGGTGGGGCTGAAGTGCCCCCCCTTAAAATCCTCCTAACACCCTGGTGAAAAAGCCAGGTGGGTCACAATCAGTGTGGCATGCATGAATCATTCAGGACTTGCCTGCACTGCCACTGCACTGTCTTAGAGCAAGTGCCAGGAAGCATGGCTGAGACCCAGCGCCTCTGAGAAGCAATGGGGTGCATGCTCACGGCTGCTTTCAGCCAGCTCCCTTGTTTCATATCTGGGATTTGGGGCACATCACCTGGAAACATGCTTCTCCGAGGTGGCCCCCGCTGCAGCACAGAGGTGGGACAGTACGGACAGAGCCTCAGGGCTGAAGGGACTTGCACAAAACCTGCTTTATTCTGCATGCCGTTAACAGAACGGCTCCCCACCCAGCAGCTGCTTTATCTAGCAAGCTCAGGTACTGCTAGGCATATTCAGTGGGGGTTGCAAGGCTGAATTATTGTTATCCAGGGGTCTTGGAGAACTTGATCAGGGTCCACGAGTGCTCCCAAGAGGTGGGTGAAGAGCAGAGCTGCTGTTTCTGTTTGCCGGGAGAATCCTAAAAAGCTGGAGAAAATGTTTAGATGTGGGACGAACCACCGCATGACTGTTTTGTGGTCGGTTGTTTCTCCCCCCATTTTTTCTTAGCATGAAACGTAGCAAAGATTTTCAAGGAAATGTCATTTCACCCTAAAACTCAAAGCACCCGAGTTTGAAAACGCCAGCAGGAAACATGGTGACATCGTTTTTCAAGACACCGCTGTCTTTCTTGTTTAGCCGGCGCAACTGGGCCATACCGTGGGGATTACCCCGATTCTCCAGTCTGCAGATAATGAAGTATTAGACTGAAAAAGCTCCCGCCGCCCTGATGCAGAGGTCCCAGCCTGGCAGTAGCAGGGAGGGCCGCCATCGAGGTCTGGGCTTGGGCTGTCGGCCGGCCCGCAGCAAAGCAGCTAGCCTAGCCAACGTCTGTCCGATGACTGAGCCAAGCGAGCATTTTTGGGTTTATGTAATAGTGGTCATTAGCGGAGAGGAGAGGCCTCCGGTAGCATGCCAATGGCTGGGCTTTGTAATGTTATCAGAGTCTGAGGGAAGGGAAAGCTGTTTTCATAGTAGCGCTCTCCCCACTTGGAAGGAAGGTGGAAACCCTTCGCATCCCACAGGAGACCACACCGCAGGGCCAAGCAAACCTTCCCGGGCAGGCTGCGTGTTTGCATTGCTGGGAGTTATCCCCGCTTGACCCTCCAGACTCTCTCCTCCGCCTCTGAAAAGGCTCCTGCTGATTGCACAACCCTCTTCATCCCAGTCCCGCACCCCAGCTCTCCTCTGCGTCAGGTCCGGGTGCTTGGCTTTGCTCCAGCGCATCTAATCTTGCCCCCCCCTTAATTACAGCCCTTGCAAAAAAAAAAAGTTTATTTTTTTTGTGGGATCTCGTAAGACAAATCCCACGCAGCAGCGTTGGCCTTTCATTCACAGCGAGCCAGCGTTTGTGTGCCAGTCCTGCTGCTGCCGAGCTCGGGGCTTGAAACCACATATGAAACTAGGAAATGAAAGTATAAATTAGAGCATTACCACGGCGCCCACTACCACTGCCATAGCAGCTAGACACTGCCTGTCACCGCCTCTGCCCCCGCCAAGCCCCTGCTCTTTAGGGGTTTATAATACAGACCCTTCCCCTCCCTTCCTGCTCTGGGCTGGAGTCTTCTTGCCCAGGGCAAAGTCCTGGGATGAAAACTTTGTGGTTTGGTGGTTGAAAGGCAAACCCCTCCCCCCCCTCTTTTTTTAAAGCTCCTATAACTGCTCAGAAAAAAGAAATATGTTATCTCAGCTTCATTTATCACCCTGGCATTTCTCAGGCAATTAGTCAGCCTGCAATGTGAATCCATCGCTTCTGCTCCTCAGCAGAGGAAATATTAAATCAGATATTGATTTATTGCCATCGCACCTGAGCCTTCTTCATTAACAAATTATTTGTCCATCAAGGATTTCTCTACCCATTAATCCTAGGATGTTTCGTGGGCAGGTCAGTTTTGTGCAGTGCAGGTGGCAGGAAAACCTTCCCCATCTTGTGTCTAAAATTCCCAAATTAAGTCATTTCCCACTGGGGTTTGGCTTAGGGGGCTGTAACCCAGCCCAGCGGAGGCTACTGGAGCAGGCAGCAGAAAGAGTATTTGGTTGGCTTTAGTTATAGGACCCTAGTAAACCATGTTCAAGTTTCCAGTTTGAATTCTGACTCAGCTGCTATTGCCACGACCGTGTGTTGCTAATGTTTGGTATCGGTTGTGTGACCGCTTTGCAAGAAGCCAGAGGTTTTTGTCTTGTTTGCACGGATCAGGCATGCACATTGCAAGAGGCCACCTTCCTAAATACAATATCCCTCCCAGGTGGTTGGCAGCCTCAGCAAAGGGACCCAGTAATAAATGGGTCTGTCCTCAGAGGAGGCACCCCTCCACGCACACCTTGGTTCTGTTCTGTGGAATAGGGAACCGTAACAACTCGGACCCTTGTTCTGGCATCCCATGGACCCCTCCTCCTTGGAAATGTAGCCTGGCATCCTGGGGAGCTGGGTGTTATCTATCTTCCCACATCCCAGTGCCAAGAACAGCTCTATTCACTCCCCTGATCAGAACTGCCTAGGGTGTGCGCAGGGACCTAAAAAGCCTCCTATATCCCTCAGCAAGGCAAAGCGCACGTGCAAATGGTGACGGGAGGTAAACCTGTCATCAGCCCTTTCTAGGACGTGCATTGGTGGGTGCACAATGGGCCCGGCGCTCCAAGGTGCTGAGTCCTTCTTGCGAGCTGCTGAGCGTCTGCCGAATGCAGTGGGGGTCGAGAGCTCAGCTCCCAAAGCAGGACTGGGAAACCTCCACAGAAGCGAGCTGGGTAGGGATACAGCCCTGGGCTTGGGGATGCACGTCCCAGCCCTCTGTGGGTTGGGCTCAGGCTCTTCGCATGGCTCTTTGTTGGTTTAATTTTCTAATAACATATTGCACTGAGCGATGTAGCCAGACTGGAGCCATAGCCCAGAACAGCTGCTGGCATGAAAAACCCTACTGTATTTCTGACACTGGAGTCTTTGATAGCCGGGTTATGATGGTTTCAGCACCAGCGCAATCGCAAGCAGGTATTAAATAACTCAATTAGCGCACGCAGTTCACAGCTATCGACGACCCTGTTTTCTTTCCAACATTCCCCAAGGACAAGAAAATGGTCTGTGAGAGACAGCAGGAGCTGAAGGCTTTGTGGGAAGAGGGGAGGGAGGAAGGCAGGGACCCTTATAAAGGAAGCACTGAGTTGGGGCCAAGATGGGGC
This sequence comes from Caiman crocodilus, assembly GCA_030014935.1. NCBI lineage: Eukaryota > Metazoa > Chordata > Crocodylia > Alligatoridae > Caiman > Caiman crocodilus. The sequence continues at coordinate 15,148,676 of JAGPOW010002149.1, forward strand.
AAGTTGGGGGTAACGCAATAACCTTGCTAAGTGGCCAAGGATGAGATGAGTGCAATGGTTTGGGCCTATTTCTCAGAAGAGCGGCATCCCTAGAGAATGAGCAAGTGCCATGCGCAATGCAGAAGCACAGACCGACAAGGGTTTGGCTATCTTTCTAGGTGTTTATCGCAGAAACCCGTGTCCCTCCAGCTTCCAACACGGACCTTCGCCCTGTGCCTATCAGATTCCCCCCCGGGCAAAGCTACATGCCCCCACTTTCTGCTGACACCCGTGGTTGCTGCATGCCTGTCTCCAAGCACCGGCTCCTGTATAATCTCAGGTGCATACAATGTTCTGCACTTCCCATTTAATAATCCCTTGATTACAGCTGGCTGTCGGCCTTTCCACAGGACAAAAAAATGCCAAATTGGGAATCTGCAAAACCGAGGCAAATTACTGCAAAAAGTGTCGTGTGTCCAGTCCTGAACAGAGTGGAAAAAAATCCCCTGGGTTTATTCTGCTCCGCATCCTTTACTGTCCCTATCTTTAGGAGCGGTGGTGGTCTTAGGAGAGGGCAAACTGGGTGACTGCCTGAGGCCCCACACTTTAGGGAGCCAAAAAGTTTGCAAGAAATGTCCGACTTGCTTATAGGACATCAAAATGAAGCCTCTAAGGGGCCCCAAATGACTCTCTGGCCCAGTGCCCCAGCAACCCTAAGGCCACCGCTGTTGGGAGTTCAGGCCCCAATCCTGAAGACACTTCATGCCCACGATGGATGGGAAGCACGAGCCCGGCGCCAGTGAAACCAGTGACACACACGTCTGCGCCCTAGAGCAGCAGTTGCAGTGATGACCTCCCTCTGGCTCCTCTCTCTTTCCATTTTCTCCTCTCCTTTGTCTCTCTCCCCCCCAAACCAACCCAAGCAGAGCAAACGCCAACCCTGGGCTTCCAGCCTCGGAAATCGGAGTTTAAAAAAAGAGGAAAAACAAAAACAAATCATAGCTGCCCTTAAAATAAACAGGGATGTTAGCGATCTCCTTGTTTATGTTTCGCTGTTACAGCCCATTTAGCTGACAAAAGCCAAGTGAAACCAGTGTTTGATGACTGCAGAGAAAGGCAAAGCCATCGGCCCCACATGAAAGGCAAGGCGGTGGAATAAACACACTCTGATTACATGGGAGGGCTTGTATGTTTATTTGGAAGGAAAAGAGTGAATCAGAGGTGGTTGTGGGTTTGGAGGGGAGCACGTCCTGGGGCGTTCAAACAATGGGATCGTTCGCACATGGCAAGAGCTGCTTGTCCGGTCCTGGGACCCAAAGACGGTGCTAATGGCGGGGTGCTAATGATCATTAGGTTGTCACGTGCCAATTCTCTGCTCTGCCACAGGCTTCCTGCGTGACCTTGGGCCAGTCACTCAACCTCCCTTTACAAGAAGGAGACGCCAGCACCTCTCTGTGTCGCTGGGGTCTGAGGAGGAACATGTATGTAAAAGCTGGAGTTGCCCAGCTGCTCTCGTGATGGCGGGGCAGATAAGTGCTTGTGATAAAGGCAAGCAAGCTTCTTTGGGGAGATGGGATATCTTTTATTAGACCCGCTGAGTAGTGGGGAAAAAGTTCTTTGCAAACTTTTGGGCACAAGCACCCTTCATCATATCACTTGTGATAAAGGCAAGTCATTCCTGCCGCCCGAACAGGAGTTAATATGCGTCTCTCCGGCCAGAGGGGCCGGGGCCTCGCAGTGGTGTCTGCAGCTTCTGTCAAGTTTAAGTCTTAAGATAACGGCTCTGATCACTTCCAACAGGCAAGGAGTCAGCTTTTTTCTTCTTTGCCACTAAACCTTTCTGTTCACACAGAGAGGAAGGTCTTCTTGTTCACTTCTGCGCTTTCTGCCACAGACAGACCTTGGTCAAACCACCTAGTGCTTTTCTCTCTGTAAAATGGGGGGAAGAAGCCCCTCCGAGCTCACTAGGGAGATGAAAGAATAGATGGAGGATTGTTTATGAGACACTCATATCTGAGGAAATGGAGGCCATTAGAGGGATGTAGGCAACCACACCTCTGTAATGCTTTGAGAGCGGCATCGTTGGACCCTCAAGCTCAAAAATCCATTAAAGCAAAACCAGGACCAATTTACAACTAGATAAACTGAAGCACAGATAGGCCGAGGGACATGCTACAGACCTTATTGCATGTCGGGGACAGAGCGAGGGTGGAAGTCAGGTCTTGGGATCCCCAAGAACTAGCCATTAGACCAACGCTGGCTGTACAAGCTCACTGCCTTGGTAAGCACAAAAGCTGGTCCAGGACACGGAGCGCTAGATGGGGGAGAACTGGGGAGACCTGGGCTCTCCTTGACCTTAGCAAAGTCACTCATCTGACCTATAAATTGAGAGCGTCTCTTTGGCCGCAAATATTCTCACTGGTTTCGTAGGGAAATGTCCCCAGTGCAAGGTCTAAGGTAGTCCAAAAAGGTCATTCCCTGTTCACCTGGGGATGACTCCCAGCCCACCCTTTCTCTTCGGGTTCCCATTCCCAAATATCACCAAAAGGACCAAATAAATCTGCAGCCAGGACATCAGCACACACCGCCCTCCCCTCCACTGCAAGCCGCACCTCTTCTCTTGCTGGGACTACGCCGATTCTCCTGCTGGTTTTGTTGGCCTGTTTTCTAGCAAGGAAGAAAACCCCTGGTCCATGCAGGCACTAGGCTGAGCAAGGGAGAGGAATGCAGCGGGTGGAAAGAGATATATAACCCCCTTCAAAGGACTTTGATCTTTTTCTTCATCTGTAAGGCATTGAGAGCTGCATGCAATACAGTAAACAAGCTGTCAGAGGTAGGGAGTGACGGGATCCACATGCAATGAGTGAGGCATCCTCAGCTGGGAGAGGGCCCCTCCCAGGGGCCGAGCCACCTCTGATGATATCACTTCTCATCTGCTATCTGTCTGCCTTGCTTCTACGCTCTCAGCGCAGAAGTGGTGGGGTGGCCGAGCTTTGACTTGGCAAGCGCCCAGCGTGGCTCCTCTGGGTCCTGCGATGTTTTGGAGGAGGAGGGAGCATCCTCTGCCGTTGTCCCTGGTGTCTCCAGATCTCTTTAGAGAGCAAGGAGCAGCCAAATCAACGCGGAGTGCACAGATCTAAATAAGAGCTCAGGAAATGGGGGCTGAAGGCAGGACAGCTGCTTGAATGCGCCTTTGGATGACGGGTTTGGTTCTGAGGAAGCATCCGGAGACGTGGATGCTTGTGCGTATAACACGCAGGCATGTCGGGATAGCGGATGAGGTTGGTGAGGATGCACACCTGTAGGAGGCCAGGATGGGAAATGCTTCAGCTGCAGGGGCTAGAAGTTTGGAGTGTGAATTGTGCCAGTGGCTGGGGTGTCTGGGCCTCGGTGGCATTACACTTATTTAGCCTGGCTGAGCCTCTTGGGACTATAGGATTGGGCCCAGGACTTCTAGGGAACAAGCTGGCAATGGCTATTACAGATGTTCTGCTCTTATTGTGAGGCAGCAATAAGCTCACAACATACGCAATACTTGATCTGACCTAAAACAAGGGGGGGGGGACACAGGTGGATCTGAAGTGCCATATCTGCTGGAGTCAGACGTCTGGGATCTGGGATGTGATTACGCTCATTTAATGCCTAATCCTTTTGGGTTCAATGGATGCACGCAGCTGGGCTGGTACAATTCCTGCCTGGCTACACATGGCCCGACTCTGCATAACTAAGTGCAAGTTTTGTGCATCCAGTCTCCCAGTCGCAGTACTTTCCACTGTGAACAGGTACCAAGAGCCAGGCCTTTCACTGATTGCAGTCAGCTTCCCTCCAGCCACTGTCCACGTGCACCAGCGATGGAGCTGATTTCACAGGGAGCTATCCAAGCATCGCGCCACTCCTTCCTTACTGAGCCTGGCTTTCTTTTCCCAACAGACAGCTGAGCGCTCACCTGCATGACGGTTCTGGCCGATGCAATATAACATGGATACAGGTCCCCCCCCTACAGTAGGGAACAAACCTGAGGTCACTTTGCTCCTTTGGGCTCATCCTTGGGCTGTGGACTCTCCAGACAGGCGTCTCTATCTTCTGCAGTGACCCCAGCCCACAGGACAGGACATCCTTTCCTGGTGGCTTGTCACAGCTGGATATAAACTGTGGGTCTCTCTCACTGCGACCCTGCAGCTGCAGGATGAAATCATTCATCCTAGGTTTTAAAATTTCCTTCGGTGCCTTCTGTCCTGCTGTCGGGGACCAGCTGAATATAGTACGCCAGGCTGATCTCACCTGCAGCTCTCTCAGACTCCGGCTATGCCCTCCCTGGACTATCTGTTGCTTAAAAAAATTAGACCTTGGCTGTTGCTTTTTTTTTATCCTCAGCAAGCCCCCAGTCCCAGGACCCAGCTTTGGTGAAGTGTTTCAGGAGTCAAACTAGATTTTTCTACTAGTCCTGTAATAATTGCTTTGCAGTTCTTCTCTGTAAAGGTTCCCATCGGTTTTTGTGCACAAAGTCTCATAACACGTCTGCAAGAGGGATTGCCTGTTCATTCTACTGAATGAGGAGGCAGGGTAGAAACTCAGGTATTGACCTTTTGCAGCTGCATTAAAGCCAGGTCAGGCCTGACTGTATGAGCTACAGTCACAGCAGTTGCTACGATGTTAGATAGACCCTGAAGCAGCATGAGGGCGACCTGTGAAGACCCCATAAGTACCATGGCAGCTGTGAGGCCTTGCAGGAAAGGGCCTGCTTATAGGTAGGGAGATGCATTCACCTGGGCTGACTTCCAGGTTAGCATCCAAAGTGCTTTCCTGCCATGAAATACAAAGAAACTGCTCTAGGTTTGGGGTCACCGAGCCAGGATTTCTTCCCCAGGGTTCAGCAGTGAGTGATCTGAGGGAAATCCCAGGAGCATGCGTGTTACAGGGGCCAAGGGGTGGAAGGAAGGACAAACAGATGAGATGAAATGAGAGAAGATCCAGCAGACAGGTCAGAGTCAAAACTCCCCTTCTTTATACCCCAGACTCTGGTATGTCTGCAACACAGCTCTGATATGCCAGGCGGGAGCCCATCTCTAAAGCAAAGTCAATATTTAAAGTAATGATTTTTAACTCAGGGGAGAGTTTGACCTTGGAAAAAGTGGGCCGTGTCTAGCGCGAGGTCTCAGACCTGATGAGAGCCCTTAAGCAATGCACCACATCTGTTGATCAATAGTAATAACGTCGCATATTCTAAAAGATGGACTTATTGTTTTACCCGCATTGCTCTTCTCATTTAAACCCAGTCTCTTTAGTTCTGCAAACGGTTCCTTGCCTTTTCCTGTAATCAGGTGCTCTCTGTTTTATGCTGTAATTCAATTTGCTGTTTCTACCCTATTGTCTGTCAGACCCAAGCAGTGAATTACGCTGAACTCCCACAAGGTGGTGCCTGTGGCTTTGAATGAACAGACCATCATCTCCCATGAGGACGTGACAGCAGGTGCATTAGGAGAAAGGTCTATATTCTGGGACTAGACTGAGACTCAGACTGAGAGTGGGGGATTAGATGGCAATGACTGTGGGTTTTTGACTATTCATAACCCCACCACCACCACCACCACCACATCTTTTCTTCTCTTCTCCATATTTTTCACTGGTTTCCAAATCAACGACACATAATAACAGAGAGAGAAGAACGTGCGGGTGCAGGTGGTTGCACATTTGCTAGTCTCTAACCCATCTGGAAATGGATGTGAGCTGAGCCAGGTGATGGGGCTGGAGCTAGCGTAGAGGCAGAGCAGTTCACCGCTGCTAGACAATATCTGCAGTTATTATCAGGAAGAGCTGCATCCCCGGTCCTGCAATCTGAACTGCCACAGCATAGCCTCTGATGGACTCCGTGGGGGCAGTATCCCAGTCAGATGGCAGGACATGAATACACATGGGGCATTCAGCAACAACATGGAAGACAAGACACTGCCTCTTCCTCCAGCCCTCCGAGGGACACTGTGCAACCCTGCTTCGAAACGATGAGGGTCCCCAATCCCTGCAAGGGTCAGGAAGGGATCGCTCCTCCACCACGTATTGCATCGTGCACTTGGCCCACGTACAAGAATCGATAGCCTGCATCAATACCCATCAGCATCAATGAGAACCCTTCCATTGACTCTGCTGGGCGCTGGATCAGACCCTTTGAAATCCAGGGCTGTGTTTGCCTTCTTCTGAAGCAACACGGATTGGTCTCATCCACAGCAAGGCTCTCTCCCTTGTTATCTGCCTCTCAAAAAACACCCCCCCAGGTTTGCAGTTAAAACCACTTTATGCTGAGCAAAAATGAAGCATACTTGTTGCACCTCAAGCACGCAGGAGGGAGGATATGAATATTCACCAGCCGAAGGGATAAACCCCTCGGAGACATTCACGGAGGATCGAGCCAGCCAGGGTTCTGCGCGGTGTCAGAATAGATGGAAATATATTGAAATCAATTCTAGTCTCAGCTACACGGGCGCAACGCCTGATTGGTTACGGTGGGAGCCGGACTGGCAAATCTGAGGGCAGGGATTAAATATTGCGTGCCACAGCGGCACGAGCCTTCGCGGCGGCTCCGCAGCATTGGCTTGCGTTGCACGTTGGGGACGCGGTCAATCACGCATCCGAGCCGCGGTGCAAATCCTGGCGCTGATGCTGTGAGCCGTTCTCAGAGGAAGGAACACTTAATCACGCTGGGGCATCACTAATCCCAGTAGTAGCTTTTGCAGGAAAAAAGCTCGTAAAGCTTGAAGAATCAAGCTCGGGAAAAATAGACTTTTTTTTTCTCATAACAGCATGAAACCTGGATTTGCCACACTGCTCCTTTCCCCTGTTTTTTTTATAAGCTTTCATTTCACCTGTCCCCGCAGGCCTGAGTGTTAGCACTTAAGTGCCAAGTGGACTTCTAATTTCCAGAGAGGGATCTGAACGTATAGCGGTACATGCCCTCTTTTCCTCCAAGAGGATCCATTTGAGACATGCCTGCAGTAACATAGTGCAATCGTATTATTAACTTTTGCTAATTGGTTGCATTTCCCGCCTGCTTATTAACAAAATGAGCTAAGAAGAATCCATGCCTGGAGCTGGTGGGGAAATCATTTTTCTTTTAATTGGGGGGGATTCGTAAAACAGACCTGACAACCCAACCCTGCATATTTTTGGCTGTTGCAATCCACATCTTTTTTTGTGATGTAAGTCCAAACTATGTTGATTGAAAATGGATATTTCTCCCCCCACCCCCGCAAGAAAGTCCATTTCCTGGAAATGAGAGCCAACCTACAGCTCACGTGAATGAATCCAATTTTGCCTCCATGAACACTATCAAATGAAATGATTTCATTCAAAACATTTGGTGGAAAATGTAAGAACGTCTCATGAGCTATCAAAAAGGGAGAGGAAAGGAGCAATTTCACTGTGTCCCGAAGTGAAGCTTTTCGGGCTGACTTTCAAAAATGAACGATTTGGGTTTTGGAAACCGAATGGAAACCTTCCCTTTCACTCATGATTTTCATCTGCCAAACGTAAAAAGGCACTGAAATAAATGTTGGGGAAGGGGGTGAAGCACTTCAGTTTTAACCGACAATCCTTTAGAAAACCCGTGTTAGGAGTGCCCAGGTCTGACCAGGCCAGGAAAGTTGGGTTGAGACGGCGTCGAAGGATATGCCAGCTCTTCAGTGCATTTGGACACAGGTACAATGCACAGAGGTTGGGGGCCAGAGGTCAGTGATACGTCTTCCTAAAGCCTACCTAGAGCTCACACCATCCATGCCATCCAGCCTACCATCCAATCCATGTGATTATATGTGACCTGGGGTGGAGGAGAAGAGAGTAAGGGGCTTGCCTGGATTCTCACACAGGTGATGGTCTATAATCTGTATCATGGAGGAAAGAAACAGGCCACTGTAGAAACCTGCAGGTTAGTGGAAAGAGCCTTCGACATATGTAACTTGTCTGACTTCAGAAGACCTAGGGGGACTGACCTTGCGCGGCTGGAGAGTTATCCCGCCGGCTTGCATTTAAGCATGAAGCTGCTCTCCCCCATGGGATGAAAGGACCCAGGTAACAGTGCAGGGATCCTGAGACGTGTGCGATACCCTTGCAGAAGCTGAGACAGCTGTGAGTGCCCACAGACCACTCCACTGCCCCTACAAGGGTGCAACTCTACCTCGCCCACCAGCCTGCATAAACCGACTGGGTCCGGCCCATGTTTTGTAAGAGCTGAAGAGGTTTCACTAGCACAAAGGACTCCCTCTTTCAAGCTGCAGCTAATTCTGTTATCACTTAGGATCATTTGATTAATCAAAACACTGTGACACACACAACATGTTCCAATTCCCTTTGCAATAAAGGGACAGCTGTATGTTTAATTAAACCAATAATAAAAAAAGAACAAAACAAAGCTCGTATGTCTCAAGGCAGCTGCAGGCAAAGGAATTAAAATTTAATCTTGTGCTGAATTATTAAACCTAACAGAGTGCTGAACTTGTGACTGTTATAACTGGGGATTGATATGGAGCCAGAAGATGATTGCAAAAGCATTTCCCAGAGTGCTGTGGGGAAGGGCATTTCTGCTATGCTTTTTGGCTTTTGAGCCCACTGTTGGCTCCAGAGGGCATCAGAGCAGGAAGACTTCAGGCAGAAAACCTAAGAATCATCAAGGACTAGCCCAAGGAGTCAGCAGTTGGGAGACACCTATGAAGCCATTAATAGCTAGCAAACCTGCAAAGCACCAACCCATTTTGCTGTTTCCACCCACAAGTGGATCACAGATTTCGTATCATTAGCAACATCCTTCCCTAACAAGGGAATCCTATGCTGTTTGGTCGACAAGAACCATGAAAGATAAGACTTGCTCTTGTCCCCAGTGTAAATAAGCACAAAGCAGTGGCAGGTACTTAAATATGAAAGATGATGGAAGCGACACGTGTTCGTTTTCTAGATAGATAATGAGGCCAACACGTTCACAAGTGACTATGAACCAAACAGCATAAATGGGGAGGGTATAGTAGATGTTAAACATGCTTGCCTTGCTAATCTTTGCACGTGTTATTAGTAAGAGAGGTCAAGGAATAATGTTTAATTGGGATTTTTAGCTTGACAGGATCCTGAAGTTACTCTTTCTCTTGCAGAGGTTGTCAGCCTTTCACATTGTTTTCAAGGAGAGGACTGCAATCATGTGTTAAGCCATTAGACTGAGATCCCAGGGCTAGGGACAGAAGTTACACATAAACTAGTATAAGTGATCAGAAACTGGGTCAAATCTGTAACACAACAGAAGTTCAGTGCATATAAACCATTTTCAAAATGGCTGAAACTGGTTTAAATTAAACCTGGATGGATGTATTATCAGATTTCATTGATTTAGGGTAAGTTGGTTTATTGAACTTCTGACCCAGATCCCCTCCAGATGCAAGTTAGCTCACAGTCCCCCAGCATCCCAGGGTGCTTTGCACCTCCCCTACAAACCCCGCCTTGCAGGGTGGGCAAGCTAGCCTTGGTCCAAGCTGTCTGCTCCAGCCAAGCAGGGGGCTTGCTTTAGCGCGCCCCAGCTTCTGGCCTGGGCCACTGCAGGCATGTGGCTGCATTTTCAGAATCAAAAGTGAATGCCTGTTCACTTGCTTGTCAGTCCAACTTACACAGCTTAGACTAAATTGCAAAGTTGAATCAACTCTACCTTGGGTGCTTTGACTGTCTGTACTTAGCCCAGGGGGTTCGGCTCAGCTCCTGACTCTGCCCCGGCCCCGCTTTATGCCCTTGAGCAAGCCACTTGACTTCTCTGTCCTCTATTATCCCACCTGCAAAATGAGAACAATGACGCGTGTCTGTCTTACCTATTTAGCTCCTTGAGAGCTCTTACACTGCATGTTTGTACAGCACCTTACACAGTAGGGCTTAGTCTCTGGTTTTCTTTTGGGTTTTTTCCCCCCTTAGGTGCTATTTCAATGTGATTGATATAAACTAAATTATTTAGCCTATAATAAGCAGCTTGAAACATGCTCTGGTCTTTGGCCAGACCACGCGGTTATGAATGAAAGAATATTGTTTTATCATCCGTATTTGTTCTCCCCTGCCCCTCACCTCTCTCTTTGGTTCGACTTAGTTTGCATTCATTTACTGCCAGAACTCAAACATCAAATGGTATTGTGTAGCAGGGAACCTTTCCTAGCTTAGGCTGGAAGCTTCATGGTTGTGGCTGGGAGAATTTCTCATCTGATTTCAGCTCAGTCGTCCCGTTCAAAAAAACCTCAAGAAATCCAGCAGCAAAGAAGACATGCTGCTTCCCAAAGAGGTGATGCATTAAACATGTAACATAGCGAGGGCCCGGGCAAAGCAAACTTGTGCATAATTCATGATGCCCCCCAGCAAACCCTGCAGAGGCCCAACATGGTCCAGTCCATTTGCTTCCAGTTTCCTCATGAGCCTGCTGGAGAAAAAACAAAGGGGAACTAGGAGGGGGTTGTAAAGAGCTCACTCCTTCACCCTGACTTCAATCCTGGCAACAGTGCAGATGCGTGGGCATCTGGAGGAGAGAGGGAGAGAAAAAGCGGAGAAGTGGAGCCAGACGCTGAGCAGGGATGGACAATCCTCTTTCTGAATTCGTGCACTGGCGGGGTTAGGAAGGCGAGAGGCAGAAATGCAGTGGATCTGAAATGGTTTTCCTCCCCGGTTTGGTGTGTGTGTTGTGTGCGGTGGCAAGGCAGGGCTGGGGTACAAGCTGGGCTCTTGATTATCTCCAGGGGCTTTTCCTTTCCAGCAGGGTGCTGCAAATATTGCCTTTACAGCTCAGCCTCGGTTGAGACCTCTCTACTGCTGAGTTGCTAACATTTCCCTGCCTCTGCTGACTACCTGAGCAACGTCCAGCACAGAAGAGCGACTCAAACGTCTTCTTGATGATGATAAGCCTCTGGCTTTATGACTACCAAGCAACTGAGGCCTTTCAGTCCCTGCCACCACGTGGTCTCTAGTTCAGGATCTGAGCAGAGCAGGGGATGCTGTGTTCCCTTGGGCTGCCATTCCCCTGCTGATCAGAGCGATGCCCATCGGCCAGCCCATCTCATGATGACCGCTCCTATCCTGAACCCCCTTTCACTGACTGGGGCTGAAGGCAGGGCAAGGTGCCACCTTAGAGACTAACTGATTCAGAAAGGCACAAACTTCTGTAGGCAATCATCTACTTTGTCAGATGCTATGACTTGGACTGGCTTTGAGCCAGTGATTTAGGATTGAAAGTCTCTCCAAATAGCACCCCATGATCCTGAGACACTTAATCCCGGAATTTTAAAGCTATTTAGACAGCTTTAAAATCTGTCCATTAAGCCCTTCACCCTTGGTTTCCTGACTAGCAAACAGATGTGGTAAGCGCTGCTTTGTGAATCCCCATGGGGCGCTGACAACCTGCTCCGTTTTCATTTTCAGACCCAGGGAAGAATTGTTGAGCCCAATCATTTTGCATCATTTCCATTTCATTTTAGTGTATTTATATTCTTGTGATTCGAAAGATGGATTTTGCGGTTGGCAATAATCCATTTGCAAATTATATCGACCGCTAAACACATCCAGGTGGGATTTTAAACCTCAGTCACAGTCAACACTCGCTGCAGGAAAATTATTAGCAGATTAGTGGGGCTCTGTCTGAAGGGGAGGCAGGAGCAGAGTAAATATGCGAAGTGAATGCGTCCTACAGATGCTATTTGTCATCAGAAATTAGAAAGATCCCAGAAAAATCATAGGTTTTACCCTCGTATATTTGTCCTCTGAAGAGTATTAACACTTTATGTCATGGGGGCTCCGTGTCCAATCTGAGATACAGAAGCAAACAAGGTGGAAATGCCTAGAGAAGGGCTATTATTACCGGTATATATCCACATCACAGTACTTGCATTTAATCTGTGTTTCCTTAGCTCCTTAAAGACGATGTTGTGGGAGACACAGTTAATAGCCTTGCTAAAGTCAAGGTATATCATGTCCACTGCTTTTCCCCACAACGAATATACATAATGATGTCTATTTTCAAAGCATCTATAGGCTTCGGTTGGTCAGGATCCTACTAAGCTCTACAAATGCACAGTAAGAGCCTGCCCCGAAGTGTATACAGCCTAACTAGACAAGACAGTCAAAGGAAAGCATGATTGGTATTGCCAGCTACAGCTGGGGATGTGAGGTCCACACAGGTGAATGACTTGCCCAAGGTCGCAGAAGGAACTTGTGGCAGAGGACACAGCCCCATTCACCCACGTGAGGCTGAAGGTAAAGCAGGTTAAGGGGATGATGATCATGCTGCAGAAGAGGTGTGTTCTTAATTTGTTCTTAATCTAATACCTCGTCTTAGTTCACTTGGATTGCAACAAAGCTGAGTTAAGCCCACAGAGCAGAGGCAGGCAATTACTTTGGAGGGAGGGCCGCTTATCGAGTTTTGGCAAACCATTGAGGGCCCCATGACAGGCAGCCAGGGGCAGATAAATATTAATTTTCTTAATTTTTTCGGGGCCCCGTGGGCTGGGCAGAATGGCTGAATACACAGGCCGCATTTTGCCCACCCCTGCCATAGAGGGTCTTGAACTTGAGCTCGTTAAAATGCAAGTCGCTCCATCACCACTGTTTTGACTTGTGTTCACCGACTCGGTTATTATATACCTTGAATATTCCTCGGACCACGGGACATACCCAGAGCGAGAAAAAGGCCAATGTCTGCTCTGAGAGGCGAAGATCAGGTTAGGAAGGGAAGCATGTTCTGTCTGTCTGCTAGGAATAATTCCTACCTTGTATTTCAGGCATGGTTTTACTGTAGGAAGCACACAAGGCTCAGATGAAATTCTGGGGGCTGATCTGGGATGACACCAACCACATGGGCTAACATATCGAGTGGGAAGAGCATGTTTTCAAGATGCTTCTATTTTCTGTGGTCAAAACGAACCAACCCCTGATTTGACTCCCAATTAAAACACAGGAAACATGGGCTGTAATGGGAACTGAAAAGGGACTTAAAATCTCAGGGTTATGAAAAGAAAAACATCATGGAAACTTGCCTGGGCTTTTTCCAACTTCAGATTTTCAGTTTAATGTAGGTTGGTTTCCAAGTCTAAGCAGTTTAGATCAACTCTTCGGTTGAAACTGAGAACACTATTTATTTAAAAAGCCCTTTTAGAGTTCTAAGCATATATCACTGTGATTACAAAATAATTTTTTCCCAGCCATATAATACACCAGCACTTACGATCCTTGAACAAGCTATTAGTAAGACTCTTCTCTTTTATGTATTTGAACTCTGAACATGGCAAGCTCAATGGAAGTAACCAATTGAAATGAATGATCGGAGAGTTTTCAGCACATAATTGCTAACCCTCTGTAAAAGTAATAATGGATACGCTGATTTACGTTTGTTAGTTCCCACTCTATATAATTTATTTAGGGTTATTAATGATAGCAGGTGAGCACTCCGTTGAAATGTGTTATTAAAGTTTAAATACCATGCTGGATTTGTAGTGGACAAAAGAAAAGAGCCACGTTGACTTGATTTACCATTGGATGCCAGTGAAAGAGTAGATCGCATTTATAACCTGGCAATCGTGAAGTGCTTTATAAATATTAATTAAGCTCAACAGCATTTTGCAAAAGGATAAGCGTGAGCACAGGAAGCATAAGACAGGATGTTCAAGGTATTCCTATGCATTTTGAATGCCCGAAGTGATGCCCTGAACCTGATTTGGAGAGAGAGACCTGCTGCTCCAAGGGGCTTGAATTTGGATCCGACCAGCTCCGCAGCGCTGCTGCTTAGCAGGCTCCAGATGGCTCACGACGGGCACTGAAAATTAGCAGCATTTATTTAAAAAATGTAGACCTCAGTGTTTTGCTCGGGGGCCACAGAGCAGTGATTCTCAGTTTTGGAGGGCTGCAACCCTCCCCTTGGTACCTCGCTTGAAAAATCTCACTTGTCCCCGATATAATAAAAATGGTGTGTGCCGTTTTTTAGCTGTGATGTTTTGATCCTTCAGAGCAAATGTTTTGACTATTTGAGATCTAAGCTTTTCTTCAGTTTCTTGCTGTCACGTAAGCAGCAGATTCCAGGGACTGGAGCTTTATGAAAAAAAACCACCAGCTATGTTGAGGCTGATAACATCCTGAGAGTCAGCAATATATTGAGTGCTATCCCTAGCTGAGCCCACATTTTCTGTATGATCCTCGGCAAATTGTGGAATCCCTGCGTCTTGCATTTACATACTTTGTGCCAAATTTGAATAGCCATATATGCAGGGGCAACAACTTTGATGTTCTGCTTGCTTTCACCAAGACTTAATTTAGCCCTGTAGCAGCCAACTGGATAGAATATTTACTTATCTCACCAGGGGATTACTACAAGTAAATTTACGGTAGCAAAGCACTTTTCAAACAAATTGCAAGGAAAAAAAAAATCCCCAGATATGAATTCTAGAGCTTGTTATTTTGTGAGTTTAGAGCGATTAATGCTGAACATTTCAGGGTAATATACTGAGTTTGAAAAATGTCAAATTTCAGGCAGATTATACAAATACTTGACCTTTAAATAATAATCATGATACTAAGGAATATTTAAGCCCTCAACTAGGAGCCTTACTCAGATCATAAAATGGATTCATCTGAAAAATCAATCTAAGCTTTTCAACATTAAGTTGCAACTGAAGGCTTTAGTAGAGGCTTTGCAGTGCTGAAGACATTGTCTGCATTCTTTGGGTCATTGATAACATCAGACAGCCTCAGATATTGATGTTTCTGCAGAGATTCGTCAATAAATGTGACTCTTTTTGGAGTACTGCAGTGGAACCATGGCAGCAGGACAGATCCTTTACAGTGTAATTGTGATCAGGAAAGTCACTATTAATTTTACTCAGTTTTTAAGGGTAGAAATGCCTGCTATGAGCATGAGCCACACTTATTCGGCATCACTGGCTTCCAACCCCACGTTTGATTGATCATAAATCATTTAATTATCTCCCCAGAATCCAGCAATTAGAGGAGGGAATATTAGGAGCCAACACTCCTGGGTTATCTTCACTAATTTGCTGCATAGCTTTAAGGAAATTACTTCACCTCTAATAACAACAGCTTCTCCATCCCCAGACTGGGGGATAGAGTATTATGACACAAACACAACCAGGATCAATGTTAGGCTGAATTTTTGTCAGTGATGCTCAGTGTATTCCCTGTTGTATGCTCCAGGATGTGATGGTGTCCTGTCCCCTGTATCTCTTGCCTATCTCCAGAAAGTCCCATGAGACAATGCTTCTGGCCTCCCCATATGCCTTAGCCAACTGGGGCTCCTGTCTTGGGAGCCCCCAATACATCCCTTGAGTAGTCTTGATGCCATTCAGCTAGCCCGCTTCCAAACCACCCCTTATATTATTCGTCTGTACATGCTCACACAACTCATGACCCACTATTTGGCCCCATGTCCCACCCTGATACAAAGGGGCAGGGCCTGCGATCATGCAGGTGGGTCAACCTTCTTTACACCTGTGTTCCACAACTGGCTGACCAAGTATGCAGGCAGCTCTTTCACGATGCTGCAAGGAGGAGACTCAAGTGTTGGTGGCACATTCACTGAGCCCTCTGGCAATTGCCCTTCTATGATGCGAGGGAGCCTCTGGAAAGAGTATAGCCGATGTGCATCAAGTGGCAGCCCATCTTCTGTCTCCTCTAGAGCTTCCTGCTGAGGTTCTGGTTCCACTTTTCCCCACCCCCTGTCCACCCAGATCCCCAACTCTGCCTGCTCAGGTCACAAGACTTCCTTGCCAATTGCCTCCTTGTACCAATCAACACGATCATCCATCAGCCCAGGTAGGAGAAGCTTGGTGGGAAGAGGTGGGACCTGATTCCATTCCTTTGGCCCTGCATGCGTCCCGTCCCTGTAGTCAGCACCCAATGATTCCTTAGGCTCCTTCTCGGAGCAGTGGAGGCTGGATGGAGCTCTCTCATTAACGTCCCTGACCATTCCTTTAGCTTTAAACCTGTGATCCTCTCATTATTAATCCCAAGGAATCTCTTTGTATTCTGGGTTCCTTGGTTCTTCTTTGCATTATGAGGTTGAGCCTTCATTGTTGGGAGCCATCACCCACCCAGGATGGACAGATCCCTGTTCCTGGCTGCCCACATCAATGGCAGGCAGGGGTGGTGACCTCAAACACAGGTGCATGAGGCAGAAAAAGAGGCAGCTCAGTCTTCAACAGCGCTACTCCATGCATTTCAGCTTTGTAGCAGAGCTAATAGGTGAAAAAATAATCATACCTTTTTTTACTTAACAAGGCTCCAACGTAAGGAAGCAGCAATATGCACGCTCAGTGCCAAGGCGCTGGTCCAACCACAGATGCGTTCCCGTATGATTCTGAACAATAAAGTACTGAATTCCCAGCATGTAATTTCATCTTGCTGGAAAAAGGTCAGAGTTGGAAAATTAGGTACAAGGGCAGAGAAAGGCATGAATTTGGCTCTGATTGTGTCATTATATCCCTTATTTTCCTGTTTAATTATTATTTTAAGCCTAAGGTCTATGATGGTCAACTCCTACATACAGACAAATCCCTAACACTCAGAAATATATGCTGGTTTATGTTTCGAAGGCAAAAGAGGTTTGTGTTATTATCTCGAAGATGCATCGTGTTTTATAAAGGTTGTCATGTACCTCCTGATAACCAGACTGATGCTGACACTGCTTGACACAAAAGAG
Source organism: Caiman crocodilus (assembly GCA_030014935.1). Taxonomy (NCBI): domain Eukaryota; kingdom Metazoa; phylum Chordata; order Crocodylia; family Alligatoridae; genus Caiman; species Caiman crocodilus. The sequence goes on from JAGPOW010002149.1 coordinate 15,165,351, forward strand.
GAAGATTTTATTTCTGTGCAAAAGCTGAAACCTGCTTACCTCAGCGTGCCCTTGTAATTAGTCACGTCGGCCCAAAGGTTTCAGATCCGCCTCCCTAGGTTTTATTTTTAATCTAAAAAAAGAATTTAAAAACAGCCAAAGCAGCAACTAGGGAAGGTCAGTGGAGGGCAGCACGTTACTGAAATGCGGAGGAGTCTCATTAACGATCACTTCATCAGCAAGATTCTCCATTAAAAGAGTAATATTCCAAACCCTAGACACCACGGCTGGGATTGGAGGAAGAACCTAAGGGAGTTAGGTACCCAATTCCCATTGAAAGTCGATGGGAGCCAGAAGTTTAATCCCCTTAGAGACCTACAAAAACCTCAGCCTTAATACCTTTTCATGCATTTGCATTCCACACATTTCATGCAACACAGAGAGGCATACGAATGAGTACCTCTTTCCCTTTTCACTAGCACAGGGTGAAATTCAGACTACAGCCACGAAACAAGCATACCTGCCTCGGAAAGCAAGTGCATATAAATGCAGCAACGCCAGCTTTAGTGAGAGGCTGTGTTCTAGGAGTCCTCCGCTGCAAGCAGATTCCTAGCAGGCAAAACATATAGATTTCTATTATTTATAAGAGATTCCATCAAAAGAAAGCCCACCTCTTGCTGCGGGTGCCTTTGGCATTATTTGGTACAAATATTAGAAGTGCCTCCTTATTAGTATTACTGCTCCAGCATTTCCACCCCACACCTCTACAGCAAAGCCAAACAATAAAAGCTGGATGCCTCATCCTTTCCCACCACACTCATCTTCAGCATCGTCCCCACTTTAGAGAATTCGGAGAGCATAGATGGGCTCGGCTGCGTGTTATTGAGAGCAATAAACCTGAGCTGGTTCAGGTCAAGAGAACAATAGCTGGTTGCACTGGTTTATATTAAAACAGGGCATGGTCTTTGATCCAGATCTTCGTGCATGAATGTTTGCACCAGGCTGCTGTTGAAACCAGTGGATCGGCACATGGGTGTTAGTCCCTGCAGAACGAGGGTCTCTATGTTGATCGGTTAATTGAAGGCTACTTTAAACTGGTGCAGGCTTTTCTAGTCTTAGAAATATAGAAGGAAGGTTTCTATGAACAGATGACATCCACGAGATCCAAGGTGGAAATGTGTTAGAATTGGTAGCCTAATCTAAAAAAAAGGTGGGCATTTCACAGAGGAATGACCAGAGCTGTTTGCTATAACTTATTCACTGGCATCACCACCGTCAGCCATTCCTGTATGATGAACTGCCGCAGTCGAGAGATTAAAGACTAACTAAGAGCATTCAGCATGCAATTTGGCTTTGTGTTAGCCAAATCCCAGAACTATAATCCCATTTGAAAGTTCAGTTTTGTGCTAGCTGTTCTCCTTGGCTCGAGGTAGCATCAACTACTCAAACATATACTCAAATACTCAATGGCTTTTTAGGCCATAAACATGAGTTTGTTAAAGCTAGAAACTAGCAAACTAGCCAGACCCAAGAGAAACTGCACTTCAATGATAATGAGTTAGTTAGAGCTTGAATTTCAAAGGGGCTGTGCACCTAGAACTCCTATTGAAGCCAATGGTAAAGCTTCCATAGGCTTTAACAGCACAGGATCAGACTCAAAAGGCATTATTAACAGGATACAAATTAGATAAATATGGAGGAGCAGATGCTAGTCTCAGACTCATGTGGTGTGCTTCATGGCGCTGCATGCTAATGAAGTGTTTTAAAGCACAGAAACAATATCTATGTTGAATGTACAATGATAGTATTAAATAAAGTAGGACATTACTAATTACATCTTTTTTTTCCCCCCATTCTACCCTAAAATAACTTAATTTACACCTTGGCAGAACTGACATTTCTGGGATAATTTTCTAAAATGGATTGAAAAAAACTCCACTTTGTATAATAGCGTAACTGCAGCTTGTTATTATAATGTTAAAAATACACTGGGGAGAGAGTGCTCTTTGCTTACTTAATGTTTTCTATCTCCATGGTGATTTTAGTGGTCCAAATCATCTCTTTGACCCTGGTCCAATGAACTACTTAAGCTGATATTTAATTCTAGAGACATAAGTAGTCCCACTGACTGCCGGGGGGAATCTCAGTGGGTTTATTCACATGCCTAAATTGACGGCTATAGTTCAGTGAATGGCTGGCTTAGGGCCTCATCTGGCATATTGCTGAAGCGGAGACTAGAACATCTGTAGCCTGAACTCGGCTTGCACCAGATGTGCCTTTACAAGAGGAAGGTTTCTTCACTGCAGAGTAATAATGGGAGGGTGATCCATGAAACCTACAGGAGAGACAAGAGAGTCTACACTCAAGAATTACACCAGACAAGCCACTGCTGTAGCCTGTTGCATCCAGGGGACGCTTAAGGCATGTGGACTCAGCATGCGAGGTCTGGTGACTGTTTACCTGGGAAAGTTTTTGTATTTCTAATCAAGTCCTCCATACTGCCTGTGGATGGTGCAAGCCATCGGTCAACCTTTGCCTTTTCCAGGACAGGCATCATCCGTATCACAAGTGAAAAACTTTTAGTATTGGGTCCCCCTTCACCAGCAATAATAACTAACAAATTACCATTTCTGGGCCACTTTTCTGTCTGGGCGCCAGATGGCTGTCCCAGTTTGCCTGTATTTGGCTCTGGCTCTACATCCCAAGTAATTAGGAACCGTATGCAGCAAGTAAACACAGATGACCAAACCGAGCATGTATGGGAGAAGTGATGCTCCTTCGGCAAAGTTGCTTTGGCTTCCTTTAGCATTTAGGAAATAAAATGTAATGTTTTAGGTGTAAAATGTACAGGGAAGAAGATAGCTAGTAAGACACCTATTTTGGATTAAGCTGCCTTTTGCAAGTGTTTATTAAACGAGAGGTGAGAATCCTACATTTGTGCAACACTAAATCTGTACATGCGGGCTCCAATCCGGAAAAGCTGTTAAGCAGTACTTAATTTTAAAGACCTGCGTAGTTTCAAGTAGCATTAAGCAGCCAAGGTAATGAAAATGGTAAGTTTTATAGAGCGACTCTGACCTTACTCACATTGTGCTGTCACAAACCTTTGTCATTTCTGATATGAGCACGAGGCAGCTGTCCCTCGTGAGATCCTGACTGTTATCGAGTACTTACAGAAGGAGGACTGAGACCACGTTCTGAAAGTTTTGATGAGGCCTGAATGAGTGAAGAGGGCTGGTCATCTTTCATTAACATGCATCACCACCTTCACTTTTGCTTTGCTTTGTCGCAGAGATAGTAACAAAGCTATGTCAGAACTCAAAACAGAAGAGCAGGAATACATTATTCATGCACACGCAGGAAAGAAACCATCTTTATCAAATCGCTATTCCTCCATGACCGCACCTCAGCAAATGGAGTGATATAAATACTTAATACACGTGTCACTCTGTGTAATGAGTATCTGATTCATCTCGATTCGTTGTATATAATTAGGTCAGAGCTATAATCCCTCTTTTTACACGACACCAGAAATTAATCAATACGGGTAGCAATGCCTTAAACTTGCTAAAGCTTTCCATATGTCAGGGATGGCTTGTAATGCTTTTTATTGGAAGATTACAGTATTAAAGAGGAACATTAACTGTTGGTATTCCACGGAGAATTTATGATAGCTGTTTCCTAGGAAGGAAAGAGAATGGATATCTAGAGCTGCCAAGGAAAACCTCTAACATTTAACAAGTCAAATCAATCTTAATTAGTCTATAGCCAGAGTAATGATTTGATTCAAGTAAGGCTTATTCTGGACCTGTATTCAACTCATTTGCAAAATATTCAAACATATAGATTTATTGTAATAAAGACAAGAACTTGTCAGTGCTAGTTTTCTTACCCGTTTCTCTAAACAGAGTCCACATTTTTAATATTAGTTTTTCTAGCTTCTGACAGCAAGGGAGAAGACGGGTAAGAATACATACAGCTTCCACAGAAAGTCATTTTGAAAATGTCTTTACAGTTGGCCAAAAGATTTCAGTGACATCTGCAACTACTTGCGTGTCGCTACCTTACTTCTGATACCAAAGTGAAGCGTCTATCCTTTTCAGAATGTTTAAAACCCACAACGGCTCATGGGATTCATCTATCATACCGATCAGGGAATGCTTGTCTAAGGCTTTTTTAAAAAGCTTCAGTTAAATAGGCTTTGGGCACATCTTTAAGACAAAAGAACTCTTCCTACTGAATTTCATTGCAACTTGGATCAAGCCCTTATGTCCTACTGAAAATACTGCATGCGTTTCCCCAACTGCGTACCTGCCCGAAGACTAATTCTGTATTTTCTGTGCATTCTATATCTCTATTATAAAATGTATCCAGTTGTATTGGGCCCATTCTTGCTCTCCTGCCCTGACCTTCTTCCTAGATTTAAGCTGTTTGGGGTATGTACTTTTCTGTGTCTGAATGGGACCTGGATGTTGACTGGGGCATTGCGATGATATGTTGCCATTACTGGTGCTTATGGAAATGTGGCCTATGAAATAACTGCAGGACTAAACCCACCCACCCCACTCTGTTTCTAGATTATAGGACAGTATACTAGAAAGACAATTTAAGCATAACCAATGCACCTTTAAATAAAACAGCAATTTCCCCCCCAAACCATACAAGGAATAACTTCTCCAAGAACAGTCATTTTAATAAAAGTCACAGAATACAGACGTGTTGGCCACTGAAGGCAAACACCCAAGGAGATAGGTACCAATAAGTACAGTACACACGATGGTTCTCATCACAAGTACCTTTAGACATCTAACCATTCTTCTCTACTACATGAAGGCTGAAGGAATGAGCAAGTGTGACCCCATCTGGCAAGCAAAGTAGCTCCAAATATGCAAACTCATTCACTTGTTTAGAACATATTGGGCATGATTCCCTATCCACTGCTTTTTTGTTTCTGAAGGCATGCTCGTTATCTGGCAACTTGCAGCTTCAAGGAGGTCCGGTCATTAAGAAATGAATCTATTTCCACAATTTCCTGGATACTGGCTAAAAACTGAGGGTGATCTTTCTTAGAAAGCAAACCTTAATTGGAAAAATAGTATTCCCAAAATAAATCCGTTCCAAGATATTTCATGTTTAATCGAGGTTCGTGTATCACCAGCTGCAAGAGTACTAAAGGGAGTGTGTCCTAACTGAACTTTGATTTGTATGCATGCTTTGACAACTTATGCCCAATATATATCATGGTGAGCATACTTTAATGTTGATGCTGAAGTTGATAAGCTATTAGAAGTGCAAAGCTTTATCACTTCCAAAAAACATCATTTTAAAAAAAATCATATTACATAAAAGGCAAAACAGAATATAGAATTTTTCGCAATATTAACACTAATACAGCTGAGCAATGAAATGGTTCCTTCTGTAGTTCAAAGCCTCAAAATAAAACAGAGGCAGACACAATATCTTCATTATTTGCACAATTTAAAGCTGTATTTCAGCAATCTTTGTATATGCAAGGTAAGGTAGCAAGAAAATAAAATGCTTAAAATTCCAAGAAGAGTGTTTAAAAGCCAGTTACATATTATCTAAACTACCTGCAAGTCTTACTGAAAGGAAAGGTTTTTTTTTAATTTTTAATTGAAACAATTAAATATTTAGTTTCAAAATTAGTAAGACTTGGTTAGCTATGGTTTTTTGCACACAAAACAAGAACAAGACATTCTGTATATCAGTTTAGAAAGCATTCACAAGAAAGCAATATTCAAACGTTTCTTTTTGAATTTACATCACAGTAAACAGCAAGAGTAATTCAGTAGGTGCACTGAAATATTTCAGTGTCTGCTTTAAATAGTATCATGTTTCATGAACTTGCAACTTCTCATATGTGGCCGAGGCAGTTTAAATGCCCAATTTGAAAAATTAAAACAGAAATAATTCAGTCACTAATCGCAGGTTAAAAATAGGCATAACATTTTGTAGCAAGTACAGTTTTACTATCATCCTCCAAAGAACAGAAGTATCACATTTAATTAAATTAATATAATGCTTCAAACTCTTCCCTGCCCAGCAGCCCATATCAACCAGTATTCAAGGAAACTGGTTTATGTCAGCTGATGTAAATCATCTTCCTTTATTCTTCCAAGGATGACTCCTGGCATGTTTACAGCAACACTATAGTATTGGTTATAAAGGTCAGACTCCCATTTCCGAGTGAGGAGCAACCTTATCGGTCAGCAGGAATAGCATTTAAAATTACTGTTATGGAATCAAATCGGTCTTTACATTACGTGAATTAAAGCAGTGAGAGGAAAGAATGTTTCATTATTTTACTGAACCAACTGCATGATACGAATAGACTTATTTGAGGAAGGATACTGTGATACCTGAAACCTTGACTAAGTCCACCCACCATGCAGCTTTCCAGTAAAAGGTATCTCCCATAAAAATTCTTGCCTCTCACTTATTTCCTGGACCATCACAACTACATCACTTTAACACTATCAAAATTCAGATTAGAAAAAAAAAAACCAAACCCTCTTTATATAAACTATGTTCCTCAATTTTCTCCCACTGAAGTCAGTGGCAAAACTTCCACCCACTTCAATAAAGTTTCTCCAAGGACTCATGGAGATGTTTTACTTCTCACAATCACTGCTTACGTGCTCAGCTAAGATACTGGCTCTACTGCAGTCAGTGAAACTTCTGCCAGTGACTTCACTAGGCCTGGGTTTTCAAGTGGCAGTTAATGTCCTGCAAAAGCCTACGTAAAGAAATCTTTGTAATGCACTGCATTTGTGTGTGGCCATTGATGCTTATACAGTACACAGAAGCAGACTTTCATTTACTCTGGGTTACAACTTTCAGTAGGCATGCTGTTCAAGGTTTTTCCGCTTAGATGCTCTTCTGAAGGCACATGTCTACAATTAAACATGAACAAAGTTTTAGTGGAATACTTTATTATAGTGGGATAACAGGTTTATGATGGTCAGCCGTTCTCTTTGCTGAACTCTGCAGGCCCTCTGCCCCAGTGACTCAACAGGACAGGAGCACTTCAAAAGACAAAAAACTCCCCGAACTGGAATTTTGGACTGCAAGTCTTGAAAACTTCCCGTTTCACTACATGCAGTGTCCCATGTACCAAAGGACAGATGTAACAGTATTAGACCTTAATGAAGTATATAAAGTGAAACAAAGTTTGAGGATTGGCGTCATGGGGGTGGTGGGCTGAGGTGGGGAGAGGAGGGTGATAGCTTTAGGCACTTGAAGTTTTTCCAAGTACAGATTTTCTGGTCAAAACCAAGAAGATTCTTCCTCCTCCCCTCCCTTCCCACATAATCTGGAACACCACCAAAAAAAAGTTCAAACCTCCAAAAATAATTCATTTTTGAGCTCAGGATCACATGGGTAATATTCCAGCCTAAAAGGAACCTGTGAATGCTAAATCACTGAACACTGATGTTAAAATAAAGACCCACATTTCAAATATAGTGATCACGTGAGCTTGCACAGCACTTAAGCAAAAGTTTAGACCTGCAAAATCTCTCACTGGGGGACTTCTATGGTAAATGCTTTGCAGGATTGAGCACATTTCAAGTTCAAGTACGTAGCTGGACCCTCTGTTCTACAAAAGGAAAAAAAAAAATCTATTTAAACAGCAGTGTGTACATGTCTGTTCTGGTGGCTAAATCTTATATGAGACTTGACAATTATTTTTTACTCCTGTGTGGCTCAAATTCTCATCACCCCATGAAAACAACGAAATGAGAGAGGGAAACAACAATGCAAAGGACGTACATAAAAAATGATATTGCGACAAATGGGCGATTAGTACATTGTTACTAGCTTGAGAGAGACATGCGGTACATTTTGGGTCTACAACTCAGACCCTGATCATTTTAAATAATGAACTGTGTATATAAGTAAATTTCAAGCACTTGATAAGTTATTTGTTGTCCTTCCTTAAATAATTTTAAATATAAGATGACACTTAACTATCTTACATTTTTACTATACATAGTACATTTACAATATTTATAAATAAATAAATCACAATTACAAACACTGTCTGTACAATAAGGATTTACCTCAAAGAGCAAATAAAGACTTAAGTAGTATAGAAACCAATTACACTTCTTGCAACCAGATTAAATTTCATTTTGCAGGAATCTATTCCACCGAAGGTCATGTCTACAAAGTCACCATGCAAAAGCTAAAATAAATTACATTTTTAGTGCCTTTGTTCATTTATCTTTTAATGGGAAAGTTACAGAATGCACTGTTGAAATACCCACAGTAAATAAGTAGGTCCTTTTCCTTAATCCCCCATAGGAAGCTACTCAAAACTAAAAAAAAGAGAATTTTATTAAAGATAAATACTTTTGATTCCTTTGGCATAAACGACTAAATCACAGGCCTAAAAAGCTAAGATATTAAGAGGTTAGAATGAGCTCCTATTTTATGAAGTTTAATGTCTCCCTCCACTGGTGAGCGAGAGAGACAGACAGACCCTGGTCCAGGGAGAGAAGGAAATAAAAGAAAGTGCAGTGTGCAACGAACAGTGAGACAGACACTGAGAACATGCCCTTCAGGCGTAAACATTAAAGCTCTGTCTTATACTAGGAAAGAGATGTGTTGCTGACAAAGGCTGTTAAAGAGAAGCCCCTCAGAGCTAGTGCTGCAAATGGTGTAATTGTGTGCACTGATAGTAACATTTTCAGAACCATTACAGAACATCCGAATTACTCGCACAGCTAAACAATGTACAGAAAAAAGGTCATACATGCTGAAATTACCCCTATGAATAATGAGCTCCATCAGTGTGCAGAAACATCCCATCTATACTGGCGGAGAAGTTAATTTTCAACACTGGACCCTAGTCAGCAATAAATTCAATTGTAGCGTAGACAGAACTATAGAGAAAGGTAAAAATAAATCCCCGTGAGATACCATGTGAATAAACAATATTGGATCTACTTATTTTTTTGCAGAATTATATTTAAAGTTAGTCCAAATAGCCTGGTGGTTTTGTACTTCCTGTCTGAGACACAGATTCAAATCTGGCTAACCCTTGCAAGACCATGCTCATCAATGGGTTTTTTTCTTGTAAAAAGGTAGTTAAAACTAGTTCATACAATGCGCTTGGAGAACATAAGAGCAGCATTTAATCCCAGTAACCGAGTGTTAGCCTCCAAAATAAGATTGATAATGTACTCTAGTATATATGCAAAATGGCATAATACATACTCCCTTCCAAACACAGATCTATTCTGTAGCTGCCACATAGTTCAGTTCACACAGTAAGTACATCATCATGTTTTAAAAAAAAAATGGTTTAAAGGATTAAATTCAGAGAGGTTACCAGTCTTCTAACAATTCAGATCTTGCAGATAAGAGCCCTGTCCAAACATTAGGCAACCCCCAATGCCAACGTAAACGCTGCAAAATCTGACACATTTTCCTATTCTTAAATGCCATGGCTCTATCAGCCAGCTGTTCCCACCAATCCGATCTGTGATCCCATTATAAGTCTTTAAAGGTTGCCAACAGGCTTGGCCAGATGACACTTGTTCCTTGCAAAGAATGAATAGCAGGCATTGGTTTCAAATCTTGTGGATGGTGTGAAGGCCTGAGGTGTTCTCCAGCAAGCAAACATTGAGTCAGTCAAAGGTCTTTCAAGCTGGCCTGCATTCAAGTTATCCCCACGACATGTTCTTTGCATTCGGTTTCCATCCTAGCACCCTTTTCCATCCCCCCCATTTCTGGATTCTCGTATTTCTTACAAATTTCAGGGTTATGTTGGTCCGTGCGCACGGTCTCCACGTATAATTTGTGCAAACTGAATACTTTTCAAGCCCAACTTCCAGTGGGCCCTGTAACGGAGAACCAGCTCAGAGTCTGCCCTCCTCCCAAAACATTCAAGGGATGCCGTCTTTCCTCTGGCAACACTGCGAAGGAGGGACCCCCCAGTCATACATGTAGGAAAGCCGCAGCTTCACCTCCTCCTTGCAAAGCTTCCCTTCTTTGGCCAGTGTCTGGTGCTTCTCGAGCATGTCCTCGATGCTCTGCTTGTGGGTGACCACGTACTTATTGTTGCAGCCGCGCGACTTGTACTCGGTGTCGAAACGAGGGTCGTGCACCCTCTTCACCTCCACGGGGGCTAGCCAGGCGCCGAGGGAGACGTCCTCGCTCTGCCACAGGTTCAGATACTCGCGGCTGAGGCGGAGGTAGCGCACCAGGTCTGCGGAGAGCACGTAGCCGCCCCCCAGGGCGTAAGGCAGGTAATAGTCACAGAGGACCCAGGCGCTCTCCTTCCACTTGCCACCAGACTTGACCCGGCCGCGCCCGGAAAAGAAGCCCCAGTAGAGGCGCCGCGGCTCCTTGGCCCTCAGCTCCTCCAGCAGCACGTCCAGGCGCACGAAGGTGTCGTCGTCGGCCTTGAGGACGAAGCGGAAGTCCAGGTGCAGGTCGAGCCACACGTACATGGCCAGGATCTTGGCCGTCAGGTTCTCGTAGGAATCGCGCAGCTCAGGCAGCAGCAGCAGGTCGCGGTGGCGGCTCTGCTCCAGCTCCAGGCCGCGCAGCTCGTCACCGCCCAGGCCGCCCGTGCCCACCACGAAGCGGCACCACACATCCTCGTGGGGCGGGCGGCCCGCCGTCGACAGCCACGTGCTGCGGATGATGCTGCGGCGCTCCGTGTACTTGGGGCCGCTGGCGATGAGCACGGCGAGGAAGGCCGACGCCTCAGGGCCCGGTGCCGCGGGCCCCGCCATGCCCACGGCCGCCCCGCTGCGGGGTGCCGGCTGGTGGTGCGGCAGCCCCCGGGCAGGCAGGGGCCGCAGGCTCTCTGAGGTGCACTTGGCCAGGTACAGCAGCACCACAGCGAAGAGCGACAGGCCGCCCAGGCCCAGCGCCGTCTTGTGGCGGCAGAGCAGCCGCAGCAGCTTCATGGCAGCGGGGGCCTCGCCTCAGGAGAGCAGGCCTCGCGCCCACGGGCTCCTCCCGCCAACGCCCGGCCCCGCCCCCCGCGCCAACGGCCCCCACAGTGCCTGGCCCCGCCCCCTCCCAGGATTAGGCGGGAAGCACCCAGGCCCCGCCCCCTGCCCGCACAACGGCCCCGGACGGGCCGTAGGATGGGACAATCTTTTTCACTAGGAGCCCTTTCGCGGTGCCTTCATGATCCGCTGCTCGCCTGTCTGCCCGCTCACTGGTCAGTTTCGGAGCCGCCCGGCCCGGCAGGGAGAGAGCGGCGGCCGCACCGGTGTGACAGCGGCGTGCGCCGCCCGCTACTCGGAGAGCAGGGAAGAGACACACACGGACCAGGGGGAGGGGCTGGGACCGGCCTCACGTGACCACACCCTCGCTTCCCTCTGCTTTCGCCTCCATGTTGCGTTGGGGCAAAGGAAGCCGAGTTCGCCGCCATTTTGGGTCGGGGCAAGTTGTGGCAGGTCGCCGCCATTTTGGGGCGGGGCAAGAGAAGCCGAGCCCGCTGCCATTTTAGGTTAGGGCAGGGCTTTGGTAGAGCTGCGGCTTATCTGGCAAGCAAGGGCCTTGTTGTCTCGTGCAAAGGAGGTCGGTTGTGTCACAATCATTCATCTTAACATTTCATGAAATTCCATTTCCGTGGATTCTTTTGATTGTACGGGGTCTCCTAAGCTGGACATAGTTTAGGGCCTAACCATGTGATCATGGCTGCAACACAGTTAAAAACCAGGGGCAGGATGACTGTGAATTGCAATGGGTTTTGGTGCTGGCTTTTCTTTGTAGGCTGCTATGTGCCAAGCCTCCCTGGGAACAGGTCTGGATCCGTCTTAGGAAAGGCCACTGCCGTGGGGCTGCCCAAAAATGCTGGATTTGTCAGCATTAGTCTCTTCTAATTTTTACCATCGCTGTTTGTAGCAACCACGTATTTCTACAGACCTTGATTGAGATCCAGGGTGGAAGCAGGCAGGGCTGCACCTCGCTTGGACCCAGATCAGGTCCCATTGGGAGCGCATGTTATAATCTCATACAGATCCCTTTGCCTTACGATTGCATTGAAAGGGACGCAATTGGGCAAAAGGGGGTGTGGATGCAGCGTGCAAGCCAGCCAACATGGCGATGAAGTACAACACGGTTGGCTGTCGCCACGTCGATCCGAGATCTTTTATTAGATTAACTCCAATAGTTGGAAAAATTCTTCTTGGCAGGCTTTGGTTTATTAACTCCATTTTTCTTCTTTGGACTTTCTGAATTAAATGATCTCATGTGTGTGCGAGGGCTGGAGGATTTGGGAAGAGCGAGGCTCATTTACTAGCGAGCAAATGCATCATCTACTAATGGCCATCTAGTGACAGCAAAGACCCTGCGCCCTTATCAAAGATGGAGTCCACACGTTGATCAGGGACCCACGGCTGCTTCTTTGCCCTCACCAGAGATGGCCGGTGCGGGGCATAAATTTTTTTGCATTAAGGCTTCCCACCCCAAACAAAGATGGCCGACCACCGGGCTTCACTTGCCCTCGCCCAAAACGGCCGCACGGCCTGAGGACCCTTCCTATAGGTATTCCGCGCGGTGCCTGATTCGAGGTGTCCTGTCTCTCCTCGCGTCTGGCAGAAAGGGTCCGGCCCGTGCGCGTGCCGGGGCGTCCCAACGCGCTCACGGGCCGGACACTTTTTGACAGGCGTCCTCTGAGGTCAGCTGGATGGGGGCCTGTTTCGGTGCTGAGTCGCACTTCCTGTTTCCTGTCCGGGCGGGGGCTGCGCCGGGCAGGAGTGTCCGCACAGGTGCCCCCCAGCCCCGACGGGCTCAGCTCGACCCCGTGGCGGGAGCACGGGGCTCGGCTCGGGCGGGGAAAGTGGGGAGCTGCCCGCTTGCTCGCTGCCCCGGCTCCCCGTTCCCTTCTGCTGTCTTTCAGCCTCAGCTTGGCTGCCTGGGAGTGCCCGGCCCAGCCCGGCGGGTAGGTGTCCTGGGGGCGGGATGCTCGCCTCACCCCAGGATCCCCCGCCGGCAGGGGCGTGCGGGCACCTGCGCTAGCTTGTCCGGCTTTCCTCGCAACATCAGAGTCACCCGAGGCTGTTTAGTGGTGGGGGAAACCGTAAACAAGCCAGTGTTTTGTTCCCCGGGGTGGGGGCTTTGAGGCTGGCGAGGTAGGGTGGGTAGTACGAAACAAGATGCCTCACCGGGTGGCACCTCAGAGATTGACTCGTTCATAAATCATCATTGGCGAGGTTTTGTGGGCAGTAGCCTTGCATCCTCTGGAAGGACGGGCAGGAAGAGAGGGGTTTGATGTCAGGAGAGGGTAGGAAACGACCTCGCAAGCCATGACGTGGCTGCCTCGAAGCAGCTCGGCCGTCTTTGCAGGGAGCTAATGTGCCCGAATCCTGCGGGAGAGCCGGTTCCGTGACATTTAGTTTTTCGGAGTAGACTCGTGTTAGTAAAAACATTTGTCAGTCAGTAAAATCTGCAGGTCACCGTCAGCTGTGTTCCTCTGACAGTAGATTAAAACCTGCAGTCACCTGACCCGCTACATGCCAGAGTTGTGCAGCAGCATGACCTGCCCGCCAGGTTTGCACGGATGAGCCGTGCATGCGACTCCGTCAAAGGGAAGCTTGTGTATTGTATTCTCAGCAAACAGGTTTTGTTTGCTCATCTCCCCTTTTCGCAACCGCACTCAACTGCATTGCTTTTTTTTTTTTTCTTTTATATTTGGAATAAAGCCATGTGCTGTACTAGGTTAGTCACTCAATATATAATGTGTGGCTTTTTGCTTGCAAGTTCATAATGTTAAATCATATTGTGGCTTTGATATTTGGGGCTTTCTCTTGTTGAGATCATTTACTACCTTCCACAGGAATTTTATTTTTCCTTTTGATTTTCAGGTCATTTAATCAGATTTTGTGTTTGGACTAAACGCATGTGCTATAGAAGGTTTGCCACTCAACCTTTCTTTCCCTAAATAGGTAGCACTCCTTTTGCAACTGCACCAAACTTATTGTTTGTTTGTTTTAATCGACTGCTTTTGTATTTGCAATAAACTCGCATACAATAAATCTGTTACTTATTTTCAGTTTGTCATTTTACTTTTAAACTGGTAGTAGTTTATAATCATGGGAGTTTATAATCATGGCATGTTTTGGCTATTTGGGGTTTCTTATTCTAATCTCTCCTAATCCTTGTCACAGTATTGGTTTTTCTCTTCTTGTGTTTTTCAAATCACTTATTCTACTTCTTTTGAATTTGGAGTAAATGCATGTTCTATAAGTTTGCCACTTAATGTTTTAAAGCTTGATGTTTTGTTTTTCAGTTGCAGTTTAAAATAAGTCGTGGCTTTACTGTTTTCCTTATTTCTGTCTCTCTGGCTCCCTTTCACGGTAGCTTAATTTTTGTCTCTCTCTCTTTTTATTCCCTTAGATCTGTCTTAAACCCTTTCACTGTAATTTGATCTGCTAATATTTTGGACAAGGAAAGATAAAGAACAATGATGTCAAAACGGGCCTTCCTCTGCAGTTTGGGCTCTCTCTATTTGTCGCTCCTGTTTGTGTTCCTGCTAATGGACGTTTATGCCAGGCCTGCAAATAATTCTGCCTTAAAAGAGAAGGTACCTGACAGCAAAGATGAAAATGAGATCTTGCCTCCAGACCACCTCAATGGGGTCAAAATGGAGATGGATGGACATCTTAACAAGGAGTTTCACCAGGAGGTTTTTCTAGGGAAAGAGATGGAAGAGTTTGAAGAAGATTCTGAGCCAAGAAGGAATAGAAAGAAGCTTATGGCTATCTTTTCAAAGTAAGTTGTGATGGCTAGCCATGAGAAAACATCTGATGGCTCCCCTGCATCCAGTATTTCTCTCTTTTTTTAACTTTATTTTATTAGAGAAGTTCTATAGTCACCTATGTTTAATTAATTAAACTTGGTAGTTTTCAGGTGTAACTATCAGGAGGAAATCAGTTTGCCTATGGCATTACCTGTGTGTTGGTAAGGTCTTCAACTGACTTGGTCACCAGCTCTTCAAAACTAAGCCATGAGGTTCAATCTGCAGGGAATCTTTTGTGGTGGTGAAGCCCCCTCCCCTGGTACTCAGATTTCAGGATTGGAACCTTAATTGCTCTGGTAAAAACTGCTCCAAAAACAAAAGTCCCGTTTTGAAATATTCACTAAGTCACTTTAGAATTTTAACACTCAGATTCTTAAGGAATTCCAGTATATTTTTCTCTATAGCCAGGACTAGAGAGAGCCTGGCTATCAGCAGGGCAGAGATTTGAGCACAGGTTTTCAGTCTTTTTTTCATTTGTGGACCCCTAAAAAATTCGGAACGGAGGTGTGGACTCCTTTGAAAATTTCAAATGGATGTCACTTTGAATTGTGAGTGTGGGTATTCACATGGTTTTTCATCAATCACAGATGTCTTTTGCAGCCCCCATGGATGTAGTCTGTGGACCCCCGGAGGTCCGCAGACCACAGGTAGAAAACCACTGTCCTAGTGGCTAGAGCTCCATGCTTTTAAACAGGGAGACCCAGATTGTAATGCAGACTCTGCCACTTGAGCTGCTGTGCCAAGCTACTGTTTAAAATGCATCTTGTTTAGGAGCTGATACTGAATCCAGGTAAATATCCTCCTTCCCCCTCCACCAGCCCAGTGTGATCCGTTCAAATACCAAGGGGGGAAAACAACACTAGGGAGAAGCAGGAATAACAAGAATAAGGGCAAATGTTCAACTGATATGTACTGAGAGAAAATGAGCGAGTTGAACATTGACTGTTCAAAAAAAGAAAAGAAATCACTTTGGAAGTTCAGTGCCTCCAACTATTTTTCTTTGATATATTTATAGAGATAGATAAATATGAAGACATCAGGCATTATTTATATATCTCAGTACCTTTCAGGTATTTAGGAATTAAAATGATGTCTCCCCTCTCAATTCTTTAAGTCTATTTTTATCCTTTAGTCTGTTGCTGCTGTTCTTAAACGTGTGGGCAGTTCTCAAGAACTTTGGCAAAAAAGGCTTGGGAAGGGTTAAGAGTACCATTTCATTTGTGGCATCATGATGCATCTGTTTTGTGTATGGGATTTTTAAAAAATTTAAATCCTATTTTCAGACATGAAAATACTTGTTTATGGAGTTCCTTTCTGTTTTGAGAGATTTAAATGTCAGTTGCCAAAAACGTTTGTCTTTAGTTTTATCTCTGGGAATCAGCGAATGAAAATTTTCATATGTTCAGGTGTTAATGCCTACACATAAAGAAGAATACTTACCATCACTAGATGGCAGAGTTGCTTTTCTTTACTTTGCACCTTGATGGCTTGATTTTTATATAACAGTGTGGTCTGAGATGGTACTTTCAGTATCTGTAAGCAATTTGGCTTTGTGAAGTCATCTTTTCTTTAATAAGGAAAGCTTTTCCTCCTGGCTCAGTTGAGTTAGATTTGGGGGTTAAGAGAAGAGGACTCTTGTAATCCAATTATAGTGTGTCTGGAAAGGAGGGAATTGACGTGCGCATTGTGGATGCCATATTTTTTGTGCATCTAGATTATTCTCTTCAACAACAGATAACATGAAAAAAATTGGGGGGTGGGGAGGAAGAGGAAAGATGGAAACTGCAGTTAAGACAATACTATCCCATCTCTTGCTTACCCTAGTGTACCTTTCTCCGTTTAAAGCTAAGCCACTGACTGCTTTGGTAAGTAATGCGATTCTCCTGCTGCTCCCGTTTCAACTTCGGATCCCATCGTTTAGGAGGCATGATATATTTGCACCTTCTAGATTAACCAAAGTAGATTTTATAAAGCACAAGCTTTTGTGAACTATAGCTTACTTCATTAGTGTGCTTGCACTCTTTCTCTCTTCACCCCCCTTTAGTTTCTCTCTAAGGTGCAAATCTACCTTGCTTTCTACTTGACTTCAAACTAACACAGCTAACTATGTCTCCCTCATTATTTATCTGGAGCAAGTGTCTTTTCAGATTACATTCCTTTGTGAGGTCTGAAAAGAACCCAGACACTGGTGTATTTGTTTGATTACTTTTTTCAGACTATAGGTAGAGGTAGGAGATAAGTTATGGCTTTAGGAATGAGTGTCAAGAAATGCCTTTAAAAAAAAAAAAAAACCAACAGATTTTTAAAATGTCATGAGCTTTAAATGATCAGCAGCTAGCGTTTCTGTGTAGGTTGTGTGTGGCATGAAATAATAATATCCTACACTGTGAAAGTATCTTAAAAAGATAATTGATAAAGAGAAAAAATAAATGCTTGCAGAAAAGGCTCTCTGAGCCCTAAGACACAAGTCCTACCTCCTTTTTCAGAACATGTTCAATGAATGGATGATCTTTTAGGTCTTTTACAAATCAAGCATGTTTTAAAAATGCAAGAGCTAAGACAAGATTGAAAGCAGTGGTAAGTCTGCAAGCAAATGGTGTGCTTTTTTGTTTGTTTGTTTTTGGACCCCAAAGCTAGGTCCAAATGTACTGGTTTGTGTTCTGGATTTTATGTGGCATGAGGAAACCCTGTGGAGAAATGCATAAAGTTACATACTGAACCAATATAGCAGAGCATAATGGCATAATGTCACACTACTGTGCTGCTTGTAGTTTTGGTCCCTAGCATGGTCAGACCTAGCCTGGGTATCTTGGCAAGATGATACCCTAAACTTGGTAGGCATACCTTCAAGTAAAGTACAGTAATAGCTCTATGAGCATGTGAGCTTGCGTTGATCTGGTTTTCCATGAAAAATAAAAATTTGTGAGTTACTGACTTCCAAAAATGGATTGGAAACAAGGGGAGGAGCTTTAAGATTCAGATAAGTTCACTAAGGCACCCCCGGGGAAGACCAGGACCAACGATAAAACTCCTGGAAGTCTGCTTCAGGCTTAATACCAGGAAAAACTCCTTCACAGTCAGGGCGTCCAGACTATGGAATAAAGTCTCCCTCCAGAGGTGATGCAGTCACCTAACCTGGAGGTTTTCAAGAGGAGACTGACTTGGACAGTCACCTCGTTGGGGTCACTTGACCCCAGTTGTCTTCCTGCCTAGAGCAGGAGGGCTAGATCCAATGATCTGCGAGGTCCCTTCCGGCCCCTAACAATCTATGAATTTATGAAAGATAGGGTGATGGGAAATAATGGAGTTTTTATGATCTCTCCCAAGTATTTTAGTTATGCTCTGAAACATGCATGTTGCTTTAATAAAGTAGTTTGGGACAAATTTAGTTTTGATTTCTGTTGCAGAGGAAACTTACTGTATGGAAGGTTTGAGTCGAAGCAACAACAGCTGGCTGTCAATTGAGATGCTTTAAACCAATAACAGTTTTCTGGGGGTGGTGTGCTGGGCAAAGGCATATTTTGCTGACACTTTGTTGACAGAAGTCTTAGCCAAAGGTGATTGCTCTATGCAGAAAATGCTGAGCCACAGCTATTTTATTTTCTTTCCTTACCAAGATGAGTGGTGAGTGCTTGTGGGCCAAGACATGTGTTTAAGTGTTGATTTCTTACCGCATCTCCTAGTAATCTTGTGAATATGAATAAAATGAAAGTTCTGAGCAATTTGAATGGTTTAAAATGAGTTTAGAAACTACAGAAAGTGTCCCTGAATTCTTTTTGTGGCTTGGGGAGGTTGAAGACATTTGTTCATGTTAAAGATGGCTGTGGCTTGTCATTCACTGGCTGGTGACCTTGTTAGAATACACTTGACTAAGTGCCAGGATTCAAACCACAGCCAAACCTCATTTTGTTAAATAGTCAGCTGTCTTGGTTAATTGCATTAAATCTATCTTGTCATTTATTGAAATGGAATTACTAAATTCAAAGTAGAACGTGTGGTTTCCTGTCAGGATGTCTTTGTGGTAGTGGAGTCACCACTGTAAATCTAAAATACTCTGATTTTAGCTTTTTTTTTTTTTTTTTGCTAATTGCCTCTCTGCAGCCATGTTTGAATTTTCAAAGAAAAAAAGGGGGCGGGGGTTAGTTATTCTGCACTCGAATCCTTGGCAATCATTCATCAGGTCATGTGCCAGAAACCTTCTCACATCCTGTTAAGTACTGCAGTGTATAAGAAGGTGTTGCTGAAGTTCAGCCTCTTTCCTTTTAGCACTTGTAAGAACCACAAATGCTTAAGCACAGGAAGAGAAAAAGAACTCAGAAGCTGCAGATGAGACTGAGAGAACCAGTTTTATACCTATCAAACTCTTAAGAGTGGCTTTCTCAGCATTTGCTAGTCATGGTTTTCAAGCTCAAATTGCAAGTAAAGGCATGGCAAAGAAGTGCAAAGACCTCGGTGATATGTAGGAAAGTAGTGCATGATTTTGAAGGGAATCATGAACATGGATCCTGGTTTTCTCTGATTTAAAAAAAAAAAAAAATCCCCAATTTTCAGGTTAAAAAAGTAACCCAAAATCCACATTTTTCTGTGGAACCCAAATTGAAATTTTGAGTTCCTTTTTTTTAACCACCAAATTGGGGATTTTTTTTAAATGGGAGAAAAGCAGGATCTCTGAGCATGAAGCACACAGAGCATACGTGATGATAGGACAGTGACTGTTCCACTTGTTGTGGTGCGGCAACACCACCGCTATGAACTACTAACTAATTTAAGTGTTTGCTTTTCCTTGAATCTTTAAGGAAGCCACATGTCGTGATCTCTGTTTGTCTCATGCTGCATCGATATCTCTCTTTTTTTTTAAGTGTGGAAAACGTTCTGTAAGTAAACCAGAACTTCGGTTTAACTTGATATTGTGAGATCTGCTTTTCATTTTGTGGAAGCAGCAGAAATTCTCTGTCAAACATCCTGTATTTTAAATGCTAATGCAAATAGCCAGCTTGATGGCCTGAAGCCCTCCATAGGTGTCCCACAAATACCCCTGTCACTGTACTTGAAAACCCAAAGGGGAAAAATTTCCATAGTGGCCAGAGCAAAGTTCAGTCCCCTCTTTGGTTACTCACCTCCTTGGTAGCTGCAGGCATCGAGTTGTAATGTTTTCTGATGTGGAAATGAGATGGCAATTCAACTTTGGTTTATTTTTGGTGGCTGTTAATTCTGGGGTTCTCTTTTGCTCCATATCAGTGCTGGTTTCATTGCAGATGGTTTGAAAAAAAACAACACTGGATGGTTCTCTTATGAGACTTTTTGTGATGAGGGCCACTTTAGAGAGAGTTGTTGCCCTACAACAAAAATGCTATGTCTTTTTAAGGACATGATGGGAAAATAAAATGTTTGTGTTAAATTATATTTTCCTACGTATGGATAAGTAAGTGAGACAATCTTCAAAGGTCCTGTAGCATTTATTAGTTAATGCCAAACTAACCTTGACCGAATTGGCTGACTTAATCCAGTGGTATTGTGTACCAATTCTCTTGATTTGCCCTGGATGTCACTAGAACGTGTTCATAGTACCTTCATAATATGGTACAGTGATCACGTACCGTGTCAACCACCTCCTGTGCTGTGGTTATCTTTTTAACTTTCCTATGGAATAAGCATGCAGTCAAGTGATCAGTAATGTTATGGTAATACATTTTTACACTTGGCAAGGATTACTGTCCTAATAAGGAAACTCTTTTTATTAGGTCAGGAAACTTACAGGAGATAAGATTCTGCAGAAATGAGTATTTGTACGACATTTCTTGAAAAACAGGAGACTAGGGGTGGTGCACAAAGAAATGTCAAGCTATCGTTGTGTGCTGTGTAGTGCGTTGCATCACAAGACCACTGAAAAACAGCTTCACTGAGTTGTTTTTATTTTCTGCCCTTTACACTGACGTTTAAGTTAAGGCCCAAAGACTACAGTCCTTTTAGCAAATGCATTAATTCCAAATTAAGTAGTACATCTTATCTTTTGAATTTTTTTAACTTTAATTGAATACTTTGATTGCTGTTTTGGTTTTAGATCTTAGAAAAACTTGCCAGTGTTACTTCTTCCTGAATTGTGGAGAGTGCTAGCTTTTTTCTTTTTCAGCTCCTTTCCTATAAATTTTTTGCATTGGCCTGCTGTAGCTGAAGTTCTCATTCTTGGTAGGACTTGACCATTTTATACAAGATCATATAAAAAACTATTTTTGATGTTCCTTCATGCTGCTTGTATTCCAGTTCAGTGTTGGGACTGTGTCCCCACACACATACATACACTGTTTATGGAGCCTGAAAGGAAGGCGTCTCACCTTGTGCTGATTCATTGAAGCGCTTTGATTGATGGAAGTGGCTAATCCTTGAGATCTCTAGTGACAAAAGGAAATCTTAATTTATAAACTAGAAAAGGGTGTACCATAAGCTCATGTTACATACAGGCAAACTCAAGGTTCCCTTCTTCCAGAGTGACAAAATTGGACAATTTTATTTGGAAACCTCTCTCAAATCCTTGTGTTGTTAGTCATCTGCAGCCTTCTTGTCCCTTCTGGTTTAATTCAACTAAGAAATATTTTAAGTTGAGGATGAACTACATTGCTATTGCCTTAAAGAAAACTTATTCAGGACTAAGATATGGCTTGTTCTCAGCATAAGCATAGTATAGTAAAGCCAGACACTTGTCCATTGTCTTGCTGTAGATTTTGATTGCTGAAGTGCTGCATGCACTTACTTTTTTTTTTTTTTTACAAAGGAACAACATGTTTAAATACTTTAATGTCACACTCTGTAATACCAATAAACACATTAAAAAGCTGTTTAGGTTATTCTAAGACTTAAACTCTTTAACATTTAGGTGACATTTAAAGGTAAAGAAAAACCATACTAATAAGCTTAGTTTCAATGATAAAATGTAGTAGTCTTAAGATAGTGATGCCAGAAGATAAGTCAGTCAAGCCTGTGTCTCTGTGAGTTGTCTTTAAAATTTCAAGATTGGAGTGGTTTGGTATACTTTAAATAGATTCTTGCCTTTTAAATGTCAACAGAATGTCTTTTTAGTTCTAAGTGTACCCTTATGGTTAGTTAAATGCTTAAGCAATGCCTAGGCTCAGAACAAAGATGGAGAACTCTAAACTCTTAAAAATAAAGAAAAAGAAAAAAACCCTCAGTGTTCCTTACTTATTCTGTCTTCATAATAGTTATAGTAAACTTTGTTTTAACTGTTGGTATTGCAGCCTGTTTGTTATGTGCAAATTAAGCAAACTTCTCAGTGTTCTGTATGTCATTTCCAGCAACAGATTTTTAGAATTGGCTTATACAGTAAAAGCTCTGTTATCTGGCATACCCCAGGAATGGGGGATGCCAGTTAATCTAATATTCCGGTTAATTAAATGTGCATTTGGTGCACTCCCAGGCATCAGTGTGCCGGAGGACAGGGAGGCCTGCGCAGGCTGCTTTTGCCCGGAAATGGTACTTCTCATTTTGCTTTTGCCGTGTCCCTCGGATGCTGGTTAATAGGGTTTTCGGGCTAATAAAGTGCCGGTAAACACAGCTTTTTCTGTAGTTGGCAGTATGGTCAATGAGGCTGGATAAAATCCAGCTTGTGCTTCTGCAGCTGAACACTAGTGGAGCAGAGAAACATCTTGTTCTCGTTCCACAAAAGGCAAAGCGGCCCTGACTGGGAAGTTGCACAAGGGAGCAGATACTGTGATGTCATTGTCAGTTTTGACAAGGTCACTTTAGCCGTCAGCCATACATCAAAAGACATAGAAACAATGGCCCTTTTCAGAGATCAAGGATGAAAATAATAAACTTTTTTTAAAGGTTACAACAAGGAATTGAGCAACCTTTCAAGAGGCCTGTACAAGGAGGGTGTTCAGCCTGAGTTGTCATTCTTTTAATTACTTTAATTTGTTTCTGATAAAATATGGGCAAACCTAGAGAGGCATCTCATCAGTAAACTGAGAGATTGCTGGGGGTTAGGGGGAGGAGGGGGGAGAGCAAGGGGGTGGGAAGCAAGGTTCAAGCATGGAGCCATTGAATAAGAGATGAGGGTTGAGATGGGTTGGAGATCAATACAGAAGAAATACAAGTCTACGGAGGAATCCTGGGACCTCTGCAACAATGAACCTATAACAGTAGACAAATGAAACGTTGGAAACAATCATATTGCAAGCCTTAACTTCAGGAGATCTGAAATAAGGGTAACATGCTTTGGAGTGTAAAAATCACAAGTACTTTTTACATAGAAGAGCCACAGCTGTGTTCTTAAAGCATGTGGGTGTTAATTGACCACCTACATTTCAGTGAAAAATAGCAAGTACCTTATTTCACTGGGCAGTTGCATTAAAATTGTTCTTCAGAGGAGTGTGGAACATTGTGCTTATGCTATAATGTCTCCAAGTAATGAAGGAAACAAACCATCTGAGCCATCTTTCAGATCAAGAGAGCTTATTCTTGAAGTGATTCCTATCTTGGTTTGGCTTCTCCCTCTGTTCAAACCTTCCTTTTAGCCAAATTTAGTTACCAAGCAACTGTCTTTCATAAGTTTATTCTTTTTCAACTAATAGCTCAGTCTAATGGTGTATGATGACTATCCAGTAAGCAGTAAAACCAACATACCTTTTGATTTGTGCTTTTTGGACTTTGTTAATTTTGTTATTCAATGAAGGAATATAGCTGGAATTGATAATTACCCCCGGAAAATGAACTGTTGTTTCCTGTTGTTTTTCAGGGTGGATATTAATAAGGACAGAAAGATAAGCGCTAAAGAGATGCAGCGCTGGATCATGGAGAAGACAGAAGAGCATTTTCAAGAAGCTGTAGAAGAGAACAAAATGCACTTCAGAGCAGTGGACCCTGATGGTGATGGTAGGAGAGCAGTGTTTATTTTGCCTTTTACAAGTAGCTGGTTTGTGACATAAGTTTATAGCAGCTAGAAAGCCCATCTGGTAGTTGTCCTGAAAATCTAGTCAGAAACCACATCCTAGTCCCCTCAAAATCCCGAGTCCAGTTTCATCCTTGCATTTGTATTGTGCCTTGGGGTAATCAGTAGAAGAATCTTCACTCTAGGGCCTACCTGCTAGGGATTTTTCTTTTTATAATTATTTTGTATCTCTGGTATCACTTGACAAGTATTGGTAAAATTAAACTCTGAAATAGATGCGTCATTGTGTATCAGTCACTTGGGGACATATACATGACATAAGTGTGCTCATACAGTTCTGTGTTAACTGTTTAAAAACATGTTTCAGTATTAGGGTTTTCATCACTTATTAGCGCAGGGTTAGCAATGATGGTAGAAAAATTTCCCTGGTATTGCCCAGGCTTGAGTTGCCTTTTTCTTGACTTCGATTTCTCGAAAGAGAGCATTTTAAATAGTCACACTAAAAATAGGGCAAATACACGCATTTCTGCGAACTAGACAAAAGTAGCCATTTGCTCTTTGTTAGGCTTGTAGTGAGACATTTACCCTCTGTAACAGAAAATAAGCTTAGAATAGTTTCCATTGAGTCAGACTGAACCTATAGGCAGTCCATCTCAATGAAAATAATGTGGCTACAATTCCCCCTTGGAAATGCATATGATTTCCTTCTGATATGCAGTAGTAGAATTGTGACCCTTGCAAAAGGCAGCCAGAAGAATATTTTAGGCCTTAGCATTAGGGGAAGGAATCCAAAATCTCCAGAAAATGCCTCGCAGTTATGATGTTGATGATGATTAGCCATGATGAAATGTGCAGTCATTGGGTTATGAGTTGAAATAGATAAATGTAATTCTCATGAAATGTAGGAGCATAAAGGGTTTTGGCAGATGGCACAGTAAGAAACAATACCAAAACCTGTTTTAAATGTTTTTGAAGATGCTACAATTTTTTCCGTGTCTGAGATGCAGCTCTCTTTTATAGGCCATGTGTCTTGGGATGAGTATAAAATTAAGTTTCTGGCAAGCAAGGGGTTTAATGAAAAAGAAGTTGCAGAGAAGATCAAAAACAACGAAGAGCTAAAAATTGATGAAGAAAGTAAGTATAGTCAGCTGCTGCTACCTGCGTGACTTTCTGGTGGGGGAGTTGAATGATAAAATGTGTGGTAGGTGTATTCGGGTGGTCTGCAGTCTTTGCTGACCCCTGAATTGAGTAATATACGTTAGAAAACATCATGTTGTGATCTCTGTGGCTGTTCTATAACATTGGCGGGTCTCCAGTCATGGACTAAGGGCAAGATTCACAAAGGGACTTAGGCATAGTATTGCTAAGCATCCCCATGCCTACAAAACCGATGTCCTGTTCTGGGAGGGGAATTGATGAACCAAAGTTAGATGTCTCAATTCCCTCTACTTTTACATAACATGGGACTTGCAGTGCTGAACATGGTGAGCTAGGTGGCGAATGGCAGATCCAGACTGTAGAAATTTTGCGTGTGTTCAGAAGATGCTGACTACATTGAACTTCTTATGGAGCTGGTTGTGGGACTGTGTAGCTGAGGAATGGATTTAAGTAGGATTCACATACCTAAAGTCAGCTCAGGCAAGATGACTGTTCCTGGCCATGGATAGTAGCTGAACTTTTAAGCTCCTTCAGTTTTTTGGGCAAGGTTTTCCAGAAATTTTAGCCCCTGGAAACTGTCAGTTTAATCAGACTAAGCGGGCTTTTTAGATTTGTGTGTCTGACTTTATGAAAAAAACTTAATCAGTCTCTCAAAATGCAGATGGAAAAAATTATCTCAGAGCTGAATTCCTTTGTTTATTTTTTATCTTCATTATTAATCATAGAAGATGAGGGTTAGAAGGAGGTCACATCTAATCCAATCCCCTGCTCAAAGCAGGACTGTCCCCAGCTAGATCATCCCAGCCAGGGCTTTTTTGAGCTGGGCCTTAAAAATCTCCAAGGATGGAGATTCTACCACCTCTCTGGGTAACCTGTTCCAGTGCTTCACCACCCTCCTATAAAATGGAAATGGGATCAAAGAACAAAATCCTAATAGTTCTGCACTAACTTGGCATCTTCATTCAAGCATTCTTCTTAAAAGCACTAATGATTAAGACTTCATTATTTTTTATGAACAGTTCTCATTTATGGTAAAAGCTGTGCTATCTGGCATCCCCTGGGAATGGGGGATGCTGGATAACAAAATATGCTGGTTAATTGAGCAGCCCGAACAGGTGATCTTGCCTGTTCGGGCCACCGCTTCTCCCACCGAGTCTGGGGTGTTGCCGCCCCTTCTGCGGCATCACTGCCCCTCCTGAGGGCCCTGTGGGCCCCACGGGATAGGGAGGCAGACCCCACACAGCCTGTTATGCCCCTGGGCCGTGGGGGCTTGGCAGCACAGGCTGGTTTGCCCCTGGCTGTGGGGGCTTGGAGAAACCAGAAGTGTCCACGGTGGGCATTTCCAGTTTCATTTTGCCTGACAAGCCAGCATGCTGATTAACAGAGCGTGCCGACTTGTAAGGTGCCAGGTAATGGAACTTTTACTGTACTTGAGTTCTGCATCTTAACTTACATGTGGCCTACATAGCTCAGTTTTGTGTCTTTTAAGCAGTCATTGCTTAAAGCAACTTTTTAAGGTGTATGATCTTTTGAGATTCCATAACCTCATACAGGTTCTTTTTTAGAAAGCATTGTAGAGTCTGTAGAACAGTCTATCTTAGTGGTATTTTGTTGGCATGTTGGAAAAAAATAGCAATAGAATAAAACGCTGACCAGCGTGGCAAGTGGGGGGCCTGCAGCTGCTGCCGCCACCATGCAGCCCCGACGGGTGAACCTGGAGCTGGCACAGGGCTGGGTTACAAGCTGGTGCAGAGTGTGGGGGACAAGTGGCCCCTCGCCTGGCTCATGGCTGGTGTTCTGCATTGCAGCTGCTCACAGCCTGCGTGGGGCTGCCTGTGCCTGCTCAGGACAGCCCCACGTGGGCTGCGAGCAGCTGTAGCAGGGAGTGCTGGCCACGGGGTGGGCGAGGGGCTACTTTTCCCTGCCGGCGAGCAGGCAGTTGGGCCTGTGCACTGCCCCCAGTCTGTACCACGGGGCTGGGAATGAGCAGGCACAGGAGCACAGGGCCCACGTCGGTGTCCCAGGGCTAGCGGCAGCAGAGCCCAGAACAAGGTGGCAGGGTCCCGGGCAGCAGGGGCTCTGTGGAGCCAAGCCAGCTCCCTCTTCTCCCTGCTCTGGGCCCCACCAGTGCTGGTTCTGGGACATTGGTCTGAAGACTTTGGGACATAGGTCCCAAGATGGTGACCAGGGGGTGGGGCACCTGTCAAGGGGCGGGGCTACCCATGTGGCCCTCGACCACTTGCCAAAACGGGCTAAGTGGCCCTGTGCCCAAGCTAATTGCCTGCCCCTGGCCTAGGAGCACTGTGACTGTGTGTATAACAAATAAGTCTCTTTCACAGTAGCAGCTACCGGTGAGGGTGGATGCTGATGAGGAGGGTAACAGCTCATGTCCAGATTTTTCCACCCCCTATTGTTTTTCACTTTAGCTTCCATCAGTCTAAAGTTTCAGAAATTCTCATCAAGAGCTTGAAAGTTTGTACTGTAGGTTTAACTGCAAACTTAATAAACAGTACACTGTGCTTACAGTGATGTGATAATGCATATTTTCCATGTGTTGTTAGTGTCTGTGTTAAACTGCTTAATTGTAGCAAAGGAAAGTCTGCAAATCTTTCTTGCGGGGGGCAGAGGAAGCTGTTTGCATATGCACATATGTGCATGTGTATATAAATACAAGTGTGTTGATGTGCACACACTTTATACTGTGGTAGAAACTAGCACCAGCACTGCCTTGTCCCCTCTCTGATCTAGTGCATGTGATGTACAGAGGCTGCCCGTGGCACTTGTATGCCTGAGCTCAGACATTCAGAATAGAGACTAGTTCATTTCAAATTACCTTAAATTTTTCACCATTTCTATATAGAAGTCTAGCTTGATAAGCACTGTCATCCTTTTGCATCACTTTAGCAACTTGCTGTTGAAACAGTCCTGCTTTTCCTAAGACAGCTATGCTGTAGTAACTGCTACCTTTCCTATCCTGTATGTGTTTGAATGCACTGTTAACCTGAATGAGACATCAAGACTTAGGTCTTCCTTGCAGGAATTAGTCACTGAAAACTGGGTTATCATTATTGTGCTTTCCATTTATCAAAAAAGCAACTACAATGCAAATAGACCTTTGAATTTTATGCAGTACAGGTGTTTTCCCGGCCATGGTTTATGGCAGTGTGGTTAACTACAGTTTACAGGAATGCTGATCAGATAAACTGTCTCTAAGGTTTGCTGAATAAGGAAATTGTATGTATGGTTCATGGTAAGACCTAAGCAGCCTACAATAACTGAGCCTTGTTTGGGAAAATGTAGACTACTTTTGTACCACTTCCTGGCTCTGAGGATACACAGAATTGCTTATGTACTCTCACTGATGGAATGTGGGTGGTTTTCGTTAACAAAAAAAGGTTGGTGCCTTAAGATTGGTGAAGGCCCTTAATTAAGTCTTTGACTGTCCAAAGTGCTTATCACCCAAACTACCTGTTAAAGCAAATAAAAATAAGCCTGTTTTTGTTAACTTTGTTCTGATATCAAAATATTTTCACTTTCAGTAAATAAGTATAACATTATACTCCAGGGTTTTCTGGAGGTTTGGAAGTAGTCAGAGGCATTGCTACATGCAGTGTGGCGCTGGCCTGCAGCATTCAAGTAGTTATATTGGGACATTTAAGACTTGGGGATGCCCTCCAGTAGTTTAGTGATACATAAATGGATGTTTCTAGTTTCTTCTAGGTATGCAAGTCTGCTTTGGAGAAGGGCAGCTCTGAGGCACATTTCAACAGTCATTTGAATATTTTGGGTCAGCATGATCTGTGCAGTAAAACCAACATTACTGCTAATGTAGGCTTAACTCGTCTTAGATCTGATTTTAATCTCCTTAAAATCAGCGGAAGTTTTTCCATTAACTTTGTAGGCCTTGGGGCAGACCCCTAATAATGGTAGGAATGCCCAACAGGAAAATGGACTGGTTTTGTTCTTTTTTTCAGTGAATGCTGTAACAGTTCTAACTCCTGGATACCACCTAAATGCTTCCTAGCCGGGGAAAGAGAAATTGTTGTCAGAAATGGGACAGATGCTAGGAGCTTTCAGGATTCCTCTCAACCTCTGCAAAATCATGAAGTAATACTTTCAGGACTATCTATACTCCTGACCCCTTTTTTTTTTTTTTTTTTTTTTGCCTTTCTTTATTTTCAATATTTTTACCACCATTCAAATGTGTACTAAAGCAAATCCCCAAACAAACAAAATGATCTTCCCAAGAATGCAAACTAATTCTTGATGTGATCTGGCAACATTGCAGAGTTCTGACAAATTCTTTCTAAATGTATGGTGGTAAGTTTTTGCACAACAGGCAGGATTTCCAACATGTGTCACTTAAATGCTCCAAATAGGAGAAAACTTTATGCACGTATTTTTTCAAGTTATTTCCTGTTTAGGATTGTCTAGGTGTATTGCAAACCTGCATACTCTATAATGCAGGTCTAAAATAAAACCTGTAATGTATTTTGTATGGAAACAAGTGGTAAGATACTGGGGGTTTTTCAGTTAGTCTAGTCAAATTTAGGAGAAAAATTCACTTAAAATTGCTTGTCAGACATGATGTGAAAAAAAAAAAAATGAAAGGAACCAAAGCGTAAGGTGGTTTCTTTTGTTCCGATATAACTCTGCACGTGGTCAAATTTACATCTCCATACAGCAAAAAATTTCCACTTATTAGAAAGATTATAACAAAAACTTAAGAATTTGCAAGATTTGGCTATGTAAGCGGCAGATTTTTAATCAATATAACATAGAACTAACATAGAATGCTCTTGAGCTACTGAAAGAAAGAAAGTGAACACTTCTGTGTTAAACTCTTTGAAAGTTAGATATGCTTTACTGTGTAGCATTTTATAATTAAAGCTGTCTGAGCATTTCCATTGAAAGGCGTGTCTTACTTTACATTGTCTTTTTACAAAGCATTGTCTTTTTCAAAAGTCTTTACATTGTTTTTCAAAGCATTTTTGGGCCCAAATCTGGCGGACTTATTCAGTAAATGAGGGAATATAGTGTTTTGCGGGATTGGAGGGTTCTTTGCAGGTTAAAAAGCTTTAGATCTGAAGAGCAGGGGAAGAAACATTCTCCATAACTTTTTCCCCCCTTTTTAATCAAACCTTTAAGTACAATTCTAGCTGTTCTACTTGCTGAGGCCCTGGAAGTTTAGCAAGGCCCAGGCCTCTATCAAGAAGTGCTTTTGATTTTTGGGGTGAAATTTGAATTTTAGCCACAAAATAAACCTGAGAAAAATTTACTTAATACGTTCTGTACAAGTGAACTAATTTTAATTTAAAGAAATACTGAGGAAGAAAACAGCTCTGCTCCTGCTATGTGTGTAATGTATACAGTGAAAGAAACCAAAGCGTAAGGTGGTTTCTTTCTTTTCTTCTGATATAACTCTGAGCATGTGGTTAAATTTATTGGATGTGCATTTTTTATATACTGTCGTCATTGTGGCATCTTGGCAGCTTGCAGTCAATGTAAAAAGGAGACAGTTTTTCCAAAAATATGTTTGTTTAAACTGCCTGTATCTGGAGTTCCTACTGGAAGCCTTAAAGCCTTCATCCATGATGCAATTTGAATTTCATTCTGGTGTCTCTGACATTAGATTCATGCTGCCTTCTGGTAATGTTACTATTGTTATCCCCATGCAAGAAGAGATTAGGTTTCTTAGAAACCGTCCCCCGCTCCCCCATTTAACATGGAGAACAGGAGTGAGCAAAATGCGACCCGCCAGGCCATTCTATCTAGCCCGTGGGGCCCCTAAAATATTTAGAAAATTAATATTTATCTGCCCCTGGCTGCCTGTCACGCGGCCCTCGATGGCTTGCCAAAACTCAGTAAGCGGCCCTCCGCCCAAAATAGTTGCCCGCCCCTGATGGTAGAGAATGAGGGATTTGTGTGTCTCATAAGTATCATGGGTCCTTTGTTAATTAGTCTGATGCTCTCACAGTTAGACTTAGAGGAGTGAGTGGAGAACAAACAGGAAACAAAACCGTGGCAAAAATAAGTTTCAGTATAAAAAAAACAGCAGGGGTCCTACTAGAAGCAATGAGAAGCTTTTTATCAGGACTGCAGCTAGGCCAGCAAATGTTATTTTTGTTTGGTCCTGAACCAAGGATTTAGATGCTGGCCTGAGGGAGGAGGAGGCACTGATGGATATTTGGGAGCAAGGAGAGAAAATGTCAGTGTAGTCTGCTGCTTCCAGTTCAAATGGAGGTAATTGGGCTATGTAGAACTCACCAACGTTTGCAAGAAGAGAGTAAGGTTTAGGTGAGTGAAAGCCCGTATATAAGCTTTTCTGGTTTTAATTCTGGTCTTTAATTGTCACATACCATTGGGGGATTGAATAGGCTGTGCTCTGTTTAAGGAAGATGTTTAACTGTATCAGTTTAAACTGCTGCGGTCACAAACCCTAGCGGTAGCATACAGATGAATTCCCGCTCGGATGGTAGTCCCAGAGCTTTGAATTGCCAGGGTCTGCCCTTTGGAGACATGAAGGAAGTTAATGAGGGAGTAAAGGGGACTAAGATGCAGTTTGTTCTACATTTACAGCAAGAATGATGCTTCTGTTACTTAATTTCTTTTTTTAAGAAGCTGTTTGCAGAGATGTATAGCTCACATGATGAGCCCAGCTCAGAGTGCAGCAGCCAAATGTTTACAAGTATTTTTTAAAAATATACTGTATATCCATTCTTCATTTGCTAAAAATTCTCTTGTTTCACAAATGAACACATTGTCTCGTCTTTTTGGTAGTACTTGCATTTTGGCGGGGGGAGGGAATTTCCAAGGTGCAAAAATAGTACTCCCACTCCTTCCCAAAAAGGCCATTTTTAGAACTACAGAAAAAAATATTCAGAAATTTTTGATCAGCTTTATTTTTAAGGCAGGCTCTGAATATGTGTCCATTAGGTTGGCTTCCATTAAAGTTATCCTTTTTGCAGTCCTGGAGTTTATGTATGTAGGGACACTCACTAAAAATGCTTTAAGTGAGATATGGGATAATACAGAAGATGCCAAGGCTTCTAATAGTGGGCATAATTATTTTTCATTATGTTTTAATGTAATATGTTCTTGAAACACTCCATTTCCCTCTTTTCCCCTTTCCAGTGTTGATCCTCTCTAACTTTCATGATAAAGTGTTGGCTTTAGCTTCCTTACGTTGACTAGCACATCGGCTTAAATCAGTTGAGTTCCTACTCATTTGGAAATAGTTTCTAGAGATCTGGTGGCTGTGGGAAGGAGGCAGTCATGGGAAGATGGTATCTGAACAGTAGTGGGAGGTCTGGCTTCATTAAGCAGAACATCTCGAAACAGAAGAGATGAGTGCTACACTCAATGGGATGGAGGCTAGAGAGTTTTGAAGGAACAGTAATAACAAGAGAGTCTGTGAGACAGGGTGAAAGGTAGGTCAGAGAGATGACTGCATGCAGAGGAAGATATTAGTGGGGTTGTGATTGGTGAGGAAGAGACTCCATATAACCTGTGTGTCAGTACTAGGACTGTGCAAAGCTTCAGTCCCTAATTCAATTCAGTGGAGATTTGGGGGGCGGGCACAGGCACTCCTGTTGGGCGCTCCATCTGTCCCAGCATCACAGCGTTCATGAGCCGTGCTGGTACATCGAGCTATGTAGAAAAAATATTTAAAGCTGTATCTATGGCCGAATCGCCGATTCTCTGAATCGGCATCGAATCATCAGTTTCAGATTCAGTCGAATTGAATCGGTGACAGCGATCCGAATCAACAGATCGAATCACTGTCCCCAATTTGGGCCGAATCTGAATTGAGTAGGATTCACTTCACACACCCTTAGTCAGCACTGTTAGACCATAGAGTCCTGTGTCCAGTTTTGGGGGCCCCCGCACTACAGAAGGGATATGTACAAATACGTGTGTGGGATGTGGTCAAATTGGAGAGAGTCCAGCAGAGGGAAATGAAAATGGTTAGCAGGCTGGGGGACATGACTTGTGAGGAGGGGCTGAGGGGACTAGGCTTGTTTAGTCTGCAGAAGAGGAGACTGAGAGGGGGCTGAATAGCATCCTTCAACTACCTTGAAGCGGGGTCCAAAGAGGATGGAGCTGGACTGTTCTTGGTGATGGCAGATGACAGCAAGGAGCGATGGACTCAAGTTCCAGCAAGGGAAGTTTAGGTTGGATATTAGGAGACACTTTCTCATGAGGAGGGTAGTAAAGCACTGGAACAGGTGACCCAGAGAGATGGTAGACTCTCCATCCTTGGAGGTTTTTAAGACCCGACTAGACAAAGCCCTGGCTGGGATGATGTAGTTGGGGTGGTCCTGCTTTGAGCAGAGGGTTGGACTAGATGTGACCTTCTGAGGTCCCTTCCAACCCTCATTTTTTATGATTCTGTCTTGTTGTCTGCCTTTAAAATAGTCCTACACAAGCTAAGGTAACCTAGGGGTGCCAACAGCTTCATTTTCTTTGCATCTGACCCAAACCAGTTGACTGGGTAGATATTCCAAAATACTTAACAGTTAATGTAGCACAGAAATCTTGGTGGGAGATGGGCAAGGAAGTCTGAAGTGATGCTGTGACCCACTTCAGTAAGGTAGCCATCTCTTTTGTCTTTTCTGAGCTAGTTATAAACATGGTACTACGGGGCAGTATGATGCTGAAGATACCCTTTCAGTAGAAATGTAAAACTATAGTCTGACCAATTGTTAAAAAAATGTTACGGCTCTTTGGCTGTAGTTTAAATAGAATAATTACATTTTATTGAATTAAACGGTCAGTTTACTATACTAATGCGTCATGTGAATAAATAGCTATTTCCATAGCCTATGTAATTGCAAGTTGGGGGCGTGTGAAATCAGAAGGATATGGGGTTAAACTGAGCATTTCACTCCAAAATACCCCATTTTGATGATGTAACCAAGCCAGATTTCAGTTTAACAACACGGGCTAATTTTGTCCATGATTCTCTCGCTCCCCCTGCTGTCCCTAACAAAAAATATTTAAACATACAATAAAAGGGGGAAACCCCGCTATTAGGTGGGCAATACAGTATTCAGGTTTGGGATATTTTTCTTTACAGAGTTGATTATTACAAACATTGTCTTTAATTTCTAGCACAAGAAGTTCTAGATAACTTGAAAGATCGTTGGTATCAAGCTGACAACCCCCCTGCTGATCTATTGCTGAATGAAGGAGAGTTTTTGTCCTTTCTTCATCCTGAGCACAGCAGAGGGATGCTGAAGTTTATGGTCAAAGAAATCATCCGTGATCTTGGTATGTGAATTTAAATCCTGTACGGTTTGGAAATGTCTCCCCTACACAACTTACTGGAACTATGTTCCATCCTGGTGATGTCCTGAAACAAGTCTGAATAATATGATTTGGTCCCAAGTATATGGAAAGGACCAAACTGTTCATTCAGAGTTGTAATCTGCTATCAACTCCATACATTTCTACCAGTAGAGTTCCTCTTCCTTAAATTGCTGGTGGATGATCTGACCACTGGCCATTACAAGAAAATTGTCTGCTGTAAGGATGTCACAACAGGTTTTGGCTCACTTCATACAGGCCAGACCAAACCCTATTATAACATTAGTTGGATACGTCTGCTTTTTCCCCCCCAAGGTTACTCAACCGCATACATTTTAGTATAGATCAGTTTGATGGGCTTTCTCGGTGTTTTGAGATACCGAAGTATGACGCAGTAGCACCACGTTTGTACTTTCCAGGCACTACTTACTAGGGGTTTGCACTGAATTTTGATTCACTTGTGGTAACGTAATGGTCCAGACTTCTAAGAATTCAACACATCATCTTATTGCCGCAAAATTATCACTTAAAACTAGTAATGAGATTTCAGCAGTATTATCTCTGCATTTTTCATTAAAAAAAGAACTTGGCTTGTGCAAAGTAGCTGGTATTCAATTCAGATTCGGGGGAACAGTGATTTGATTGGGCGATTTGAATCACTGTCCCGATTTTGATTCAGCCAAATCTGATTTGGAGATTTGGCTGCTGCTGAATCTCCGACTTGGCCATGCTCATCCTCCCCAGCCCGGCAATGGCTGCCCCACGTGCCCTAGCTCCCGGCACTTAAGGAAAAAAAACCCTGGCTCAGCAGGTGCTTCTGGGTGGGGGATGATCCCTACTGCCCCACGCTGCATGGGGGGCTCTGCATGAATCTTTTCTGAAGATTCGGAGTGCTTTGAATCTATCCGGACCTTTAAATTGGTCCCCGATTTGAATCGGAGATTCGGCCACCGAATCGGGCCGAATCTCCTGAATCGAATCGGTACCTGAACCTTTGCACAGCCCTAAAAAGAATTACAGTTTTTATCTAGGGTCTTGAATATTTTTTGTAGGTGTGATAGGTGCTCCTGGTTTATACAAGCTACATATATCAAACATTGAGTAATGTTTCTTTATCGTTCTGTTAAAACAATTATGCTTTAACCTTTATATCATTTGCAAGCTATATCAAATATACAGAATATAAATTGCAATAACCATTATTGGACTACTGTCACATCTGCTTTATATGTTTACATTTCCTCTGTCACCATGTTAATTAGAATGGTCAAAGGTTTTGTTTTTTTTAAAGTTGATAGAACTGCGTGCACACGCGCGCATGAGAAATACGGTCAAATGGGCTTGTGGTAGGTTTTGTGAAATAACCTAGAGATTTCTAGGTATTCCTCGGAACATGACATGATCCAAAAATGTTATCAAAAAAGAGGGTTTCCTATTCTGATAAGGAAGCCGTTACCACATGTTAGCTTCCCTACATCATTTATTTAAGGGGAATAAGTTCATAAGAGTAGAAATGCAGCAATCACCAAGAGGTCTTATTTTGGTGAGTTACATGTTCAAGAAGAAATCCAACTTCTCTGCCCTTCAGAAAAGCACCCACTAGAGTAAATTTCAAATAAATGCGAGTTGGTGCTTCAGAAATGCAGAGTTTTACAGTATAAACCTGCAATCCATTCACAAACTCACACTGTGAAGACTTTAAAAATACTGTTACCAGCATAGTTTGTACTGCAGAGCTGTCTCTGCTAAATATACCTGCACAAGGGAACTGTATAAATGCTCATGAGAACTGGAAGTATGTGCTCAGCATTCATAAATCCCAAACTTCCCAACTTTGAAAGGGAACTAACTCATCCTTTTAAAGTACGAGGGGAAGTGGAGGCAACAAGTTTTGTCCATTCTGTAGTCACACTAACTGGTGCACAAAGCTCTGTAGTGAGTGTGCTTAGATATGTCTTAGTGAATTGCATGGGGGGGTTTCCAGGCAAAAAATAATTTTTAATAATAATACAGTCCAGAGTTTTGTCTTTGATCACTGAGGCGTGTCAGTATTGTAACATAACTAGTTTCATTTTTAAAAGAAACTGGTTACTTTTGGTCTCTATCTATAGGTGAGAGACAATACAAATAGTGCACGATTCACTTGTCTCTGTTCCAATTTAGATCAGAGATGACCTGGATCCTAGCTATAATACATAGGAGCTCAAGAACTGGTTGCGCCTATGATGTTGAGTTTAAACTGGAAACTAAGGACACCTATACGTGAGCAGCAAGGCTGCTCTGACACAATGTAATTACAGCATGTGCATCAGCACCCTGCATTTAAAAATGGTGGCAGAGGCGCTTTACCTAAAGGTCATCGAAGTAGCTTGAGTTAAAGTGACCCTGCTGCCATTTTTAAGCACGGGGATGCTGATACATGAGATGCTATGGGTGCTTTAATTACAGCGGGTCTCAGCATCTCTAATTAAAGTGCCCCCCCTCACCCTACCGCCAACCCCCACAGTACGTTGCCCCAAAGGCCTAAAGGCTCTGGCTTAGCTAGGAAGCTCCTTGATCGATTGCATGTTTGTTGGAGGGGAGGGTGTTGTATTTTGGGGGGGGGGGGTGTTAATTGTAAGCAACCTAGAATTAAATATGTAAATGTATGTTAAACTTAGTTCAAGTAACACGTTCAATAATTTCCTTGCTTACAGCTGGGAAGAATGGAAACTGTGGTGTCAGTATTACTGAAAGCTTTGAGTTTTAGGAATAGGTTGCGTCATGTTTCTCAGTGGTCACTTGCAAGTTAAGTGCTCTTCATTCTATTGGTTTGGTTTATATTGCAGATCAAGATGGTGATAAGAAACTTACTCTTTCCGAGTTCATTTCTTTGCCTGTTGGTACAGTGGAGAATCAGCAAGCTCAGGATATTGATGACGATTGGGTGAAAGACCGAAAGAAAGAATTTGAGGAAGTTATTGATTCCAATCATGATGGCATTGTCACAATGGAAGAGTTGGAGGTAGGTGTCTCTGCCATGATCATTTTTAGTGTTGGAAAAAATGCATGATGGACCTATTAATAGCTACTACACAGAACAGTCGGATGTATCGTCTGGCATCTCTGAACCAATGATTGTGGATGCCAGAAGAGTAATGAACGTAAGATAAATCACTCTAGACATACCCAGTTCAATACTCTCCCTCTAAAGCACCTACTTGTGCCATTGTCAAAGAGAGCTACTGGGCTAAATGGACCATTGGTCTAACCCAATATGACACTTCATGTTCATTATGTTCTTAAAATCATTTGGGATTTTCCAAATAGTGTGACAGGCACCATTCCAAAGAACACAGAGTCAAAAAGCACTCCCTTCATCAGATGATGGCAAAGGTTCAGTTTTTGGATGTTTTAGCGCATAATATAGCTAAGAGCCATGAGAGAGACACTAGAGTATTGTAGAGGGAAAACGTTCCCCAATTTAGCAATTTTCCCTTTTATGTATATTGCCCTAAATAGGTTGTTTTCTTAGTCTGTAGTACATGAAAGCAAGCCACAGGCTGTGGTAGGGTTACAGATTTTTGGGAGATTACTCATTTGCAGATAGGAAGAATGATTCAGTTAAGAACCTGCATATTCACATTAAAGCTTTACAAAAAAGAATGTGCATACAGTCTAGTTTTTAATTTATTTGTAAGTTTCCAAATCAATGTGCCATTGCACAAAAGCACTCACTGCATGTTGTGCAGTCGGAGATCTCAGTTGCGAAAAGACTAGATTGTTAGATGCAAGAGAATTGGAGATGACTCATATGGGACAGCGATCTGTCCTAGGTAATATGAGGGAGTCATAATTGAAATCTCTTCTTGCTGCCTCCAGAGTCTTAATGGTGAAAACTTGCAATCTGAGGGGAAAGGCAGCAAGATCTGTGAGCAATAAAAAGAACAAAATTCCAGGAAGCAAGTGGATGTTTTTATATTTGGTTTTGATAAAGGAGTAAGCAGTTGCCAAAAAACAAAGAAATTCATGCTTATGGAATCAAAAATCAGAATAATAGAAAATGGAGGTGGATGTATAAATAGATGGCTCAAAATCTTATTAGAGAAATTGGATTGAGTCAGAGTGTTACGATGTAGATAAGTTATACAGGGATAATTAAATGAAACCTCCTGTACAGTGGAAAGAGGAATCTGACTAACTGTGGAGAACATGCCTAGATGATTGCTCAGTTCATATTGGTGGCTAAAACCTGTTACTACTTGAGCACTACAATTGATACCCCTGGCTGTATGAAAAGTTCTGTAGAGTTTTGAGTGCACATGATTAAGACCCTGGGTCTACATCTCGTACGTATATTAACATGGCGCATCGTGCTGTGGAATCCGCTCCTGCAAAAGTGAAATCCTCCTTGAAGCACCTACAGATATGTAAAGCCTTTCATCCTTGTACTGTCGATTTTTAGCTTGAGATCTGATGCAATTGTAGGTAAAGGCATAGAGCCTTGCTGCAGCTATGTAGAGCTGTATAGGTTTCGTAATGCGAGACTGACAGATCCTGGACCAAAAATCATACAAGAGATCTCAAGTCTTACAGTTCATATCTTTATCTTTTGCTCTTCTTCATCTTGTTTTCAGTCTTAGGGTTCAAGACCAAAAGTTTTTGTCATGTTAATTTGTGTGTAACATTACTAATTCAGTACTGAAACTGAGGCATTCTTAGTAATTTTATCTAACCAGGTGATCACGTTCGTTGGGGTTTTTTTCTTATTTGTTTCCAGATAAGTCATTTTGTGAGCGTTTTAATCTGGATCTTTTTCTAGTTACCATGTAAAAATGTCAGCTTAGCAGATTTTTTTTTTAAGAGAGAAATCCATGGCATCTTGGTATCACTATAGTAGAACATTTTGTTCGTTCATGAGACTTGATAAGCAAAAAGTAACATGAATTCAAAAAGCTGAAGGTCATATGGTCAAAGGGATCCTACCTGGCCAGTATAATTTGCCTAAGAAAAGGGAAATGCTAATAGACAAGATCTCCAATGTTAACTAGCCTTGATGGGCCAAATCAATCACTACACTGGTTTGGGATCTTTCTCTGCTGGATTCTAGATCTTCCTGAGCTCTTTCACATTTAGCATCGCAGGAAAACTCTTAACCTTTTCATCAAATTGTTGAAATATTGGCTGCAGTTACTCCTCATGAGGGAACCTCAGGGGGAGGGAGACGAGTAGTAGTAGAGAGGGGTCTTTGAAATGAAAGGTGTTAACCAGGCAGAAAGGTGCATTTATTGGCTTTGCACCAATTACAGTCATTTTGGAGTGTATGGTATCCTTTGTCCCTCAGACCTTTGGGGAGAGGCATGGGTCCTGAAATATGGCTTGGAAACAAGTGATGCCCCCAGTGGTGGAAAATGATGATCTTTGTCATCTGTTATAGGAATACATGGATCCTATGAATGAATACAATGCCCTAAATGAAGCCAAGCAAATGATAGCAGTGGCTGATGAGAACCAGAACCATCACTTGGAGCCGGATGAAATCCTGAAATACAGCGAGTACTTCACTGGCAGCAAGCTGATGGACTATGCTCGTAATGTCCACGAGGAGTTCTGATCCTTGCTCGTCTCCCACAGAGCTCTGAAGCACCTTTTTTTGCTTTCCAAAAGAAACAAACTAAATAACCTTGCTGCTATCTGTGTTGTGTGCGTAAGATGTGTTGTCCTAGACTTAAAGCCGCCCATATACCAGACCTACAGCTCTCTTGCCTTCAGCATAAAGAAAAAATGGGCTGTAAGTACCAAGGCAGGATTCGGACTGACTCACTTCATACTACCTTGTATAATTATTATAGCTGGGAGTTCAGCTGCGTTAGGCTCGCTGTACTTTATGAAGGCATCTTAAATATTTAACTTCTGGGTTTGATGTTGCCTTCGAAGCTGCTGATCTAAGAAAATCATCATAAAAACGAAGATCCTCCAATGTTAATACGGGGGAACCATGTTTCAGATGTCTGTTCTATCAGCATTCTAGGAAATCCAGGAATAAATTGATTGGAAAGCTGTTTGCTTCACTTGGCCCGGTACCTTTTTATATTTAGTGACATGGAGAAGTATTTTCAGCTTATAAAATCAACTGTAGACTGCATTGGATGCTGGTTCTCCCAGTGAAAATAGGCTGCTAAGTTTGGTTTTTGGCAGTCTTTTATGTATATATTCATTTAATTCCCTTAAAATTATTCCTTTTTTCACACTATCGGCGGCCCCTCTAGTACAGTCAAAGCACATTCTCTTTAAATGTTACATGTACTGTGACAGCTGAGGTGCTCATTAGTAGTCACCATTGCTTTTGGCTGGAACAGCTTATGCCAAGTCTTAGGAAAATGTGAAGCCTGCTGTGTTGATTTGTTAGAAGGTTTTGAACAGTGTATTTTCGTAGCAATCTCCTGGAAGCAGCCCTGTTGCTGAAAGAGCATGCAGCTACCAAGGGGGGCAAGGATAGCCATAGTGCAGAAAAGAGCCTCTTGTCTCTGCATTTTTTGGTCGATCTTCCCTGCGTTTTTCACATTGACTTTCAGGATGGGTGACCAGTGTTGGAAACTAGTACGTTTCTCCTTCCAAGCATGGTTCTAGCAGCCTGAAAATTCACTTTCCCTTTGACACAGGAGTCTGTCAGTCTGATGCTTTACAAAACCAGATTCATTTTCTTCTTAAAGCAAATGGAAATTGGCTTTCAATCTGCCAGATTTTATACTTGCAAGTGGGGGAAATGGAGAAGTTCATTTAAATCACTTTCATTTTAGGGCTGTCTGTATCTTAAGCCCCAGGGGAAGCTCTCGTTCTGTGAACTTGCAGGATTCTTCAATGAGCAAAACCTGGATTCGGCTTTTTGCACTATGAACCGTGTCGCAGCTATTGAAAATCAAGACTTTCGGATTAGAGAAATGTGTGCAGCTGCTTGCTTCAGTCTCACAAACTGGTGGTGCTTTTATGCGTAGGAAAGTTAGGAGAGTGGAACTAGTATCGACCTCTGCTGGTTTAACTCGTTTCTCTCTTCACTGTGGTCCAGCAGAGGCAGCTTAAAACCCTTGAGGGTGTTGTGAGCTTTTTAGTTAATCTATTTTTGGGGTCTGGTCGTTGGAGAATCTTGCAAAACAAGGGCAATGTCCACTACTGTTTAAAATAGAAAATGTGTTTCATTCTAGCCTCACCTTTGTAAAAGCCCATCTTTTGGGTGGCTGCCTGAAATTCCAACCAAGATGTTGTTATATTTGATTGATTAAATTTATTCTCGTAATATAATGTAAATAGAAGTTTTTGCTTTTTGTTTTGAACGTGTCCCCTTATTTTGGTTAAATGGCTCGCATCAGTGTCTTTTTATATACATTTACCTTTTCGCATTAAATATATTTTCTTTGTGCTTTGGAAACAATCCAGCATTTAGCTTTTTCATTAAGCAAAAAAATTTAAAAACATAAGGCTTCAGATGAAAGAAATCTCAATTTCGAAACTTGAAAGGTGAAGAAGATAGCTAGCGGTGGGAAATCTTGGTGTGAAGGTAGCCGCAAGTAGCTGGATCTCTGCTTGAGCAACTCTACAGAAGCTAAATTAGACGAGACTTTAATTAGATCAGGCACTTGCTTGTAACTGGGTTGCTGTGAAGGCAAAACTTGGAAAAAAACAGGTGAGGCACAGGATTTATAATGTCACAGGATGTGAAACATGGCATCTAGGTATGTGACGCAAATGTCACTGGCGTGTTTCACTACTTAATCTGTAGAGCTGTCTTTGCCACCAGGAGGGGTAGAAACTGAAGCTTCATCTTCATAGCGTTGGGTGTCATAAACATTGCTCTCACCTGATCTGATGCACTATATACCTAATTTTTAACTGAGTTCTAGCCACGTCAGGAGACTATCACATACGTCTTTCTGACTGCTAATTTGTATTTTAAACCTTTTGAGTCTGAATTGCTAAAAGTCTCCAGAAACTGGTCCCTCAGAAAAGGGTTGGTAAAAGATACTGCATCTCTGCAGCATTATGCAGTGCCACGAGTGCAAATGGCAAATACTACAGGGGTCTTTGACCAGTTGGGATTAGGCCTATTTGAATCACTGTCCCAAATCGATCTGGCCAGATCTGATTAGGAGATTCGGCTGCTGCTGAATCTCCAAATCACACAGGCCTCATCCCCTGCCTGCCCTCCCAGCTCCTGGCTCTTTGAAAAAAAAAGCCCCCATTCACCAGCTCCTGCCTGGCAGGGGGCAATCCCTACTGCCTCCCATGTCATGTGGGGGGCTCTGCCACGAGCCCCCCCATGGCTGCCCTGCCTGCCCCAGCTCCCTTTAAAAAAAACAAAACCAAAAAAAAACCCTGGACTCACTGGCTCCTACCCGGCGGGGGGTGATTCCCACTGCCCCCCAAACTCACGTGCTGTGTGGGGGGCTCTCTTACAAGGTCCGAGAAGCCACTGAGCACAGGATTTTTTGTTTTTAAAGGGCTGGAGCTGGGGTGGGCAGGGCAGCCATGGCAGGGCTGGGATAGCAGGTGAGGGTTGGGGGGGCTGGGGGAGCAGGCAGGGGATGGGCCCTGGCAGATGGTCCCCCCCCTCCCTCCTCTAGCCCCCTCTTCCCCCCCCCCACTTACCAGCTTGGAGTCCGGGTCCAGCTCCCTGCTCCAGCCAGCGGGAACTGCCCAAATTACCGAAGTTCTTCAAATCGATTTGGAGAGCTTCAAATGGATTTGGACCTTTTAATTGGTCCCCTGATTCGATTTGGATTCAGAGATTCACCCGCTGAATCGGGCCGAATCTCCGAATCAAATCAGCATCTGAAGCTTTGCGTAGCCCTAATTGGGATGTTATGAAAGGCCTGAGAGGAGTGCAGGATTTCTTCTTCAGCTGTACATCTGAACTAGCTCAGGATATGGTGTTAGACATTCCCTTAAAGCCTTGTCTATAAGGCATGCAAAACGCTCAAACTCTTGGGTCAGAGATGATACTTTTTATTAGACCAACAAAACTGCAAAAAAATTACCTTTTCCTGCAAGCTTTCGCGCTTGCATGCCCTTCATCTGTCTATAACAGGAGTGGGCAATTATTTTGGGTGGAGGGCCGCTTACTGAGTTTTGGCAAGCCATTGAGGGTTGCATGACAGGCAGCCAGGGGCAGATAAATATTAATTTTCTAAATTTTTTTACAGGCCCCACAGGATGGATAGAATGGGCTGATGGGCTGCATTTTGCCCACCCCTGTCTATAAGGCAGCATTATTAATCTTGCAGCTAAAGAAAGTGCAAGTTACAGGCCTGTTACATTTTGTCTCAACATCCAGCAATGTCACTTAAATACAAAGTGTGTGTGTGGGGGGGGGATTATGCTTTGCTACCCAGAGCGCAGATAACACCCACTTTTGAAGTACATATTTTAGCGGAGTTTACAGATTGACACAAGTTTAGGGCTGGAAGATTGCTACAAAATTTCATATGCTGTGTTGGCAATATTTCTTGTGTTCCTGCTATCCAGAAAAGATAGTAAACCCAACTCATGTCTTCAAAAACAAGCAAAGAAACCCAAGAAAAAAGAAAATGGCAACAAAAATCAAAATCCACTCCCTCACCTTCAAATGAACCATCACATGGAGCTCCAGATCCTTTGCAAGGAGTTCTTGTCTGCGAGTCGGTCCCTCCTTTGCAATGAAGTGGTGGGGAGGTAGGAGGATCTGGGCTGCATAAAGGGGTTTGGAGGAACCCATTCCCAGATGATTCCTATCCCTGAATCTTGCAAGAGCAACTCCTGTGTTTTTAGCTTGTCATTCTTTAGTTTTCTCTTTCCAGCTTTTCCTTTCCCGAGTTCAGGCAGGCCCTTACTGTCAAGACCACTCTCCATAGCCAGCTTCTTATAGTATCATAGTACCTAGGGTCAGAAGGGGCCTAGAGCAGGCCATCTAGTCTGACCCCCTGCCAATGGCAGGAATGAGTGCTGGGGTCACAGGACCCCAGCC
>JAGPOW010002149.1:15212826-15305432 GCA_030014935.1 Caiman crocodilus
ATCTCC
The DNA here is from genome assembly GCA_030014935.1 of Caiman crocodilus. Classification (NCBI taxonomy): domain Eukaryota; kingdom Metazoa; phylum Chordata; order Crocodylia; family Alligatoridae; genus Caiman; species Caiman crocodilus. Next base: position 15,212,833 of record JAGPOW010002149.1, read on the forward strand.
ACACACACACACTTTGCATGTGTGTCTGTTCTAAATTTATTGCATAATTAACCAATTATTTGTGTTATATAGTTAGATAGATAGATAGATATAGCTATCTCCACACATGTGTATGCGTGTATATATGTGTGTGTATATATATAATTAACTGCTTAATCATGCAATAGAGACCAGACACAAATGCAAAGTGTGTGTGTGTGTATGTATGTATATGTGTGTATATCTACATATATATATACACGTGTATGTGTGTATATATGTGTGTGCGTATATATATAATTAACTGCTTAATCATGTATATGTGTGTATATCTATATATACACATACATGTATGCATGTATATGTGTGTGTGTATATATAATTAACTGCTTAATCATGCAATAAATTGAGACTAGACACATGTGCACAGTGTCTTTATGTAATCACATCACAAATTTAGATTGGTCACATATGCAAGTAATTATCATATCATAAAAGTGTCCATCCAGCTATAAAGAGAGAGCAACAGCTTTATAGCTGGCTTCTCTCAGGCTTTAATTGAAATGTGTGGCTGGGCTTTTATTAAAAGTGGGTGAAACAAGTGCATGAGTTGTAGGGCTAAAAATATTTCACCAGAAGTCTCCACTTGTTGGGTTCCTTTGAAAGGGAAAAGCACCTCCCGTCAGTGGGGTGGAGTTAGATGAGTGGTTGGGAATTTCCCCACAGCAGCCATATCAATGTGCTTGCCTGCTCCCCAGCAGTCTAGATTCAACCTCTCCTACAAATTACATTTTTCTTACCTGGGAGACGAAGGTCATGGCAATGGCAGGACCAGGTGAAACCCTATGGGCTTTGTCCTGTTGTACTGCTGGTTTGCCCTTCCTGCTGCTCTCCCTCATCCCATATTCAGCGTTGGCGTGTACTAGCCATGAATATTCCTTACGTGGCATTAAATGCTGCAAGATGTGCGGTCCTGGTAAGTAACCCTCCTTATCTACTGAAACTTGGTCCTACCTCTTAGATGCAGAAGGTGAAGTCCAGCACTTAAGATGGGGAGTGGTGGGGCAATGGGAGCTCTAACCTTCCTTACTTGAGTTGCAGGACAGGTCAAGTGGCTGTTGTAAAATAACATTTCCTAGGACTTCAAGAGCTCTTCCTAGACTGGTATCAATTATTACTGCTCTGAGTAGCATCCTCCAAGAAACCTGCTACCCCCCTGCAAGGAGCAGTCTTATTATTCTTTATACTGACTTCATCTCTAGATTTTTACACTGGTGGTGTTGCTTGGTTCAGACGCAGAGCTAGCAGTGAAGCCACCATACTATCCCACCCGGCTCGGAGCAGAATTAAATAATATATAGGTTAACATACTGGTAGATTCAAAAGTCTTGCACAGTGGTGTGGGGTCTTAGGCCAGAAAAAAATCTACTGCTGAGATGATCATTTTTGCTTAATTTCATGTCTCGGGCCAAATTCGAATCTATGCCAGCCAGCAGTATTCACTGTAGCTATTACTTACATTTTAAAAAGCCTCTGGAGAAAAATCTCTCCTGTGGAGGGTGGAAGATGTGCTAAGAATCAGATGAAAAGCTGAAATTATGGATGGCAGGGCATCTTGGATGTTTCTCGTGTGTCTAGGGGCCAGCTCCACCAGCTGCTGTATAGATTTCAGCTTGTGAAGAGGCCTTGCTCTCTCCGAATTGTGCAGAGCTGCAGCTGGTGGGCTTTGCTTGTTTCCTTCTGGCACTTCCTCATATTTGGTAGAAACCGGGGACTGCCTTTTCTCGCGGCCCCACGTAAAACCGAATGACAGCTCTTCCATCCGCATCAAGGTGGGAAAAGAATAATACACGGGTGCTTTAGCCATTTGGATCCATTGTTGAAATGACTTGCTAGTGCAGCGAAACTACCAAGTGAAGTGACATTGGTATCCAAGGGGCGGACAGTTAATAGAAAGTGTCTGCAGTCGTGTGAGCCGAGAGAAGCAGGAAGGGTGTACTTCCCACCACGGCAGGCAGCTTAGATCACGCTTGTTGAAAGTGTCAGTAAAAAAAAAATCGATACGTAATCCTTGCAAGTGAGTTGCATCTCACTTTAAAAATAACTGTGCTTTCTGTTTCCATATTCAACTACCAAAATGAATGAGGGAGACCTGAATGGGGGTGGCAGAAACAGAAATCGGTGGTTTCGCAACGATAGTGGTCGAAACATCCCAACTCTTCAGCCTTGACTGTTAGCAGCAGGTCTCTGTGTGTTTTCTGCGGTGATGGAGACGTGAGGGCTTCTGATTTCCCTCCCCTGCCCAGTATGTGAAGCTGGAGATTATTTGCCCCTGCTGCCAGCTCCTTTTTCCTGAGATGGCTGAGGGGGTTCTCGTTGGCTCGTTAATTGTTAGCGATCTGTTTCAATTCTGGGAGAAATTCTATCTTCAGACTATGACTTGGTTTCCTGGTAATGCAGGATATGCAGCAGACTGTGAGTGACTGGATCTAAGCGATAAGGAGCAGTGATGAGCAATTCCCTCTGGCACCCAGTAAAATCTACAGAAAACCCTGAGATAAAATGGAAGTGGAAAAAATCAGTAGGTGTTTCTCACTTACCCAGGGGAGGGGGAAAATGGGGAGCCGGGGCAAGAAGAATGAATTACAGCAGGATTTTAAAAGCACTCAGCTTTATGGTGATGGTTGCTGATTTGCAAGTAGCCTTTCCTGTAGCTAGGGCCATTAGCAAGATGGGAGGAATGTGGTTTGTGGCAGGCAGCAAACCAATGCCTTTTCCTCAACTGTCCCTGCTGCAACTTAGATGAGTTGTTTCATCTCCGAGCCTTGTCATCCTGTCTTCAAAATGTATTTTTTTTTCTTTTAAAGTGGATTCATTGCCTACTTCCTTAGTGGTGTGAAACCAAAGTCAGTGTTTGAAGAGGGTTTTGCGCTCCGCTGCAAATGCACAGCAAAGCACCCTGTCATTACAGAGCATCTCTCAGCCTCGGGTCTTGTAAAAAGCTTCGTGCTCCATGCCTGTAATCTCAGTAGGATTTTACAGTTTGAAATTAGGGCACAAACAAGGGGAAGCGGTCTGTCCACTCAGGCCTTCCTGCGTCTGTCTGCTGGGAGCACGTGAAACACATGCTGGGGGGCAGGTGGGGTTCAATCACGAGAGAGACAAGTGAAATAGGTCCTCCCGACCAGCATCAGCCAGGAGTGAACCGAATAAAAGTGTTTGCACCCACCTCTCTTTACAAGTACGATCTGATCATTTCTCTACGCAGCCGGAGACAAGCGAAATAAAACCAGGACAGTTTTTAGCAGTCTCAGTAGAGAAGGTGTGAGACAGGATCACTCTCTGCCTATCAGAAGTGGTCCACTGAGACTTGTTGGGAAGATGGGACTTAGATGCTGTCAAGCCACGGAGCCCAAAAGAGTTAATGAGTTAGTTATGAAACAAAAGTGACATCCTTTGCAGCAGAATCTGTTCCCACCCCACATCCATTTATATTTCAAGAGGACTATATAAAATTGGCCTTGGCCTGGGGGAAGCGGTGTGGGGAGTGCTTGGAAGAGCTGACTGAGAACAGAATATTGTAGAGAGGTGATGCATGGAGCGATTGTAGAGAAGCCCCTAGTGCAAGAGGGATGTACAGATGTGGCCTTCTAAAGGTTTCCATTAGCAAGACACCATTCAGCTACAGATAGTTATCTACTTCATGCAACTTACTTTCTAATTTTAGAGCACCTTTCCTCTGTCAGCTAGGAGCCTCCCCTCCCGCCTCTGACTCAGCAGGCTCAGCGGCACAAGTGATCCCCTGTTTAAATTGGATTCTGTTCCCAATGGGGCAGTGCAGTTACTCCGTATTAGGTATATGTGCTCCTGCCTGGAGAATCTGCATTTATATCCATATATTGAAAAGAGCTGGGACTCCTGGGATCTGCCACTGATTCAGCGTGACCTTGTCACTCGCTTTCTCCGGGTCCATTTCCCTGGTTGCACATGGGACGGTGGTCTGCTGTTGAGCACCAGGATAAAATAGATGGATGGATGTGCCTCCTGGGGTAGGGGAGAGGGAGGGTCTCAGGCTCACTTATTACACATTTACTTTGCTTTGAGAACTACAGCAGAAAGATGTCTGCACTGTTTTTAACCACTTAATTGGGGAATGTGACGCCGGGTCTAGCCAGCCAACGTGTTGCTCCAGCACTTGGAGCGCCTGCCTGTTCTTTGTCTGATTCAATGACTTGGTCTTGGTCCCTGGTTGCAGGTACTTCGCTTTGGTACATGAACACACACAATGTGCTAGAGAAGTGGTTTGCAAATGTTTTGGGCTACCAGCCTGCTGTTAGCATCCTTTGTAGACCACCATACACCCTTGTCTTGAGCTGGTGTGAGGACATGAAGGTGCACGGGGTCCGCTACAAGTCACAGATGAGCTGTGAACTTTCCGCCATGGCTTTGTAAAGCAGGGCGCTGCGCAGGAAACACTGGCTCCTTGTGCCATGGTAGAGCTCCCTAAAATAGCTTTGGTTGTAAACCGCGAGATTCGAATAATTGCTGCAGAGAGACGTAACGCTTGACATGCACCGGCTGGGAGGATGTCAGGCACTGTTGGTGGTTATGCTGGAGCTCTAAATGCACAGGCAGCAACACTGCATCAGAGTCTGCCAACTTCTTCCATGCCAAAGACCTGTTATTCTCAGCCAGAGGCCTTCACCTAGGTGGATGGGTGTGGGCAGAAGCTGTCTTTATACGTTTTTCTTGGAGGACTGAAAGAACTTCCTCCTGAGAAATATCCATTCCTCCCTCAACCCTGGTCTTTTTTTATAGGGGAGGAAATACAATACCGCTGCACAGAGACAACAGAAACAGTGTGTAAACCCTGCCAGAATGGGTACTATAAGACTGAGTACAGCGAGGGAGACTGCAAGACCTGCAAAATCTGTAACATCAGTAAGTCAGCTGTTGCTTCTTACAAGCTGCTGCTTATAGAGCGATTTTTCTCTAAGGCGTAGGGAGGGCTGGTCTGAATCCCCAAGTGTCCTCGGACCTTTCTTATTTCACCCTCCTTTTTCGTTCCTGCTTTAAATTTTTAAAAATAGGCATTTACCTTCTTTTCTCTTTTCTCCCTACCCCCAAACCCTCTTGCTCCTAGAAAAGGGCACCACAGAAGTGAAGAAGTGCGACAAGACCTCTGATAGAGTGTGCATGTGCACCAAAGGCTTCGAGCCCAGCAGGTTCACGGCAGGTGGCACAGCTCCATCGGGTAGGTGACACGTGTCGGATTCGGAGCCTGCCTCCAAGTGTAAAAGCCCTGCTGGCTGTTCTGTCGGTTGTCTCCATCTCCCAGAGAGACGCGAGATGCAAAACACTGTTCTGGGATGTTGTCTTATGAGGTTTTAATGCACTCCTCATTGACTTCTGTAAATACTGTACAGAGATGGCAAGAAACCTTGCAAGGAAACCAAGATGGGGAGTGCTGTACTTGTTAAAAGCACACGTTCCTTTTGAAGCAACCCAAATGTACATTGCCATTTCCATGCTGTAGTGTGTATGACGTGCCACTCCGCCACAGAAATCAATACGCAGATGTGAGACCTCTTTGTAGTCATTGCATATTCTTTTTGGCCCAGCTGTTCTCATCTGTTCCAGTTCTACCTTGGGTTTAATGTATTCTTGTCTCTCTTTCAGCATGCTCAGCTTGTTCTACTGGGTCTTTTTCCAAAGGAGAAAATAGCAAATGTTACCCCTGGACCAAGTACGTATCACACACCCAAACACCCGAAGCATTGGCTTCTGTTGATTATTGTCAGCCTGTTGCTTGTATACCCTTCCCTAGCAGGCGGGCCAGGAAACGGTATTCATAGTGGCTTTAGATCCCTGCAAATAGGCTGTGCTTCAGCTCGGAGGATTGGTTGGTGCGTTGCCATTTGCCTTTTATACTCTGGCTTTCAGTAAGAGAACCTGGCACATGGAAATTTCTTGTAACTGGAAACAGTTTCACCACCCACACAGCACAGCCATTCAGCAGTGCAACAACCCATATGAAATTTGGAGAAGCGCAGGTTGTAGGAGGGGGTCTAAAGGAGGCCCCAGGAAATCAGTCTGCCGGTGCGTGGGTAGACTGCTAGCTGCAACCACAGCATCCCTATGGGATTTCCTTTTAATGAAGAATCAGTTTAGTTTCACAAGCATAGTCATAGAAGTAGGCATCATAGGAAACAGGGCTGGAAAAGACCTTTTCGAGGTCATCTATTCCATCCACCTACCCCAGGGAAGGGTCACCTGTGCCTACGCTATTCCTGATAGATTTTTGTCGTGAAGAGTCCCCGCTCTCTCTAGGACATCTACCCTGGGGCTTAGCTGTGCTTACAGTTGAAAAGTTTGCCTTAATGACTACCTAGATCTCCCGTTCTGCAGTCTTAATGCAACTCTAACTTGTCTTCTCCCCAGCAGACGTGGAAAACTAGTCATACGCTTCCCTTTTTCAGCAGACTCTTACCTATTCAAAGGCTGTTTTTATGTCTCTCCTCAGTCATCTTTTCTTAAGACTGAAGGAGCCCAATCTTTCCTGGTAGCTCAGTGGGGTTTTTTTTTTAATTTTATTTTCTTAAAAGACTTCTGGTAGCACAGGTGTCAATAGAAACAATCTCTTCCTCTTTCAATTAAACAAGTGTGTTTCATTGACCATTGTACTGCCATCGACCTATGTATTCTTCAGGAATTCATACAGTCTTCCAGGATGAACAAAAACTGAATTGTCAATGGTGAAGCAAGCTAGAAAGAAAATCATTTTTGAAATAAAACAATAACCCCCCTCCCCACCCTCCCATCCTGCAAAAATAACAGGCCTTTTTTAGAAGACATAAAAGCAAAAGAGAGCATAAGCCCCCTTCCTGCCCCCCACGGAGGTCATCTTTAAATTAATTATTGTGCCATTTAGGTAATTGCACACTATTGGTTATGCATGACATTTTTTGCACCTGCAGCTGCACAGCATCTGGTAGGACGATTCTGCGAGGGGGGTCAGACAAAGAGGACGTTATCTGCGGTGATCAGAAGAAACAGGCGACCACAATTCAGAGCCCAGCGTCCACTTCACATACCTCCGTCACCACCCACAAAAATAGCATGTTGTTAACAGCACTTACGACTCCCAGACCCAAAACCACACTTTCCATTCCTCCCACTTACTGGGGAGATCATCCAACTAGGAGCATAGAGCAAACGAACTGGGGTAAGCAGAGAGTCTTGCCAGCTAGTAGATACTACTAAGTCTCCGTGAATTGTCTGTTCTTTTTGGGGAACATTAGGGTGTTGAAACCACAGTGTTTCGCAGAAGGCTGTTGGGGAAGATAAGCTTTTGATGAACCAGAAGCAGTGTTCATGGCTTCCAGCTAGCTAGCCTGGCGATGGTTCCTGGACTTCCACGTACTGTGGCTCTGGGTCAGCCCTGCCATGTGGACAGCCTTGGCTCGGGCCCCCGCTTCCCCACCACCAAGTTTCCATATTTACTGTCATGGAGCCAAGAGTGTCGTTTCTCTGTCTCTAGCAAAGCCTTAGTTCTGGCTCTGCTGCAGAGAGCCTGGAGAGTTTTCTAGGCCAGGGCTACTGGGTCTCCTAGACCCCGTGTTGCAGAGCCGGGAGCATATAGTGTGCATCTGTGTGTGTGCATGTGTGTGTAATAGTGCATGGGATGAGTAATAGTCTTTTATTTCTCTTCTAGGGCCTTTATCACTCATCCTTATTTGCTTGACATTGCTCATGGTATCAGGAATGTCTATTCTCCTGCTGATTATTCAGGCAACTGGAAAGGGGAGGAAGAAGAAGCTGCAGCCTGCTGAGGACGATCAGCGGAGTGAGTCTCTCTTTGAAGATAGCTTCTTTGCTCCCTTGATGTCGAAAGACTGGATGGTTAAGGGTAGTGGTGCTCAACCTTTTGGTCCCACAGGCCGGATGAGTGGCCCAGTGCTGCCCCCACTCAGCCCCTGCGTACCCGGATTGGTACCAGGCCCCTGGGGACCACCTTTGTCCAGCCCTGCATGCTGGGATCCAACACACAGGGTCTGGGAATCCGCCTGGGTCCTGAAATTTGGCAGCAGGGGATTGGTACACCACTTCCCTGTCACCAGATTACTGGACCCATGAGGATCCCCATGGGGCAGACAACATGGTGTCACAAGCCAATTTTGGCCTGTGGGCCAGGGTTTGAGCACCCCTAATTCAGGGGAAAATCTGGGTTGCTCTGTCAAGCTTAGAGCATCAATTTCTACCATGCCAAGCACTTTGATCATAACATGATCTATCTGGTTTAGAGGCTTGGTTTTACCTGAAACTTAAACCCCTGTTGGTGGACCTACTAGACCCAGATGCTTGGGAGTGCCAGAGATTTTAGAGTTGCTCTTGATGTGAAGGGAGGTTGACTCAAACAAATTTAACAAGTTTCATGTTGTAGACTCTTCCTAATTTAGATGACATGCTCTTGGCCACGGACCAAACATTCATGCATGTGCCCGAATGCATTAAAACTCCTGTTGATTTAGGAGTCAGGCCGGTTTGGCAAGACATGTTTCATTCACAGGCGTTTTGCCAAACCAGGCTTGGGGTCACCCAAACCAACGTCCCAGGACACAATTGCCTGGGGAGAAGTCTGTGGGACTGTGGGGAGTCTCCTGGTAATAGTTACATCCTCAAACATCACTTGTCAGAACTGTGTTTGGGAGTGTATCCCAACAACGAGGAAATGCTCCAGCCCAGGGAAAGCATGGTTCCCTAGAGCACTGTTAATAGTCATGTAATCTGTTGCTCTCTCCTTTGCCTCCTGGGAGACATCATCCTTGTATTGCGGGATAGTCAATATGTGTTGCTTAGATAAAACAGCACATTAACCCTAGGGGCTGAAGCTAAACATGGTAGCCTGGCTGCCTGGGTAGCTAAAGAGTAGCATCCCAGCAAAGAGGGGTCAGACAAATGTCATTGATGCTAATCTTTTGGAAACATTTGATTAAACCCTAGAGGATGGGTAGTGACATATCTCTGCCCAGCCCCTGCATTTGTTCCCATCCTTTCCTTTATCTTTCCATCGTCCTTCCTTCTTGCTTCCTTCCCCCCTTATCTTTATTTCATTATCTCTTTTCTTCTGTGTGGTTCTGTGTGTACGAAAGTATTTCACATGCATGAACCCGACTGACCTATAGTTCAAATCAGATCGCTGAGTAGGAGGAACGAAAAATTAAGAACAATTTTTATCCATTAAGAAAAAGAGAGAGCATAGTTTCATATACCTGTTGAGAGAATCTATATCTATATAGTATTATATAGAAATCATCGTTCCGTGATGCCCCTTAATGTTGCTTCTGTTTATGGACAAATGAGTTGGCTAGGAGTTTTTCTTTCTTCCCCCCCACTCAAATCAATGGGAGTCTGTGACTAGCCAGCATTGCTTGACGGGTGGGCTCTGCATTCGCACCTAGCTAGAAGCATGGCTCTGGATCCGCCGGCTGATGGTAGCACCAATAAAAGATGTTCCCATTATTCCCCACACTTACGCAACTGCGGTGGGTCCCCAGTCTTGGCTGGCCAAGGCATCGCTCTCTCTTGGCGGTTCCTGTCTGCTCCTGTGTTCGTGAAACAGAGAGCGCCTGAGCTTCCTTTTCCCTTTCTGCTTTGTACGACATTTCTTTACTGTGTCTTTCAGAAGGAAGGAGCTGTCGCATTCCTATCCAGGAGGAACAAATTGACTCCAATTCCAGCCTGATCAAAAACTGAGTCCCCATCAAACTATCACGTCCCGCATTTCTGAGCCAAGCAACATTAACCCAGCAGTGTGACAGATACTCCCTGTGCGAAGGACTGTTCTGCGGAGACATATATATATCAGTGTGCTTGAGTGTGTGAGATGGTTAAAAAAGGAGCTGTACCTCTGAGTTTACTCGAGTGACCCTCAAGCATCAGGCCATGCACGTTTAGTTTGGAAGCACGTGATTCTTCACATCCTGTTGACTCTTCCCTCTGTTACGGAGTGTCCCTCTTAAATCCTGCTCGATTTATTGTTCTCAGGTCTTCACCTCAGCCCAAACCAGTCTTGTAGGTTGGCTGGGGATACAGAATCGGTAAAGCTATTAGTTCGGGCATCTAAGCTTATAGCATGTAACAACTCTAAGTGTTAGCTGAGAGGCTGTTGTTATCTGACACCTTCTCTCACTCTTGCATCCTGACAAATGCTTCTCGTGTACATTGCAGTGACCGAGCCAATGGGTAATTTATGAATAAGTTATTAATCCTACTATAGGTCAGCTCTGGATCTCTTTGTGTGTGTGTGTGTGTGTGTGTGTGTGTGTGTGTGTGTGTGTGTATGTGTGGTGGAAGGAATCTTTATACTGACTTCTATAAGGGAAAGCAGATTCAGATACTTAGGAACATTACTAATGGAGACTACAGTTTAGGGGACAACTTGTGAGTACCGTCTGCCTTGACAGCGGGCCTTAGTGGTTGGCGTTTGTACCGCTGCATCATCTGTAAGCCCTGCACGCCCAAGATGCACCTTTTTGTGCTTCCTGTTTATGTTCCTAGCAAGCATCCTGTTAGGATGGGCACCTGCAGTGTGCATCTCCTCAGCCAGGATGTGGCCACATGAACCAAAACTGGACGTAGGCTGTGGTGTTTCGGGGCAGGCAGCCTTCTTAAGAAGGGAGCCGTGGAAAACGGCACAAAAGTGGGGTGAAATCTAATGGGAGAAGAGGATGAAGGATGGAGTAGACAGAGTGCAAAGCAAGTGCAGAAAGACTTCTTTTTTTTTTTTTAAAGAAAAGGAAGGGAATGAGGAGATGGGAAAATTTCCACTGGAAGCACAAAGAATGACTGCTGAGCTGGGTCCTCATTGATTGTCTTCTTGACTTAAACACCAAGGCTGCAGATGAGTGTAGATGCAAGGCCCCGCAGACCAGCAAGCCTAGGTGTGGAGGGCTCACCTGCCCCTCAGTTCCCTACACTGAATCTCTGTCTCGAAAGGAGGAAAGAAGCTTCCTAAACTCCAGCGAGTGCTGTAAATCTCACAGGTGCCTTGAGGCTTGCAAACCTGTGAAGCCTGCAAGGGTCTCCTGCCACCTCGCCCTGCCTGTAGCTCTGTAGGTGGGCAAGGACGGTCAGCAGCACTTGTGCTTTCAAACACTTCTCCTCCAAGGGACCTCAGCAAACACGGCTCTGCAGGAGGATGCCTTTCTGCTCTTGTTTTCGTTCTTGGGAACGCAACTCCATTGTGTATCTGTGAATGATTAAAATAACGCGCAGTGTGTTTTTTGTTTCTTTTGGGGGGGCATCGGCGGGTTTGATAGCACAGCAGTGAGGTTTCGGGGCCGTCTGGATGTGGCGCGCACAGTTCAGACTCAGGCTGTCAATCTTTATTTGAACCTTCACTTTCAGAGGACGGTACCAGGGAAGCCCAGGCTCGGAAAAACCGAATGAGCTCAGTCAGCCTGATCCTGCTTCCACTTGAAATCCAATGAGAGTTTTGCCTCCGGAGAAGCAGATTATGCAGAAAAATGCTACGTCGGTTTCTAAGGGTATTTATAGCAACAAAGTGGCATGTCTGCCGTAGCCCATTTATTTTCCAGGACCTAAATGAGTTTTAAAATCAATGAGTATTTCCCAGTTAAAATCAAGAGCCAGGAAGCCCTGAGTTTTAATGGTGGCTGAGAAACTGATTTTGGGCGAGTCAGTCTCCTAGGATCTGTCTACCTCCTAGAGCAGGAGCGGGCAATTATTTTGGGCTTAGGGCTGCTTACTGAGTTTCGGCAAGCCATTGAGGGCCACGTGACAGGCAGCCAGGGCAGATAAATATCAATTTTCTAAATTTTTTAGGGTCCCCACAGGCTGGATTGAATGGCTTGGTGGGCCGCATCTGGCCCCCAGGCTGCATTTTGCCCACCCTTGTCCAAGAGTGTTTGCGGGGGAAGGAGAGTGGGGTTTGCCTTAGAAACGCTAGTTACTTGGAAAGTCTTTCTGAGCAGTTGGAAAACTAAAGTTTTGTGATTGGTACCCAGCTGTGATCAAAAGACAGGAAAAGCCATCTCATGGCCAGTATGAGTATGCTAATTATGCCTGACGCAATTTGGCTTTTTTAATCCATCTAGATCTATCTGGATTCACCTAGATATATATCATTTATCTCCAAATCTTGACTTTGCCACCATATGCCAAAGTGACTGCCGTGAATCAGGCCTGAAGTTAAACGTGGATGTAAATAGTTGCAGGATAAAGCTCTTAATGCATATTTGTTTAACATACACTTAGGTGTATTTGCATGTATCTTATGCATATCATATATATGTGCCTAATGCATATTCACAAGCATGCTTATGACAGGCAACATGCATGTGAGTATGGAAATTTGTAAAATACTGCCCTTGTTTTGCAATATATTTTATTGTAAATAGCTTTTGTTTTGATTTCATATACCTCGAAATTGGAAAAAAAAAGATGCTATTGCATAACCCAAATATTTTTCATGGTTAAGGTTTATATGTTTTATATGTAGGTAAAAAGAAGAATCTATATTTGTATACACAGTAACCAATGCATCTGCCAAGATGGGCAAAAGGAAACGGTATCAGGGAGCCCAACAGGTGCCTGGAAACATATTTTTACAAAATATGCTTTGTTATATGTTATACATATATGTGGAATGAACACTTATTTCCTGAAGTGAAATGCAAACATGTTGTATACAAATGTCTGTATTATATTCAATGTATCATAAATAGTGATGCTTTTCCAAATCATTTTTTTTTCTTAACATGCGATGCGCCCGTGTGCAACATGGGAAAAATGACAAGACCTTACACATTGTACAGTCCAGCATCCCTTAGGTAGTTTGGTGCTGATTTGTTGGGGTTTTCAGAAAGCTTCAGAAGCTTTTCCTTGTATCAGATATTCTAATCCAGTTAGCCACAGGCATCATCTTGGGTGTGGACTAAATTGAGGGTGTTTAGCTCTCAATGAAAAAAGAGGTAATTTTACAGCAGTCCAGCTATCAGACAGTTACCACAGGTTAAGAGCATGAAGATGGGAAGTTAACATGGAACAACTAACATCCCCTTTTGTCCTATGGGAAATGGTTCATGTATACATCATAACTAAAGTGACTGAGGAGCACTGACGTTCAGGGCAGAGGGTTCTGCTTTTAAGTTACTTAGGCAATTTTGGACATGGTACCTTAGGTCTCATTTTTAACATTGATTTAAACAGCTTGGAATCCATGGCCCTGGCATCCACAGAGTTCAGTCACTGCTGAAAACAGAGCTTTGGCCCTAAAGTTAGGAAGGTGCTTTGGAAAACCTTATCCCTTGACACCCCAAGTACCTTTAACCAGCGGGTACCTTTCCTACCCCTCTTGCTTTATGGCCCGATTTGGTGTAGGGCAGGTAAAAAGAACAGTGCATTCATTACATTTGGTTATAATCTGATTTTGACCCTGCTGCAACCAATGGACATTTTGCCTTTGACACCTTTGGTTGCAGGATGTGACCTTTGCTCAGAAAGCAAAGAAATGAGTGCTAGTTGTGAAAAGGGATATGGTTGGTGAGATGAACCTAAGTCCTCTGTCCTCTGGGATCTCAAATAAGATCTACCAATTCACTGTCTATCCTACAGCTGATAAATTCAGCCTGCACTGGGTTTAAACTGGTTACCTAGATGAAGACTCGGTCACAAGTTTCCTGACTTCTTTGGCTGTTCAGGTACAGCATGGATCCAACGTGGTGGCTCTCAGTGGATAGGTTGCTGACCTGAAGTTTGGTTCTTGCTGTATCATACAATTCCTGGATGTCATCAGTCACATCACTTAGTCTCTCAATTTCCTATCTATAAATTGGACATAATTGTGTAATTGAAATGTTGTAAATGCTGGGCAACGTTGCAAAGTTAAATATACCATCTTAGGGCTGTGTGACATTTCACCAGCCATTTCATTCTGACATTGTTTTGACCAATTTCAAGGTCAAAACAGCAAAATCAGAATGAAACAAAGGCTGTCGAAATAATAGCCTTGAAACAAAACGAGGCTGGTCGAGATGTTTTGGAAGTCAAAACATTTGGACCATAGGCTGGGGATGGGAAGTCAGTCCAGCTGGGCTGTCTTCCCAGCCCCGGTACAAGATCCGGCAGGGGATAGGAGGCGGCCCAGCTGGGCTGTTTCCCACCTCTGGCATGGGTGTAGCGCAGGACACCGGGAAGCAGCCCAGCTGGGCTCAGCAAAACTCAAAACAGTGACAAAACAGCCTTTCTGTTTCGATGGAATGGGACAGCTGTTTTGATTCGAAATGAAATTTGAGATGAAACACTGTCCTTTTGAACCGTCGAAACTCAAGGTGGAACGGAACGGTGCCATTTTGCACAGCCCTATGTATCCATAGCTATATTGTCCAGAGCAGTCAAATAATTGCTATATAGTACTAGGGAGAGAGGATCAGGAAGTTGAGCTCCTGCCTTTGTCAGTTGTGGAAAAAGGAGGAGCCTGGGGGCTGTGAATTTGGGATTCATCATAGCTTTGGAGTGATTGCCTCCACTCATGTCTTTCACAGCAGGTGTTCCTAGCGATGCTGCTAGAAAGCAGTGAGTGGGAGCTCGTTGTATCATGAACTAATCTTGTCTTATTGAACATTTGGGTGTGTATCTGTGTAATGGGGCCCCTGCCCCATTCCTGAAGATAGGAAGCCCAGTGGGTCGCCGGCCAGCTCAGCCCTGTGAACAGACTTGATGGTGGAAAGGATCTAAGCAAGAAGTTACCGCACAGAAACGGGGTGTTGCGGTAGCACCGTGGGTTAGAGCAGGGGTGGGCGAAGTGCAGCCTGTGGCAGCCTCCATTTCCCAGCAACCCCTGCCTGCATCGCTGTGGCTGGTTTTCGTGGAGACCCCAGCAGCACCAGGACCCTGACAGTGGGGAGGGGGCAGAGTTTCCATGGAGACCGGCCCCAGCAGCTCTGGCCAGGCACACGGCTGGGCAGGGAGCTGCTCAGTGGGTGGGATCTTGCAGCGGTGACCGCGTGGTCCGGAACCAGGACAGAACGGTAATCTGCTGCCCACGTGCGCCCCGGGCAAGGGCATGGGCTCGTGGCTTCCTGGGCTGCTGCAGGGAGGGCAAGCTCCCTTCCAGCCACGTAATTGCATCAAAGGTGTGGAGGGGAGGGCAATCTAGGGCTAGGACTGGGCGAAAGTTATGGGGCCTCCAGAGGTGTACTAGTTACCCCTGGAGCCCTGGCCCAGTTGCACGGGAAATGATGATGGTGGTCAGACTGTGGAACACAGGGCAACAAAAAAGTGCCATTACCTTCACCTAGAGCAAAAGAGATGATGGATAGCTGTATTATCCACCTACCAATGGCTTTTTCCCAGAGACAGCAGGAGTCTCCAGACAGTCTCCGGACCATGGGATTTGAAGAAAGGATGGAAGGGCCATAACTGAGAGGAATAGGCACTTAGCACAGGACTTCAGCAGAGTGCAGGCACCTAAATAGATCCAAAAAGCCCTGCTCAGGGGGCGAAATCCTGAAAGAGCTTAAAACATGTATTGGTACGCTTGACTGAAAAGTGCCGAGTGCCTGTAGCTGTGCTTCTGGACATCATCATGTAGTCGCTGGGGTGGGAGCAGTTTGGTGCCCGCGCTGCTTCGGGATCCAGAGCCCAAGCAGAGCAGCGCAAACTCTGGGCCACGGTTAACATGCATTGAAGGGATGGACTCCTTGCAGAACGCAGGTGACCCTGGTTTCCTTTTAAAGCAGGGCTCCTGAAGGGTGAGCTGCGGCTCCTTACTTTTCACTTAATGAGACAGACTGTGCCTCAAATCTTGCCTCAGTCAGTGGATTGCCAGCCCCCATCTCTCACTCCTGGGACGGGGCAGTGACAATAAGCTGAGCTGGGCGTGCGGTGGTGCCGAGCGCCCCCCTTTCTTCTGAACCCTGTCCACAAAACTCACGATGCTGGGGAGACAGAGCCAGAGAAGGAGCTTGAATCTGAAGCTTTGTGGTTTGGCTGCCGCCTGGGAAGGGGATGCTGTTGCTGCTCGTCCTTGTCCTGGCACTGAGCTGTGTGTTGAGAGGTCCCCGTGCTCGATCTCTTCGTTTAGGCACATTCCCCATTTCTTAGCTGAAGGGGTGTGGATTTGAACTGACTTTGTAGGCACCTAAGCCCTTGATGGGAGCCACCGCTAGCTCTGTCGCCTGCTCCGCTCCAGTGAGTTTTCCATTACAGCTGTTAATTTATATGCCCTTAATTATTTTAGCATGCTGAATGACTTAGGCATTTATGAGTGCTCAGGAATATCTGCTTTTTGGGCAGTCAACAAGGAACACATTTCAGTACTCAAAACAAAACAAAAAAATGCAATGTCTTCCCGTTCTCCTTATGTCAAGGATCACATTATTGATTTTTTGCAGTTCTTCATACAAAGCCTTTAGACATGACAGCTGAGAAACATGCAGGATTCAAGCCCCTCTGGACCTAGGCACAATTTTGGAGAGGAAAAACTAGGAATGACATACCCTGCCTTTGGAGATAGGCTCGCATCTGGGCCAAGTCCTTAGCCGATGTGAATTTTTTTCATAGCTCTACTGATCTCCAGTTCAACTATAGATATAGAGACCATTTGCATCAGATTAAAGCTTGTATACTGAGAGCTTTGTTTATATACCTGTCACCACGAAACCTGCATTTCTCTCTGCTCTTGCAAGAGAAGCAGTTCTTTGGGTGATCAAGTCAAGTTCTACATCTGCACGGCGCAGGCTAGGCTGGGTATATATATCTGTATGGTGCAGGCTAGATATACCCATGGTAGTGGCTATATATCTATATGGTGCAGGCTAGGCTGGGTATATATATATATCTGTATGGTGCAGGTTAGATAGCCAGTACCATGGGTATATATATATCTATATGGTGCAGGCTAGGCTGGTATATATATCTGTATGGTGCAGGCTAGATATACCCATGGTAGTGGCTATATATCTATATGGTGCAGGCTAGGCTGGGTATATCTGTATGGTGCAGGCTAGATAGCCACTACCATGGGTATGTATATCTATATGGTACAAGCTAGGCTAGGTATATATAGCTGTATGGTGCAGGCTAGATAGCCACTACCATGGGTATATACGTATATATCTATATGGTGCAAGCTAGGCTGGGTATATATATCTATGTGGTGCAGGCTAGGTGGCCACTGCCACGCATGCCTGAGACTAGGAGAGAAGGGGAGGAAATACATTGATGCAGCACAGTCTGAAAAAAGGTGGTGGATTGAGATGTATCAGCAAAACAGGGCTGTTGCCAAGGAGTGAAATAGCAAATACATCTTGCTGATTGTAACTGAAACACATGAGTAAAGGTACAGGGAAACTGGCTCAGAAATAACTCAAGTCGCATCTGGTCCTACCAAAGGCTCCCTTGTCAGCTCTCTGGTCAGAGAACGATGATTTGGTGAATCAAACCCAAGCCCCGCAAATTCCTGTGGAGTGTTTCAAGTGCGTTACTGGACTTGATTTGGAAGATTGGGCAGAAAAACTGTTTTTGTTTTTGTTTTTCACCTTCAAGCTATTTTTTTTTAATTGCCCTTTTTGGCTTTAACCCTTTCCGCCCCACCTAGAACATACAAATTTCTCCTTCCGGACTGAAAAATGCCGAGTTTGCTTGCAGTAAACCCCTAGCTGTCCCCAAAATGGCAATGAGCAATTACATCAACAGTGGGAAAAGAGACTTCAAATCAAGCTGGTCGAGCTTTTCTGCCCACTCTTCCTTCATTCCACCTGCCCACATGACAGCACCAAACTTTCCCTTCTCTGAGGTATATGCTTGCGTGACAAAGCAAGTTCCTGTTTTCAAGCCCTGTAGATTTCCCCTGTTCTCACACCACATCTTTCAGCAGGGCACAGGGCGGCACTTGGTAGCTCCTGCTAAAAAGGTTGCCAGTTGAAGTGTCTGGCCGGGTGTGATCCTTTGAAATATAGCAGCAAAAACCACAAGTATAGGTGCATAAAAATCTTTTTTTCCCCATCAAATTTATTTCATTTGGCGAGATAACTATGCTACCCAAAGGGATCCGTTTCCTGGTATGAACTCTATCTCCCCGAGGGCTTGCCCACAGAGCTATGTAGATAGATATGTGCTATAGATATGGTATGGCTATACCAGCAAACTCTTGGTCACTGCAGCCTGGTTGCCTTGTTTGCTGCCTTGTAGAGCTTATTTTTAATGAGAAAAATGCCCTCCTGCAGAGCAAAGAAGTTTTGCTTCAAACTTTTGATAGAAAGCAAGGCTATGTTTTCTTGCAACTTCAAAGTGACTTTTTTCATGTCGTTTCCCCACCCCCCATTTGTGTACACCCTTTCCCCCTTTTCTCATTTTGCCACTGATGAAAGGTGGGCAATAGATGAAAAAGAAAGGAAGAAAAACTGGAAACTTTACTTTAGGTTTGTGTTTTGCCACAAAATTGATATATTTTTTTTCTTCTTCATGTCGCACACTTACATTTTCCCAGTTGGGTTGGCCAGTTTAAGTCCTGCCTTGGAAAGTTTCTGCACAGGAAGTAATTACCATGGAGTAATTTAAGGTGAAAAAGAGACAAAGCACAGACCAGAGACCATCTCTCACTGACTTGTCTCCAGTTTCTCTACTCAGGAAAATTGTCACCTCCTTCCTATAACCTGAATCAAACAGCTCCAAAACACATTAAAATAAGTTTAAAAAGCAAACCAAAACAAAATCTTTCATTAATTTTAATGGTCTTTGGTCAGCCTCAAGCTTTTCTAAGCTGTAACTGAATCCAGGCATTTGGGGCTTAATTTTAGTGGCATTGGGTATGGGCTGGATGATGATTATTATTCATTATTTTTATTTGTCTTAGCAGCTAGGGGATGCGCCGGAAATGCATTATGCTAGCTAGGCACCGCAGAGAGAAAGCAAAGTGATGGATCCCTGCTCGTTGTTAGTCTGACAGTGAGACCACAGCTAAAACTTGGGACCTTGAGTCTCAAGTAAAGGGAGGCCAAGTTATGCAAGGGCTCGAATGTTGCATGGGACTGCGACTACAATTGCAGTCAGACTCTCTTTTGATTCTCAGGGACACTGCTGGAATTGGCAGCAATGCTTCAGAGAATCACAGAAAATTTGGGTTGAAGGGAGCTCAGGAGGTCGCATCTAGTCCAACCCCCTGCTCCAAGCAGGACCAGCCCCAGTTATCTCACCCCAGCCAACGTTTTGTCTAGCCGGGTCTTAAAAACCTCCAAGGATGGAGAGTCCACCACCTCTCTGGGTCACCTGTTCCAGTGCGTTACTACCCTCCTTGTAAGAAAGTTTTTCCTAATATCTCAATTTCTCACTTTGAAGGGTTTTTTTTTTTTAAAATAAGATCGAACTTCTTATGGAAAAATAATTTTCAAGCAGCTCTCGACCAGGTTTATTCTAACCCCAAAGCTCTTTGTGTTTCAGGCAAATCTCTTTCCCTCTCTCTTTACCTACAATGCATCTCAGAAAGGCGACTTCATCCCAGATTGTATTCAGAGCTATTTCTGCTAAAGGAAAGAGGCTCTCAATGCTTTTAACTTTCTGGCCTAAATTTGTTTGGGTCTTAGATTGGGAGGTTTTAACAGATCTACTCATGCACTTAAAGTTAAGCAAGTGCGTAGCGTTAGTTGTTCAGCCTGCAAAGAAAAATCGGTGGAGGCATAATTTGATAGCGTCTCTCTAAACTGGCCATGTTTTGAGACAGGTTTGGGAATGGGTGCCATAAGCTCAACACGGTTCGGTATAATTGTTCTCAAAGCAACAGGGTAGTCCATTGTCCTATGGACACGCATCATAAGTTTTCCAAAATCCTTGACTGATGGGTTTATTCTTGTGACAGGCTAGTTGGTGGTGGTTTGGCACGGCTGACTCAAGGGAGACTTGCGAGGGACGTCGAGGAAGGAATTTCAAAGAGCCAGCAAGGGTATTGTAGGGTCCCCTATGCTCCCTGGTTTATATATGTTATGTTCCCATCGCTGTTCCCCTCATTAAACGGTACACAGTTAAGTCCCCACTGGTGATCTGGCTCTGCTCTATATGGAAGGAGGGTCCCTACACCTCCCACAGCGCTCGTGCACCTGCTCTGATCCTTTCAGTGGAGATGGGGTACATCTTGGAGTACCACTTGGGTTACAGTCTTTATTTTTTTTCACTGTCTCCTACAGATACAGGACAAGATCCTGCCACTATGTCTGCCCCAGGTCCTTTCTCCACTGCTTTTGTCTCCGGCGTTGCATCTTTTTTCCACCCAGTGACTGGGATTTGCCATTGCAGATGTGAAAAGGTCAGTGCTGTACGGAAGGTGAGCTGTGGCAGGGAGCCAGGTTGGAAACAACCATGGGTGCAGAGGTGGTTGGTTTTTGTTTTGGGGTTTTTTTCTCTTATTTTCTTTCTTAAAATGTTATTGTTAGTTGTCCCCAAGAGATGAGATGCTCTGTGGGGTGAGTCACACTTTGGTTCCTTGCTAGAATCTGATTAAAAAATAAAATGCTGTGCAAGAGACCACAAGGAGAAGTTTCTAAGCTAAGGTTCACCTCTGGTACACACGCACATGCACGCACACACACGGTGGTTTCTAGCGCTCCCAAGAGGTGAGGAGAAGTAAAGGACGAAGGTTATCCAAGCTGCCAAGGGAAGTGAGGGTTATCGGAGCAAGTGTTTTGCAAACGTCCTGCAAATGTCCAGACCATCACACCTTGCTGCCACCACAATGAATGCCCCAGTGTGGCTCTGACCAGGCAGTTCTCATCTGTGGACATTCATTGCCTCTTCTCTAACCCTGGGTCCCACCTCATTGCTCTTGCCTGGGCAACCTGAGTCATGCCTGGGTATCCCCCATGCACAGCCCCATACCTAGGAGGCAACCATACTCGCACTATGCCGACAGAGGGCAGGCTCTGCCCAGACTATGCTTGATTCTCAGCTATGCCATCCAGATCAGAAAGGCACCAATAAAGTGGAAAACAATAATGAGTCACCAGTGTCACCAACCCCAGTCACTTCAAAGTCACTTAAACTGACTTAAAAAACCCCCATTGGATTTGCACACAACGTTTTAAGCAATTCATGTCTTTCTTTTAAGGTACGCTTGAGTCCTATTTCCAAGCTCTTCTCCTCCACCAGAAGGGCTAAAATTCACTTAAAGAAACACAGAAGAGCAGAGATCCTCCTATCATTATGGGGCCCCCAGAGCTGGGGTCTTGAGACAATTCCCCAGTATCACCAGGCTAACTACAAAACTGGGAGTGTTGGCAAATATGTGTGTGGGCAGCAAGGGGATCTCTGGGTGTTTTTTTAAAGACATGTCATGATGAGGGCTGGGCAGTTGGTGTGGGAGTGATCAGCTCATAGGCTGATTTATAATCTTGGCAATTGTGGGGGAGTTTTATTTAACATTCAGGTTAGCATGACAGCTGGGATCTAGTAGCATCAGCGGAGAGAGCCCTGTGAAATGCCAGCCTGATGTTTCCTCTCTTCTCTTTAGCATGGGCATAGGAAGATATAGGACGTAGGAGCAGATCTGAGTGCTGGGTGGCATTTGTGGAAGTGGATGCATTATTCTTGTATAGGTCTTACCAGGGTCAGACTGGTGTGGCCCACATCCCTATTATTCCCCTTCATCAGTTTAACACCGCAGGGGGCTCTTGTACCATTTGCCCACCAGACTGGAGCATCCAGTGTAAGACCTCACTTCTGCTAGCCCTCCTGTGCCACCATCTGCACCGTAGTCATTGCAGAGCCTGCAGGTCAGGCAAGAGCAGCTCTGGGACTGCTGGCTTTCCAGGCACAGGGTCACAAAACCCAGTATGGTGTAACCACCTCAAGACCAACTCAAATTCGTGAGTGGGTTTTGAAGCCTGCACTGAGCCCTTTGCTGCTCTAGCAGCCCTGTTCCTGAAGCCCACGCCAGCTGGTTTAACGCTGACCCAGGTATGGAGTCACTGCTGTGCAAATCTCACCAGAGATACCTTCGTAGCAGCAGCCGTTCCTGTTTCCAGTTGCTGGGGGTCACTGGGCAGCTTGTCCTGTTAAGGATGAAGAAGCTGGGCCAGCCTGTTCAATTAGCTCGGCCTGCCACACCTAATGGGGGTTGGATTGATGGGGGGGAGCAAGAGCTGAGGCACCAAGGGAGGATGCTGCTGCTGTGGCTCTTCAGCAAAGAAGGGGTCTGGAAAGTTGGGGCTCAGAGGGTCTCGGGGACTTGCTGAGAGGAGCTCCCCACAACAGCAGGCATCAGAGGGCTGGCCTAGGCACTTGTGCTGATGCACAAAAGGAGTGGTGCTGGCAAGTGACACAGCTGGAAGCAATGAGAAGCTGGCAGGAAAACAGCTTTTCGTCTGCTTTCTATGGGGTCCCAGGCTGGAAGTGAAACCCACAGGAGCGGGTGGGCCTGGGCTCCCCTGCCAAGCTCCCAGAGGTGGGTTCAGCAAAGACTGAGCTGGGCGGGTGTAATTCCTGAAAGAGGAAAGATGGTTCAAGTCCCAGCTGGGGAGGAAGAGTGGCATCCGGGGGTGGATGCCACTCTTTGATTCCCTTTGATTCCTGCTCCACCCAAAGAGCTGAGGGAGTCACTTGACCTCCTGGAATCATCTTACCTGATCCCTTCTCAGCTCGTCATGCCACACACGTTAAGGGTCCTCTCTCCTATTTCATGGTCTCGCCGTTCCACCTTTTAAGCTACCCTTTGTTCTGCAGTCCTGCTGTCTCTTAGCTGCTCCTGGTAAGGAAGCTCTTATTTCACAGCCTTGCAGATTATTTGTAATCCATTCTAGTGATGTTATATTTCCTTTTCCTTCTGGGACTAATACAGCCCCAGGCCCCTAGCATATTAGTTTCTAGTGATTTTAAATGGGATAAAAATATGTGGTGTTTCATATGTGGTGACGCCCCTCACTGTCTGCATCTGTCTTTTTGAAATGCTAGATTTACCAGTGGTGGCATCTTAGCTGCCAGTAGACAACGAGGTTTGTCAGCACAGAAGGACACACTGAGGAAGGCTCGTTGCAACTCCCTGCGAAATGGTAAGGGGGAGATGGTAAGTGCAGGTCTATGGACACCAGGTCCATAATTTTTATTTAATTTCATCCAGTAAAATCCAGACTCCACTGAAATCAAAGGGCAATGTGCCGCTGCTTATAATGGAAAGCAGCAGCTTTTCCTTTCTGGGGGCCTGGTTTGGAGCGACATTGCTGTGTGCTATGCACCCACTGCTGTAGCACCGTGTGTATGTGGCAGAGACCTAGGAGTGGGCCGGCTGGGGGTGCAGACCAGAGTGGAAGGGCAGGGAAAAAGCTGCATGGAAACCTAAGACTGGAATAGCCAGAGGTTGAGGCAGAGTTGTACGGGAGTGCAGAGGGGTCCACAGGACTGGAAATGCCAGCGGCATTGTGCACCGGGAGCTGACTGTATCAGCACAACTGCATGTGGATGCTTGGCCTAGACTTGCAGGTGCCCCTGCGTCAGGGTGGAAATGGGCTCGCAGATCTGCAAGGTGGGAGCTTGTGAGACAAGTCACGCTACGTTTGAGCGCAGCCCGCATTTGCTAGGCCTGTGCAAAGCGGCTAGCATTTGCTTCGGATCCAGCTGATTCGGGAGACAGTGATTCGATTCGGTGATTCGAATCGCTGTCCCGATTCGATTCGGCTGAATCTGATTTGGCGATTCAGCTGCTACCCAGTCTCCGAATCAGCCAGGCCCATCCCACCTTGCAATGGCCCATCCCCCAGCCTTGCAATGGCTGCCCTTCCTGCCACAGCTCCCGGTACTTGGGAAAAAATAGCCCCGACTCAGTGGGTGCTGCCGGGCAAGGGGCAATCCCCACTGCCCCCCACTGCATGGGGTGCCTGCATGAGCCCCCTGACCCCCACTTCGCCCCCCCAGCCTCCCCATGGGTTCCCTGCCTGGGCCAGCTCCAGCTCTTTAAGAAAAAAAAACCAGGATAAAACCCCCAGACTCACCGCTCCCCCCTGCTGCCCCTCACCACATGGGGCCTCTGCACAAGCCCCCGAAGCCCCAAGGCCACTGCAGGAGCAGTGAGTCCTGGGGCTTTTCTTGTTTTTTTTTCTCAAAGGACAGGAGCTGGCCCAGGCGGGGCAGCCAGGGGGAGCGAGATGGGAGTCTGGGGGCTCATGCAGAGTCCTCCATGCATTGTGGGGCAGTGGAGGGCAGTGGGAATCGCCCCCCTGCCTGGCAGCACCTGGTGAGCACTGGGGCTTTTCTTTAAAGGACCGGGCTGGGGCAGGCAGGAGCAGCCGTTGCTGGGGGAGTGGGCAGGGGTTGCGGTGGGGATCGGGGGGCTGGCAGGAGACTGCCCAATTCATCAAAGCTCTCCGAATCTTTTCTGAAGAGTCGGAAACGTTTGAATCGATTCAGACCTTTAAATCGGTCCCCTGATTCAATTCGGATTCGGAGATTTGGCCACTGATTCAGACCGATTCTCCGCCAAATCGAACCAGCACCCGAAGTTTTGCACAGCCCTAACATTTGCCATTCGTCAGCTGTGAGCAGCCAACGTGAAGCTGCAACCCCCTCACCTGCCCTCCCCGACGTGCACACGTACAACACACACACCTTGAGGAAGTAAACTGTGGTTGCCCTTTCGAAGATGTACTGTCAGCTCTGAAAATCTCAGTGTCATCACATTCAACAGCTGTTTTTATCATTTTATGCCATCATCTACACCACCGTTAACAGCACGTTTTCACCGTGACAGGGTAATTTGACCGCAACGTGTTCATTTCTAGTCTCCGGATGCACCTTTGGTCCACGCATAACCTAAGCAGCGAATGCCGCTTGCGGGAACAATTCACGTAGATCAGAAACCATCTCCTTTCGTATTTATTTCCAATAAGCACATAAATGTAGCTGTATTTCCAAGCCTCAGCAAATTTGCAGTTCGAGCCCCAGGAAAGAGGGCTCCTGTGAAGGGTCAGGCCTGATGCTGTGCCTGCATGCAAATACAACTCAGTACTTCATTAGGAAATAGAAAATTAAGGACCATCTTGAGAGGTAAGAGAGAGGAATGGAGGCCTTCTGTGCTGGATAGAGGGATACACAGAAATCTAGTTAGGGCTGGTCCTGCTTTGAGCAGGGGTAGGACTAGATATGACCTCCTGAGGTCCCTTCCTACCCTCATTTTCTATGATTCTGTATTTCTAAATGCCAGGCTGGCCTATTTTCATCTGTAGGCAGCATTACTTTTTGCAAAGAAGGGGTCTGGAAAAATGGGTCTCAGGGTCTTGCTGACCTTCTAGCTCCTTAAAGAAATAAGAGAATTGCATTCATGGCTCTTGGCTCCTGGTAATCATCCATGTATGTAACCAAGGGAAGAGCCTGAGAATCAAATACACAAGGCCTTTTATTTATAAAACACCCGGCAAGGCATCCCTAGTGAATTTCCCCTTCCTTGCATTATTACATGCCAAGTTGTAGGTGGCATCTTTGGCTTGATAGATACGTCTGTAATTTGGTTTGCAACTGAAATCATTGCAGGACACACCAATTGAGACGAAGCTAGTGTCAAGTGCAAATGTGTTTTTTGTAGAAAGGCAGAAGGCAGAGCACAGAGGCACCTTAGATGGCCTAAACTGGAGATGCAGAAGCCATATAAAAAGCTTGAGTTTGGAAAATGTAGCTCCCCGCACTTGCAACATCTATAGGCCAGGTTGATGATAATAAGGAGAAAGCATGGAGTGTCTGTGCTAAAAAGAGAGCTCAAACTGGGTTTTACTTGTGCTCCAATGCTTGGCTTAAAGCAGGGCACTGCTGTTATAATTCCTTGCAGGGCATCTCTGGTGTTTTGGAGAGAGCCAGGAAAAAAACCTTGCACAGCTCACCATGCTCCCCAACTTGTGAAAATCCCTTCGAGCGTCTGAACGATAGCATCCAAAATAAAACTGCCCCCACTCCCCTGACTTCCCAGGTCTTGTTTCCTGGGTTGGTCCCAGTGGTGTCCAACCTTTATGCCCCATGGGCTGGATGGGCAGCGCCAGGTCCCTCTGCCAGTCAGATCTGGCTGGTGGGCCCAATCCGGTGCCTGGGGTGCGCGTGGCAGGATTGTGATCCAGAGTGCAGAAGGGGGGCTAATTCAGTGTGCAGGGTGGGCATATGTAAGGCCCAATTCGGCCACCTGGCAAACACTTGGTCCAGCCCCAATCCAGCTGCCAGGCAATAGCCTGGGCCTAATCTGGCTATCCAGGACTTGGAATTTTGGCAGTGAAGAAGTGCTGGTTGTATTACTTGCCACCACTTCCCGCTGCCAAATTTTGCAGGCTGGAGGTTGAGCACCCCAGATGAGTTTATGAAATGCCTTAATTGATGCTGATTATGATCCATTTGCCAGCCAGGAGCAAGGAATGACTAATGTACTGTACTTCATGCTGCCTAGGGACAGCACTTGGGAATGAGCACGCTCAGCACAAGGACGGATCACTCCTGTTAAAGCTGGCGCACGGTGGGGCAGGTGTCACTGCTGGAGGCACAGTCAGTGGTGTTAGTGCAAGAGGCCGAACAGCCAAATGTCATCTGCTCCTTGACGGCAAAAAAGAACCGTTTCAAAAAAACCATAAAAACCAAAAAAGCCTCCGTGATCTCAGGACCGAGTGCACCAGCTGTTGCCTAAAGGTCAGCGCTGAGTGATGCAGCTCGGATACCAATGCTGAGCTGCAGCCTCTGCACTTTTGCTGCAAACATGTCCTTATCAGCTGTCATCAGTACGTCACTGGGTCACTGAAAGGAGAGCAAAAGGTTCCTGCAAAGGTCAAGAGAGAAAATTGCAAAGCAGCAAAATCTAAGAGGGGGCAGGAAGGGAGACGGTTAATTCCCGGGTCCGGCTGCCCTTGCTCCAGGTGTTGCCCTCTCCTGATCGTCCCCTGCGTGCCACTTCCCAGCTCAGCTCTGGCCTGTGGCGTCACCCGGCTTCCTCATTCCCCCGCAGCCCTTCTCCGCAGATTGGTGCCGCTCCATAGCGTCTCGGGAGTTTCTCCCATTTCCCCCTCCTCCAGGCCATTGCCCTCTGCTCAGAGCTTGTCTGTTTGCTCAGCCCGTCTCCCTCCCGGGCCACGTACCACCTGGGGCATACAGCAGCAGCAGAGCTTTTAAGTTATCGGCGCCTCTTCTGCGAAGACTAGCCTCGCCTTCAGCATCCTTTTTGTCTTGGTGGTTAGGTAAGAGAAGTGTTTTGAAACTTGTGTCTCTTGTAACAAGGGGTCAAAATGGAGAACTACAGGCTGTTGTCACTTCCGGCTTTAAAACCTAGGGCTGTCGAGGAAACTTCAGGTGGAAACGCATCCTGACCGCCAGGGCTTGAGTCCAGCTCCGGGCATCAGCCAGCACGTGCTCAGCCACTTCTGCCAGCAGCATCAGTGCTATCTTGCCCAGCCTGTCTCCTGCCTCAAGGCATCCATTCTTTCACACGCTATTGCCTATCAGACCTGGCACTTCTAGGCCAGGACTGGACGTTAGCCGTCTTTCTCCTGGGTCGGTCGTGTCTCCTACAAGCTCTGTTTGTAGGGTGGCTAATGCACAGAGGAGAGGAATGAAATAGGGAGCCTCACCCTGGGGAAGGGGTAGGACTAGAGTTCCTATTACGACAGACAAATTGTATCATCCAAAGATCCATTTTTGGGTTGTGTTTTATAGGGCAAGGGCAGTTCTTTGTCTCCTTTGAAACAGGGAAGCCGTCCCCGAAAGGCTTATCAGTTTGTCAGTGCGGTTAGCTTAAAGGCAGGGAGAGGCAAAGCGCAGCGATGAAGTGCAGTGCTTCGGAAATCTTCCGGCTCCCCAGTTGAGTGTCTGTCCTCGCCGGCTGCACGATCCCTGGTCCACCCTGCATGTTATGAAGCTGCTCTGTCTAGCAGGGAGGGGTGTCCCGGATTGTCCAGGAGGAGGACGCCCTCGAGGTGTAGTCTCCAGGGCCTGGTGCTGAGAAGCACTCAGCGCTCGCAGCACCCATGAACTTGCTCTTGGGTGGTTGATACTCAGCCCTTCTCCAGACCAGAGCTGCAGTCAGGGGAGCATCCAGACAGCATTGGTTTTGGTAGAGTGGCTCTGCTCTAGGTTGGGGATGGTGGAGCAGGGTCCCAGGGGCAGGGCTGGGAGGCTTTCAGCGTTACTCTTCACGGCACAGCGGTGATGTCTCTCCTTCCCTAACACCTTCCCCTCACCACCAAGCCTGTGTAGTCCAGCCGGTCCCTGACGTCAGCTCTGCCGTTCACTCCCTAGCTGGCTGGGCTTTGAAGCTTGCCTGCAGCCCCCACATTGCCACTTGAGGTCAGCTGCTTGCAGTTTCACTTCCCACTGCAAGGTGCTGCGGGGAAGAGGAGGGAGGCTTGTGTTCAGAAAAGCTTTGAACTTTTTCGTGCCGAGGCCTTTGCCACGCTCTTCTCAGCTCCTGCCAGAGGTGGATGACTCCTTCCAAGAAACGATCGACGAGGCCGTGCAGGACTGGCCTGGCTTGGGGCCCCCGGGAAAGTGTTTGACTGGAAGGGAAGGAATTCCCCACCTCGCAGAGCCACCGCTGCGGGCTTCCCTTCCACATCTGCACCCCGCTGAGTCCCAAGGGGGCTGATGCTCTAGCAGCTAGCACTGACCTGGCAACCCCACGGGCTCGCTTGGGAATATCCCACCTGCAACTGCAGCTCACTGGCAAAGGTTCAACTCAGGAGGGGGCATGCAGAGGCTGGAGGCCCTGCAGCGACGTTGTGGGGATGCTGCATTTGGGAGCAGCACTTCTTGCATCTTGGAGAGAGGCTCATGCCTGCTTTGCGTCTGCCAAGACTTTAGGCCAGGGAGAGACTTCTCTCCCACACCACGCAACTCAGTCCTGATCCTCCATCCTATGTTTTCTATTGAGCCCCAGACGGGGCAGCAGCAGGTTTTGGGGAACTGGGCAAAGGTCCTGCGGATATCCATGCAGTGCAGAGAGGACCAGGAAAGTGGACATGTTGACCTAGCACCTCACTGTGATGCACTAATGGCCTTCACGTAAGGAGTCACCTTAGACGTCACAGCACAGTGCCCCAGCCCGGCCTCTGCCAGCCTCCAAGACGGAGGAGAGAACAAGGCCAGGCTTTAGCTACATGCTCAGTGCTCCAGGAGCCCCATGGGAGGTTAAGTGCCCTCATCAGCCATCGTAACCCTCCTTGCTGTTGTGTACCATGGCATGTAGGCTCACTTGTGTTTGAGTGTGTTACGGACACGGGGATTCTCTGTGCCTCCCTCCCAGCTGGCAGCTGTGACTTGGGCAACCCCTGTGTGCTAGATGAAATTAGACTGCGAGGGAGAACATGGCATTGCTAATTTTGAGTTTGCATGTCTTGTATCCAGGTCTGGTTCTGGAAAGAGTGAGAAATGGTTGCATCAGACAGGGAAGATGTGTGAGACGCAGTTCTGCATGCGACTGTCTCCAGTGGGTGAGTCAATATATTGTTATTTGCACAATTGAAGGTGCTCCACGGAGAAAATTAATTTCACATAAGTTCCCCACCACCACCACTACCTCCGTGTCACAGCTAGGATGTGTCCCCCTCCCGAGGAAATGGCTAGGAGATGTCTGCCGTCTGGCCAGGGTTCCTGACTCATAGAGAATGAGAGTGACTCACAACTGCTCAAAAGCTCCAGGTTGAGGGCAGAGGAGTGAGTAAGAACAGCAGCAAGCATCCCCAAATCAAGCCATCTGAGTTTTCGAGGATTTTATTTTTTGTCAAAAACTCAACGTTTTCCACTGGAAACCTTCCCCTTGGCCTCCCAACCCCCACGTTTTATGACCAGCCCCAGGTTAAGTTACTAGCTAATCAATGCAATGGTTTATTGGTCTGTGAAGTGTCTCGGGTGCCAAGGGTGTTGTAGGAATAACACATGGTTATAACCACACAGTGCGATGCCTGGGTGCCTGCCCAGTTTGGATCCAAACCAGTTCGGCATTTGGCATCGAATGGGCGGCCGGGCCCATTCAGCGCACGGTGACATGATGAGCCAGGGCCTGTAAAGCTAGGAGTGAGTTGAAAGCCAGGTGCGCTGTGATTATCCCGTCTAGTGTGTTTTATAGGAGGCCAGCCAGACTTACCTGCATTTAGCCCATCTTGGTCAAGAGCACAGCTGAGCCCCTGGAGAGCAGTCCCTGGGGCATTGAGGTGGACCAGCCCCCTGAACTTGACAGGCGATGGCTCAGGAAGAGGTGTAGAGGACAGTGCACACCTAGGGAGTTTGCCAGATCTTATCTGCAGTGTCTTGTAGCTAAATGCCATGATAGCTTTTAGTGCTGTTGACCTGGCATTGAGCTCTGTGAGACATGTTCCCTCCCTTGCCTTGATACTAGCATCATCGTCATTGTCGTCATCATCGCTTCTACAAAACTGTAGGTGTTGGCTTCCCTAGTTGCTTTTCGCTTACATGGGTGAAGGTATTACGAATCCATCTTCTCTGCACGTGTTGGAAGGTGGCCACATAGGTAGGGTGCAAGGCAGGTCAGGATTGAGCCCTCTTTAGAGAGAAATCACAAGAGGGAAGAGAAAGGACAAAGGTGGCGGGGGGATGAGAGGGAGGGAGGGAGGTTCAGCTGGTTGTACACAAATGTAGCGGTAAGACATGATCGGACAAAACCTTTGGGATTTAAACAGAGCGGGGGCAAGTGGTTAGCGTTTCGAGGCAGCGCTCTGACTTTCCTGTATTCGATGTAAGAGGAAGCTTTCTTTTAGCAGTTTAACCACAGCGTGATCTGCCTGGCCACATGGGCAGTAAGGACAGGTGACCGGATAAGGTGCCTGCGTGAGACTTGGCTGACCCATTCCTGGGTCCATCATGGGCCCCCACTTCTCTCCCTTAGCCGAAGAACAGAAATATTGGTGCTGCAAAGGACTCTGATGAGAATAGCTGGGTAGGACTGAGGGACTTAGCTAAGGACGGCCAGGTCAGCGTCCTAAGTACCGTAATCACTCTAACCTAAGAGGACTCTGAATGTAAGATGTCCCTCCCCACCCAATAATTAGATTTATTCTATAAATGAGATAAATTAGATTGATCATAATTAGATTTTCCAAACCTGGAAAATGTATAAATTTATTATAATATAACAAATGTGTTGTCTGTACAATATATCGCAATGCAATGCAATTGTGTTATAATTTTCCATGTACAGAATTGAATTATTTGGGGTTTCTTTAATTCATGCCCTGCAAGCCATTGCTGCAGGGAGGCAGGGGGTGGAAGGCAGGCAGGAAGATCAAACAGCTTGTACCCTGCTTGTGCCTGCTCCCTCCCACAGCCTCAGGTCCCCTCTCCTCCTATTACCTCTGCTCCACCTCCTACCCCTACTCCCAGCCTCTCTGCTCCCCACTTCCCTTGCCCTTGCTCCATGCCCACATGCTGCATCCCTGTTCTAGCCTGGGGCATGGAGCCCAGCCCAGCCCTTGTAGCAGCAGTGTGAGCTGCATGCCACTGCTACAGGCCAGGGCTGGGCTGGAGCCATGCATGGTGCCCCAGGCAGGTGCAGAGCAAGGGTAAGTGGGGTTGGAGAGGGGCAGGCAGAGGCTGCATGGATGATGGGAGATGGAAAGAAGAGGTTTTGGGGGGCAGGGGGCAAGCAATAGCTCCGGGTATGGCTGTGACCCTGGGTTGGGGCCGGAGCCTGAGCCACAGCTGTCCCCTGTCTCCGCTGCCCCCGTTGCCCTCAAATGTGGTTCAAAGATAAGGGGCTCTTAAATTTTTGGGGGAAAATCCTCATCTTAGAATCAAGTCAGTTCAGGAACCATTTTGAGCTATTTCCTAGCCCTTCTGGCACCAGCAGCAGTCTTGAGATGGCTGAGAGCTGGAGGGCACCAAGGTTTCAAGATGCGTGCGCCCCAGAGGCAGTGATCTGCATGCAGTGCCCAGGCTGAGTAATAATTTGTTGCTAAATGACTTGGTGCGGGAGCTGTATTTTAACTGAGGGGAAGCTGGTATGGTGTATGGGCCATGAACTGGGCTTCCTGTCCTCTGTTATGGGGATGGCCACCCTGTGGTGTGGGTTTCATAGTTTCACAGTAGTTAGGCGTCAGAAGGGACGTAAGTAGATCATCTAGTCTGACCCCCCCGCCACAGGCCGGAGCGCATGCTGGGATTGCACGACCTCAGAGAGGTGTTCAGCCATCCTCTTGTTGAATTTACTCAAGGTAGGAGCGAGGACCACTTCCCTAGCAAGTTGGTTCCAGATGCTAGACAACCCTGCCAGTGAAACAGTGCCTCCTAATCTCTAACCTGAACCTGTTCTCCAGCAGCTCCTGGCCATTGTTCCTCGTCACCACGGGTGCTGCTGGGAGGAATAGGGCCCATCCTATTTGCTGCTGATCTCCCCTAACGAGTTTGTAGGCAGCCACCAAATCCCACCTCAGCCTCCGCTTGCTGAGGCTGAACGGGTTCAGGTCCCTCAGCCTCTCCTCATAGGGGCTGCCCTTTTGCCCTCCAACCAAGCAGGTGGCCTCCTCTGGACCCTCTCAAGGCAGGCCACGTCCTTCTTAAAGTGCGGTGCCCAGAACTGGACACAGTACTCCAATTGAGGCTGGACCAGTGTCACGTAGAGGGGGAGTATCACCTCTCTGGACTGGCTTGAGATGCATCTTTGCATGCACGACAAGGTGCGGTTGGCTTTGCAGACTGCAGTCTGGCATTGGCGGCTTGTGTTCGTTCTGGAGTCAATAATGACTCCAAGATCCCTTTCTGCCTCTGTGCTCACAAGGGGGGAGCTCCCCACCCTGCATTCCTGTGGATTCCTTCCCCCAAGGTGCAGCTCCCTGCATTTATCTACATTGAACCCCACCTTAATACCATCTGCTCACTTCTGTAGTCTGTCTAAATCTAATTGCAGCCTCTCTCTCCTTTCGAGCGTGCCTACCTCTCCCCACATGTTGGTGTCATCGGCAAACTTGGACAACGTGTTGTCTACCCCCTTGTCCAAGTCGCTGATGAAGGTGTTGAACAGTGTAGGCCCCAGGACCGAGTCCTGGGGGACCCCATTATTCACATCCCAGATTGAATATAACCCGTCCACCACCACTCTCTGGGTGCGCCCCATCAGCCAGTTTCTGACCCATCCAACTGTGCAGGCATCAATGCCGCAGTCGCTCGGTTTATTAATGAGAATGGGGTGAGAGACAGTGTCAAAGGCCTTCTTAAAGTCCAGAAAGACTACGTCCACAGCGACACCCTCATCCAGGGATTTAGTTACCTGGTCATAAAAGGCCTTCAGGTTGGTCTGGCAAGACCTGCCTTGGATGAACCCATGTTGACTTCCCCTGGGCATGATCTCCCCTGCTGGCCCCCCACGGACGTGATGCTTGAGAATTTTTTCACAAGGTGTCACAAGGAGCATGGGGATGCTCACCTCTGCGGATGGCATACAGTGAGGCAAGGAGCAGACAGGCAGTGCAGCAGCAGATGGAGCAGAAAGCAGAGCAGGATACCAGGAAGGGAGCACAGAGTAGGGGGCAGAAAGCAGAGAGCAGCTCATTGGGCAGGGGACGGGGACTGGAGTGGCCATCAGGGAGGGTACAGCACTCCCACAGGAAGGTTGACCCCCATGGCTCTTTTCTCTCAAGGTTTCCATACACCAGTTTCTTTCATAATATTCTTTGAACAGTCTCTGGATGGCAATAAACTTTAGCTTACTATTGCCCCCAGGGTTAGGGACAGAAATGACACGTAAAGTACAAGTCATCGGAAACCAGTTCAAGTCTGTAATACAACAGAGGTTCATAGTTTCATAGTTAGGGCCTGGAAGGGACCTTACAGGTCATGGGGTCCAGTGCACATAAACTGCTTTCAAAATGGCCAAAACTGGTTTAAGATAAACTTGGATGGATGTAGTATCAGCCTTAACCGATTTAGGTTAAATCAGTTCATTGAACTTCTGTCCCAGATCCCCTCCAGAATCAAGTTAACTTTCCATCTCCCAGCATCCCAGAGTGTTTTGCATCTCCCCCAGCCCTCCCAGGGTGGGCAGACTAGCCATGGCCCAAGCTGAGCAGGAAGGAATACTCTAGCACCCCCAGCATCTGGCTTGGACCACCGCAGGCATGTGGCTGCATTTCTGGAATCAAAAGCGAATGCCTGTTCACTCGCTTATCAGTTCAATCTATGCAAGTTATACTGATCTGCAAAGAGTGACTTGATTCAGCCTTGGACTTTCTGACTATCTGTACTTAGCCCAGGTGTATTAGTAGCTGAATGTCTTCATTGCGCCATCCAGTCTCTGGTATTTTACTTTAATTTGGTCCCATGTAAAATGTAACCTAAGGGAAGGACTTGTTTAGGGCAAGGGTGACCAAAATCTGGAACAGACTTTGCAAGGAGGGGGTGCCGACCCCAACCTTGGAAGTCTTCAGGGCTCATTTTGATCCCAGCAGTATTCCTGCCCAGAGCAGGGGGTTGGACTTGATGATCTTTCAAGGTCCCTTCCAGCCCTTCATTTCTATGACTCTCTGTTGTTCGCTGCCTTGGCATCCGAGTCGAACACACGCTGCTTCAGATAGCTGTGCACTTGTGCAGTGGTTTACATACAGTTGGCTGTTTCTTGCGATGGAGCGAGAGCGAGCGAGCGAGCGCACCTCTCAGATACTTCCCCAGTCAGTTCCTGTATTGAAACACACAGTTTTGTGGTTAAATTCACTACAGCTGTGAAAGAGAGACCCCCCCCCCCCTTCCCTGGTGCTATACTAACCCTCCCCAGCTCAGGACTTAGCCCTTGTCTGCTCAGTCGGTGTAAAGTCATTCAAGGTTTTTCTGGAGCAGTGCTTGTGGGGTGAGCGGGGAAAGGGAGAGGAGGTTGAAAGCAGTGAGCATGAGACAGAATCAGAAAAGCTGCGTTCTTAGGCCCGGCGTAGAGCAAAAATGCAATACTGAGAAGGTCTCGCTGAAGGCTTTCATGAGTTCAGCAACAGCTAGTATCATGAACAGAAATGAATATCGATCATGAGAAGGCATTGCCGTAACACTGCCCACCACTTTAATTTCTATCCATCATCCTTGTGGATCTCTGAATCCCCTGAAAGTCCGACTCCTTCTCCTAGGATGCTCCAAGTTTCTGGTGCCCTTTTGGAGGGTGGGGGAACAACGCCTCATCTCTGCTTCTAGGAAGAATCTCACCTCTTTCATTGCAGGCTGTCTGCGTCCCTTCAAACCAGGAAGCATGCGAAAGGAAGTTATACGCTATAAAAAATGCATCTCGTCAGAAACGGGGCAGAGCTTGTGTGCTTGTGTCAAGGCACAGACATCCTCTGCAGGATCCACTGGAGTCGCGAGTGAGCCATCGCGAAGAATGCCTCGCATCAGACAGGGAACCTGCTTGGTTTTGCTGGTCAGGCTGTGGCTGTGGACACAGCCGAGTCTGGCACAAGAGTGCAGAAGTGGTAATGTAAAGGTCGTCAACGGATTGGAGAAATGCTGCCCGATTTGTTCATCCACGCCAGGTAAGGAGCCTGGGAGGGGGATCCTGCTCTGCTATGTGCTGGCAGGAGAACAGGCAAAAGTAGACAAATTTGACGGTGACACGAGTCGGGTGTGTGCACAAAGGAAAACAGAAACAGGAACGCTTCCTCTCTCCTTATCGGAGCTACAAACATCTCTCTAGAGCCTTCTGGGTTTGATCCCTGCCTGCTCCAAAAGTCAGGGGATTTGGGCTCTGGCGTGTTGGTTGAACCCGTGGCAGAGAGAGAGAAGCGAGCTGCAAAATGTCAGGTCTAGCTTGGCGATCCAGTTGTGGTGCAGTTTCTTTCTGGACTATCGAGCAGAGCCCATCTGGCACTGAGATCCCAATGGAAATGAGAGCTACCGTGCTCTGAGGAACGGCGTCGGACCTCTAGATCGGTGCTGCCTTTGAGAGAGAGAGTCTCTATCTAAAAAGGGGGGTCCTGCTTCTCCCTTCCTCGCCCTTGGGGCTTGCCAGTCGTGCCCAGTGGCACCAACTCAGGCAGGAATCGGCATGGGACAGCAATGGAAGCAGGTCTTGGATCCTAGTGGGAGAACGCAGCTGGGCAGGGTCGCCTTCCTCGTTGCTTTTCCCCTTTGAGTCAAGACTCGAAATCTTTCTAAGAGCCGTGCTGTAGCTGGAAGGGGGGGGACGGCCTCGCTGGAGGAACCCCTGCCTGAAACTCTCTGCCCTTTGTTACGGAGAAGGTCTAAGCAGGTAGTCATGACGGTCCTTTCTAGCCTGCTGGAGCGCCTGTGGTTCTTCTGGGCTGGCTCCGCGTCTACGAGAGCCACCCGTTTTGGTGGCTTCAGAGCTTGGGCTTTGAAAGCTGTCTCTAGCTAACAGCAGCTTAGAGCAATGGCAACCTGATCAGCTGTGGACTTCCGTTTCTCATGCATTTCTCAGTCAGCAGAGGGTTTCATTTTTCGCTCGCGGGGCTCTGAACGGGCTGCCCTGGGAGGGGTTTTGCTGCATCCTACGGTGATGTCAGATCGCTGACGAGCTCACACGAGTGAAATGCACCTGTCCTTTCCCGTTGTCTCCCGTACGGGTCCCTTGGGCTTTGATCATGCGGGGCAGAGTCCAGTACGGGGTGGGGATACTTGGATAGTGACTGGTGAAGGGACGTGATCAACACATTGGATGAGCACCGGTCAGCAGACTTGGCAAAGTGAGTTCACGGGTCCACGCCTAGTTTCCCAGGCTCTTGCATCCTCTCTCACTGCGTGTGCGGGTGCGGGAAGGGAATTGCCCGGGTGCTGCTGCCCATGTGATGGCAGTTCCGTGACTGGAGGATTTAAAATCCCCCAAAGCTAAAATAAGTTGGAGGAAGGAAGTGGGTAACTTAATGCCAGTGGGTGGCAGTGAAGTGAGTCTAGCCCCGGTAGCCTGCAAAGTGCGGAGCAGCTTGCCTCTGGTGGGAACGGAGGGTTTGGCTGGACCAGCCCCTGATTTTCAGGTGAACAGTGTACAGAGGCAAGGCCCCCCCATCCCTCTTTCCTTCTGCAGTTTAATTTCTTCAGAGGCCAAAGTCCTTGAGTCCCCTTTGCTACCAGTGATCCAGAAAAGCACCCAGAATATATATTTAGAAAAGAACAAAAAGGGCCAAAGGTGGCCTCTGCTTTACCATTGCCTCTAGCCTTTCATGCGGTACCCCGATGCACGAATGCATGCTTTCCTCTATTTCCCTCGAGGTCACCGAGGTGTCAGGTAAGAAAGGGCCTTCTCCTTTCTTGCCCCAGGGTCTCCCAGTGCTCACTTAATTTCCTGATGTTGTGAGTCCATGGTGCTAGCTAGTCCTGGTAGCTCCATCCTTTGCTTTCGTGAGCTCCGGAGCCTCTTGGCAGTAGCTTCTCTATCTTGCGTTGTGTTAAAGCAAGTCGAAATCAAGGGTGGCGTGCCAGTTGCAGCATTCAGATCTAGGCTGGGCCCTAGGTTTTCTCTGGATTTTGAGGGGGTCTAGGATTTTGATTTGGACTCCTTTCTATCGAGGTAGGTCAGAGCACAAATGATGGACACCTCAGTGGTGGAAGGTCGGGGAGACAATGAGGACCTGGACCTTGGTGCTCTTTAGTCCGGCACAGGGGCAGTGTCTTGGCCACTGAGCAGGAAAAGTGCTACTTGTGTCCCACAGGCCCATCTGCCCTGACAAGATCCTTGCCCAAAAGCACTCCATGATGACAGAGGGCCCACCGTGAGTCTGCTTGCAGCTACCGTCATTTCACCGTGGTGTAGGGTCCCCATTGACTGAACCAGAGTGCCTCTGGATTCACTGAGAGCACTGCTGGGTTCACCAGCAACGCCAAGAGCACTGCCCACCAGTGAAAGGAGTTAATGTTCAAGATGTAATGCCAGCCTCTGAACTTTGCCGTATCAGGTATAACCAGGAAAGCTTACCCCCTTGCGTTCTTCCTAACAGAAAACCAATTTACGCCGTGTGCTAATGCAGAGGGCGACTGTAAATGTGGGGCTGGATACCAGTGCACTGACCTATCCTGCACGTCCTGCAAGCAACTCCCGCAGTGCAAGGCAGGTGAAGAAATAAAAAGGACAGGTAAGTCTAGGAACATGAATGAATCTACCAAGCTGAGCTCTGTAAAGGTAGCAAGTGGGGTCAGTCGATAGAAGCTGCCGCTCCTCCATCATTCGGGCATATGCATCCTGGCAGCCTTTTGGTGCTGAAGTAGGGATGTCTTAGCAGGCCAAGCACCTGGTACAAAGTGCCAGAGACCTTCGCTCCCCGGCTTTTAAACTTTCCCTCCAGACAGTTGATTTGGGATGAGCAGATTTCACAGCCAGACGCGTGGAATTGCTTTTCTTTGGAGTCAATAGAGGACGAGCTGGTACAACGCCGGTTCTTAATTTCCAGGCTCCTAGTGGTAAATGCAATCTTGAAAACGTAGTGGGTTTTGGAAAGTCCAACTCATTGTCAGAGCAATCAGGTGCAAACCCACTGTCCCCTCACATGTTCGTCAGAGGTGCAAGGAAATAGGAGGATCACTTTCTGTGAGGTTTCTGTCCAGATCCTTATCAGCGCTCTGCAAACAGCGCCCAGCCCAGTGCATCACAAGAAACGAACATTTCAGGGAGGGAGGCAAAAATATTCCAGTGCCAAAACCCACCTTTGCCTCAAACTGCAATGGATAGGTAAATCTCTGCACTTTGCTGTGGGGATGTTCAACTGCCCACCAACTTTTTCTGCCTTGCATTTCCTGGCTTGATCATTGCACATCCTTATAGGAGAAAGATAAAGAATACAGAGACATCTCAGTGCACTGGGGCTTTGAGTCCAGCCCGGTTTCTGGTTGCACTTACAACAATGGAGAGGATTAATCATAATCAGGCATAATATTGACTGTGAATGAGAGAGGACTGGGACCTCTGAAAGGCCTTGAGAGTGAAGACGGGGGGTTTATGTTTGAGGCAATGGAGAAGAGGGAGCCAGGGAAGGTATGCAAAGACAGACCATTCCTCCCCTTCTTGTGACTCCATAGCAAATTCTTTCCTTTTCTCTTCTAGGCACGATTGATTTTGAATTCACCTGCAATCCCTGCAAAAATGGAACCTTTTCTAAAGCTGGGGACACCAGATGCAAACCTTGGACTAAGTATGTATTCATGGGTTGTCCTTTTGTTGGCCCACCCGCACAATGCATGCCCCAAGATCATCTTAAGCTTTCACGTTGCAAGAGGTGATCCAAGGGTTTTTCAGGGTAGCTTCTGCTCTCGGTGCTGAGATTGAAGAGGTGGTTTTGTTCACCAGGATGCCAAGTAAAGCTGGTTTTTGGTTTTGTGCCCAACAAATCTCAAAGTGAAACTCGGTCAAATCAAAACCTTGTGTGAGACCTACTTTCAGAATTGAGCTACAAACCGACACAAATCCGCTCCAGGCCTGGCGATGGTTTGAATAGGATGGCATCTCAGCCGGTCCTCGGGAGATCTGCTCCCATGTTAACCAGCGAGGGCACCCATAATAAATGGTGGGGCTAGGAGGGGAAGAAAACAGACAGACGGGTTGCAGGGAGAGGAAAGGCTAAAGGCAGGGAGGAAACCAGAGACTTTCAACACAACTCTTTTGTCTTTTTAGACATCCCGGTCCTAGATGTGTAATGATCAAGCCAGGAAATGCAACCCATGATGCAGAATATGGCAAAGATGAACCTTCCCTGCAGGAAGGTATGTCCAGAGCAGCAGCTCACTTACCTTGATGGTCCCTTCTACCCTGATTTTTGACTCGGTCCTGAGAGGCATTGTTGCTGTGGCTGTGGAAATGACCACTGCATCGCCTGCAGCGTTTTCGCTGCCAGCACAGCTTGGGCGGCTGACAAGTTCAGGTCTGTGCATCACGAGAGGATCATTAATCTTAGGCTTCAGAGAGTGAGGAGGGATAAATGGAGATGGCATGTGGCTAGCCTTGAGAGGGTCCAGAGGAGAGCCACTCACGTGGTTGGGGGGCATCAGGCCAGGCCCTACAAAGACAAGCTTAAGGGCTTGAATCTATTCAGCCTCCCCAAGAGAAGGCCGAGAGGGGATCTGGTGGCTGTCTATAAACTCACCGGGGGGGACCAACAGAAAGTAGGTGAGGCTCTGTCCCCCCAGGCACCACCTGGGATAACAAGGAGTAATGGCCACAAATTGATTGAGAGCAGGTTCAGGCTTGATATCAGGAGGCATTACTTTACGGTGAGGGTTGCCAGAATCCGGAAGGGGCTCCCAAGGGAGGTGGTGCTCTCCCTTCCCTTGGCGGTCTCCAAGGGGAGGTTGGATAGCTATCTGGCTGGGGTGTTATGATCCCAGCACTTGTTGCTGCCTGTGGCAGGGGGTCAGACTGGATGATCTGTTCAGGTCCCTTCCGACCCTAGAAACTGTGAAACTATGGCAAGGGGTATAACTGAACAGTTCCTTAACAAAACTTATTAGAGTTTTCCATCAGGCGGCTGCAACTTTGCGCAGCGCTCAGGAAACTGCTTAGTAATTAGTCACCCACATTTACATTTCTTTGGTCTCATTCCCTACGAAATGGCTGTTGTGGGTCCAATTCTTCCAGATATCAATTAGCAGCACGGCTGAAAACAAGAGGATGCAAGTCGCAGGGAGGAATACACACACGCACACAATTTTTTATGCTTTATATACATACTGAAAACTCTGAAAAGCTGCCCACCTTCATTTCTTTGGGAGATAAGATCGAGTTGAGAGAGCTAAGCACTTGGTAGGATCAAGCTCTCCGTATTTCTACAGGGCAGGATTGTACCAGTGCACCCCATTACCTTCCCTTGCATTGCAATGAGAATAGATATTCAACCCATTATTCTGCTGCAGAGAGACCTCAGGGCGGGTGTGATGTGCAGCGTGGAAGACCACTGAAGCCGAAGAGTAATGGATGAAAAGATGGTGTGTGGGTCCTCATTACAAAGCAGGCTGGGCAAGGGAGAGGGATACACTGAAGCAAAGAATATCCCTTCTACAAACAACGATCTCCCGCATGCAAGATCCTAGCTGAGTTTTTGCCCTCCTGATTAGTAACTGTAGAATGACTTCTCTAGCAAGTCAGACACAGTTCTTTGGCTAAATCCAATATCTTTTATTAAACCAATTCAAATAGATGGAAAAATTCTTCTTAGCAAGCTTTTGGGCACAAACGCCCTTCGTCAGGCTGAGGATGCATCTGCAGATGGTCTGTGCTCTTCCTGGATGGAGTGGTAAAGCAGCCAGGGGCTAGTACAGATGCAAGAGAGCCAGTCAGTGAAAATGTAAATCGAGGTGGTCAGTAGGTGAGAGACAGGTGGGGAGGGAGGAAGGGGGAATGAAAGTGTAGCTGTAGTCGAAGGATGGGAGACAGGAAGGGAATGAGAATACCATTGCTGGTCAAAAGTGGAGGGTTTACCCGGGGAGGCAGATGGCAGGCAGGTTATAATGTGTCATAAATCCAATGTCTACATCTAGTCCACACAAAAAACTAGAACACTTGGTTCCAAAATGACACCTTTTATTTGGCCAAGTGGGAAATGTATTTAGTCCACGATCTTTTGTGTCCAGCAGACTGATGGAGTTCATAGGCTCGTCTGTGAAAGGTATTTTCCATAGTGAATCCTAATTCTGCTTGTGATTAAGACGTGTTAAAGAGATAAGGTCTCATCAGGTATTTCCTTGGAGGTGTTGCCTTCCCTGTGGTTCAGGGCTTAGCACGTCATATGTGTTAACCACTGACTATGCATTTCCTTGCAGACATCCTTTCCTCTTTGGATTCCTCATCTACCACCATCTTGGCAATCCTGACTGCAGTGTCTATCTTCGTCCTCATCTTGATGACCTTCTTATTGCACCTCTTCATATGGTCACTGAAGAAAGAGAAAGTCCACATGGTTCAAGGTAGGTGCATCCGTATAGTGTGTTGGCTGCTGAAGGGAGATGCCTGGTGTTAGGGGGCCAGTCCAGGACGTGGTAGATCTGGAACAATGTCCTGCTCCCAGTGTGTCTGTGCCTCAGTTTCCCACCTGTCTCCCCACCCCTTCCTCACACGGATGTAACGTCTGACCTGCACTCCATAGTATAGTAGGGAGAGCACAAGAAGCGTCCATCCTCCAAGCTGCTCTTGGGCAGCACGGCCCTTTCTTTCTGCTGGCAGAAGGACACCGTGTTGTGTCACTGCATATGCTGCCGTTTGGGCTCGTGTACAACAGATCCAACGCGTCTAAGCACCGCTGGCCAGATTTTCCTGTGTGCCAAGGCCTCTTGATATAGCCGGTGCAGTGCAGGCTTTCAGTCCTGTTCATTCGCAGGCATTCCTTGAGTGGTCAAAAGGGGCTGAGGATTGAGAAGACGTAAAGGAGGCAAAGATCCAGCCTTTATTTTTGGGTTGGTGATCCATTTGGCGGCATGGAGGACAGCAGGCGTGAGGCAATGCCTTGCTGAGCACCTGCTGCTGCTGGGGCTCCCGAAGCATCCCCCATCCTGGCAGACACTAGACCAGGAGGCACTGTGGGGAGAAGCCTGTCGTGCAGTCCAGATTTCCCAGGGAGTTTGCAGCACCTGGGACATTTGAGGGCATCACTTGGACAGCGTCCAGGTTTTGAAGCAGAGCCATAATACACTAATGTCTTCAGATGAGGAGCAGCCTTTGGTTTCGTCCAGGGTGCAGCTCTCAGGCACACACAGACCGTGAGGACGGGGCGTTACTATTTCCCTGATGTGTGGCTTTGTGCCTCAGTCACAGACATAACCCCTGATTTCTGATCATTTCCTTGCAGAACCTGAAAATAATGCCATCTTGATGCCACCAGCAACAAGCCATCTCGTAGAAGATACCGACAGCTGCCAGTTCCCCGAAGAAGAAGCTGGAGACAAAATGATGGAAGAAAAAGCTTCTTGCATCACCATAACGGGCCTGCACTGAAGAGGAGGATGGAAAGCGCATCTCTGTGAAAAGGGGAGATTTGAAGGTCTTTTCAAACACAGACAGACTGAAGGGTGGGGCCAAAGATAATCTCAGAACCACGGCAGTCTTGCAGTAGGAATTGAGGAACTGTTCCCTCGAGCTGGCATTTGGCTCAGCCCCTATTCTTTTTTCAGCCAGTTCCTCCTACTCTTGATCTAAGTCCTTTTCAGCTCAGCCTAGGACCAGAACATTTTGTCCCGGTTCTTCCTGTGTGCATCACGTGCTTATAACCGCACGGCGTCTCCCATACTGAGCTGCATGTCAGTGAAGGATCTGGGTCTCCGTTTTCATAGCATGACATTACTTAAACAAAAGCCAAAACGCCGTTTTAAAAAGATAAATTGAGGCCTGTTCAATCCACAATCTGGGTATGCAAGAATGTCCTCGGGCGCTTCTGACAGCTTTCACTTGGAAGGCTTCATAATACCAAGGGCATAAATGTGCTTGCTCGATGAAAGGAGCAGAAGTGGCAAGAGGTGGTCGAAGGACTACACTCTGTTGCATGCAATTAGATTGCGTTTCACCCCAAGCTGGTTTTGGACCGAGAGGGGACCCTCCATGGAATCTGAGACGCATTTTGCCGGTTGTGGTGGAAACAGGATTTCCTTGTTGCTTTTGACGATGATGCAAATTGCAGTCTACAATGCTGCTTCCTGTATGGTTTCGGTGCGAGGCTGGTAGGGCCACGTCATTTAGTGTGTGTGTGTGTAGGTGCCACTTCTGAGCTAGCCCTGCGCACTTGTGCTTGTAGGGACTCTTCTCACAGGGACAAGGGCTTTTGCTCTCTGCGAAGGAGATGCATTTCTGTTGTATGGATTTGTTTCTTCAGAACACTTCCCGTCCCCCCCTTCCCCCCCCACACACACACACGCAACCCCTCCTTTCTTAATTTAAATCAGTGTTTCTTCCAGGAATATTTAAATAAAGCACCCGCTCTGGAAAACTAAGCTGAAGGCTATGCAGTCCAAGCAGCAAAGATTCTGCGTGATGAGTCCTCCTCCCCTGGCTCGGGGAAGGACCGGGAGAACGAAATGGGAAACGAAGTAAAACTGTCTCGTATTTTGTCTAGAGGAACCTCAAGCCTCATCCTCCGCTGGTGCAAGTGAGCTCAGCTCAGGTCTGGCAACCACTGGCTCTGAGGTTCCAGTTTCGGCTTCGCAAGAAGTAAAACTAGACCCCACCAATTTTTACATGGGTTTCCAAACTGGCAGGACAAAACCTCACCTTCCTATTTCCCAGAGCCAAAGCCTCAGCTGAGGCTAGTCTCCGTCAAAGAAACTGCCTTGATTTCCATCAGCTGAGGATGATTCCAGCCTTTGGCTTCAACTAGCGATACAGGCAATGGGGTTTCTTTTGAATTCGATTTGATTGCTATGTAGTGTCGATAGCCTGTCTCCCTTGGAGCACAGCTGTATGACTGCGCCCTCTGAGCAAGCATGAGGTTTTGAGCCAGCCTTCACATGCAAGGTAATAAAGCAAATACACCCCTATCCAGGAAGACTGTTAGTTTCCTTTTTTTTTTTTAATTTTTTTTTTTTTAAACTGGAGGGATACCTGTAAGTCTGACGTGCGCTGTAAATGTTATGGCGTGGATAACTGAAACTGGGTGTAGAAATAGTGTCATTAGCTGGGTTACATCACATGCCGTTTCTTAGCTGCTTGTCAGTTCCCAAGAAATCCATTATACATGTCTTTTATGGTTTATAACATTTCAGCCTTGCTTTACTTCTCGGCAGATCCTGAAATTGCTCATTCTTCTCCGTCCCTGGAAATTGCAACGTGTTGTCGTTACCCTGCCAGCAGCGGGTTCCCTGGGGCTAAGCATTGGGTTTTTTGTTGCCTTTCCTGCATGCCCTTGGCTGTTATTGTAAGGGGGAGGTTGAAGAACTGTACGCACAACACACAAGGAGTCAGGACTCCTGGCTCCCATCTCCAATTCTGCAGCTGTCTTGCTGTGTGA
Organism: Caiman crocodilus; assembly: GCA_030014935.1. Taxonomy (NCBI): domain Eukaryota; kingdom Metazoa; phylum Chordata; order Crocodylia; family Alligatoridae; genus Caiman; species Caiman crocodilus. The sequence continues at coordinate 15,257,685 of JAGPOW010002149.1, forward strand.
CTCAGAGCAAACTGCTTAACCTTTCTGTGTCTCAGGGATATTGATACCTACCTCAGAGGAATAGCAATAGCGGGGACATGCAAGAGGAGCCAGAAGGATTGAACTGAAAGGATGGACTTTATTATCCTCAAGGAATCTTTACGCTCTGGGTGCAGAGATCTTTTTAAGTTGCCCTGCAGTTCTCTGGCTACTGCTAAAATGGATATCCTCAATGTTTTGATGTCTTCTGTCTAGGCTGTCATTCTGTACATAGCATGTCCTTGAAATGGTCCTTTTTATTTAGTGGGAATGTTTAAAAAATGTTCGTTACTACGACCTTTTGTAAAGGCAAAATAAACATCCGAACTTAGTCTTGTGGATTGAGCAAATTTGAACAGTTGCTTTATTTGTTTTTGTTCTTGCAGGGTTGGGTTTTGGGTTTTGTTTCCAATTATTTTGTTTTTAATTCTCTCTCCCCGATCTTGGTTGGATGGAGTCCGCTTTCTCCGTAGTGCACTTCTCAATGCACCTGGCTCAGGGACCCCATCAAACATTTCTGCCAATGCATTTCTGCCCAAGCCAGCAGTATCTCTGGTCTCCCTCTCACCAAGCACTTGGCTTAGGCAGCTGGAAATCCCATCGACTTATACCATTCCCCAACTTCCTAGTGACTTGCTGCCATCAGACCAGGAAACCATGCTTAGGCAAACCCACCATGCTAAAGGCACAAAGCCAAATGGTTTGCTGGGCCCAGGACTAAAATAATATGATCTGTTGCTTTCAGGGTCAAGGGCTGTTTAGGGGGTCTTCTGAAGGCCCAAGTCTCAGCAATAGAGGAGGTGCATTTATACAGGGAAACGTAGTGGCAGATAAGTAGGCTGCAGAGGTGGCAAAGCAGGAAGAGTTGCCAAATAATACCAAAATACATTGAGAAGAGCTACACTGCAAGGTTGGGAGGGATCCTTTTTATATTTTTATATTCCTGACTCAAGGAACATTTTTGCATCCTGCTTAACTAACTGTGTGCCTAAAGACTTGTAATTGATAGGAAAAATCAATCACTTTTCTGGTTCCTCATAGCTCCTAGGGTGGGAAAGACAACAGGGCTGTGCGAAATTTTGCCAGCTGTTTCAATTCAACACTGTTTTGATCCATTTCGAGCTCGAAACAGTAAAATGAAATCGAAATAAGGGGCTTTGAAACAGCCTCAAAACAAAATGAGGCTAGTCGAAACATTTTGAATGTTTCTAAACGTTTCGAGTTTTGAAGCAGCAAAGTGGTGGGGGACAGGGGAGAACCAGGACTGTGCACCTAGCAGCAGCCAGAAGTGCAGCCTTGGCTCACCCCATCTCCGGCCACCAGGCTGCAGGAAGTAAATCACAGTGCAGGGAAAGGGAACCAAGTGCTGGATTGGGCTGGGGGCAGGGAATCAGCCCAGCTGGGCTGAATTTGTGCCCCCAGCCCCATCTAGTGAAATGTCAAAACAGCGTCAACTGTTTTTACATTTCGCAAACAGAACAACTGTTTCAAATCTAAATGAAATTTGAAACAGAATGCTGTTCCCTTGAAACCTCAAAACGCAAGGCGAAACAGAACAGTGCCGTTTTGCAGAGCCCTAAAAAAAACCTATACATGAATTGTTGCAAATACGGGGGGGATTTCAGCAGGGGAAAGGGTGAGATTTGGCACAGAGAAAACCCAAGTTACCAGTTTAGAACAGGAAACACTTAGGGTCTTGTTACCCCTTATACCATGAGCCACACAACTTGGACAACACGTCTGTGTGGAGTGGTCACCCCTTAATAGAAGAGGAGCTGGGCTGCGTGCATCAGAGACAATCCTGCCTTGGAGTGGCGTAACTTTGAGCTGCATAACGAGTGCTGAAAAAGACTTTAAGGTATTAATGTGCGGATAATCCTGGGGTTGAGAGCTCCAGGAGCCACCCCAAATTACTGGGTAGCAAGGCCCTTTGACAGATCAATCTTTTTGTTCCTTACAGTTTCCATTCCAGAAGATTTGTAGCCACGTTTCATAGATTTCAGAGACCTCGGGGCTGGAAGGGACCTCGTGAGATCGTTGGGTCCAGCCCCCTGCCCAAGTCCATTTGGGTCTATGTGCTCAGTCTTTGCATCATGCCAACGTTTGAATCTGAACCTATAGTTTAGCCATCATTTCCAAACTCACAGGTTTTACAAGTTCTGAATTGAGCCATGCTCAGTATTTATGTGTGTCCAGTATAGAGACGCCACTGCACAGGACTTCTGAATCAATCTTTGAGTTACACAATGAAATTATACAGGACACAGCCCGTAGTGTGAATCTGCTGACACCAGAGACAGTCCCATAATATCCCCAAGCCTTAGACATATTAAAATAACCTCCTCTCCACTTTTATCAGAAGAGCCACCTCTTTCCAGCAGCTTATCCACCCCACCCCCGCCCCACTGCACTCTGTCTCTTGAATGTCACCTAATGGAAATCCTACAGCATGTAGAAAATACACGTGACATCACCAAAAGACTAAAAGGGTTTGGTTTAACCCTAAACAGTGTCATACTTCTTAGAAACTCATGGTTTACTGAGGTACCTGAAATTCCCTTGGTTACTACTGGTAGAAAAGGAAACAGCGTGTGATGTTCACATGCTAGATAACAGCCCAGACTAGAAAAGAGTACTCTCAATTCCTCTGAATTTTCAAACACAAAGCATTTCTTGGCATGCAGATAAAGGTCCCAGCGAGGCCAAAGTGCTGAGGAGTGGGCGTTTTGTACCTTTGAGAAGCAGGCTCTTCTCTTGGGCTCTTGGATATCTTAGGCATCTCGGAGCACACGAGTTGGAAAATGTTGGCCACCGCTTTTTATGAGCCTTCTGAAAACGTGTCCTAGAGCTTCTTCTAGGTGGACAACATTTTCTATTTCAAAGTGTTTCTATTTCAAAGTTTTCTATTTCAGTTTTTTTGCAACCGTCTTCTAGATCTCAATAGGCAATGTAATCCTTGCTCTGGGATTTGGTTAGGAACTTAGCCTACAGAATGGACTTAATTTTCTGCTCACCTGTACAGGCACAGCAACCTCGTTCCTACTGAGGTCTGTAAAGGAGTGATTTAATGGTAATTGAACTTTAAATGAAGGATTTTCTGCGATGCCTTTGTGTGAAAATGGGGGAATTCGTTATTTATTTATTTTTATGATCTGACCTCGGCTTGCAGTGGGAAGTCTGAGTCTGGGAAGCGCTCCTTCGGTAATACACATGTAAAATCCTTGGTGCACGATTTTAGGAAAGGGGATGTGTATAGGAGTGGGGGAGTGCTCATGTAGATAGCTATGAGCTGTGGCATGGGCCCCGCTCACCAGAAAGTGGAGTGAAAGATGCAGCATGCTGTAACCAGTGTATAACGGAGAACAATTTTGGTTGTCACTTTTAATTTGGGAAGAGCCTCTGGCTCTCGGCTGTGGGGGCTGCCTGGCACGTTTCCAGGTTCCTGGGACCAGGAGCACGGCCATCTTCTCTTGCACGATTTGTTCCACTTTGGAGTCCCTGGGGCACCAGATAGAGGAGCTCCAGGTCGCAGTGCTGAGACTGCGTGCCATCAGGGGTGGTGAGCAGGAGATAGATGCCTACTGCCAAGCCCTTCAGCCCCTGGAGGTGGAGGGTAGGCCAAGATCACCCTCCAAGACAAGGGAGGACACGGGGATCTCCCGTACTGTCCAGCCAGGGGGTTGGACCAAGGTGGTCAAGGGTCCCAAGACCCGCTGCACCAAAGCTCCCCCCTCTCCGGGAGGAATGAACCTCCTGCAGCCCCAGCACAGCTTGCAGAGCTGCCAGCTCTGGCAGGCCAGGGAGGATCGCCCACCCCTACTCTCCCCTAGATGAAATGCAGCGTGCTTGTCATGGGAGACTCCCTCTCGAGGGGAATTAAGGGGCAATCTGCCGCCCCGACCCCCTAGCCCGGGAGGTCTGCTGTGTCCCAAGCGCCTGCATCCAGGACATAGCCGAGAGGATCCCAAAGATTCTCCAGACCGCTACCCTACGCTCCTTATCCACGTGGGCACGAATGACACGGCTCAGAGCAATCCCAGCCGTTTCGTGAGAGACTACAGGGCTCTGGGAGTGGAGCTTAGGGGTCTAGGGGTGCAGGTGGTCTTTTCCTCGCTCCTCCTGGTTGTGGTTCACGGGCGGAGGAGGGAGAGATGGGTCGAGGTAGTCAACCAGAGACCACGGTGCTGGTGCCATCATGAAGGCTTCGGCTTCCACGATCGCAGCCTGCTCTTGGATGAGGGAGGCAGCGAGCTGCTGGGAAGAGAAGACCTCCACCTCTCTCCGCTGGGGAGGAGGCTCTTCTCAGCTCGACTTGCTGACCTGCTCCACCGGGCTTTAAACTGAGCCCGCCGGGGGGCGGGGGGACTACCGCCACTGCTAGCCCACGGGGCAGTTTTTGTGCGAGGCACTCAAGGGAACCCACCCCTCCCCTGGCCCCAGAGCGATCTGTAGGGAAGGCAAGGGCACCCAAGGGGACACTTCTGTGCCTGTACACCAGTGCCAGGAGCCTGGGGAACAAACAGGAGGAACTGGTCTCGCTGACAAACCAAAAGGATTACAATCTCATAGGGATAACGGAGACCTGGTGGGACTCCCCCTGTGAATGGGCCACAGGTATAGACGGCTACACCTTGTACAGGAGAGATCGTGTGGACAAAGGGGGCAGGGTGGGAAAGCTACGCATCCCTGCAAGCCGACATTGGCACCCAGGGGGACAATTGGAGACTCTCTGGGTCAAAATCCGTGGCTAACAAGGCACAGGGGACACAATGGTGGGGGCTTACTACAGACCTCTGACCCAGGATCAGAAGCATGACCAGGAGTTCGCCAGGGAACTGGCTGAGGCCGCACGCTCCCGGTGCATGGTTGTCATGGGAGACTTCAACTACCCAGACGTGTCGTGGGAAGAGCGCTCGGGCACATCCGAACAGTTGCAAAGCTTCCTTATGTGCATGGATGAGCTCTTTCTGAAGTCTATGGACCGATGAGAGGCATATCGCTGCTCAGGGGGAACCTGGTGGCTGCCAAAAAGTATATAAAGGGTGTACGTCAGGATCTGGGGGGAACGCCTGCTCACCAGAGCACCCCAAGGGATGACAAGGTCAAATGGTCGCAAAGTCCTGCATGACCGGTTCAGGCTGGACGCAAGGGAGAACTTCTTTACAGTCCGAGTCCCCGAGGCCTGGTACAGACCGCTGCCGGAGGTGGTGCAAGCACCTACTCTGGACTCCTTTAAGAGTCAATTGGACGTTTAGCTTGCTGGGATCCTATGACCCCCGCTGACTTCCTGCCCCTGGGGTGGGGGGCTGGACTCGATGATCTTCTGAGGTCCCTTCCAGCGCAAATGTCCATGAAATCTATGAAATTTTGCAAGAATGACAGATGGGGCTGGGGAAGAAATGCTGAAGTGTTGAGACTTTTTAAGGGACAAGCAGTTTCCCACTTGCTTTAGGAGCTGATCCTTCTGGTCCTTGAATATTCCCATCACATCTGCTCTAGGGACAGCCCATTCCACCTGCGAGATGAGACCCCCCCTTCCTATTCAACAGCATAAAATAGAGGCGGGTGCCACTAGCCAGGCCTCTCGTACCTGCTAACTTCCTAACAGGCGGCCTCTCATAGACTGGTCCTCAAGGGCTGTCTCCCACTAGCTCATGACAGGAGATCTGCCAGGAGAAGGGGGCATCTTTTAGCGCATTTTTGTCCAGTAGAGACCAGTTGTACCTGAATTTGCTTAACGGGTTTTATTTGTCGTATTTACACAATATCTCACAGGGTGTCTCTTTCCCTCCACGAAGACACAGACAATAAATAAAGGGAGCCCGTCAAAAAGGATCGCTCCCCGATGACGCAGCCGAGCTAGGATTGCATCCACGAGGTACCATGCTCATTGCAGCAGCCCAGAGAGAAGAACAGCAGCCGATCTATACACAAAAAAGAACTAGTCCAACGTAGGTTAGGCTTTCCGACCAACCCTTCGCTTTCCAATCTCAGTTGGCAGAAGTTTGGACTGAAGGCTCATTTCTCTGCCATAATCCACAATTTGGGATTCCTCCTCAGCCCCCACTCCTCTCCTCCACTCAGTGCTGGGGTATTCTCCATCAGCTTCGGAGTACTAACGGCGCCGTGATTTCTTTGGCACTATGGGCGGTGGCTGGAGGGTCATCGTCTCCATGTTTTGCTCCGGCTGGAATACAACAGAGGCAGCAGATTAACTCCTTGAATCAGTGACAAGCTTCAAGAGCTAGAAGAGCTTCAGGAGCTAGAAGAGCTGTGGCCAGGCTTGATCAGGAATGGCTGTAAAGGATGCCAGGGTGCCCAAAGCTCTTCTCCCGGGAGACAAGCCCACCCTCCCCGAGTCCCAAATGCTGGTTGGTGCATGGGTGTGCTCTGGCAGACAAGGTACTTTGCATCGATGTGCTATCTTTTATTACACCAACTAAATAGCTGGGAAAAGTCTTCTTTGCAAGCTTTCGGGCACAAACGCCTACCTTCAGGCGCAGGGAGAGTCTGCTGGTGCTTTGTGTGTGCTCTGCCCACACCTCAAAGCCAATGACTCTACCGCATTTCCCCACGGGAGGAAGTTCGGCCCAAATACCCAGCGCTGTTTGGGAACTTAATTGGCATCCAAACGAATGAGAAGAGGTGCAAAACCTCAGAGAGCTGGTTTTTAGCTCAGGCTGCAGAGGCTTCTGCTCTCAGCCCCAGAGGCTGGGGGTTTAAGGCTCAAAGAGGGTGGGTTCCTCAGCTCATTCATTTTTTTAATTGACAAAATGGTCTGTGAAACCTGAGTGCGAAGCCTGTGGGTTGGAGACCGAGCTGTTTGTTACCCTGCTCGGCTTTGAATCACGCCAGGCCTTTGCGGGGAGGAGAGGAGGCAGATCTCCTAGGCAGGAGGCAAATGAGCCTCGGGAGGGAGGAGGAGTGTGTGTGATCAGGAAAGTCCCTGGGTGAGACAGGGGAGCACCCACATCACCGCCACCGCCACCACCGAGACAATGGAGGCCGACCGGAGAAATATCTGACAAGTACCTTCTGTAGGTGGAAAAGGCATTTTTCATAATCCTCTGCAGTGGAACAAGTGATGAGGATGGGCTCCATCAGGCTTCCTGCAGAGAAAGCGAGGAGATGGGTGTAGGAACAACACACAAGCTTTGTCACAGCCCAGAGGTTACCAGGGTGTGGACCCTAGGTTCATCCTAGCAGGCAAAGGGTTAAGCTCCCCATAGGCTCCCAGCGCTGATCTTCCCCAGGTGTTCAGGGCAGGGCAAGGAGGCAGGATGGGAGGGATTGGCCCAATTAGGGATTGCAGGAGACTATAACATCCTCCCAGCCAGCAGCATAAGGAGGGTGCTGCTGTGTGCCTATCTGCAGATATATGTTGGGGGCAGAAAAAAGGAAGAGCCTGCTCTATGGCTCAAGTGTCTAGTGATGGAGAAAGAACAGGACTCAGCTGTGATCAATAGGGAGAGGGACACGTGTTGATTTACTAGCTAAATGGAGGGGTTGCTAGCTGCTTGCAGATTTACCCTCCTTCTGCTCTAGGGAGTTGGTTGTAGCCTGAAATGCAAGGGCATTTTCACAGCTTCACAGGAGTTTGCTGTCTTGCTCTGGGCAGGAAAGTTTGCTAGGGTCGAATAACCCCAGCAAGGTGTGCGGCTAGTCTCTCTTTGCAAAGGGATCCTCTAAGCTGGGTCTGGGCTAGGCAGTCATAGAGGTGGATGACTCCCCTGCATTGGAGAGAGCTTGGTGATCTATCATGCAGTCAACCCCATGCAAGCTCCAGGGTAAGCTAGTCAGCTCCTTGCTGCCTGCTTCTTTCCATCATACCTGTAACTTCAAACTGCAGCCTCCCCAGCAGAGCAGACTTCTCCTTTGCCTGGATGCCATGTAAAGGGAGTTTTCCCTTGAGAAAGAAAGAGGAAAATGTGTGTAGGTTTAGGGCAGCTCTCCTGCAGTGCTTCTCAAAGCTTATCCATCAGGAAACCTCCCTGGGAGCAGCAGGAGGCTGGTAGCTAGGCCTGGCACCTGTGTGTAGTAGCACAGTTAGGGAGGACCCAATGCAAGCAGGAAATATGCCATTTTATAAGGCATCTGCTTTGTTTCTTAAGCATGCTTTTGCCCTGTGGGTCTCTTGAACCATAGGCTAGCTGGGAGAAGGAGGTTGGAGGGCATTCAATACAACACCTTGATTTCCAAGTACTCTGACAGCTGGAACTGGGGGAGAAGGGGCACAGTCATTTCGTATCCTTAGCATCTGTCTGCCACGTTTGGATGATTATTAAATACCCCTTAACAACTCTTATAACAAGCTAGCAAGACTCTTTGATCTTCATTTCTGTCAGCCCTTCCACCCACATCTGTCTGTACCTCGTATGCAATTCCTGTTCTCTCTCTGTCTACGGAGAGGAAAACCAGGGTTTCTGGAAACAAGACCAGCAGCCTCTCTTCAAAGTCCTGCAGAAAAGAGGATGGGAGCACAGCGGTTAACTTTTTCCCCCCACAATATCCGTCTGGCCTGGAGGCAAACCCTGCAGTTATGTGGGCATGGAGGGATGCCAGAATTCAGAGAGCCATTTTCTAGCAGTCTGTGACGGCCGGTCTAATCACACCTCCCACGCGTAATTTTCCCTTGTGTTTGTTGCATGGAAAATATATAGTCACGGGACTGTAAATGTGAAGGAAGATATGCAAGGCATGAATGATTAGGAAACTGGCCAGTGTAAAAACCTACTGTGTGGGTCTTGCCACCTGTTAGAGCATATCCCTTAATGTGCTTCTGCTGGTTGCCCAGCTCCTATACGTTGGGGTGTTTGAAGGCAGAGCCAGCAGGAGTTACTATATAGGCACAAAGGAAGGCACCTGTGTGATTTCATAGACATCAGGGCTGGAAGGGACCTCGGAAGATCATCGAGTCCAGCCCCCTGCCCCTGCCGGCGGGAAGTCAGTAGGGGTCATAGGATCCCAGCAAGAGTCTTATGGGACTCTAATTTTTCAGGGTCACGCTGGTTTTCTCATAGTGTGTGTGTGTGTGTGTGTGTGGCCTAGTGATGTGCATTTCAATATCCCCATGCGTAGCTACGGCTCGCAGAGCTGCAACAGGCTGCCTCGTGCAGTCGCCCCACGTAAGCCCCGGCCCCAGGTGACTCCGATCCTCCTGGGGCCTTCGAGGTTTAGGCGCAGCTGTGCTGTACGTTACCCCCATGCAGGCATTAGCCACTTGCACCATGGCCACGTAGTGTATCCTCCCCAGGTGCTGGATGGGAGTCCCTTCCCATTTCAGAATGGGGCTGCACAGCAGGTGCTTCATCAGCTCCCGTTTCTTCCACTGCTCATCACAAGGCACCTTTTTTGGAGACAGATCACAGCACATTTCAGAGCGGAAAAGCACCGAGCATGTGGCAACTGCTTATAGGTCTGAAGAGCTCAGGAAAATGGCCTGTTGGTGAGGGCATTAGTTTAGGAATTGGGAGACCAAGAGTTAAGTCCTAATCTGCCATGCATTTCCTGTATCACTTGTGGGGGGAGTCATTTAGCCTCAGTGCCTCAGTTCCCATCTGTACAATGGGCATAATAGTACTGCTGTCTACCTCTCAGGGGTGCTGTCTGAATAAATACAGCACAGGCAGTGAAGAACTGCAACTGGTGAGAATACAAGTCCCTGGCGTAAAGGTTTCAGGTGGTGTTAAACCCTTCTCTTCCCCCCCAACCCCTCAAGTCTTGGGAGGGATGTTTCTTGCAGTGCAAGACTCTGCTTTGGTCCAGCTACATTAACAGGTTTGATCTGAATGAGACCTTTGAGCCTTGTTTTCTGATGCAGGCCAGCCTCTAAAAGGCATGAGCGCAGCTCGGGGAGGCCCATCCGAGCCAGACCTACCTTCGCTAGCCTGCCAGCAGCACAGCCTCCAAAGCACGTTGCTCCATACGGACTAGCTGCCTGACCTGGCACCCTGAGCCCTATAGTGAGTTTTGTTTTCTGTGCTGCGCAGTGGGTTAAAGCTAAGTCAGGTCCACACTAGCAGAATTGCACTTCTGGGTTGTAATGGAAACAGGCCCTAAATGACACGGAAAATAAGCTTAAATATGCTCTTCCCTCCACTCTCCCCCCGCTCCAGCCTCTTTGGAGAAGTTTGCAAAAAAAATCCCCATTAGTCACGTCCCTCTCACATCAGCCAAGCGCCTGTTCCCTTTTCCCTTGCTCTGTTCAATTCAGGAGGCAAAGGGGCAGGGGGGTGGAAAGGGGCGAGACTCCCAGGACACAGCCTCATGGCAGAGTCATAAGGACGGTAGGATCAGCCACGGGGTTGCTTGGACGTGCATATGGGGCAGGAGGGTGAGACTTTGTGATAAATAAGTCAGGGAGAAAAAGCTACTCTCCATTGAGTACTGCAGTGCAGGCGAGCTGGTGAGTAGGCGTGTGGAAGAAGAGGCACCCGAACCAAACTTTCAGAAAGTTGGGCTCGAGGCCAGAGCGAAGGACCGGGCCGGTTCGTCCCTGAAACTTTCCTGGTGAGAGTGCAGGACAAAATGTAGAAGATGGCGGAAAGAAGATAAGATTGAAGATGAAGATGACTGAGAGCGTTAAGGTCTCCCAGGCTTCCTTAGCATTGCAACGAAATGCACGAACGTCAACTTCAATGTAATCCTGCCCTCTGGTGACACGAGACGATACTTCACTCCGTCACTCGGGGACATGTATAGGGACAGGTCAGCGCACGCCAAGGATCAAGTCCTCCTTTTGTGACAGTAACGGCTAGGGAAGGGGGATTTCTGACACGATTAATCACTTCCCTACAGCTTGTCAATCACAGCACAGGCCTTTGGGGCTCCAGAAAATCAGTGTTTTTGCAGAATGACCTCCTGTGCATGGATCAATTATCAAAACGACATGCTAGTGGTAAAGCAGAGCATGTAGCAGGCTTTTACGCTGTACTTATAAGAGATGTCCAGTGTCCTCCGCTTTATACACTGGATGATTGCATGCATGAGATCTTATCTCCCTCAAATGTCAGGCTCCAGCCACCTGACTCTTTCAACCTAATGGGTTTCACTCTAGTAGCAAAGTCTCATGGTGGCAAGGATGATTCTGGCTAAGGCCAGGTACAGACATTACACTTTTACAGTACGAGTGATCCAAAAATGGTCTATACCTGTAACAGAAGAGCAGCTCGGCACACAAAACCAGTCTATGCATGGACCAGGCCAGAAGTTCAGCTCACATAGACTGGTTTAAAGGGGCAAAGCCCGGTCTAAGATGTATCTCCCTGCACGAAAGGGCGAATGTGTGTTCTGTTTGCTACCAATTGAAATTACACCGCTTACATGACACCACGTAACTTAAATTGATTCTGCTTCATGCTTTTTGAAGGTCTGTCCCCAGCCATAGCACCTTCATGAGTGGTATTTACTCCGCCCTGGAAGTAAATACGCAAAGGACTCCAGTCTCTCTACCGCTGTTTTTGCTCCAGCCCCATTCACCCTGGAATAGCACCCCTCCGGGGTGGACTCACCAGAAAAGCAAAATTGCTGCTGGGGCTGGGTGGACACTGAGCATTTGCCATCTTGATTTGGTGCTGCATGCTGAAAACCCAGATGTGGAATTCAGCTGGGGCAAGGCACGAGATGATCCTGGACTCTATCATGGGCCCTGTGCAAAGAAACACACAGCTCTGGGATCTGAGCAAGTAGAACAAAGGAAAGCCTTTGAAGCCGATAAGCAGAGTCCTCCTGGGGGCTCCTTATCCCAAGAGCTGGAAGCCAACCTGCTGGCAGGCTTTTCCTCTGGGATCACACCTGAATCTAAGGGATCACATCTGTGTTTTGTGGTGGCGGGCACCGACGTGCAGAGACATTGCATCTGACTTGTGGGCTCGTCTCCCTCGGACAGACGTTCAGGAGGATCGACCGCTTGGTCTGCCTCGGGTGGGAACTGCAAGGGGAGATCCCACTTGCTCAGCCTTGTGCAGGTGCCTGTGCACCGTCGGGGAAAGGCTTACCGGTGATTTCAAACATGCCGCTGCCATCCCTCTGCACTTCTCTGACGTTCATTCCAGCAAGAGGAAGCAGGCCCTGGATGGAGGGGGTCCTGGTTAGAAAGCAATCGTGTGAATAACCTCTCCCCCGTCTTCTCTCGTTCCCTCTGGCACGTTCTACTCTCGTCTACCCCAGCATTTCCCCAGCCTTCGGACGGCTACCCTTATTCATGACAACAAAAACAGCTGGGCAGCTGCTTTGATGAGAGGGCCCAGGGTGGGTGGCAGCTTAGTAGCGCTAGGATCCATTTCCACTTATGCCTCTGACCTGCTGAATGACCACGGGCAGCTCATGCCCTCTGCCTTCGCCTCAGTTCCCCCATCTGTACAACGGGGATAACGACACTGATCTCCTTTTGCAATAGTCTGAGAATTTACCTCCATGTCGGTAATAGTTGGTTGCGATAGTCTGAGAATTTACCTACGTGTGGAGAGCTGTGATTGAAGAGTGCTAGCTGAGCCCCAGGAAGTCTTTCATGTTGTTATTCTTCACCCCCGCCATGGGCAGGAGAACCTCACCCATGTTAATGTGCATGTGTCTGGCCTCCGACCCCAGCCAGGGCGGTGCACCCCATACAGCCTGGGTACTGCAGCCCTGGATGGCAGATGTCCTTTGGACTGGCTTCCCACAGCCCGGGACACCCTCCTTTTTATAGTTAGGAAGTTTGATAGTTTGGCCCTTTACTGATGTTTCGTTGCTTGCTCCACAGAGGTACCAAGAAGGGATAGCTTGGTGGTCTTGTGTGTGAAACCCAATATTGCAAGGAGCATCAACAGGCTGGGTGAAAACACCCATCTGATAGTCCTTGCCAGTCTGACCCAAGGAAACTTTCCTTCCTGACCTCATCTCTGCTAATTGCTTTAACTTTGAGGCCACAAGCATTACACGCACCTACCAAGCACATAAGTTCCTCCATGTCTTTGGGAATATTAGCACAGTCTGGCCAACTCCCCACCTCTACATGTGGTGAATGAGTGTCTGATTCTTCAGAAGGTTTAACGACACCCAGAAGTCAATTAATAAATGTATTAGTTATTTCCCACCCACAGGAGGTGGGTGGGAAATCCTTCATGGCTTTTACTGGCAACCAGCAAACACGCTGAAATTCAAGACTTGTGCAATGTGTAATGCGGTGCAACAAGTACTGTAAACCTGGCTAAAAAAAAGTCAGAAGGAAGGAGGATAAGCAAAAGAAGGAACCGTAATTCAGCTGGGGCTGTCCACACTAACCAGCTAAGGCTTTCTCATTTGCATGCGCCAAATTAGGTCCTCTGAAATCTAATTGACAAGACATCTATGAACACAATCTTGCCTTAAAGATCTGCAAGTCAATCCCTGCAGTGCAAAATTGCCCCAAAGCTTTACTTCCCATCACGGGCTGCATCTCGCCCTGAGCCTGCTCTTTCTAGTTTCAGCCTCTGCCCCCAGATCCTGTCCTTGTCACCAGCACTTTCAAGAAGCCTGATGCCACTAGACACTTTCTGCATCGTGAGTGTAGCTCCCCCTCATGGTGATACCTACAAGCAGAAGTGCTGCATCACTCGCTGCTCCAAGAACACCCTCGCAGATGGCATCCGAACCGGTTCATGCACTCGTCAAGTGCCGCCCCGAGCCAATTTCAGTTCCTTGTCCTCCCTACCTCGTTCACAAGGCCGGTCCAAAACCTCACTCCACCACTGGCTAGGAGCTTTCTTCGAATTCCTGATCTAAATGTATTCACAATCTGTTGGGTCTTGGGTCCTTTTTAGTGTCCCTGGTATTCACCTTTCCTTTCATCTGCAACATCTTAGCTCCATGGTCTTCAGCTACATTTTCCGCACCCTTTTATTCTCGTTGAGGAGCCCTCTCAGGGGCCGCTTGTGCAAATATAGCTTGCCTCTGCAAGCCGCTGGAGGATGGCGTACATCCCACCGCTCCTGCATCTCATCATCTTTATGTTTGATCCACGCTGCAGGATGATTATCCTGACAATCTTCCCACCCAACGCCACACCAGATTTCCACTCAAGCTGTCCCATTCTTTAGGTGTCCCCTAGTCCTGGAATGAAATGAGCTCCATACCCCACCTCGGCTTGGCTACGATCAGACACTGGGACAAGGCCCGTAGCCTCCAAGCATCAGGACCTCTGACCAGCTAAAACTACCCCCTCCCCGTGCACGCTTCTCCAGCTCCAGCCTACCCCCAGCAAAAAAACACGCATCTCCTGGGTCGCAGTGAGCAGGGACCGCTGTATCCTCCTTGGGGCATAGCCCACACCCCCCCTGCAGCTCACGCCCTTATTTTTTGGTTTCTATCGGTGCCAGAGGCCAAAGAAGTGGCATGTTGTCCAATCTGCAGGGAATCTGGCTCTTCACCTCATAGACAAATGCCTTCTTATTGTGATCCATGGACAGAATCAGCAGCTGGAAGGAGAACAGCACGAGGTAGCGTTCCGACATCTCCTGTTAAAATAAGGTTTATTCCTGGTATTGTCATCATCGTTCCAAAACATTAAATGCTTAAGCTTTTTAAAATAAAATACAGTGAGGCAAAATTTCCCCAAGCTCCTCACCCCTCACCACACACTTCTTCTTTGCTTCTGCATAATTTAGTACATCCTTTGTGTGCAAACAGTCCTAGTAGGCTGGTTTGCACAAAGCCTGGTTGATAGCAATGAGCTACGTGGTATTTAGCTATGGATTATCCTGGAGTGAGTAAGGATTCAGCAAATGTTTTGTTGTTAATCTTTTGCCGTTTCCTAGCACCTTCTGTTGAGAGTCTCCAGGTACTTTTGCAAACCCTAATGAGGTGTAGCCACAATGCTCCGGTAAGACCGGGAGGTTATATTTATCCCCATTTAAACAGGTGGATAAACCGAGGCACAGCCACTTAAAATAACTTGAAATCACTCGCCAAAGGTCACACCACGAATCTGGAAGCCTGGCACTAATAAATTCAATGGAAAACTTTCATTGACCTGAAGGGCAACTGCAGAGCTGGAATGAAATCCAGACGTGTTGGATTTGGGTTCTGTCTCCCAGCCGTTGGCTCAGCCCAATGTTTTATGCACCAAATTTGGGGGGAGGATCAGCCCATTCATGGCAAAATGAAACATAATGAACTCCTTTGCCACCGCCCTTCAGGTCCTTGGATCAGACTCCCAGCTGTCTGGATATACAATGTGTACATCATGCTTTTGCCTCTAGTGGAAGACTATCCTGCCTCTAGTCCGTGCAGGGAGAACAGGAGCCTCAATAACCCCCGTACTGCTGATTCTTTGGGAACCGCCATGAACTGATTGCACTGAATGGACTTTGAGGCAATCGGACATGGCAACAGCATGGCAGGACGGTGCTGCAACCACTCAGGACATCTCTTTGCTTGCTTCCAGGAAAATGAACGCATTTCTCTTTCCATCTCTGCTCTCAGAACCGTTCGTGGCTTGGTTGACCCAGTTTTATTTTAGCTTCTCCATCTCACGAGTGTGCAAAGCATACTGCTGAAGTGTCAGAGGGCCCATCGGGTAAGGACTGTTACCTCCATGTGGCAGCTGCGCAGGAGGACCAGGGAGGACCACACTATTTCCCCAAGGGATTGGATGCTCCTCCCTTCCCAGCCCTGCACGGGTTGTGTGATCAGGAAGTTCCTGAGCTCCTCTTGTGTCCTTCCCCATAGCGCTGCTCCCTGGAAACAAAACACATATACATGCTTCTCTTTAGTGCCTAGGATGGGGCAACCTGAACCAAAGGGGAACTTGAGGTGGAATCGCACTGAACCTACATCCAAACTTCTTGATGCTCGGTGGGTGTTTGTACCACTGTGGTTCGTAAGGGGTAGGTGTTGGTCATGTGGTTGAAACTAGATTTAGTTCCCAGTCCCTGCCCCCAATGCCTACGTGAGTTGAAAAAAATCACTTCATCTATGCCCACATCTGTGCGACGAAGATGACAGCGCATGCAAGGGTCTTGTGAGGATACATACGTCTGTGGCTGTGATGGTGCCCAGAC
This sequence comes from Caiman crocodilus, assembly GCA_030014935.1. NCBI lineage: Eukaryota > Metazoa > Chordata > Crocodylia > Alligatoridae > Caiman > Caiman crocodilus. The sequence goes on from JAGPOW010002149.1 coordinate 15,273,722, forward strand.
CCTCAGTGTGTTTGGAGCCTCTGGGAGATGCAGCCATGCAGGCAATGGAGGGGATGATGATAGACTCACCTGAGGGTCTAGCTCCCTGCTCCTCCCATGAAAATCTTCCTCTTCGGTTAATGCCAGGCTCTGTAAGGAATAGCAAATGGGTTTGTATGACCAGGCAAAAACCGGAAGGATAAGATCATCCCCTAAACCATCAGCCATCAGAATGGGCTTGTGACTCTGGAGCCACGTGTGTTTTCACGTCATCGTGTCGTGCGGCAACACCACCGTAACTCATTGAAACAAGTATGCTCTGAATTCCCCCCCCGACTCCACGTGTGGGTGATTCTGCACATACTGGACTCACCTCTTCTGTATCGGTTGTGGTCGCAGGTTCCCTGGGATGGACGGAGCTTTCACTTTGAGCTTCCGAAATGGACCATTTCCTGAAGCAGGGGTGGGGAAGACACAGAAAGAAAGAGGACAAGGTGGGTTTGAGTATTCAGGGGCAGATCCGGGGGGATGCAGTGGTGCAGTTGCAGCCCTCTTCGATTCTTGGTCCAGCCAAAGTTTAAAAACAACCTCCAGGCAGTGGCCTCAGCATCGCTGTTCATGCAGCGGTGATGGAGCTACTTGGCTTCAGAGCTCATTCATTATAATCGACCTCGTTCCTTCTAAACTCTTCGTTTCCCAGGTGTTAATGACCCTCCCTCCTTTTGAATGGTCTTCTGACTGTCCTGGCTCCTTATTTCACAGCCTGTTTTTAACTAGCTAGAAGTGTTAACTCAGGTGAGCGTTAACTCAGGTGCAGAAATAACTTTCAAGCACTGGATGCACTGCCAAGATGTTTGAAAAGGCTAGATTTGCTTTCTGAATCTGAAAAGGCGACACGCATTTAATTCTAAAGGGTACGGGACTAATGAAACAACAGCTTTCGATTATTTTTTGCCTGGTCTGTTGTGCTGCTTTAATGCGTAATAGATGACATAGTAAATTAATGTACAGTCTAATAAAGTTATGTTTGTTTTGCATCAATCTTAAGCTGAATGCATAGCCCCAGGGGTCCTAGCATATTAATAAAGCGTCTAGTTCCTTTTTGAGTGGCGAAAAATATATATTGTGTTATATGCGATGCACCACGTAGCTCTCTTTTATTAGCTTATTTTATGGCATTTGTGTGTGGTGTTACACCATCAGAAGAGTTAATGCTTAGGCAGGAAACTAATATCTTACAAGGCTGTTTCAGTGGATTGCTAAAAAAAAATCCTGGGAAGCCGAGGTGAAATGCAAAAGCTGGTCGTCTGAACTGCTGTTGAATGTACTAGTTAAATCTAGGAACAGCGCGCCTGAACTGCAACTTGTATCCCTACAAATATTCCAGAATGAGGGTTTTCTGCTGTGGGGCTTGAATACCGTAATTACAACAGAGGCACACACGGCCAACAGGAAAGCTTCTATAATAAAAGATACCTGGAAAATCCCTAAAATTAAGAGTTACAAGCTAAAAATGAAACTCTTAGCTTCCCTGCTCTACAGTGTATCTCCCTGCCCCCACCTTAAAGTGCTGCTCTGAATTGTACTGTCTTTGGGCTGTAATGAAACTTTGGAGAAAGAGAGATGCATAGGGTTGCTAGATGTAAACCTGGTGGGACGCAAGAGCCTTTACGAGGCTGAAGAGATACAACACAGTGGTAGCTAGAAGCGAAACACTGACTGAAGGCAGCTTTATTTTTGAAGGCATCTGGGCTGAAGGACTTTGACACCCTTTAATAGTTGCCATTTAGCCCTGGCAGAGGAAGCGAAGCATGAAATTGTAGCACCGAAATCTGAGGAGTACTGCATGCCATATAAAAAGGTAACCCTGGAAATGAGATGTTTAATAAGAGGTTGTCAAAAGAAGGTGAAACCATACAGGGTCTGTGATTGATCTGAGCCTGAGGAGGCAATCTTGCATTTCTTGGGGAGATAGCTGACTCCCTGATGGGAGACCAGAGTGCATTGGAAAGTCCAGTGCTACCCATTTAGGAAGCAAAACATTTAGGATTTGCAAAGCAATGTAAGTTGCCTGGTTCGGACTGAATCTTACGGGGTAGAGGAGTGTTGCAGCTCATTGGAGCTGACTTTTGGGGTCCAAAAACACAGCAAGAAAAGAGTTGAGAGCCATAAAGAAATGCAGAACTCAGCCAGAGAGAGACAAGAGCAACACAGGGCGCCGCCACAGAGACAACCAACAGCAACTAGGAGCACATTCAGCAGGTGCAAACACATGCAAGAATGCAATGGATCACGCTGCTTTCCAACAGTTTGTAAGCATTGGCAGAGCACGCGCAGGGTGACGACAGCGCATCTGGTGCAGATGAATTCACCAAAGAGCAACAGCTAATGAAGCATTAAAAGGTGGACGTGAACAGACTATTGACCTAGAAGTAAATGGGACATCTATGACTTATAAGTAGGACACCAGTGCACAAGCCAGTGTGTTAACAGAAACACCAAGTTAAGCCTCAAACCCACAAACAGTGGAAAGTAAAATTCAGGGCTTACGCAGTTCGAAAGTATGGGAACTTAGGTATAGAGTAGGCCTGTGCGAGTTGGCAGCTATTCGATCCGGCCCCAGAGCCCGCCTGCACCAATCTCTCCGCAGCTGGCAGGCGTCGCAGCAGGGGCCACCACCCCTGCAGCTGTCACCCGCTGCGCCTTAGCACACGCAGTGTCACCCATGGCATGAGATTTCCTTGTCAGCCAAACCCCTGCAGCGATTTCCTTGAAACTTGGCAGAATTCGTGGCCTCACCAGGGGCCACCACCTCTGTGGTTTTCAGCCCCCTGAGCCTTAACACACGCAGTGTCACCCACGGCACGAGTTCTGCCTGTCAGCAGCTCGAGGTGCAGTTTCCCCCAACCCCCTGCACTGAAGTCCTTGAGACTTGGCAGGCTTCGTGGCCTCAGCAGCAGCTGCCACCCCTGCAGTTTTCACCCTGCTGTGGTGTGACACCTAGACGTGACACGAGTTTAGCTTTCAAGAATCTGGGGTATAGTTCCCCGAACCACTGCACTAATCTTCTTGAAACTTGGCAGGCTGCATGCTCTCAGAAGAGGCTAGCACTTCTGCAGGTTTCATCCAAATCAGACAGAAAACAACAAAGTTATAGATATTTCACTGATTCTCCAGTATACCCTATACCCGAAGCACTTCGGAAAGCCTAACAAAGCCAGCACTTCGATCCGGACGGGCTGCTTCAGACGCCAAAGCATCCAAAGCTTCTCTGGATCTGAATCAGGATCCAAAGCCTTGCACAGCCCTAGTATACAGTAAGTCACAATCTGGAAAAGATGCAATATAGAATTGCAGCCTGAAAAGAGAGCTCATTATTGTATCAGGCCCTTGGCCTCGGCAAGAGAGCAAGCACATGTGATAGGTGGGAATTCAAACATTTGGAAGTCATGAAAGCCACTTCAGGAAATAGAGAAGCTGTCAAGATACCATAGCGTCGCAATGAAAGCGTGAGGCCAAACCCAGATTCATTCTTCTAGGAGAGTCTTCTAAGAAAGGTCTGACGACGGTTTTTTCTTTTTATGCTGGAGGTAACAGCTGCGTTCTGCAGATGCCGTTAGAAAGGGAAGGAGCACGATTTTATGCCACTCGGGCGGTGTTTGGCATTTACTGTATTTCACCAGAAAACAGTGCATTTTTAGTGGTGGGGTGCAATAGATGATATTACTGGGGAAAAGAGAACGTGAGGCTTCGGGCAACTTTAGAAAGAACTTTGGGCTAACGCTAAATGAATAAAAATGGAAAGTCAGGGTGACCGAAACATTTAGGGGGAAAACTTACTACTGCAAAGTGTGCAGGGAGATCTCGGGGAGATTGAGGCGATCACCAGCATACCTGTCCATAGACCAGGAAGGGATGCATCGTACCTAGCTGTCTAAACCGGCAAGCAGAGTCCACTGCTGGGCAGAGACCATGATGTGCAAACCTTAAACCGTGTCTGAAAAACTGAAAGCCCCGGTTTCTGGACTCTGCTGACAGTGTGTGCAAAATTCAGCTGGCCAGCGATGCCTCCAAGGACGGCATTTCTGCAGAGCACATTTTTGCAGCAGCTTGGTCAAAACTGGAGTGCAGTGACGTAGGCGTTATGAGCACAGGAATTGAAAAGCAGCATCCCCAAATAGAGAAGGGAGTGACACCCTGCATTCAGGGGTTCACAATATGTCAGCCAGGGAACCACGTGTGGCCCACCAGGGGGGCAGAGCGCCTTCGTTAGTCGGCTGTGGAATGATCCTGATCCACATCTGCACAGGGGCAAGAGCAGCCCCAAGACCCAGGATTGCAACCATTGCACTGACTCCCCTGAGGGGCAGGGCCAGGCCATCCCTGACCACTGCGGGCTGTGATGGGCAGCGCTCACTCGGGGATGTGGGGCAGAGGGGTCCGAGCGGGCAGTCGGGTCCCCCAGGAGCAGCCTGATAGCACTGAGATGCCCTTACAGAAGCAGCAGAACATTTGCTACTTATGGTGGCCCTCCATGGAAAATATAACTTGCAAGGGGTCCTCCACAGAGCTGGAATTAATGAAGGCAACTTAAACCCTGCTCCAATTCACGTATGCAAAAAGATTTGACCCGTTGTTTATGGAAATTTCACGTTAGCTGAGACCGACCTTATATAACTTCTTACCATTGTCAAAAGAGGCTCAGAAAACTCCCCAGGGTCTAAGGCTGCAGGGGCTGTTGTTTCAGGTATAAACATTAAAAGGAAACCAAATCTGAGCGAGATCTGGCGGTCACAGACGCTCTCTCTCTAGAATCTGCCAGAACAACCCTAGAGAAGAGCCCTGCCTTACACAGGGCATTGCACAACGAGCACTTTTTTTTTTTAAATGCCCAGTTGCAGACAAAATGTGGACAGTGGTTGCAAGGCCTACATGAAATAAAGTGATTAAAGTCAAACAGCGTGCTCTGGGATCCTGGGAGCTGCCACTGCTTCAAGAAAATAATGCGGTGTGATGAGAATCCAGGGGCATAAATTGCAGTGGCGTCCTTCGAGGTTTGCCTGGGATTTTAGAAGTCCGCCTGACGTGAAGGGATGCTAGGAAGGAGCAGGCAATACCACCTCCAGCTTCCAAAAGAAAGAGGAATGAGGCACAGACCCTTCTGTTTTGGCTGAGCAAGTCTTAGACGGGCACCAGCCTCAGCTGATTGAAGGCAAATGAGCCTTGAGACAAGTTACGGTCAGAACAAATGGGTACCAATAATGCTGATATTTCAAGGGAAATGCAACAGCAAAAGACACCTCCCAAAGCAGTCCAAACCCTGTACTGTTAGTGAGTTTAGTTAGTTAGGTGGGTTACCGGTACCGGAAATTTAGTGTTATCAGTGTTGTTTGTTCACAGTTGTTAAATGTGGCTGGGAAAGGAGAATTGTGGTCCATTTTATGCTGAGGCTAGTGCCACAAAACGCAGAAGCAGCTTCAACTGAGATAGGGATTGACCTAGATCTGTAAGTCTCAAACCTTTTTGTGTCCAGCAAAGATCCCCATGATCAAAGCACCCACCTGCTTCCAAAACACTACACCCAAGACCCAGAAAATGCTGCTTCCTACCTGCTATTACCTATCTTCAGTAGCTCTACCACATCCTGGCCACCTCCTGCAGATCCAGCCTGTCTGGCGCACACGTTGCAACATCCCATCTCTTCTCACCGGCTTCCCAATCCTCCGAGCAGCGACTGGATGCTTCAGCCCTCCAGGATGGTGCTTTAAATTGCAGGCTCACATGCGCACAGTGTCTTTGACAGCACTTAGTAAGGAAGGAGAAAGTACAGGAAGGGAAGGAGAGGGCCCCGTATGGCTTGTGAAAATTGTTCTTTGGTTTAGAAGCAGCAGCATCTGACACGTAAAAGCATTTCCTGTTGGTTTGAAACCTTTCTCTCTCCCTCCCTCCTCAAGAGTCACTGCTTCCTGCTGAGCTGATGGCCAGATAAGCACGTCACAATTTGGTTTTCACCCCGTCAAAATTAAGAATGAAAAAGACATCTTTAGTATGTGACCTAAGCACAATGCAGCCTCGCAAGCCTGAACCGACCGAGCGCATAGCGAGGAAAACCAGGAAGAGGGCAGATTTTCGGACACATTTCCAACCAGCGTGACCTTGGCATGGGACAGTTTCCCCCCCCCGAGCATGGTGGGAAGCCCATCGCTCCACCAGTTTGAAATGGGACTGGACCACGTCTACTTTAGAGTGAGGTCTCCAACGTTGGGGGTGGGCATTGAATAAATTAAATAGGTGTCTTCCCTTTCAAACTTCTGAAACTGTAGAAGACTAATTTATTTTGGGTCTCGCTTTTGGTTTAGCTTGGGGGTTTTTTGGAGGCAGGAGGAGGAAAATGGAGGGTGAGGGGTCGGTTGTCATCTCTCGGCATCTGAGCGGTGGGTAAGTGAGGCAAGGGAGGGGGCCTCTTTCAAGACAGCAATGGGTGGAGGAGGGATAGGCAAGGAAAGAGAAGAGTGGGGCTGTTGTGGAAGGGGAAGAGGGAAGAAGGAAGGGATGGACACTGGTCCAAGGGATGGTTTGGCCGTTGTCTCCTGCATCTGGGAATCCCACGGATGGGTCTTTGGGACACTTCTCGGGGCTCTGAAGACAGATGGGCCTGAGGTGCAATGCTCTGATGTGAACCTGAAGCTCCTAAAGACCCAGTCCTGGTAGATCTGGGTTTTGCCTGGACCTGTTTCAGAGGGGGACTGTGCAACCTGGCCTGGCACCCCTCAAAGTCTGGAGGCCTTGAAATATGGGTTTCGTTAGGGTTCCCCACCAGGAAACTGCTTGCTTAATGTACCTTGAGACCTGCCTTTGTGCACAAGAAAAGGGGTTAATATAAGCAGCGTTTTTTTTAATGCACAGATATTCGAGGAACTGAAAGGGCAGGATGCAGCTGCAGAAGTCGGTCTGCTGATATTCTGAAGAGTTATCAACTGCCCCCGGAGCAAACGACATCTGGTTTCTCCAGTCGCAGCAAGCAGTGCCTCGTGGTTTCTGTTGAATTTCACCAAATTTCCTGAGAAATGTGGAAAAGATTTGCCAAACAGTCATTTGCAGCTGACCTGGGCTGTAAGAGTCACTCAGAGGGCTAAAGATGAAGAGAGCCCTGTTGTGACCATAGCATTGCTACAGCAAAGCAGCTTGAACTCTACCTCACACCGCAGAGTTACTGCGGTATGTGGATTTATTATTGCACTGTCTTGCCGTAACCAGCCCACTAGTATTATTCAGGAACAGAGGTAAACCCAAGCTCAGCAGAGATGAGAGATGAATGAGAGCTTGGACCTAAGCTGCTGGGTGCAAATTTGACAGTGCTGAAATCTCACGGGTGGAAACGCTGCTATTTCTGCAGCATCTCCGCCAGCGTGCTCTCCCTCCAGTGGTCTCATTTCTACCAAACCGAAACCCAAGCAATGCAGATGCCGTTCGGTCTAGACTCCAGCCTTGAAGTGGGACGGTCTAATCCAAACTCAGCCCCCAACTTCCAGATGGCTGCCTCCGGGCCCTGAGTTTTCTTTCTTTCTCTTCGGCCCACCACCGCTCCGCAGGTCTTTTAAAGCCATTGCTGTCCAAGGTTTTCCATTTCTGTCTTTGAAGTGACTCTACTGATTTTAATGGGAACAAGACAGGACTTGGGCCCATGATCTATGCTCTGGGATGGGCAGTTGCGGGCACTTACAACCCTTCCTTCCCTCTCCACTGAAGTGCACGTGAAGTGAGTGTTTTCACTAACCCTCCCCTCATGGCAAATTCCTTTTTCACACACTCCTTTTTCTTACCTGGAAAAATCTCTGTGCCAGAATAGCTTTGGCGCAGGTCCTCCAGCAGCACCAGTGCTCTTTTCTGCCCGGGGGCAGGGGGTCAGACTCGATGATCTGCCGAGGTCCCCTCCGACCCTAAAAATCTATGACATCTATGAGACGTCTGCTCTAGATAACCATGGCTGTCTTAGCCAAGATGACTCGCAGCAGGTCTAGGCAGCAAGGTGCCTGGGGACCCTGCTCTACACCAGTGGTCTTAGCCCCTGGGGAGGAAGCCTGCCAGCTCTGAAACAACCAAGGAAGCTCCTTCCACAGCTTTTGGAAGACAGGCCAGTGCCTCCGCTCAGCTGGCATGGAGCGAATGCTGGGTTTATAACCTTCGAACTGCTGAGGGAGGCATTACGGCCAGAAGAAGCAGTGATTTATGTCCGTGTGTGATGGAGAACGGCAAGGAAGTTCCCTTCCTCCATATGGCTATTTTTTGCATTTCCACTTGCAGGACAGGAGGGTACAAGGATCCTCCATCCACCTCCGGGGGTGGGAGGTAAGGTACAATTCAGGTGGAAGTTGCACGTACCACTGCAGTATTTCCTACCCCATACAGGAGAGGGTGGGTACGTCTTGCCAGCCAAAGCAACGCTGTTATTTTCATCGCTGTCAATAATGGACACAAGTGTGTAGTGTATAAACGGTAACACATGAGCATAGATACAGCATAACACGTGATTAAACGGCATGTTGCACATATAATGATACAGGCCACACAATGTGATACAAGAGTATTGCTGATTCGGCTTCTCCCAACTTTAAAATATATGCTCTAGAAGAGGACATCAGAGTTGAGGCTTTCAATCTCGTTCCAGGGATTTATAGCATACTCTTACTGTTCCAGCAACCAAAGCACAGTGGTATTTCTTCCTTAATTTGTGGCTCTGGGAAGGGGGGGAGGAGGAATCCGAGCGACTGGGGGAGGAAGCGTTACATGGCAGGTCACTTACCAGTGCGTTGCATAACGATCTCTCCTTTGTGTTTTTTTTAAGGTAAAAAAAAAAAAGAGAGCATTTAAAAATCAGCAAACGATTCCATAAAATGCTTAGATATGTCACAGATAGCAAGTGTTTTGGAGCAGGGCTCTGTCCTTTATAGGAAAGCACCACATGTTCAATACACAGTAATCTCAGGCTAAGACGCACGATGGGACACCTTCTTGTCATCCGGAGGTGACTCGGAGCACCGGGGCGCAGCAGCTGCCACGCTCTCGTGGGTCAGCGGCGTCCCCTGGGCTACAGAGGGGGTGGTGGCTTGATGGAGGGGCTTGCTGTAGCATTTCAAACATGGGGAGCAGTTGGGGACCATGGACTGGAGATGCAGAGACACCATCTGGGAGCTGGTCAAGGTGACAGTGCTCGGGTCCTCTTTGATGGCAGTGTAAGGTTGAATCTTGAAGGTTTGCTGTAACCAGGCGTTGTAAGAGGGATCTGTTGAAGCGGCCACCGTAGGAACGATGGTGCTGGCTTCGTCCTTGTCAAAACCATCGTCCACACTGGGTTTCACAAGGCTCTCTGAGACCCCCACAGGCTTGATAACGTATTTATGGCAGGTACTGCTCACCTGGCCCGGTCGGAAAGCGGATTTCTCCGGGCGGTAGCAATACAGGCTGTGCGTGCTGGAGATCTGCACTTGTGGTATGCTTAAGACTGTTCTTTGGGAAAACTTGGTAGACGGGGAAGTGGGATTCTTGGGAGGTTTCTCGGTTGCCCTGGTAGGGGTCCGAGCGGGCGGGCTGGTACTCTCTGCAAATGACTTCTGGCTTTTTGTGGGACGCATGGCATTTTTCGTCTTTAAGGATCTGGATCCAGGTTCAGGAGCATCCCCGTTGTAGAGCAGCACAAAATGGCAGAGGGTCTCCAGCGGTAATATCCTCTGGCATTTCAAGCACTTCTTGAAAATCTCAAGAGCCAAATCTGCGAGGGGAGATATGAGCATGACATGGCTACACATCTCTGCACAAATGCACGCTACAGTGCACAAGGGACACAGAAAGGAAAAGCAACGGGGACATGTACAACTACCCTAGCATGAACCTGCACGCCCATGCACACATACACAAAAGTCATATATCTGTGAAAAAAACCAAATGCATGACATTACTTGTGCAAACGTACACATGCACACCAGGCCATAGACAGCATCTATATAACATATGCCATTGGCCTCAAGTTCACTCTTTTTTTAAGCCATTAATATTTTCGTGTGCTAATAGGGTGAACAGGCATCCAAGTGGTCACACAGTGTGCATAGATGCAAACTGCATGAATATTCCTTAATTTATGCGCTTGCAGAATAGTATGCAGGGGACAAGGGGCACTTCCAGGGAGGTGGGGATGTGTGTGAAAATGCAGCCCACACATTTTAAAGAAAGGTATGAGAAAAACACTTCCAAGCTCTGGCCTGAGCAGACTTCTGCCCTGTATGAGTAGCTGGCTAAAACAATGGCAACATTTCTAATGGGGCCAAGTGAGGGTGGGATTTTCCAAAGTACCTAAATGCCTTAGAGGTACAAGTCTCACTGAAGATCCAGGGCTCCTTTGGTTTCTAAGTCATTTAAATGTTTTTGATGGGACCATAGCAGCACCCACTGATGCCAGATGTCTTTCTGTTGCTTGTAATCAGCATTAAACTACAATTATTGTTCTCAAGGGCCTCGACAAAGTGGCTAGAGTGAGTCCAGATTCTCCCTGCTCTGTTTTATAGATTTGGTTCAAATAACACACAAGGCCACAGAGACCCACTGTTGTGCCTTTGGTCCCTGCAGGCACCTGTCATGGGAGGTGCTGAAAAGGGCACGGCTGGGTGCGCGGGCACCACAGCGCTGGCCTACTTACCGAGACTCTCGTTAACCACGGTGGGGATGATGTGCTTCAGGACTTCGCAGTTGGTGTGCAAAGCAGGGTTTGCATTCATCTCCAGGAGCCAGACCTGTAGAGGACAGGCACAGACAAGAGCCTGAAAGCAAAGTCTGAGCCCTCTAAGACCTGTGCTAGCGCCCATTCAGGGGCACAACGACCACCTGGATTTTCTGGAGGGCAGAGATGATTGACTAGATCCAGTAAACTCCCCAGCTCAACTACCAGTGGATGATCTATCTCCACTTACGCCAAAGGCTCTGACTAGACTTAAACAAACCCTAATACCCAGGTAAAATGCATCAAGCTGGAGATTTTTGTGACAAAATAAAACCTTATGAGATTTCCTGACGCTTCTGAGTCACCTTTTTTGCGTGGCGACTCCCATCTCACTTAGCAAGTAAGGCTGCTGAGGTCTCTAAGGGAGGCTCAGGTCCGGGTTTGCAGTAAACTTATTTCTAGTGAGTGCATCAAGTTTCGGGGGGCCTGCTTTCAAGCAAACCCAAGGCGTTGGTTTCCCTGAAAAGTTTTGGTTTCCATTGTAAAACCACGTGATGCACTGAGTTTTGTATGTCTGGGCTCGGTTTCATTTTGAAATGCAAGGCCTTTTTAGCTCTCACGTCCCCATTTGAGGCAGCACGATAGTAGAACTGTTAAAGAAAAAAAAGTTGCACAAACCCTTGTGCAATAAAACAGCCAAATTTGTGTGGGTCTGTTAAATACTTCAAGAGGTTCAAAGAAAAACCCACCTCTTCAGCCTCCGCTTCTGGCATAGGGCACGCCAATTCATGTAGACAACATGCTGGGAAGCATTCACTTTTTTTCAGGAGGGTTGTTTAATGACATAAGGGCCCTACAGCTGTTTATTCTGATGTTTAAATGGTGTAGAGAAAGGTGCCCTGCCTCCGTGTGCGCTTCTGCTTTCTCCTCTGGAAATTGCATTAATTAGAAGGATCAGGTGCACTGTTTTATCTGCTCTTCTCCATTGTGTAGAGGAAAACAAACCGAGCCAATTATTTTTCATTTTCTTTTCATGTTTAATTTGTTTAGGAAAACGAAAAGGCCCAACAGAAGGGGACTTGGAAAAAGATAGGAGACCTTTCAGGAAGCCAAATGAGCTCTTCTTTCAATGGAAATGCGGTGCAGATGCCACTAGAGGACGCCTAAGCCATATTGACAGCTCTCTGCAAAATGTGTATTGTGCTGTTTGGAAACTTTGCTTGGCTACGGCAAACTTGCATGATTTTTGTGCTGGCAGATAGACTCAAAGAACCCCCCCCAAAATGTTTTGAACGCTCTTTAGTTTCGCTTTCGGCCTTGTGACCAAATTTGAGGAGCAATCTGCGTGTGTGCACGTCCATCGCACTCTCTTAAATGTCCCCTGTGGCCGAGATGGCTACTCAATCATCACCTCCCAGTTGTCACTGGTTCAGTCTCACCGCTGCCCAGCATTACAGGGGGGCAGAGCCACCAACACCCAAGTGCACCAAGGTACTTAGGCACTGGACTCTTACTGAAGTCAATGGAAGTGAGGCTCCTTTAGGGGATCAGGGTCCCCACGTCTCGTCTATGGAGCGGAGTAAAAACCTTGGTTTAAGTGCCATGCAGATGGGGCAATGGGATTTTCAAAAGCTCCTTAAGCAACTTTTGGTATCTGCATCTCATTGAAATCAGTGGGGTTTAGACTCGAGGCACTTTTTAAACACCTTGCATTAGGTGCTCACTTGCATCTTTTAGGTACCTGCATAGCTTTAAACCAGGGGTGGCAAAATGTGGCCCGTGGGCCGGATGCAGCCTGCCAGACCACTCTACAGGGCCCCTAAAATATGTAGAAAATTAATATTAATCTGCCCTGGGCTGCCTGTCACGCGGCCCTTGATGGCTTGCCAAAACTCAGTAAGCGGCCCTCTGCCCAAAATAATTGCCCATCCCTGCTTTAAACAAATAAGTTTTTCACCCCCTGCGGCTGAATAATAACATAAAAAGACTCTTATTAGCACCTAAATAAAAGCCAGCTCCTTAACAGCCTGGCACCCAGTGTCGTCAACTCTTCTAGAAACCTGGAGGTTTATTTTTGTGTTTAACTGGGTGCTCCTTTTTTATATTTTGCTTTGAGTTTCCATTTTGTCATTTGTGGAATAGCAATAACACCAGTTAGCCGCCTCGGAAGAAGGGGCGGGGGTGGAGATTAGTTAGATAATGTTGGTAAAGTGCCTTGAAGATATAAGTTGCTATTTAAGTGCAAACTATTTAATACAATGAGCTGTGGAAGGAGGAAAACACCAGTACAAACCAAGATAAGATTTTTTTTTTTTTTCTTTTCTCTCAAATTGCCTTTCCCTCTCTGGGAATCAAGCAGGCATCTCTGTTTCTTAATATTGTTTTTCTAATTGCCCTGTTCTCTTGTGATCTCAGGGCCGACCTGGCAGATGATGCAATTTACTGTCCTCAAGGCAGATCTTTTTTCCTATGGTATGAATAATTCCCACCCTGATACATTTTTCTAGCCAGTGGCTTTGTCCGTGAAAGGCAGCACTTGCACAAGGGGTGGTGGTGTTCCCACCGCTTGCAGCACCCCCAGAGCCTGTGTTGTTGCTTTGTTTTTTACCTGCGTAGCCTCACTGCATACCCTGGGGAATACACGCACACACGCGTGCGCGCATGCACACCCACACACACAGATTTATCAGGGTCACTTGGGAATGTAGCAATTAAAAGATGTAGACAGCATCATTTAGAAGATGCTAGCCACTATTGCAATCTCAAATGCACGGCTGAGGCGTGGAGAAAACCCAGGTCTGATGTCTCGGGGGGAGGAATCATCTTTATGCTTTGGGTTTGTACAGCACCTTCTGCGCTGGGGCTCCAAGACTAGACTTTGTGGGTCTGCTGCAATGCAAAGAAAGATGATGATAAAGCCGCTCATTCTCCTGTGCCAGCACCCATGTGCCTGAAATTGTGAGCCCAGCCTCACCTGCTCTAGGGACTACTGAGGGTGGCACTCAGTCACTGAAACGACTCTGCTGAGACTCCCCAAATTGCTAGTGTCAAAAGTCACAAACCTAACTGGTGGACTTTTCCTTCCTCTCACTGACCGGGTGAGGTAGATGCTAACGAGTAGGTTTTATACTGAGCTCCTGGCAGGGGTCTGGTGTGGATCCATCCATCTCTGTAGGGACCCCAAATGTCTGCGGAGAACTTTTTTCTTTTATTAATATATTTTGTGTTCTGGGTGAAATCGGCCAAATCGGTTCCAAATCACATTGATTGAGCAGAATGTAATTGTTCCAACACCTGTATGGATTGAGCAGGCAGAACTCAGTCGTTCTAAAAACCATGTACGGCGCTACAACCGGCGAGCATCCTCTGTCCCAGGCTCTCACCCTGGGACTCTAGATACTCCCAAATCCATTGGCAGGCATCTTACATGCAGGCCCAAGCCCAGAGGTCTTGAGATTCGGGTGCCCCCAAGGAGCATAGGTAGCAGGGCCATTGAAATCGGTGGAACTGCATAGCTTTATGATGAGGGAAGTTAGCCCTTTATCCACATCGTGCCCCTCTGCTGTAAGGTGACTAGCCCACCTGATATTCTCCCCTGGCTGGATAGCTGAATCCTTTTGCTGCTAGTAAAAGACCTCCGGTCCGCATCTGTCTTCTGAGCCTCCCCAGAGCCCCTCTGTAAGACTGATGCAATCCTTTTGCTGAACAGGTTCCTTGGTGGAAGACCATTTCACGTGAAACCAGCCCGGAGGCCTGCTGTGTCTGTGGGTCTTTGCAGGATGACTCGAGAGGAGACAGAATGGCTGTGAAAAGCGAGCCCTTTCTCCACTTCCCTCCTCCCTTGCCTGCCCTCGCTCCCCGTCTTCACAGCTTAAACATGAGCACAGTCGGTGCTAAATGGGGTTGTGGCGTCTCAGGTCCTGTTCACACACATGGGCTATCTCAATTCAAGCTTTGGAAAAGCAAATGCCCTCCAGAGACCGGCCAAGGCAAATGCCCTCTCGGGCTGTCGGTTCAGAAGGATTCAGGCATTTGTTTCTCAAAAGAAAAGGGAAGAAAGAAGGGCTTGAGTTACCCACAGACACTTTTCAACCCTTTCACATGCCTGCCTTAAGTTAGCTGTGGGGAGGAAGCCCCTGGAGACCCTACAGGGAAGGTACAGCACAAGAACTGGTATTTTTTTTAGACTGGAGGGACCATCCCCAAGACTGGAAAGATGTTAGAGACGCAAAAGCAGACACGAGAAGGTGCCGAGTCAGGAGCTGGTAACATGTACGAGCGCCCTGTGAGACCAGCCCAGCGACCATGCTGTGGCAGACGTAGGAGCGACGAGTGGGCCTGCACCTCTTGCATCTTGCACCAGTTCAACACTGAGTGCCTCCACTGACCCCAGTGGACCTTCTCCTGTTTCCAGCGGTGCAAGTGAAAGAAGAACCGGGTTCAGGGCAGGAAGAGTCTCTAGCAAACAAATAAGCGCACACATTTCACAAACACCTTTCCCATGCACTTCAACCAATTCCCAACCAGGTCCCACGTTGCTAAGTCTCCAGTTTCTCAGCACTGCAACCCCCACTCTGGCTTTAGATCAAATAATGCTAAAGAAATGTATCTTGTTTATCTGTCCCTCTATAAAATACATAGGGAGGGAACAGACTCCAGGGACCATGTTTGCACTGAAGCAAAGCTAAAGCTTTTAATTAACCACACAGGGATTGCCACAATAGAGTGATATTGGATCTCCCATTCTATTTCAGGTTTACACAGCCGGGGCTTTGCATGCCAACATTGCAAAAGACAATTGCTGCTGAAACTTGAGATGTGCCAGTTTCTCTGTCTTTGCCATTTACTCTCTCTCACCATTGACTTCCTGCACAAAGGAGGCTATTGTCTGGGGGCCATGTCCTGCGCTGCATACATTTACTTCTGCAGTAGGGTTTGCTGCTCCCCTCCGCTTTTTTTGCTGCAATATGTTTGCATTTAATTCCTTCTTTAGCGACAGGTCCACAAAAGGAAAATCAACCAGATGGCTTTCCGTTGTGCTGAGGCCAGGTGGTTCCACGGGACGTTGTCGCATTGAAGCGACGTGATGGTTGTGTTCATCGTTTCGTCGGTTCTTAGCAAGACCGTCTCCCTCTCTTACCTTTTAGTCACTCGGCAGCTTTGTTCTGTCAAAACCCACAAGCTGCATGAGGCTGGGATGCCTTGGTACCTGGATGGCAAATGTACTGGGGCTATTGGGAACGTGGTCCTATTTTTCTGGTTTGTGATGCCTTCCCCCCGCCCCTGACCCAGGACTGAGAGGTGTGCCAGGAGGTTTTGTGTAGATACGTTCAGCTGCCTTCAAATGGGATGCAAAATCAAGGCCAGACAGTTTGTGGCAATTACCGATTTCATGATACTTCTCCCTGTCAATCCCACTCTTATCCAGACTTCAATCGGAGTTTTAAACAGACGAAGTCTACTTCACAGAGCATGCAATGCCCTCCCTAAATTGCTCAAGAATTAGTATGAACTCAAAACGGCTATGAGTTGTTAAATATTTGGCTTCTCGGGGGTGGCTACACGAACGAAGGGAGCGCAATCTTGCTTCATACCTTGAAGTTCTCATCTATCAAGAAATCGCAGCCGATGAGATCAAAGTAGCCCAGTTTGCATTCCAGCTTGGCCTTGACAGCCAGGAAGCACTGCATCATGATCTGCTGCATCTTCTTCTGAAAGACACAGGAGAAAGGCAGTTTAAGATCAGTGTTGGATGCACAGGGCCACAGCATGATAAGACGTGGGTCAGCAGAGCCGCCTGGACCAGCAAATCCTCTCCTCCCTGCCTCCACAGAGATGTTTTCCTACATTTTCAAATTAAGAGCGTCTGGGAACCAAATGGAGGTGGCTCCCGGGGGGGGGGGTGCAGTGGTGTTAATATTTCCTTTTTTGATGGTCTTAATTTTCCACTAATCAAGCTATTCTTTCTTTTGCAAATTCCCTGTCTGTTGCCTGCCTCTGGTAAGGTAGCTCCTATCACACAGCTCTGCAGGCTGTTTTTAACTCTAACGAAAGGTAACTTTCAGTGAAGCACTGGATGCAGTATCAGGATGCTTGAGAAGGTTTGATTTTGCTTTATGAATCTGGAAGAGGTGTACATTCAAGTCTAATGCTGACCTACAGCACTAAAGAAACATCTTTTGAATTGCTGGCCTAGTTGTGTTTTTCAAGACGTAATATAGGATATAGCAAATCAGCGCACTTTCCAATAAAGCTGTATTTATTTTTGCTTTGACGTTGAACTGAATAATGTAGCCCTATCCCCCGCAGCATATTAGTAAAGCTTTTAGTCTCTTTTTACCTGGAGAAAAATATACGTGCTGCGTGACATGGATTACAGGGGTGATGCACCACAACACCTGCACCCCCTTTTTCAAAACCCTAGATCCACCCGTGGAAACAAACCATATGTTGACAAGTTACCACCTCCCTGCGTTGCACGGTGCGGGCTACCAGCTGCAATAACGCGGAGTGAACAGCAGCAGCGGAAATGAGTGTGGTTCCTATTTCTGCCCGAAACCGTAACATGAAAGCAGGCTGGTGACATGTCGCTAGATCTCAGTGTGACTCAGGCTTAGCCTAAGATGCTCCCCACCTGGTTTCCTAAAGTTTGGGTGAAAAGCCAAAGGGCATTTTAACAGTCTTGGCATTTAATTTCCCTTGCTTTTTAGTCAACAATCCAAAGTTAAAGCTTGAACACGCTTTTGCTTTCTTCCCCCTTCATTTCTACCCACAACAGGTGTCCCCAGCTGCATTACAGCCTTAATAGACCATCAGCATCAGGCTGGGCTGCAGGGACCCAGAGAGCGAGCCCCCCTCCCCAGGTCCGTACGCACACTACACGCCTGCCCTGGCCACACACTCACGGTGAACACGGTGAGGACCCAGTCTTTGGGGAGGCCTTTGGTCTGCTTGAACTTCTCATTAACGTAGCTGTTAAAGCGCTCCATCCGCCACACCGTCTCCTCCTTCAGCTGGCTGTACAGGGGGTTCTTCTTCTGCATGTACTGGGAGGGGAGAGGGGGGAAAGCAAAGGGATGATTAAATTCCCTGCTCCCCTCCGCGGGCAATGGAGAGAGGGATGCTAACGAGGAACCACTTGAAGCACACTGGGCAAAGCCAGGAAGGTGGTCACACTTCCTCAGAGGGTTTAGCTCTTGGAGCTGGGGGCCCTAGCTTGCCCAGCTGGATAGCTTTCGGGCCGTTACACCAGCTGACCTCACGCTCCATATGGTGACAGCGAAGAGACGTCCCACTGCAACTCTCTGCATAGGCAAGCCCCGCAGCCCACTTGCAGCCCAGCCTGGAGCTTCATTAGTAATGAATAATTATAATCCTTCATATTCCTACAGCACCTTGCACGCAAGGCTCCCCCAACACTTCAAGTGTCGCAAGAAGTCGTGAAGCCACCGGACCAAGGGCAACCGATGCATTGGTGAGCAGAACCTATAGGCCTGATTCTCAGTCGCATTGAACTTCCTTCCCAGTGACTTGGTCCAGTGAGCAGGGATGCCCCTCTTCTCCCCGAGAAGTCCCACTGTGCAGGCCTGCTTCCAGCCCCCGAACTTTGCAATGCATGGGGGTCCCAGTAGGGACGGGGCCAGAGTGCACCGCACTTCAGCCACTTTCAGCAGTCCACGTCCACGAGAACCAGGAGCTAGGACAGAGCAGTGTTTGCGGGCCAGAAAGGGCGGCGTAAAACATCGTGAGCCCCCTTCCCATTTCCCGCTCAGGCACTACAACAGCGACCATGAATCATCAGCCACCAAGAGCCCTGACTCCTGTCCTCCTTATGGCATCGTCTGCCACTGCCCAGCTGAGACCTCTCAAGCAGAGGGTCTGTTACCCCACAGTTGTGAGAAAGCTGCACTTTTCTTAAAACCAGGCTGTTTCCACGTGTGTGCACTGAGCCTCCAGCCCAACATAAGTCAAGCAGGGTCAGCTGGTCAAGGGGCAGATGAGGACTAACCCTTACTGAGCCCTAAGTGTCACGGGGGGGGCGGTCCTTTTTCCTCCTATTCCTAACCTTCCCCAGGATCGAGGCGTGCTGGCTTTGGGCCGTGTGAGCCTGCTGAAAAGAGAGGCCCAACCTGAAACCTGGTGAAGACCCGCAGCTGCTCCTCCCAACCTCAAGCCTCGGGAGGAGCAAAATTCATGATGCGAAAAGAAAAGACGAGAGGATGAAGAGAAAACACCAATAACATGGGTCAGCGTCAATAGATTCTGGAGTCATTTGCTCCAGTGGGCAGCACTGGGCTACGCTAGCTAATCGTTTGGCCCAATAACCACACACTTATTTGGGGGCTTAGATCTTACTTGTCAATGATGGAGCTAAAGAGGACACATCCCCCCTTCCAGCTGGGTTATGAGACACCGCAGAGCTCTACAAAGAAACCCGGGTTGACAATGGGAACAGGCATGGCCTCGGCGGCAGCAGCTTTCACGCTTTCTCAGTCCGGTTTCAGACTCACTTGTGCATAGTTGTGGGGTGGGGAGGGAAGAGGGATAAAAAAACTCTCTTTGTTTATCGGCTGCTTCCTGAATCATGCCGTGGAAAGTCACTGAACAATGACAGGCAGGGGACATACTACTAGGGTAATATAAGAAAAGGGGAGATTTATCCTGGAA
Source organism: Caiman crocodilus (assembly GCA_030014935.1). NCBI lineage: Eukaryota > Metazoa > Chordata > Crocodylia > Alligatoridae > Caiman > Caiman crocodilus. The sequence goes on from JAGPOW010002149.1 coordinate 15,293,079, forward strand.
CAAAGAGCCCTGCTCCCCCAGACATATGCTCAGCTGCGAAGGCAGACAAAGGTGAGTTGCCAAAGCAAGTTAGGTTTCAATTTAAGATAGACAATCTGAATCATGACCAGATTTCTGGACACAAAGCTGGGTGGGGGGAGAGGGAGGGGGTTTTGGCTCATCTCGAGACAACAGGGACCACACGTCTCTGATTAAGTGTAGGCTCATTAGCCTCAGTGGACTTGCACCAGAGACAGGTTTGTCAAATTAATGCAATACTCATTCCAAAGTAGGCATAGGGCAATGTGTAGACCCACAAAGAAAAAAAATCCATTGGACACCTCTTTGACGAGCAGTGCCAAACACGTGGCACCAAGTGGTGCCAGCATTTGGCCAAGTGATGTTACCTGGGGAATGGGAACAAGCTGCTACTCTGTTACCTGCCGGCAGGCAGGGGGAACAGAAGTGCTATGCAGACACTGGATCAGTTTTAGATTTGAAGCATACAAGGGGAAAAAAAGGCTGCTTTCAGGGACCGGGGAGGAAAGGGAATGAAGGGAGAGTCGAGTGCAATTTGCACAATCCTAGCTGTTGCCAGCTGCTCTGGAAAGTTTCCTTTCCCCACCTCCCGACAGGTTTCTCGGTAATTTATGCTCTGCTAATAAACACCTGTCCCTTGTTTGATGTCACTTGTGCCAGGGGGGGTCTCACCTGAGCACCTGAATTCCCCCGTGGATGGCCCTAGAGCTGAGCAAACAACTCTGTTCCAGGAAAACAAGTGGCACATTGATAATAGTGTCTATTGCAGGAAGCGGGCACAATACGCTGTCCTGAACTGCCCTGCTGCCACAGCAATAAAACTCCTGCAAGAACCAAAGCAGGCCGGCTCGGGGGATGGCTCCCTCTTTCTTCCGGCCAGCAGGACTGTAGCAGTATACCGGAAGAAGAAAACACATTGCAAGCAAAAGAGTTCCCTTCCCTTTGCTTGCTTTGTACTCTGTATGGATAGGCACAGCTGGAGATTTTTGCCTGACTTCATTCACCTGCCTGGTACATTTGGGGCACAAGAGTTTTAATATTAATGCAGAAGGGGGCAAAATGGATGTGTGACCAAGAGGATGAAGCCTGGGTGTGAAGAAGGCTGCCTTTTCCCAGGTTTCACTTGGGAGGTGTAAAGCTGGCAAAGATCAAGGTATAATTTCAAGAGCCATGGCTCACTTGTGCACAGCCCATTACTTGTATTATGGGAACATAAAGTTTACAACCCATAGGCACCAGACGGACTAAGGGCAGGGATGGAAAACTGTCTTGCAGGACTGTGGCATAGAACTGGACTTGATCCAGTGCCCTATCCATTAGATTATGATGCCAGGCATGGTGCACAGCCCTGCTCCCCCAGCCAGCAACTGTGCAACCATCGCTCACTCATGTTGCATGACTGCACACTTGGAGAGACTGGGGGAGCACCATCTCTGCATGAATTGCCCCTGCGCCTCCCCACTTCATCCATACAGACCTTGACTGCTGTAGTCTGTCACTCAGCCAGGATGGGGGGTACCTGGATGCTATTCTGGCACCAGTCAAGGTTCACTGCACTTAGCCGCACTTCTAGATTAGGTAAATAGCTACTTTTTCAGTTCACCTGGTTGGTCAGATGGGCGGTGAGATCATCAGAAGCAGCATCATAGTTGGCGCAGGTGAGCCGGACATAGCCATGCCCGAAAAACAGCACATAAGGCACCGTGCAGGCAATGAGGAGATAGGAGCGGACATCAAATTTCTTCCCTTCGAGTAGCAGAGGCTTGTGGATATACCTGCCAGAGCAATGTGGCAAGATGAGACCTCAACAACAGAGCTCTACAATGGGAAATCAAGGCTCACTCACATCCTCTACAAGTCAACAAGGAGGTTGGCATTACCTTTGATGGGTTATGAATCAGACCTGAAAGGCTAAATAGGGACAGGGCTATTCACAATTTCCACTTCCTTATTCCAGAAATATTCCTGATGAAGTCAGGGGCACTATTGGAGTCGTGCACTGCTATTCAACAGGAGTACATTAAGAAACCCAACTGGAAAGGCATTTGCTGGAGACCCATTACTTACAACTACTTACAACTTCTATATTTCCTAGCATTTGCGGATCTAGCACCTCATTCCAGACTCTGGCACACTCCCAGGGAAATCAAATGAGAGGGTGATGCGAATGAGGAGTGCACACTAGGTCCCTCAGCGTAGAAATAGCTTTGTCCCTTTAAAGAGCATGTCTGCTTTGAAAGTGAATGCGTTTTAGCATAGCATCATTTTACTCAGTACAGGTCTACTGCCAGGGTATGCGTCTGGTATTAGAGCACGACTGCTGACACTACTGATAAGCAGAAGTGGTAACTTATTTTCATCTCAACCACAAGGAGCCATAACAAGGAGCGTGATCTAGATCCTTTTCTGACTCAAGCATCATTAAGAGAAGTGTCAACAAAGGAACCCGCTTGGCTTTTACATCTTGAGTTGAATTTGCAATGAAGGCAGGCAGCAACACCTCCTCCCCTCGTTCCCACTTCCTCTTATAAGCTGAAATAGAGCAGAGTGGTTAAAGAAGTGTATTGGGGCAGTTAAGCAAAGTTGTGGTTCATAGGAGACCCCCCCCCCCACCGCTTGAATTTTCTTCCTGTGCCTTTCCCCCAGTTGCAAGAGTTTTTATCCCTGACACCTGCAGTCATTTACAGAGAGAGCACGATTCAGTCTCTCATTGCACTGACTGTTTTTGCAAAGTCTGGATTTTCCTGGGTTCCCCAAATAACTCCGCAGTGTAGCGGGAACAGCCTTACAGCTGCCCTGGGACAAATCTTGAGAAATTCTGAACTTCAGAAAGTCCCACTAAGAAAAAAAAGGGCTAAATGAAAGCAGAATCTAACTTGCTCAGACTTCTCTGAACTAAATGCTCCTGCAGTTCTTCAGGGTGCCAAGGTACAATGCTGGGCAATGGGAAAATATCGCAGACTGACTCTGTTCAGCACAGGCCACTGAATCACCTCTAAATGGAGCAATGCTGTAACCATCATCGCTGCTTTTTCAACCTCCCTCCCCCCCTGCTTCTGCTGCAGCGCTCAGGGCAGCTCACAAAAGGGAAATTTAAGACGGCGAGTAATACTAGATCATTTCCTTGCATCCTGGTTCTGCTGCTGGATGCTGCTGATACACTGCAGAAAGCAGGGGAACAAATATTACATTTCTTGACACGTTCAGATAAATCAAATCACCCTCCACCCATTAGGTGCTGAGCTCTGCAGTCCCCGATGGGCCTGCCAGTTGCTTTGCAGACACCCTGGGCTCACTGCACATCACAAAGCAAATCTATTTGTCTCTTCTGTTCGAACATGATGCGTCTTCGGAGACAAGTGACAGCAGAGGGCACTCTTTGGAAAGCAAAGTGAAATGCAAGGGGGAGAAGGCAGATGTCAAAGAAGAATAAAAGCTTTTGCCACATCCCAGCAGTCAGGGGGAATTAGAAGTTTACTTGTCGTTGCTACAGAGCAGACAAAGTGTATGTGTGAGCACAGAGAACCCGTCATGCTCTGCCCCTGGCAGTGACTTCCTGAGAAACATCATGGTGCAACATGATGGGGCTCCCTCCCTTTTCACTGCAGGGACTTAGATGCTTCTGTGAATAATGGTACCCAGTTATAATGTAATGGTGGACAATAGCAATATTTCTGGAAGTGCTAATAAAGCTTGGACTTCAGGGTTGAAGCTAATTTCTAGGTTTTGGAGATCAGGATGGGACCCAGTAGAGGGGGAAGATTATCCCTTGCATGGTCTAAATAATGGCTCGACTTGGCCTGGAAGGTTTCTGGAAAGGGGGGGAATTTTGTGCATTGTTTGCCTTTTGCGATAGAGCCGCCAAGTCATAATATCTAAGTGTCGGAGTGGTGAACCAATCCTGTTGTGGGCACATGCACAGATCATCATTTTTGGGCCACACTGATGGCCCTTCGGGCTGCGTTGGTGATGCCACGAGTGGATTGCACCATGATAACCACCTGGCATGTATCACTGATATGGTAATCATACTATGTCCTGCCGTGAGGACGTGGCATTGAGTATTGAGGTGCTTGGAGTACCTTGCAAGCGTGACTGATTTCTGCCTCTTGTTTGTCCTAGGGTCGCTATCAATCTGGATTTCTGTTTGGGTCTTTCCATGCCTTGTGTTCCCACATAGCCTAGACACTCTTGGGCCGAGAGCTTGTCTTGCTGCTGCTGCTGCTTTGTGCTGTTGGTGGGGTCTATTCTGCACATCAGCTCTGAAAACCTCTGCGGTCTGGCTTCACTCTGCCCCCTCTGTGGTCAATGGTTTGGGGATGTGGCCAGTGAGGAAGATGCTATTGAGTCTTGCTGCATGACCCTGATGTAGGGCATTTGCAGACACTTCAGAGGAAAAAAGCAAAGGCAGTGGGTAGCAGGTGAACATCTAGGATTCGCCCTAAAACCTGGTGGCTGGGAAATTCTTAGGAAAAAATGCCATGTGACCAGGCAGACTTCAGCAGATGTACTGGAGGCCTAGACTGGCCTAGACTGGGTGGAACAGATGCTACAGCTGTATGACATGTAAAAACTTGGCACAGCATGAGAAGCGGGGATAATACCTCATTCAAATGGCTCTGCACAATGCTTTTGTCATGCATGCAGCTTACGGCATCTGGTCCTTTGAAGTCATTCTCAAATTTCCAGACAGAGATCATCTCAAATCTCCTTTTTGATGGAAAAGGTCTGTTTGGAAATGACAGACGTGGGGGCATTGTGATGCTACCCTAGGAAATACCCCCCGCGTAGGAAATGTGAGCAGTTGCAAGTCATTGAGAAGATGTGGTAAGAACCACACTAAATGGCCGTGAAAGGCTTCAGGATAGTAACACCCATAGGGTCTCATCAAATTCACGTAGAGATCCATGAGTGCTCTTCCACCGAATTCAGAAACGAGCCTAGAGCCATGATCTCCGGTAGGTCTGTGCCTGGAGACATGCCTAATCCTCACGGCAATGGATGACATGGGGTACAGACAGCTAAACCAGAAGTGGCTCCCTTGCAGAAGCCAGTCGGAGCCTGAATCAACAAGGCTTGAAAAGAAAATGAGAACAGGGGCTCTGGATTTGACCAAGAGAAGTGCTTTCCCCAGGATGGTGCAGACTCCGGCAGAGACCCCAGTTCTCCGCAGCTCCTGTTCTGCGCCATGATCATGACATGAGAAAACATGTCTTCCCTATGGCTTGCAGAGCAAGGCAACAGCGGGTCCGCACGCCTCGTTCTCTACCTTTGCACTATTCTTGCCTGGGGAGCCTTGTACGGCACTTTCTTGTAGGTGGGATCCTCCTCAAAGCCCTGCAGCTTGGCCTGAAGTGAGTCGATGCTCTCTTGGTTCATAAGCAGGAAGATGCCTCGACCTTGGTTGGAGCACGCTGGCTTGCAGATCCAGATCTGCTTGTCTGCGGAAAAGAAAGAGTCTATTGTATTGAGCTTTGAAATGCAGCGGTGTAACTGGGGGAGCAATGGGGAGCAGTAGGGGCAAGTGCCCTGGGTGCCAACTTAGTGGGGGAAGTAAAAACCAAAACGAAAAGCCAGCGCCCATTTTCCTACACTGCTTTAATATGCTTTCTTGGATATTCATCTAAATGTTGTCTACCCCAATTAGCGAAGGGATCTGGGGCTGTGAATATACTCCCCAGTGCTCGCGTCACTTGAGAGAGGGAGCTGGAAGTGAATTTGGCTACTTGGGCCACTTCTCATAATACCGCTGAGACAACCTACTGATACATGCATTCGATTACATTAGCTTACCGTAATGCTACATGCACTAAATGAGGGGGTTACATCTGTGGCTACTGGATGGTGGGTGATCTCTCATAGCGTTGGGCTCTGGGTTCAAGCCGCAATTTCAGTACTGGTCTAAACAACCAGCAGCTGAGAATATCAAGGCAAATAACATTGCCCACTTTCAGGAAACTGGCCCGCAATTGCACCCATTTCCTTCTTACGTTACTAACTTCAGCGAATAGAGAATACGCCCTGAAGGGAGTTCTGCTTCCAGCCGCAGGGCCGTGGGGCCTATGCATATGCATGCAGCAGGCCTCCGGGATGCAATGGTTGGGTGGGTGGGTGGAGAAGCAAGCAAGCAGCTGACCAGGCGTGCTAACGAGGGGATAGTCAAGGAAGCCACTGAGGACATAAGTAGGTGGGAAGCCTGGGAGTCCCAAGATGCAAGTCAGTCTCCAGGACCTGGCCAGCAACCTGGTTCAATGAAAAATATCCTCCGAGTCAGAGAAACTGGGGATAAGCAAGTCATGACCTCTAAGTGACCCCAACATCAGGAGTGCTGGCATTTGGAAGAATATCCCGCAGGTCACTGGGGTTTTGGCTGTGAGTCTCCCCATGCCTGATGAAGCCTGTGTCCAAAAGCTTGCAAAGAACCTTTTTTCCAACCATTTAGTTGGTCTAATAAAAGAGATCACATCTACCCAAAGAACCTTGCCTGCCATAGGCCACGGATATTCGCAGGGACTCACGAGTTCGCTACTCAGGCCCCAATCAGAGCAGAACAGAACAGAAAGTGGGCTATCTGCAGGGCGTTTTCTCCCTGCCGACTTGGGGGCAGTTTGGCGAGGGACAGGGGCACCCTGACAATGCACCGGTGATGTCAAGGACTCCAGTGGAAGGCATGGGATCTGGGGAGCAAAAGGGTCAGGGACGCTCTGGTAATGCACATTGGCTCTTGGGAATCACCCTGAGAGCTAATTTGAAGTCTTATTTCCAGCGTGAGGTCTCTTGACCTCCTCCCTGGCTGCTCACCTTTGTAGGCTTCAAAGAAGGCTTCTCTCTCATCCTTTATGTCCAGCCGATAGGATTCTGGGAAAAAATCTTCCATCTTCAGGATCCTGTGGGAGAAATGGGGGTAAGTCACAAACCCGTGCAAGCCCCCGTCTCCATTTTCGTTCTTCTTAGGGAAGAGATAGGAAGGATGCTGATGCACCTGTGCAGAACTTTGGATTGTGGCTTTTTCTGTTTCTTTGTCCCTTTTGCAGTTGCATTCCCAGGCGTTCTTGCTCCTAAGAACTGTCTTCCTTCTCTGCTGAAGGAAAAACCTCAATCTAAACTCCAGACTCTAAATCCCTCCAAATGTTAGTGAAATGTAGCCTATTATGTGCAATCAGGTGCGCTGCCACGGTCCTGGAGCCCCAGGAGGACTTTTCCAGGGGGGCTGATCTAGACTGGCTGACATGGCGATGTCTGAATCACCTGTGGACGCAAACTGGAAGATCAAAACCAAACATGGTCGAATGGGGCTACTCTAACGACACACATATTTGTGAATGCGATGAAGCACAGACTATGGAGCACCTGTTGGTTTGCTGACCTGTACCAAGGAGGACCTTGCTGCAGCACTGGCAAGAGCCACTGCTGGTGCAAAATTCTGGAAAAAAACATCTAGTTTGTGACAAGGACGTGAGCCGTAGAAGAAAAAGAAGTGAAGTTTAAATCTGGGTCTGAACTCAGAGCCCCTTTAGACGCATATTATCCTGGGTTTCCTCTGCCTTTGGGGCAATGGTGAATAAATGTTTTCTATACTTGATCAGTGGCAGGAGAGGTATGAGCAAACCTAGCACTTGGGTAGATTCCTGTTGTGGAAAAAGCCGTCTCTGGGGCTCGAGGTAGAGCATGTGCTACTGCGGGACCGACTGTTTCCTTAAGCTCCAGAGTATTTCTGTTGGCCTTGATGATGGCTCTATATGCGAGGTTTGCTGTGCACTGAGAGTGTTTCAGGTAACCATGGCAGAGGGGTTTTCTGATGGATCGGATAGCCCAGGAGCAGAGGTGATAATGTGCTGTTGTCTGGTCTCTACCCAGCGCTCCAAAGCTTCCAGACATCCCATCTCATCTTGCACCTGCAGCACGTGAGGGGGTTACTGCAATGGGCACCTTGAGGATCGTGTGTTTCTTGAGCCCCAGGGACACACTAAAGAAGGGTTGGTTTTGGTTTTTTTCCCCTAACCCCCTCCTTTGAGGCTCAGGAACAAAAATAATTTAAGAAATGAAGAAAGAAGTGCCTTTTTGTTGTCTCGCTTTTCATACCCAAACAGATTGCGCTCACAGAGCAAGGGGGGAAGTGGTTTCTAGCACAGCTGCCAGCAAAGACAGCAAAATGCATGCTCCTTTTTTTTTTTTCAGGAGAAGGAACAACTGGGCCCCCAAAACTGCAGACCAAAGTAAGGCCCAGTAAAACACGCATCTCTGAACATCTAGGGCAGGTTAGATCAGATGAGGTGAAGCAGAAGATCTAAACCAAGCAATCGAATTGCTGCTGAGTGCAAGAAGCGGACTGCTTTGTTCTGCTCAAAGTCACCATGGGCCTGGTCCGGGACTTGCTGCCATTGAGCTTGGGATCACCGCGTTGAGTTGAAAAGCAGAGTAAAAGGAAGCAACAGGGAAGAAAGATCAAAGGTTAAAGAACCTGAGAAGAGGAGTGAAGAGAAACCACACTAAACACTTGATCTGATTGTGCTGGGTTACTTGGTAGGATATGCCCCACGATTACCACGCTACCTAGTGAAACCGAGGCTAAACGCAGTGGCTTGGGTAGCTTTGCAGCCAGTCCTTGCTCTATCCATGCTCAGGGGAGTTGTACGCCCTGGGCTGATCACTCGCTTAATGATTTTGAATCGCGATAAGATCAAAGCAGAGAAGTTTCATTACAGCGTAATCGCCTGAGGAGGAGAGAGAGAACCCCGAATCGTGGCAAATAGGAGGAAGGAGTTGTTTGAGCCAAAAAATAATGGATGACCCAAGAATTCCTGTGGTAGCTCTCCCAAGCCCAGCTCTAATGTTTGGCTGCCCCCCAACCAGAGCGGTAGCTGTTTGTCCAGCCAGGTCATGCTTAGGGTACCGCTTTCAAGTAGTATAGGTTTCTAATATGGCCACATCTGATGGGATAGAGAGGCCTTACTTGGTGTTCAAGGTCTTGCTGATTTTGCTCATCACCCGCTCATACTCCCGCAGGCTGCACAGAAGGCCAATTTTGGTAGTAAGGACTTTATTGTTGGGGATCTGGTAGAGAAGCTGTTCACCTGTATTAAAAACAATAAACCCTCTCTTTAATGGATTGCATAGCACAGTCCGGGTCTGCTACAAGAAACCTAGGGAGGGGGCCTGGGCCATTGAGTTGAGCCCTCTGTGTTCATTCCCAGGCTATCATTAACCACATCACCGCTTTGGATTCCCAGCACAACAAAGGACTTATCAAGGAGCTGGAAGGAGGAGGTAGGAAACCATCAGCTGCACCGACTCCCCCTCTTTCAAAACGCCTACCATCCTGCTGAATGAACAGGGCAAACACGTTAGGAAGTCCCAGCTTAGCTCTTCTCTGCCTCAGTTTCCCTGTTCCTAAAACCGTTATGTAAAGACTACGCAGCAAAACGGAAAATGTTGTTACCCTGAAATGCCTATGTATGAAATAGCTTGCAGACTGTCTTTGGACTATGCCAAATCCATCCCCAAACGGCTGCTCTTGGAGTATTGGCAGCCATATATACACATTGCCAACAGCAATGATCACTTGATCATTTCAACGATCCGGGTGTTGGGTCATGCATGTGAGAAACGGGCAGGGGGTGCCATGAAGTCTAGATGTACGGCATGACTCAGTCGTTTGGTGTCATGTACTATCAAGCTGGATGGCTAAGAGCAGAAGATGCCCGTGATAGCACAACCCAGACGCTGCCTCCGTCTCTCTCCATGTGCACAACCGGCCTCATCTTGCTATCTGAGCCAGTATAGTGGCACCTTCTCGACTTGCCCATTTAAAGCAGCTTACCCTCGTCTGAGTTCACCTCTGTGTGTGTTGCCCCCCGCTACCCTCCTGCAAAGATGCCCGGGCTGTTGCCCAGCGGGAGAACGGATCTTCTCCTTATGGCCTCTCTGAGTCACCACTTCCCTTACAGCCCCTTTTGACCTCCTTACCTTCTCTGAAGTTGTAATAAGTCTCCCGACACTTGGTCTCGCACCACTTCAGTTTGTAATCCTCCCTCTTGTTGTCATAGATACGCTGCCAGCCCTTGCTCCTGCAGTAGATGCTCACCCTACAAGGAAAACAACTTAGCAAAGCAGCTTCTGCTGTTAATGAAGACTTAATTAGCTCAGAGGCCTTAAATTCCCCGAGAGTCTCTTGGAGGGCTGACTCAACAACACCTAGCAGCCCCGAGGTGAAGAGAGAAGGAGGGAAACAATTTCTCTCCCTCCTCTCTAGTTCATTAGAGTGTATGCTGGTGGGATTGTCACTTCACACTTAGCAAGTGGGGTGGTACCACGGTTCCTGGGAAGTAGCAGCCTCTTTAATGAAGGCTGATATATCAAATAGGGTTATTGTAGTGGTGGAAGCGGTCCTCACGGGATCCTGGATTCCTTTGCACAGTGCCAGGCTTGGCCAGAAACCTATCGAAGACCTCAAAAAGAAGGGATGAAGTTGTCACGGGATGTACAGGCCCGTGGCTGTAAATAACAGGTTTCCCTTGCTTTATGCGGGTTGTGTATGTGCGAATTCAGCCTTATGCGATGACCCTTTTTATACCAAAAAATGTGTTCTATGCAAGGTAAATTCACTGATGTGATCGGTGGGGTGGAAGCCGACAGCCAGCTGCTTTGTGCAGTGCATTGATGCCATAGGTGGAGGAAGAAAAAATTATTTGGTGGGGGGCTGCGGTGGGTGGCGGAGCCCGGGCCCGTCAGAACGGCACCCTGGGAGTTGTGAGCCATGAAGCCACCGGGCAGCAGCACCCACGGCCACCGCTCAAAGCAGCAGGTGCCCCGGGAGCGCCACGACGCCACATCTGTACAGTCGAGGACGTCGGTACAGTCAAGATCTTGGAACATATCCCCGTTTGTTACTTTGTAAAGTGGGTTCCCTCTATGCCAATTCGAGTTATGCGCCGTTTTGCAGGAACACACGTACAACATAAAGCAAGGGAAACCTGTAGAGTGAGCTGGCATCTTGGTAGTTAGGGGGAAAATCAGTAAATATGAAGCCTGGTACATCCCCCCCCCCAGAGTTTGCATCTAGTCTATGTAAGGTTCCTAGGTTCATGCGTCAAAGCAGATCTTGGTAGTTGAAAAAGGTTTCAGAAAACAGGTTACAGGAATAATGTGACAGCTGGGGGGAAAATGCCTTCAAGGCAAAGATTTAAAAAGTTCAGTCGGTTATGGTCTGTGTGTTTGTAGATCATCTAAAATAACAAGGCCTGGTTCCCTAGGCACCATAAATAAATAGGGATGATGAAGTTTATTAAAGACAACGCTGAGCAATGGTTTGGCTACAGTTTGCTGATACCCACCTACGCAACAGACCACTGATAACAACAGATGGCTCTTGAAGTTAGCAGGAAAAAACAGATAAGGAATGGGGGGGAACTATACTTTTCAGAGGCTTTCCCAAAAGCCAGATGACACCAGCCATGTTGTGTTATGCCGTGCTTATCGGTTAAAACCAGGGTTGCTGCGGGGCACCGACGACCCTGCTTGGCTCTGAATGATTTCTGAACAACGCAACAGGATTTGGAGGCTGGACGTTAAAGCCAGGCAGAGCCAGAAAAGAATAAATGACCATTTCCTTAGCAGTGAAAGCAATATTACAGGACGTCCAAGAAGACCTTGTCCTAAACAGGAGGTCAGAGGATTGATTATAGGTGAAGTACTACAGGAGAAGAACTACTTACAACCCTGCTCCATTAGCACCACCAATGTAAAAGAATGGCCCCGGTCCCTGAGGCTCCGGCTTCCTCTCTTCTGGCTCATCTGCTTCAGTGGCTGTCTTCTCAGTTCCTGTATTCCCTTTACGCTTGGCTTCATCCACCAGCCTCACTTCAGATGTATCGGAAGCAACTGCAAGAATTGGAATTGGGGAGATTTCAGCCACCCTGGAGAGGACTTCTCTAATGAAGTCATGCCACCTCCACCATGGGGAAGCTGGAAATGGCGAAGACTTTGTGCAGTGTGATGCCACTTAATCTGAATAGCACAGTTTCCAGATAGAGGCGGCATCGGAGATTCTTCTGAGGGCAGACACTTGGGTGTAATAACAGCACTGGGATGGGATGGACATGTACCGGAACAAGGTGCAAAGACATCTTTGCTGGTCTGTTTTAAGGATGGTGCTTAGCCAGGGTCCAGTGTGAAACACAGGCGGGACTTGGTTGCAGCTGAAGCACTGGGCTGAAATTCAGGAGAATGGCATCGCTACAGGGATAACGGTCACAAGCTGGCAGAGAGTAGGTTTAGATTAGATATCAGGAGGCGCTACTTCACAGTCAGGGCGGCTAGGGCCTGGAACCAGCTTCC